>JAWWEE010000074.1:85393628-85501780 GCA_035221455.1 Xenops minutus | reverse complement strand
TTTGTCCCCAGGTGTTCAAAGTCAGTGTATTTCTCAATCACTAAGAGTATGGATTTTTGCATTTTAATTACAATTTTGAATTTTTTTTTTTTTTTATGGAAGCAATTTCTTAACTTCTGGGATAAAGCTAAGGGATAAGAATATCCTAGAACTCAACAGACCAGCAAGGAGATGCAGCTCCCTCAAGGACAGGTAACAAGGAACCAAGGGGAATAACCTTCCACCACTGCAGAACTCATCCCACAACAGCCAAGTGAGGTGAACAAAACAAGCCTAGAATTCATGGTCAGGTTCAAGCAAGAATCCAGATCATCAGACAAGTCCACATGAAATCAATCTGCAAGTCAAGGACAACAAGATCAGAGTGCAGCTCAGAACCATACATAGCCCAGCATAGCTGTGGCTGAGCTCAAAACCAGCATTCCTACAGCATAGCCAAAAAAAGAGATTAAGAGTTTAAATAAAGCTCTGTGTCCATGGGCAGTGTTGTGAGTCAAGGCCCCTGGTAAGGCTGGTTATCACCAGTAAGGGTTATTAATGCATTCAGAGCCAAGAGGGGGTGGAGAAGTGATGGTGAAAGGAGGAAAGAAATTACCTCTGCTTGCTTCTTTGTGTTTTTTGTGCTAACAGGAGGGGCCACAGAAAGAGAGGAGATGCAAACTACGTGTATAGTAATAAGCCAGTCCAGAAATAAGAAAAAGAGGGGAAGATAACGGGTGATTACAAACTGGAGAAAAAGGAAATGAAAACAACCCAAGATGTGTGAGAAGTGGAAGAAGAACAAAAAAAGGATGGAACAAAAGAGTAAGGAGAAAAAATATGGTTCCCATGAAAACAATATAGTTATAGAATACAAAGACTTTTATGGAAATAAGGGAAAAAGCTGGAGTATGCATGTTTATTTTACCTATTTTTGAGGGCAGCTGGAGCTTTGCTTTTATGACTGTGCCAAAAAGGGAAAAGAAGTCATTATACTAAGTCATCATGCTAAGTCATTAGACTCCATTTCTTTGTTCTCTCCTTCAAATTGCCTTCATTTTTTCTGTTACATCTTCTGTTTTGATGCGTCTTTACTCGCCATGGGTGTCTATAGGATTTCCTATGTAGATAGCTATTTTTCCCTTCATTTCTACCTTCTGTTTTCCAACTTCTGTGCCCTGAGCTGTGCCAAGAATTTCCTAATGCCAAAGTAGCATCAGATCCGTAGCTGACTGCATTTTGATCTCTTTCTTTAGGTATGTATCTGGCTCCCTGTTTACTCTATTAGGAAGGGCTACTGACTTGAAGCAAATCAGACTTTGAACTTGCAGTGGTGTGAGTGTAGTTTTACATCAGGAGAGTTTCAGTCAGATCATTGTTAGTTGTGCTTAGTGATTTCTCAACCCATGTACTCAATTTAAAAGGCTTCTTTCAGCTTAATGATACCACTTCCCATTTCATGCATCTTCAGCCCTTCCATCATTAGTTCTTCTGATATTTTCCTGTCAGCTCAGATTTTCAAAATGTCATTTTCCTCCTGCTTCCTAATCACAGATTTAGGCACAATTCTCATTGTCCTTGTCAACCTTGGACCAATGTGCAATTTCACAAAATGAGACTCAATCACAATATCATTTTGCACTTCCACGTTCAGAAGTATATTTTAAGATAAATTTTTATTACTCTGTTCTGTTAAAATATCTGGCAACACTTTAGTATTTCACATTGTTTTGTCTTTTGCTTGTTTCATCTAAATTCAATTAATAAACAGAATACAGGGGGAAAATAGAAAACTTACCAAGACTTTTATAACAGAAGAATTATTCCTAGCTCTGATTCTTTTTGCACATATCCTGCTTTTAAAATAATTGAACCACAGCATGAATGAAAATGTTACTTACCAGGACAAGTAAAGTGAAAATACAAAACAGAATAAAAAAATATTTCAGTGGAATATAGATATTACTTTATAATAGCACACATATTGTGGATAGTCTCTTCTAGCTATATTTGGAAAGAGATAACTGTGAATTAATCAGAGTCAATTCGACTATATTAAGTGTAGTTTACCCTTATGCTTATTAATCTGACCCATAATCTAATTTACTCTTATACTTAAATTCATGCATGATCTGATAGGTTTGATAATCTAAGTTATCACAATTAATTTCTCCTTTCAAAAAATAATGCATGCAGCATCAGATTTAAATACTTTTAATCAAGTCTCATGTAAAGGTTGTCTAGAAAAAAACATGCCTTTTTATTTTTAAACTGACATGTAGAAGGTGTGTTACTATTTTTACTATGTGATAACAAGAACAGACAGGTTGTAGTACTTTAGTATGGAAACAGGAGGCACATACTCAAGTTACATTGATTTAACTAACAATAAATTATATTATTTGAAGTTGCTAAATATGGAGTGTTGAGCAGGGAATTTGCCAAATGAATTGAATTAGCGCATGTATTCATTTGTATTATTTGATTATGTCAATAAGGAAGAAGTAGATTCTTTCTGTGAATAATTTGAATCTTCTGTATTTTTGCTTCAACCAACAATGAAAATGGTTTGTATTTTCCACTTGACATATCATATTCCATCAATATTTCAAGAGTCTTTCCACCGTGATCCCCATTCTACAAGTACCTTTATTTACCAATCTGACCTTCTTCAGAAGGGTTTTTACTGGCACTCAATACCAATTGTTTTCATCAGTGACTCCTCAGCACAAATGCACCTCAGGCAGGTGAATCAAAAGTCCAGTGTCCCCTGAGATAGGGACTGTCCTGGATCATTTAGGAGAGGTTTCAAGAGTCTCATTTGCACAAATACAAATACAGACTGTGGCCCTGAGCCTGGGGCCTCCTGCAGTCCCAGTGTGCCAGGGGACAGGGTGGGAGCCAAAGGCACTGGCAACAGTCCTGAGTGCTCCCTAGTTTGCTTCAGGCAAGATCAGCTAGATCAGCTGGCTTAGTATAAACACTTTAAATGCATTTTCCCTCTGGTGAGGTAGAGACTATGAACTTTTCTACCCGAAGATTACTGGCTGTAACAACCTCTGACAGGGAGGCATTGCCTCATAGTGGAGGTTAATGAGAATCAGGTCCCTCCTTCTCTGCCAAAGAAAGGTTGAAAGAGTAAGGTTAGTAGTGAGCAAGTGAATCCAAGTTGGCACAGTGCACTTGTGCAAACTTGTGGATAGGATGGAATGGCTCCTACTTCTCCTATCTTATATTGTACAAGGGCTCCTGAGCCTGCCCTGTGAGGTTTTGACATCCAGATTCAGAGATAGTAAGCAACAGTAAGCTCAACACAGCTTCAAAATCACTGCAGATAAAGATAAACCATAATCAGCATTTAGTCTACCGAATTTGATAAAACTTTGAAAATTGAATTGTCATTCCAGCTTACCTTTAGTCCTTGCTCAACAAATAGTAGGAGTATTCTTTTCCCTTGCTCTGTGTGGGGTAATAAAAAAGAGATGTTAGCTATCTCCTTTCTTTGGGAAAGTCAGTAGTGGGAAAACATCAAAAACTTCTGAGGACATGCAACACCTCAGACTTGAACTGCAGTGTGACAATTTCTTATCTGGAAGTACCCTTTGTGAATTTTCAGAATATATACATGAAAGCTATTACAGGAAGGGGCGGAGGGAATAGTCATGAGGAAGCAATAGTGAAAAATTGATTTGAAGGTTTCTTAAGACACAGTTTTTCTGTGAAGTTTCCATGCCTTTCCTCTCCCCCAGGAAATGTATTAATGGTATAAATGGAGAGAGTAGTAATTGAGATGAAGGTGTTTTATGACTTTAAAAACACCACAACCACCAAACAGCACAGAGACCAATTCAGAATAGTTTTTTTGGGGAAAAAAGGAGTAAAAATGCAGGAACTCTACTACTACAGAACTTGTAGGGAGCCTTGGAACTTTCTGGTATTGATTGGTCAATGAGTTGTTGTTTTATCCCAAAACCCATAATAAAATGTGCTGGTTTGTTGGAATATGGATGTGGCAAGAAACATTTCTTTGTTAAAAACTTTGGCTCAGAGTGACTGATGACAGCACGTGGTGTCAGAAATTTTAAGAAGTGCCTACCAGTAGTAGAAGGCAGGCGGAGGTAGGTTTATTTCTGATAGTAGCAGATTCTGAAGCAGCAAATTTTTTTTTCATTGTTTTCAGCTATCCCAGATAGAGGAGGCTCACTGTGAAACTGTATTGCAGAAATCTGAGGATATTGTGTTCTATTTGAATATGAATTCATATATAGAGAGATGCATTTTAGCAGACGTTATCTGAAGGAGAGAAAAACCTAGAGGAGTTTCTGACTGATATAAGACTTGCAATTTTGAATACCTTTATCTTGGATAAGAGAACAGATCTTGAAAAAGGGAGACACAGAATTAAGCCATGATTAAAGCAAATAGAATTTACCAAGCAAAGGAAGTAATGTAATACAAGCCTTTAATTTGTGGATGGTTTGCAATCTGGACATGACAGAAAATTCAAAACATTAAAGGACTGACTGAAGGATTTAGCTAGAAAGGCATGAAAACCTCAAAGAGAGAGTCCACAAATAAATACCACAAGAGAAGCACAAGCTGAAAGCAAATAGGACATTTCTTATTCCTAACTGGAATACAGGAGACCAATTAATGAGCCGTCAGAAACAGTTATTTCTCAACTGAAAGGAAAACCATAGGTAGTAGAAGGTAAGGAAGTGAAATTCAAGACTTAGGAAGAAGAATTACCCCACTAAGTGACTTTGTTTTCTGGATGTGTGGGTAAATGAATTTGCAAAGATACAGATTTCCTGTAATAAAAAGAGATGATCCATTAGCTTATACCTGAGTTGGTTCTGGGCAAAATATCACACATGACCTGTAATATTTCTGTACAGCAGCAAACTGCCTTTTTTTTTGTTGTTGTTTTTGTTTTTGTTTTTTGGGGTTTTTTTTGTTTGTTTGTTTGTTCATTTGGTTTGGGTGGTTTTGTTTGTTTGCTTTTGTCTTTTGCTTTGGGCAATAAAGCACCTCAAGGTCTTTGACCCTCAGTTTCTTTGATACAGAGTGGTGGTCCTTGTCATGGGCCTGGGAGTCACTGGATAATTACTGAAGGCTGTTCCTGCTTTGATGAGTATGAAGCCCAGGGAGGTGGCATGGAGCTGCGCAATAGGAAATACAAATCATGGCCAGTAGGTGAGCAAGGCCTTTGCAAGGGAAATTCAAAGTTTCTGTCACCTTTGCAGCAGTATCTTTGCCTGGATGCCTTTCCTGGGACCAGGGGCACAACCAGGACTGCTTGTCCCCTCCTACACGTCCATGTCATATCCCTTCCAAAGGGTGGGGAACCTAGAAAGAGAGGACATTTATAGCTACTTCAGTGTCTAGGAAATGACATAAGCTATTTGTGAAGACAGACCTCCTTAGTCAGAGGGTAATTGTCTTTTGCACAATTAGTGGTATTTAAATCCTTTTAGTGGTGCTTTCCAGGTGTTTTACAAACAAATGTATTAATCAGGAATAGGATTTTATAAATAGTGAGATAGCAAAATCTGTGAAGGATTCAAAACAGCACAAAATTTTTTTTCATGCAGTCTGAAATCAAGGTTCAAACCTATGGTCACCACAGAAGGAGTCAATGACAGGACAATACCAAGATGGGAGTAAAGTTGCATAGGGATATCAGCTATTTGGTGCTAGACTAAATGTTTCATCCTGTATTGCTACTACGGGATGGAGTTTATACCTGGGCAGACATGGGAGTACCACAGTGGTTTGGAGAACATGAGGTAGTCTTGAGTCAGGAGAGAACAAACATTCCTTAGGCAGTGACCTATAAATGGAGGGGATGCAGACCACATGCTTTCCTCTTACAAATGGGTTGGTGGAAACTCAGCAGGCTTCTACTGCAACCTGTCTGTGCTCAGATGTGAGCAAGACTGGTGGTCAATCTTCTAGCAAGTCAGTGGAAAATAGTCATGGAGCTGAGGAGCCCAAAGGTGGCACATCTGGGAAGCATCATGGCTGGACAGTTATTAGTAGCAAACAAAAACAATCCAACACGATGTTGTGGGGAGCACAATTGCAAGGCTGGGACTGTATTTCGGGTTATTAATATCAAGAATGGCTTTAGTCAATAATTTAGTGCTGATTTCACTTAGAAAATGCCAGAAGTGCCCAGCAAACTTGTACTGCTGCCTTGAAAAAAACCTGCAATCTTGTTAGGTTGCTGGAGGAAGACTAGACAGATCAAGATAGGAAGCAGGTCTCCCATTGCACAGAGCACTACATAACTAGGAACTTGACCTGAAATACCAAACTATCTGCATCATAAAGACAATCCAAACTCCACTTCTTAATAATTGATCTCACTTCATATTTAGCATAATTGCAACTCAAGGCATTTTTAAGGGCTTTTTATCTCTTTTGGATTTTCACTGTTGAATGGAAGGTGAGGGTCCAATGTCCCCAAGGTCCCCTTGCCTTGTTCCAGGATGTAAGGCAGTGGTCATTAACTGACACACATGTAAATCCTCCTGAACATCAGAAAACACTTTTATTTATTTTTTTTTTTCATGTGAAGGTTGTTGAACACTGGAACAGTGTTCTACAGAGAAGCTTTGGAGTCTCCAGCCTTTGAGATGTTCAAAAGCTATCTGAACACAGTCCTGGGCAACCAGCTTTAGGTGGCCTTTCTTGAATCTCAATGTGAGTGAGAAAGCTTGAAGTCAAGTTAGAAATTTAGCACAAACCTCCATCCATCATTTGATTTAATCTGGAAAAAGTGCTTCTTACTCTGCTGATGTGCCATTGCTATGAATCATGGCATTTTTTTAAAGCAAATTGTATTCATACTCCAGATAATTATGTTATTGCTGCAACTGGGTGTTTTTTTCAAAATTGTGATTCTAGAATTTTGTAACCCACATATGTATTTTCCAAAAACTACCATAGCTCCCTCAGTTTATACACCTCAGTCAAGTGTAAAATTAAACAAAACCAGGAAGAAAATTATGCTCAAAGAAAAACACATCTGGAAAAATAAATCACTGTATTGTCTTAATGCCTTGTAGTCAAAGGCTGAGAAGTGGAAAATAGCAATCACATTCCATTTTGTAAAAGCTCCACTGCTGGCAGAGGTGAAACTAATAAGAATGGTAAATCTTTATGATAAATATTTTATAAAACTTCATAGGTATATGATTTATTGCATTATCATTCCTCAAAGAAAGAAAATAACTAAGTCTCTATACTTGCAAAGACTGTGTCTTCCCTTTAATATTGCAAAGCACAAGCCTCCCCATTGGCCACAGTCCTGTGGGTGTACAATGGAATTTTCCTCTATTTTTTGTTTTCTGTAACCCATACCTGATCAGGACTCCCTAACCTAAAATGCTGAAGAATTATGAAAGTTTCCCCAAATTGGAAAGAAAATAATTATTCCTGAAGAGAGTAGATGCTTTTTGGAATGAGAGGCAGTTTCTTGGTGGAGAGGACAGCTTATTTGTAAGTCATAAATCTCAGTGCCCCTCTCAGAGCAGTCAGAGTTCGTGGAGTACGCATTCCCATTTTAATAGATCTTGCTCATGTGCTAGAACGTCATTTGTCTAGATAACATCCCTTTATTCATTTGATGTGTATATAAACCGCTACACTTTATTGCATGTAATTAAAGAAATCAGTGAGCATATTTATTTAAAAAACCTACAAGGTCCTATATCTCTAAGTAAAGATGTTAGAAGCTGCTGTTTTAAGCTTCATTAAGATTTTTATGAAAAAGAAAAATGCTACTGGCATTGTACAGTTCCGTAGGAAAACTTCGATATGCATGTTAGCATCAATTTATGGGTAGATTTTAGGTGCCTGTATATTTATAGGGATATTTCATATGCTTTTTTGGAGAGGAAAGTCTATTTAAAAGACTAACAAGGAATTTTGCATGGAGGGAAAGGTTTGGTAGCTTTGCAAGACAGTCTATCTAAAAGAGACAGATACCTAAAAGCACATGAAATTGCCAAAAGCGCAGTGATTCATGGAAATGGCTTGTATTGTTTTTTACCATAGCCTGAATTTCCATGGATTGATTTATTAATGATTTGGAGTCCATAAATTATGATATCTGAAAACTGCTACCTTGTGTGTATTCATATTGTATGTTTTAAGTAGGGCAGAACTCCCACAAAAAAGCACCCTCTAGTTACTTCCCATCAAGATAAGGTTTGTCACATTCCTGAACAGTCAGAAGGTTGTGGGGAAAATAAACAATACTATAGGAAAAAACCCCAACCCCAAAACCCAACAAATACTTATTGCATTTTTCTCTCATGATGTTGATGAGAAACAAGTCTCTATTCTGCTACAACCTTGAGATACAGTGAGAGAAAATTATGAGAAGTATAAAAATGCCACGACTTTTCTCCCAACTTCCACAATATATATACTGGTTGTGCAGTAAATATACTGTTGTGGAATAGTATATACTGTTGTTGAGACAAGAGCATGTACAGTACTCATCTGCTGTTAAAGAAAAGTCTATTTTTGTCCTATAGAATGGAGAAACTGTTCAAGAATAGCCCATCTATGTGAAAATATAACCCAGGAAGGCCTACCAAGCAAGGTCTATCTGTCCTAAAATGATTCATTAAATAAATTCAGCCCTAGGGAGGCTACAGCATAGAATGGCACAGGGCATGAGTAAGCAGTCAGTCATTTCCCTGCATTTAACTGGCAGTGATGCCACCCTTATGCCATTCCAGAAGTTCTGCACATCATATTGGCACAAAGAAGGAAACAGAAAAGGTGTAAAAAAATCTTCCAGAAACTTTTCCTGGTTTAAGATCCAGGTTGATTCCTGGTTGAAAATGCAGGCCTAGTTCTTTTATGAGAATACCAGATTAGCTGGACCCTTGACTGCTCTTCTCCCTTTTCCTGAAGTTCCTGTTAGAAAACGTGTTCCCCTTGCTCACATACAGATTTTACTTCAACTGTTAAAACTCCTACCCAGCAGAAAAGTAGATATCAGTCTACCCTGGCATTTGCGACAAGGCAGCAGGTTTGGAACAATGACACATAGAGTTCCTTTTAGCATTCTTTTCCTATTTTAAAACAAACCTGCCCCAAGAATTATGATGAAGAAATGAAGGGCTGCATTCAGCTGCAGGGAGTTACTAATGACCGTTCCTGTCCTCACCAGTAAATAGCACAGCAGTTAATGGAAATTACTTTTGAGTATTTCTCAAGATAGCTGAATGAAGAAACAAGCCAAAGACACATTTAAATCTCCTCTCACTTAATTAATATGCATCAGGAAAACACATAACACTGTAAATACCATATTATCTCTGATACTGTAAAAGAACACTGAATGGATTGATACTGATACAGATAGGGAGATAAATTAGCTTGATAGATGGTCTCCTGGTGTTTGTCACTCCCAGCCACCATAATTACAACCACATTTGAATATTTGTGAGTATGCAAATCACAATTTAAAGTAAATAGTTTAAAATACATGTGTCTGAAATATTGGATCAAACCATACTCCAAGAGAGATATAGAATGGAAATTAGATTTGATGCATTTTCAAACAATCTATTTGTTTTAAAAATTTGGGAAATAAATTACTGTAGGGAAAGCAAAGAGATAGTGTCCCAAAGTTTTCATTCCCCATTCCTCCTGTCATTTGCCTCTTTTACTCCTTTTTTTTTTTTAAATTATTTTTAATAGTTTCTTCTTTTTGTAAGAGTTGATTCTTAAGGCAAGTCCTCAGTAGTTTCAGAGAAAATGAATTCTTTAAAGTATTTATTATTAAGAACCTGTAAAACTGAAGCTTCCAAAATAACATCACTTTTGGAAACACAGGTCTGTGACTGCTTAACATAAAAAAGATCTTCAGACATGACCTTCAATGCAATGTAAAACTGCATTGATTTTCCAGTCCAACATTGCTGCAATGCCCCGGGCTTTAAGAGAATTAAGTATGCCACTGTAAATCCGGGATGGTGCCTTTTTTGGAAGACTGTACTGCAGGTTTTAGTCCAGGCATGTTGTGATGAACTGAACTGAAAACTTACCTCTGGCATGGGACTCACAGCACTGTCACAATCAACTTTGTGTCGTTGGAAGAAGTCCTGAGAAAAGGAAGGACTTGACTTGGAAAGGTGCTGAGGATTCCAAAATCATATAAAATGTTGCCCACAGATGGGTGTAGGTGCACTGATTGAAGTACTAAAACTATGAGATGGGACTAAGCAAAATATAGGCAATCCTGAATACATTGCATTGTTTGGGAGAAGGAGCAGACAGCTTATATAAAAGTAATTTTAAAAAGCCCTGTGCTCTTTGTGGACCAGAAAGGACATAAAAAAAAAATAAATGGCTTCTATTTAATGGTCTTCTGTGTATCTACCAAACTACTCTGGACACAGTCCTTCTACCATTTATGTATGTGTATCACCCTTCCAAATGGAAACAAGATCTCTATACCTCGTTATTGTGAGACTGAGGATATATCTGAAGAACATGTTTGTAGGTACAGTGTGATGGCAGAGACTTTTGAGTCCTACTCCCAAGCCTCTGTCCAGGAATTCCAAGCAGTGCTTTCCTCTGGCTACAGATCCTACAGAAAGCTCCATGACCTCTCCTTTCTTCTGCTATGCTATTAAATGCATTGCTGCACCTTCACAAGAAATGCTGCCATGCTGATTGATGATCCAATGGATGACCCCCAGCCTGACTAAATAATTGTTTGGGGCATAGTCACATTGGATGAGTGCATTAGCATTGATAGGTGCCTGTGTCTGTGGGACTAGCAATACCATTCCCATTGTATTCCCCCATCTCCAATAACACAGTTCTGATGATATGCTATTTTCTTCTAACCTCACACTACTTAAAACTTCTTTGTGCCCTGTGCTGGGAGTTTTTTCACCTCCTCCTCAATACAGAAGCTAAAGCTTAAGTCATCTCCATTAATATAACAGTCTCCTAGGCTACCTCTTCCTGTAGCTGATGTCAGGACCTGTGTAGACAGGTTTTTTTGCACAGGCTTTGCAATATATTCATTTTTAGAGTATGCAGTCAAGCCCTGACAGATCAAAAAATCCTTTTGGAAAAGGAAAGGCCAAGAATCGTGACTCTGGGCCAATTCACGTGACTCTCTGACCCATAATGGAAGACCTTCTGGCCCTTGCTCCTTCTAGCTCCTTAGTAACCTACCAGATTCCCATCAGAGTTTGAATTGCAAAGGAGCCAGGTGCTTAGCAGTTTGCAGGTTGGTAATCTTTGAACTCCTAGGTTTCTAGCTCTCCATCATTTTGCTGGAAAGTTATCAAGGCTCTTCTACAGCTGTCTGACCAGCATGCTGTAGGTGAGGTGGGAACACAAGATCTTCCAGAGGTCATTTTCACACAGCCTTCCAGAGAGTCTTCAGAGAAAACAAACAAACAAAAGGTAAAGACTCAGCTCCCAGTAGGAAGATCAAGACAACAAAAATACAGGTTACATAGATGTGCTCATTTAGAACACCTCACTTCAAGAAGCAGTGAAGCAGCAGTGACCAGAGTATTGGTAGCGTGGGAACTGTTGCAGTGCCATCATCACCACAAGGCTTTGCTGCACCATTCCACTGCTGGAAAAGCACGCTTCTGACAGATGACTTTTCCTTTCCTGAATTAAGTGGGATAAGTCTACCACCTCCTCATGCACTGAGACTGCAGTTTTGTCACACTGTAATTCTGAGTCGAGTCAAGACAGAGACCAAAATTTTTATCTGAAAAGCAAGGGACTGACACTGTTTTCAGGATTTCTTTTGTTCCTAGTTTACTTAAAAGTCTCATTTGCATTGTTTTTAACTCTGCTGACTAGAGGTTTTTCATCATGTCCCTGTTTCCTACTTTTATATATTTTCTACAGCTCTTAGTTTCTTATATTATTTATATTCATTTCATTCTGGTCACAGAACCACACTGCTTCACTTAAAGGCTTACTTTCTCTAAGTAAATGCTTATTTCATAAATATTAAACAGAAGAATGAACAGTATTCTCATCAAAAGCTTATTATGAGCACTGTGTTGAGAGTTTACCTCATGCTTATACACATTTTAAGATAATGAACCACAGTAAGAACACTTTGAGCAGTTATGGATATATTCTCCCTGTTTCATTTTTAAAATACATATACATACATATATAAATTGAATATAATTTGGTATCTGCTTTTCCCTCTTATTTAGTGGCTTTTTAGGCAGTGAGGACATTTTTCCACATTTTTTTGGATTGATGATTTTGAATAGAATGTGATATAGTTCCAGTCATCTCTCAGATTCTTCTGTTTATAATTTTTTTCTTGACTGATTTGCTTCATAACTATTTTCATAATTTCTAAGTTGGCCCTATTGAAACACCAAGTCTAGAACATACTGGTTACTCAGTTATATATTTGATGTTTTCATGTAAGAAATGTAAATCAGATTCCATCACTTCCAATGAATTAGGCATCACTAACCTGATAATCAAGCACTTTCTGTGGTACACAATGCCCTCAAACACACTTACAGGTCAGGAAATATTCATCTATAGTTTTACAAGTTCCAGGAGCAGAAGTGTAGTTTTTGCTGAAACATCTGTCACCTGGAGAGAAAGAATTCATGATAATCATTTTACCTCCCTGGATGTTATTAAAGATTAGTTTTGGCACTCACTCTGCTGGTGGATTTGATGGAAGGAAGAACATGCCTGTTTATCCATACTGTGATTCTACAGCTGGAATTGTGGTTCATGACTGAAGACCTGTTGCTCAATGACTAGGGAGTGGTGAATAAGCAAGAACACCCTTCCTCCATTGCTTTTGCTGTCTCATTCCTTAGAAGAAATATATTAGAATATATCAAGTTTTTAAAAATTTGATTAATATGCCCTCTTTCCCCTTCAGTGAGTAAGTGAAATGTGTGCTTATAAGGAAGCAGTCTGAATATCTCTCACCTGTTGCCCTTACATCAACATATAAGGAATCTTCATTTCTTCTGGTATTTTGATTCATTATTTTCTCAACATTTACATTTTGAACTAAATAGGAGATAATTTTATTTCTGCCTCCTTTTGCTGCCTGGGTAGCACCACTGGCTGTGGCTAGGCTAGTCTCCTGAAGATAGTTTCATGAGTTCCAAATAGTTCATCCTGACTGCTTGGTTGCCTGAGCACATAGAAAGGAAAACAATATTCCACAAACCCCAAATGCTTTCCTTTCCCATATATTAAAATATGCTAAAAATAAGACAGTGCTCATTTTTCCCCACCCAAAAGTCATAACATATATGTTTTTGTACACAAATGTTTTTATATATGTGTATTATTTCCACCAATCTGCATAATAGTGGGACCCTAGATCTGTATTTCTTGTGCTTCCCAAGCTTGTATGATAGAATCTTGGAATTATACAATGGCCTGGGTTGGAAGAAATCTTAAAGATTGTCTAGTCCTAACACCCCCACCATGGCCAGGGACGCCTTTCACTAGACCAGGTTGCTCAGAGTTTCATCCAACCTGGCCTTGAACAATTCCAGGAATGGAGCATCCACAATTTCTCTGGGCAACCTATTCCAGTGCTTCACCATTCTCACAGCAATTAATTTTTTCTTAATATCTAATCTAAATCTACTTTCTTTCAGTTTGAAAACATTCCCCCTTGTCCTGTCACTATATGCCCTTGTAAGAAGTCCTTCTCCATCTTTCTTGTAGGCTCTCTTAAGGTACTGGAATCTCTCCTTATAATTTATGTATCCCAGAAACAGGGTGATACTTGAATGCAAAAAGTGTAAAATGAGCTTCTAGAACTCAGTGATGTGAGCAAAAAGGACACACATTTAAGACACTAAACACTACATGGAACACAAGTTTAAAACATAGATTTCTTAGAGACCAGAATATTTTATGTTTAGGATCTTTTGATTAAAATCTCCTTCAGACTGTTTGCAAGATGTCCTCCTAAATGCAATGAAGTCAGAGAGAGTGGATAATGAAGACCAGAGACACACACAGCTTTTCTCTATGTTGACAAAATGTTAAACTAAACCTAACTTCATTCACAATAGCATAGTGTTTCTGTTCATGAAAACACTTTAATCATTTGGCATTTTTGTATTTCCTCATAATATAAAGATCCTTTCAAAATTTAAATTACTTATGTTTGAAAGATTTTCATAGCCCAGCTCGGATAGATTAACATTGATGATTTATAAAATATTAAGCATTTAGTAATAAAATGATGTAACATCTTGCAGTCTGGGGCTTTCTTGTGGGGCATTATTTTAAAATGTGCATAAACACACTAAAATCTTAACAGTACTTAGAAGGAAATTTTTGTGACAATTGTAAAATATATTTCAATTTTAATATTTATGGAATATGCATTTACTACATAAAAATAAGTCTCTAGGAAAAGCAGTGTGGTACAGTGGCCAGGATGCAGACCTATGAGTCAGAAGTTTGCATTCTATTTCTGGACATGCCAGAAGGCTTTTCCTATAATTATCAGCATCTATATTTGTCTCTTTTTTCTTGCTCTCTTTTGTCATATATTTGGAAACTCACAAGAAAGATGACAAATTATTTTAGAGAGAGGGTGTCACCATCCATTTTGGGTTGTATGCTGACACATGAAGAAAGTAGTACAAGTTGCCTCAGCACTTTCAAATTTTGAATATTATTCCTTTTTGAATCCTGATCATTCAACTATATCCACACAGGAAAACAGCATCACTGAACAGACACTGAACACACTGGTTAGAGAGTCAATATTTAAAATTTCAAATTTTACTCATGAAGTTTTTCTACCACATCACCATTTTGGATAAAATCAATCAATTAATAAAGCAATCAGGCTACAGAGGAGATTTTACTCAAACCTGAGAGGCACATACTGGGATTTGGGTTTTCCTGCAGGCTCCTGTACCTTCAGAAACTACTTCATGCCTTTAAAATTTTTAAGCCAGTAACTGATGGTGCAATATTTCAAGTGGGAATGAAAGAAAATCTTCTATGCATAAGATTCATATTATAATAACTATGTTTTCAGCACTAGTTTAGAGAGAGAAAGAATTTTTTATCTATTCTTTTACCAGGATAGAATGAACTGCTAAAAACTCCAACGAATTCAATTAAATTCTATTAGGGATTTTTACAAAGTCCTATTCATTCACCATAAAGGAAGTCATGTGATTGTGATTTTTAAATGGGATATCTGGTGGCAGAGGAATAAAAATCAAAACATCAGCTAAAAGCAATAAACTGCATGGGGCTAAACTGAAAAAAAAAATAAAAATCTCTATGACATTACAACAATCAAATATCTTTCCAGTGATGCCAACGCAATGAGAACATCAATGTTATACCCACTGTTGCATGAAATAACACAATTTATTGAGGCAATTTGTCTTCAGTCTATGTTGTATGAATAATATAACAATAAAAAGATGGGCATAGGCAGAATAACTTCAGTTATATTTTTGAAATTTCAAACATCTGTATTAGGACAGAAGAATCAGAAAGGAATAATTTAAAGTGAGACATTCAAATAGCTTGGTTTACCTTTGGTACTCTAACCATCATAAGCAGAACAATTTTCAAGATATTAATAATGAAATCAAATTCAGTTCAATTGAGTGGAGCATGGAAAGGAAAACCAGAGCTAATTTACATAATCTTTCAGGATTTTACTCCTCTTAATAACTAATTCACAAATATTCACACTAGAAATAGGCTCTCCAATGCAAAATGTTAGATTTACCACCTGTATTCCACATGACTAGTTTTTCTTTTCAGTTTTTAATTGTAATTTTGATGTGCAACTGGACCTGATGTCTGCCATCCAATTTAAAATTAACACATGCTCCATTTATATTCAAGGTACTATTCAAGTTGCTGGACCTAATTCTTCCACTAGAAATCCTTATTGATGCTATTATAATGATCTTGATTGATCCTGAATACTTTTCTTTCCTGAAAATGCATACATTTTTGTTCATATTAGCCCATTTTATTCTTGTTTACAGTCTTTTGAAAAATGATTTTATTTCTCACTAATATAGCAATGATATCTAAAAGCAGATTTCTGTTTCAGTCTATGTTTTCTTCCACACTCTATATCTGCTCTATTTTTCATTTTGCGTATTGAAACAAGTTATCATTCTCTACCCACCTTCACAAAGATACCAAATTCTTGTTTGGACTTTTCCCTTTTAACTCCTGCAGTTTAAAGCACTCTAAACACACTGGATTCTTTAGTTGTCCCACTGTTCCCATTATCTTTTCTTCTGTTTTTCTGTTTCCAGGTATCAAGCGTAGTTCTTCAGTGGTAGATACTGAACATTTTCTGTGGAAGCCCACAGATAAAATATCTTCATAATCTTAGAGCTGAAGCTAAAAAGCAAAGCGCAAGAGTCAGACTTGTAGTAGGAACCTCCACGGATGCCAAGCCCCAGCTCTAAATTCCTGCTTTGTCAAATATCTTCATCTTCCTCCCTGAAGATACATGGTACATATAACAGTCTGAGTCAGTCTCTCCAGTCTTGTGTTCATTCTTGATAGGTCCCAGGTTTTAGTTTCTGGAAAGTTTTACACAGTCCATTCCATGATTGTTTCTGATCCATTGGGTCCTTTTTGGTCCATTCTGATTTACTATTTGTAAGCTTAGAGTGCAATTTTTATTCTGTGTTCCTTTGGAGACATATCTGAGAAGGCCTCCTATTTCTCCTGCTGATCTGCCTCTACTCAGCAATTGCTGCAGTAAGTGAGCAGGTAATATCTTCCAAAGAGACACTTGCCTTCTGGACCCATGTTTTACTGTTCTTTTTCTATTCACTGTCTTCTGGATGAAAAAGCTTTAACTTACTTTACCTTTCATCACATAATCTGCTTCATTTTCTCATACTTAATAAAAAATGTCTATACTCTCATTAGCAGTAGTGCCAACATAAGACACTTCCTACTGAACTGTATAAAAGCATTTTATGGAATTATTATAACCATTCAGTGAAACTCTGTGGCACCAAGCATGGATCTGAATTTCTTTCTATGGCTTTTGAAGGTTTGTTTTTAAAAAATTTAGCACAGCTTTTATAAGGGCAATTCACCTCAGACATTGGAAAGTTTAAAACCATATGCCTTAGCAGAACATCAGGGAAACTCTTAACAAATCATATTGTGGTCCATTATTTGTCACTACCTCACTTGGTATGCCATATTTAGCAGATATTGGTTTTACATGTGAGAATTGCAACAGCACAGAAGCGGCACTCAGAGTGCTATTTCTGCATAAAGAAAAACATAATTTCAAAACAAAATGCAATATTTTCCAGTGTAAGCAAATAATGAATGCCACCCTTTTACACATATCTGAAGTTTCCTTTAATATGTCTGAATTAAAAGCAGAGTATCCAGCTTCAATGTCCCCCTCTCTTGAGTCATTTATTGTTACATGCTGTAAAGTTTTTAACTGTTCCACAGTACTTCAACTTGTTTTCTTTATGGCAGTTTTTTGTTTCCTTGGTAATTTAGCTTTTCTTGTGAGTGTCTCATACTTCTCCCTGTCTCTTTTTCTTTTGGATGCCACTTTTCTCAGTCTCCTACAGTGTAAATTCTTTCAGGAAAACAGTATATGTGAATGAAAATTGTTATCATAAAAGGGATTTTAGTGTAGACATGCTGATTCTCTGAAAATAACCCATGTTAAAATTTGCATTTGGCAGCACAAGAGTTAAGAACACCATTTCTGTGTTCATAGCAGCATTTAAAATTTATATTTAAAAGAAAAAAATATTTGCAGCAAGGGATGAATTAACATTTAAAGGTAATTACTTAGTTTTATTTTGAAGTAACCTTGCTAATGAATAGATGACACAATAAATTACATTTATTTTAAAAAAAAGTCAAACTACTCTTCATAGGGGCATAATGAATGTCTTTAATGACAAGTCATATAACATGTGCATTCACAGATGAATATTCATGCTGCAAGTGCTCACAGACACTGCTAATATTTTACTTATTTTATGAGGGTGCAAAATAATCATGTACCACATCTAGTGAATAATCAAAGAGCAAGTAGATCAGAGACAACTTGGGAAGAAACTTTTTCAGATAAATCATTTGTTGAACAATTACAGCTAATGAGCATATTCATAAAAATCAGTCTATTCATTGATAATACATCAAGTGACTAAAAGTCTGTTTGATGGCTACATTATTTGCTACGAATAGATCATCCATCTTCAACTGTAAAGATTTAATTTTTCTTTTAAAGTGTGAACAAATATGGCTGAAATTATCTCTGAAATTTTGAAAAAGTGAGTTGTCTTTTTGTTCCAACAGGTTTCCTACTTGACTTTGAACAAACCCTTTTTAGTCAGAGCATGCTGTATTGCTTTACAGCGGCAAAGATTTCTCCATTATTTTGACACTATTTATGGTTTTAGAGGAGTCCAGAGGAGTGTGATATCCTGGCTGTGCACGGAGGTGGGCTGAGTTTCTTTCATAAGAAAACTCATTTTGAGCATAGCCAGTGCCAGCTGCTTGTTACTGCAGCAGACTTATGGTGTATCCCAGCCCTGTACCCTTGCTTGGAGAGCCAGCTGACATGTGCTAGATTACAAATCAGTAGGTAAGCAGGGTTGGTTTGTGTTCTCGCCCCAAATTAAAATGCGTGTGTCCTCAAATCCTGTGGCAGGGGACCTGCAGTATCAGAAATGGAAGAATTCATGCCAGAAATGGGCCTGTGAAGAAAATGAAGAAGCTAACCAAAATGCCTTAAAAACTGAAGCTTTTACTTTGTTGTAAAATGGATTCCTTGTATTTTTTCCCTTAATAATCTTCTTCTTCCCAAAATCCCCTGAGAAAACTCTTATCTCTAGGTAAGCCTTCATCCTTGAAGGTCTCTGTTTAAGTTCCCCTATTGGCCCTTAGTTAACCCTTTCCCATTAGTTGTTATCCCTGGATTCTTACTGGTAGTAGTTTGGATCCCCTTACAACCTTTAAGTACTCCTAGCCATGTTAATAAACTCTCTTTCTGCTTCCTCTCCTGTGGTCCCTGTGTGGCTCTTTCTGGAGCATCTTGGGGACTGCGTGAGGGAGGGTGAAGGGGTGGACATCACTCACCAGCTGTCGCAAAATCCTACCTTCAGCTGTAAGATGCATCATGTTGCCTTAAACTCACTTTTCGAAACCAAGATCTTGTCCTCAGTTTCGCCTGGTTCCTGTTGCATCATCTGGAGAGCCAGCCTGAGTCAGTGCTGAAAGCCACATCCTTCCCAGTTGAGTTACTGCTAGCCTGACTGCCACTTGCATTGCAACATCCCTGCAAGCCATTCCTTTGCACAAAAAAATAGTGGTGGACTGGGTATAGCTAACTTTTTTGAAGCCCTAGAACCATTTTACTTAAGGGAATAACAGGCAGGACTAGCAAGAGAACAGGCTATCTGGGCAGACACATAGGCTTGGATGGAAAATTGTGGGTTTAAGAGCAATTAAATGATTGAATTCTCTGTCCTTGGGAGCAGGATTCTCTTTCCTCCTGTGTGAAAATGATTGCCAGCTGGGGGTCACTCCCTTTTTCAGATTCTACTGCAGTCTGGTTTGCAGATGTGCTGAATATTTACTATTGCAGGTGAATCACTGACTGTTGATTTTGAACATCTGCAGAACTAGCTAATAGATACCAGCCTTAATAAGGAGGATGGGATGTTTAGTACAGAGTCAAAGGCAGGAAGTGTAAAGGAGGTGAGAGTTCAGAACTAGAAATAAGCTCATCTTAACTAGAGAGAGCATACAAAGAACACAGGGCACTTGAGCCACTGTGGTTGGATACACCACATGTTACACAATGCAGGAAGAACTGGCACACGAGCGTGAAAGGTTCATAAAAAGGACTTTGAACAGAGCTATGGTGTTTTGGGTTTGAACTGTATGACAAAATGACAACAAGCAGAATAAAATCATTGAAATAAGTGTATGGTGGGGGGATGGGCATTATAACAGGTCCCATGTGTTTGGCCTCCTAGGCATGCTATGTCTTTGCAGAAATTGTGGGGAGAATAACTAAAAGCATAAAGTAAGTGAAAATGTGATAAAATATTACTTGATTCTGCTGAAGATGTCTCATACTATACTGTCTTCACACCTTTCTTTGTTAGAGAATTGATTTTACAGATTAGAGATACTGCATTTTCTTTGTCTTTTCTTCAGCCTGATGTCATGTAAGAAACTATTAGTTGAGCTGTAGAAGATGCAATTTTTATAGAAGAATTGTAAGATTAGTAAGGAAAAAATAGAGGAAGCTCTAGAATGTGCTGAAAGAGCATCTATTTGCTGTAGAGTGATTACTCCTCAAAGATCAGTCTTGAGACAGGACTCATTAAATATTTTTATTAATGACCTTGACACCAAAAATGGCAGTGTGCTAAATGTGATAGCAAGCAGTTGTGAAGTCCTGACAATATTCAGGAAGAGTTAGGATATCATTAAGGGTACTCTTCAAAATATCACTGACAACTGAAGTGGCACAAATAGGGTTGAGTACAGTAGCTGGAAGTGGGTCTAGGGATGAATAACACAAATTTCATCGATAAATTTGGAACTTGTCAGCTCTTAAAAACTGATGCCAATAAAGCAACAGGGAGTCTAAGTCTATTATGGAAATATATGAGACATCAGTCTGACATACATAGCCTTAAAAATATATGTGAAAGCTTAAGATGTAGCATCTCCAGTACAGAAAGGAAAGTATTAGTGCCAATGTTTAAGACCAAGTCTGCAATATTTTGTTCTATTCTGGGTTGTTATGCTAAATGAAGATGAATCCAGACACTAACAGTTGAAGATCAGAAGAATTAAAATGAGTGGGTAATGGAAAACTTTACCTAGAGGAGAAAGATTAGAAGAGCAGAATTAATTTAGTTTAGAGCATATCTTATTTAGCTTAGTAAAAATAAAAAAGAGGACATGCTTGCTGTTTGTAAGTAAATCAGCCATCATAGAGTGTAAATAATATTGGCCCAAAGGGAAAGCAGATAAATATAACCTGTATCTGGTTAGGTTTGTTGTGGAAGTTAAGGGAGATCTGGAACATGAAATATTTGATCTTCGAAGTTTGTTCGGTTTTAGGAAGCAGTTTCCTACAAAGAAAGAAAGTCATCTGGGCTGAAAGATCCCACCCCTTTGTTTCTGTGGAAAGACAATAGATATAAAATCCTGCAGGACATCTAGTCTGGAACTGGGCATCAAGATAAAGTCTGGAAAGGCAAGGACTTGTCACAAGGTTTAGAAGGGATATTGCTGTGAGGTACTGGCAAAGCTAAATAATGAAATATGGTACCTGTATAGAGGTAACAACATATAGGGGGGTCAGATCTTGGAATTCTGGAGGAAAAGCTGAGATGAGGTTGAGGAGATTTTATGTAATGAAGATGTTGATAAGCAACCTGAAGAAAGAAAAGGACTGTGAACAAGGAACAAGAAGTGGGAATGAAACAAGGAGCAAGACAGACAGACTGTGGCCAACATGGAACAGTTCTCAGAGCCCAGAAAGGAACCCGTGATTCCTGAATCCTACCATTCCTCTGTTGATGCAAAATATCTGTGAAACCTCATATCACTTCATGCTGGTCTACAGTTGTACATCTAACACTCCCTTAAAACCAGAGATCTGGCCAGCAGTCCTCATTATCCTGTCCCAACTGTGAACACAACAACTATTACTACAATGCTTATGATTATAAAAAAGATTTATCTGGGTGATACTAAAACCCAAGAAAAGCCAACAGGAGACTCACACTAAAAACTGACACTAGAATCGTTATTTTAGTTGCTCTGAAACCAGGATCGTCAGAAAAAAAATCCTAGAGATTGGAGAAAATCTGATATAAGAAAAATAACTCTCAGTTAATTCTGGTGTAATTAATGAATTGTGGAAAATATCTGTTTGTTCTTAATTGTAATTATGTTAGTTTAGGATTAAATATTTCCTTCAATACTAAAAGAGTTGGTCATTCTGGTCCTACTTTGTTTTCAAAGCAAAAACACCACTAAAATCATCTAGCTGTTAGTTGCACTATTTAATGTTTATATTTCTTGAGCACTGCACTGTGTCCTTAGTTTTGGGGCTCCAAAACCAATTTTAATTTAAAACACACTCTTTTCATGGAGCAGTTAAGTTCTATAGACTACCTAAAATGAGTGAAGTCTGGTAAAGAGGAAGGTTAGCTGCAATTTAATTCAAGTTTGTATTCAGAAAACACAAACCAGCTGCAATATAAAATGGCTGAGATTAAAATATAAAAAACCAAATAATTGGATTGACAAAAAGATGCTGTAAAAAATCTGAACATTCAGTTCTTACTGCATTTTTAGTCACTGCTTTAAAAACATTTGAGATGTGTAAGGTTTTATATTTTTTTTTCCATAGGGCAGGCAATATCAGCAGGTTGGTAAATCTTCCTAAATTCCAGCATGACCATAAATAGCCACAAGACAATTACTGAATATATCCAGTCAAATGATGACAGTTTATCATATGTCAGCATCTACCTTCCTTACACTTTTCTGTCTTATAAAGACACACAGAGGTTTTAGCTAGGTAAAAACTGACAAATTACTTGGTGGGCACTTGTCCTTCACCCAGGAAGGCAATTTGTGCTGTTAGCAAGCAGAAAGAAATTAACGTTTTTGATATCTAAAGAAATTCTAACATTTGTGCTCAGGCAGGCCAGGTTCTGATATTAAGAATCAACTTTATGTATTAATTTTCCTTTGAAGTTATTTAATCCCTTTTTTAATCTGACTAGGACTTGACATCTTTCATAGAGGGTATATTTAAAAATAATTTTATTTTACTTCTATTTCTATCTTTGCACTGTTGCCTTCCATTTTAGTAATCTTCACATACTTATATGAGACAGTTTTAATTTTTCTAAATTATTACCTGAAGCAGAATGAGAATATCTAGTTGTCCCCATTTTTCATAAAAAATAGTCTGTTTTCCTTTTTTTCTTCAAACTTATTTTAATTTTTGAGAGAGACACTATCTGGATACTGCTTAACAGATGCCACACCCTACACTTGTGTTTCTCCTGGATGCTTACTCTCATGCTGTCTTGCTAAAATGTGTTGTTCAGTCTTTGATTAAAGCAAAATAAAACTCAAAGGATCAAAGGGCAAATCAAAACCATTGCTGCTTTTATGCACACTAAAGGGACAGATGCAACAGATCTGTCATGAGGGTTAGCACAGAAAGGAATAAAGTATGCTTGCAAGTGTGATACTAAAGGATCACAGAATACCCTAGAGTGCCCAGGGCAGTGCTTATTCCTGGTGATTATTACCAGAGGTGGGATATCATTGAGTATAAGTGATGAACTATGAGTGCCACAAACATAGCTTGAGGCAAAGTCTTGCAGATATGTCAAAGGATTTATTAAATAAGGTCCTAAATAAAAAGAGGAGGGAGGAGAAAGGGTTAAGAAACAACAGAGACGTCTGATCTGTTTTTCTTTTGGAATTTATCTTTCATGCTTCATGTCAAGAATGAGGATAGGAAATAGAGATGCAATTACATGGCAAGTAGATATGCACATGTGAGCTCTGGTTCAGGGGCTGCAGGTAATAGCAGTAACAATATATTGTAAAGAGTTTCTCTCTGGGTTGGCAAGCTAAATATAAACTCCTTGCAAAACTTGGACTTGCACTTTGCTTGCTAGCCCATATCTTCATTAGTGTGGCCTGTGCTAACCAGATAGGATCAGTTTAGTTTCTTTCAGCCTGAAAGCTGAATGAGAAATTGAGGAAGCTTTTTTCAAGTAGCTTTCCCTGCTCTGCCCTGCACTGCTCCATGCATTTATGCCTTTCTACTAAATCCATATAGCTTGGCAATGCTGTGTAATACAATTTTGCTTGAGTTCTTCCTTCTCCTTATTTTGTATTTTTATGGATATAATATTCAATGGCTGAAGATCAGGACATTAAGATCATTGACATCACCAAGAGGCAAGATGAGTTCCTAAAATTTCTTATTTCTGGCACTGGGTTGTGCTGTTTTAAACCACAACCTTCTTCCACAACTAGATGACTAAAAATAAAAGGTACTCCTTGTGCATTTAGGTCATGAGATTCAGCATAAGTAGTTACAGACAGTGCCAAAGGCACAGAAAATTGGATGAGAAGGGCATCTGGGGAATTGTCTTCTACTCACTGTCTGTGTCTCTGGTGTTTAGTGATTTGCTACAGCCATTTCTTATTTTGCATTAAAATTCAGGGCAAAAAACCACCATGCCAGTAGCATTCCCAAGTGTGGCCTAGGACATCTGACCACTGTTTTCTGAAAAAGGTGACATGGCCTCTTCCTTGGTACATTCCATTTCTCAGCTGCACAAAGTTATTCAATGTTACAAAAAGAATAACAGAAAGCATTAAAAAATTCCTATGTATGTGATGATATCTCAATACATAGATTTTTATTCTAACAAGGTCATTATTGGCAAAAACTTCAATTTTAGCAATATTTATTTCTCAGTTAAAAAAATCTGATGTTCAGTTCAACAGGTGCCAAAATCTATGTAGTAATTAGGCACATCAACTGGTGAAATCCAGTACTTCAGAAGACAAAGCATTATAAAGACAACAGCAACAATCATGTTTTGTGTTATCATTCCCACTGCCTAATTTTTCAACAGCGAAGGCTTTAACAAAGCCTTTTGAAAAATTAATCACTACTTCTATTCTGCACATAAATAGAATGAGTTTGGGAAAATTAAACCCTGAGAGTCTCTCACTATTTAAAGCATGATTACTGAAAAGCATGGGATGGAATAGGTAGTCATGTCAAGGGAATACCCTTATCACTATTACTCTCTTTGTAATTACATGTGGTATGGAAATGCAATTAACCATTGTAACGTTCTGCTTTTATTTGTCAAAATTATTTTTTTTTTACAAAAAAAAGTAAATATGAACCCCATTCTTGCATTCGAAATATAAACTTCAGTGCAATGAGGTGTTTGAGGGTGGTGATATTGAATGTGTATTTTTACTTCAATTTCTTTTTAATGGTGTCATTTTCTTGCTTTTAATATTGATCTACATTTTTATGTTAATTACTTGAACCTAACTTCTTTATATTGTATCAGAGACAAATGTGCAACTTTAATAACCTTAGAGATGTTGAGGCCTGTATCAAGTTGGAGATTAGACTCCAAGTTTAGAAGATATGATTTGACTATTCTATGGAAATAAACAGGGATGTGTTAGACAAAGCAGAGCATCATATGCATCTGGCTGTTTAACACAGTGATGTTGTAAAAAGACAAAAGCTTTCAATAACTCAGTTGCTCTCAATGCTTCTTATTCATAGGAGCAAACTGTTTAGTGCATGCCATGAACCATAAAAAGCTGGAGACAGTAGGATTAATATACCTATAGAAAATAAGCTCTACCAAGATGTTCTAATATAAATTACAGAGATTCGGGTATATTCACTCTGCAACACACATCACCAGACGTGCACTGGAGTGGGACAGCCTCTTACTGTGGCTATCAGTAAAATGTGATCAATGGCTGTTTTTTAGTAGTCAAGGATCTGTTTCATTGGCCATCCAATGCACATGTCCAGGTCTGACTGGAGGAAGCAATAGTCATTCAGAAAGTTAGTGACAGAGATGGAGGGACTCTCCCCTTCTTCCTTCTGCATTTATCAAATCTCCTCTTGGGAAGTTCTGAAAAGAAATAGAGCAAGGAGAGACAGGTGAGCTCGCAGGCACACATACCTTATAGAACTCAACTTTGTCTGAAAGGACTGGATCCTAAGCATCTGCCTCAAGACATCTTCAGGGTGTGAAAGCCTTTAGAGCATGTAGCTTGCCCCTTGGCCAGGTAAAAGGTGTACTTAAGAAAAAAAAATACAATCTCATTTCCATCTATGCCCTCTAAGAAAGGAATGCACAAAGCTAATTTCTGCTGTTTCAATCTTGGAAATAGCTTTTCAGTCCTAAGCTCAAAACAGACAGCAGATATTCTAAAATATGAGGCTCCCTACAAGATGTCACCTTTTTTTCCCATGTAGCTGGTAAGCTTTGTCTGATGCGATGTTTATAAACTAAATTACTGAGGCTCATGCAGGTAACTTAGTAACTTGAAGAGATCATTGAATAACTCTATGAGTGAATGAACAGTGGTAAAAATATGGTGATGGCATAGCTTGGTAAATTCAGCTCAACACTTCAACTCTATTTATTTCTTGCTAGGCTGAATGCTTTTAAGAAAACTACACAGCAAGCCAGTGCTGGATTAGGAATCTTTGGCTGAGGACTCCTGCACCTTGAGAAGGTTTTCATTCTCTGAGATGAAAGGGCCTGCTATAAGGAAAAAATTAAATACAGATCCAGAGTGAGTCAAGCAGTACCAGCGTAGTTGCAGCACCATGAAGTATTTCTCAGTTCCAGCTGTAAATAGTAGTCTCCTGTGTTCATATAGTACAGTTACTGTGTTTGGTTCATTCTCTGATAAACTGTATTGTCACATCTACATGGAAAACCATGGGGAGGGTGTTATGGTCCCAGCAGAGTCTGAAGACTTTCTTCCAGCTGTCACTTCCAAGAAGGCAATAATTCATGCCAAATTAATTCAAGAGGAGTGTCTGCTCATTTATTTTTCAATCATAAATTTTGCCACAATTTTAATTTAAGTTGTGCTCCAGGCCAGAGCCTACAAACTTTTACCTTGTTTTGATGGAAGTTTACCAGAGAGCTTTTTAAGACTGCTGGAGCAATGCTTGGATTTGGATCAAAGTCTAATTTAGTGCTGAGTCACAGGTGTCTACGGATGTCTGCTTTTGTCTCACATATTTGAGTTTTACTAGCTTGCTTTAATTTATGCAAAAATTTAAAAAAAGTAGCAGACAGACATAGCACAAGCGTGTTGGTTTGGTTGCGTCAGCACAAAATCTGGAATGATGCTATCTTTCTGACTATCTATCTTTCTACAAAAGGACACAGCATACAGTTCAGGAGGACAGTGTGCTGCAATTTATTGCTGAAGTGGAAATAACACTGGAAGTTCAACAGCTAATTTATCTTGCTACCATTTAGGAGTAATACAAGGTTCTTGACACCTTTTTTTTTTGTGTAATTAATGTAACATCCACAAAGTGTTTGGGCAAAATGATGCCCATCCCGACTGGAGAAAATATGTAAATGACAAATGTTACTTAGATACATCATCTCTTATCAAGATGAGCTCTTAGGTGTCATGCAGAGGCTTTGCACTGTGCTGGGCACCAGGGTCAGATCTGAGCTCCAGGAAGCAATGCAATATGAAGAGCAGCAGAAATATTCTTCCTTTTGGCATTAGGATTTGCGGTCTAGAATATGAAAAAGTCCAGTTATTTTTCCAGTCTAATCCTAAAGCTGAGCATCAGCAAGGCTTTGGAAAGTCCCACTAAACTTAAGCCAATAGGAAGCATAGCTAAAAAAACCTCAGTCCTTATTTATAGCTTCATACGTCTTACTGAATGAAGTAAAAGCCACTTCAAGTATAAGCAATCACATTCGATATTACTGAAATACAGAATCAACACTGGTAATGTACCTTCAAAGTAAACTTTAATAAGCATAGAAATTTCAGGATAAACATCAGAGCAGGGCTGAGCTTTGCTTCAGTCTGAGAAGTCATCCATCTAATGGCCGTGTCTCTGAATCAGATATTTTAATCCTCTTATAAGACTTTAAATGATCCAGTCTGAGGGTTACTCTGCCATTTATATATTTAACTAATAGTAACATGTTGACAGAAAATTCACACTGTTCACAAAATTCTGATCATGAAATCTCTTAATGAGAGAAATTTGTCCATTTTGCTGGCAACCAAGGAAAGACTTTTAAGGTTTAGGTTAAGACTTTTGAAGATGGGTGATAGTTTTCCTTACTTTTGAAAAATCTGAGTGATTTGATATCTATGTAAAAGAAGAAAATATAAACCTGCATGGACTTCTCATTCAAATATGGTTGACAAAGCAGGCTCCTACTTTCATAAGCTTTCTGATTTCACTGTTATTAACAGGGAAATGGCAAATGCAGTGACAAATACAGAATAATTACTATGGCAGCCAATTCCATGATCATCACACTTTGGCCCCAGACTCAAGTGATAATTACTACACACAGGCATGTTACGTTGCTCAGACTAATGGATTTTACTCAAATACCTCCGCACCCTTCATCATGTCCACATCACTTGTGAATATTTACATGTGCTTTTTTTTTTCCAGAACAAATAAGCGACAAGTAGGACAGATTCAACCTGCAATGGACAGTCAGCCTTGCAACTAAAATTTTTCTTCAGTCACTGGTGTAATAGAACAACATATTTTTGAGTAAGGTTTTCCTGGTTATACTGTCACCATGCAGACTTTACTACCACTTAAAATAGCAGTGTATGCCAGACTCCTGACCTACAAACCAGGACAGCAGTCCTTTGATTTTGCACCATTGATACAGTAATGTCATACTGTTATTTTTAAACACTTGGAACATACCATGCTATTCAATCTGGTATTAGCAAACCTCGCCTAGGAGATTTCTTTTCTTCTACTGTTCCACTGGAGCAGTTCATGCTGCTTTTTCCTGTCTTTATCTCAGCGCTAGCATTTGAGATATAATCAGGAAAAATGTGGTTTTGTTTAAAAAGGGACTTGATTTCTAGATATTTTTAAGTGTGATCATTAACAATTATTAGAAGTAGCAAGTATCTTTACTGATATATAAAAAAGGTCAAATAAGCTTAAAGGAAACCAATTTTCACCTCTTTAAGAGAGTACCATCTTAGCAATGGAAAGAGTATTGCATTCAGATAAAAAGGTGTGGCTTTTTTATGTCCCTCATAGAAGCCTGAAGATGCTGCAGAGATATTACATATCAATCTTTGAGAATAAAGTGCATGATAATTCAAATACAGTCCCACAATGCATTCACATTATTTGAATTATATACTCACAATTTCTGAACACTGATTCACAGCTGGATCTGGTTAAGCTGATTTGTAATAACTTTACCCACAGAACTGTAATATACAGCCCCCCTTTCCTTTCAGTTAAAGAAGTCAAATAACCTCAACACCTAAAACTAGTGTATGACTGCTAGGGCTGTTCAGTAAACCTGACAGCAGCCCTGTCTCTGGTACGAGTGGCACACTCAGCATGGTTTCCCAACGTGGCATCCTCAGATGCACTGAGTCATCTCTGAACCTGTGGGTGAAGATGATAGTGATGGCAGTGCTCCTGAAAATATTTCTAATTCCCACTCAGTGAACAAAGCTCCTGGTCTTGTTTGGCATGCACTAAGTGAGGTTATGCTGAACCTCAGGGGAAGGAGGCTCTGGAAGGCTGACATTTTCCGCAAAAATATATGTTTTTCTTTCCATCTCAGAAAGGTTTTGAAGTGACTCTACCTTCTGGCCTTAGGTGACAGAATGACTTGCTTGCTTATGCAAGGTTAGTGCTCCTGCTGAAAGAACTGCCTCTGTTTTGCACTGATCTATGCTCCTGTTTGGGTCTGTGAAGAGGATTTATCAGGCAAAAAGTCCAACAAGCCATTTTTTTCTTGGTCTGTACCCACCACCATACCACCACCCTCATTTGCAATGCTGGGGAGGCATGTCATAGCAGCTGTTGTACAGCAGCTGTTCAGGGACCACATGCACCTTGCAGGAGATGAAGATAGGATATCTAATGTGATGGGGCAGATAAGTGTCTTAGGAGAGGGATAGATGAACTACAGAGAGAGACCTTGTTACCATCCTATAGTCCTCTCAAATACATCCCTTCTCATGAAATGGGTAGCAGGTCTCATTAGAAGTAGCCTTATACCACAGTATGGTTCATCTTTTTTTCACTCTCTTGGTGAGGATGGCAAGTCCTATGCAGTGGCCATTTCTGCAGTAGCAGTTCTTTCCATTCTCCTGTCTTCTTGAATTTCTGGTGATGTTTCTGCCTGCTGGGCTTGAGAATGGCTCTGTCTGATGCAACAGTCCCAGCAGTGGCAGTTCTGTGCTTTAAGGCATTCTTGTCAGTGATACCACGGGGCTACTTGGCTCCCTACAGACAAAAAGACTACAGTCTGAAAATCACCATTGTATGTTTTAATACTGCACTCATGCCACTTGCAAATATGGGACTTGTAAATTAATCACTGAAGCACAGGAAACCTCCAGGGATTGAAAAAATCTAGGCAGGAACTGCTGTAATAAAAAAATCACATAATCTGTCATTTCACAGTTTCTACTGTTTTTGTGACATGGCACAAGACTTACTTTGAAAATGTGTCCCTATTTTTCTATAGACAAACAAGCCACAGCCCTTAGAGGTTTTTTTGGAACAGAGCTTTCCAATGAGAATTTTGGAATATGAATCTCTGACATCAGCTTCACCTCAGCTATGTGTGACTCAGTTGTGAATCTTAAAGGGTCATGTCTCTTTTTAGACATCTTTCCAATAAAACAATTGAACTCTATGCAAAATGCTGGAGAATTGAGGTTTAGGTCATGCATGGCTCTACCATGACAGTAGCTTCAGTACCCATCAATACGTTAACAATGGATATCCAAATAAACTTGATATACAGATGTGCTTGGTTTGCTGAGACACTGAAAAAAATATTCAGGTTAAAACTCCTCTCACTAAAGTAGGGAACTTCTCACACTTGGTCATATATTTAGTGCTGATGGAGGAATTACAGAGAAAACTTAATGTAAACAGACTTATATGGCAGCAGTAATTAGGGTCCCTGAAGTATGTGTTGATGCTTAGTGTCCCATGGGAACCACAGAAATGTAGGTTACTCCAGATAGAGTACTTTCTGATGTTGTCCACTATTTGAAAAAAACACTGGATGAACGAACTCCCACTTAGCAAAGCAAAAGGGGTAAAGGACATTGTACTTAGACTCCCTTTAGAAAATATGACATTGGTGTAAAATCTCTCACTGCTTGTGCTGTACCCACAGGGCTTAATTAGGTTTGATGAAGGTTAATAACTAGGAATAGGTAAATCTCAATGTTTATAACATCTAGATTTTATCAGAATGAGCACCTTTTACTTCGGAGGCCACTTATTCTGCTCTTCTAAATAGGGTTTAATTGGGTGACCTGCTCCCAGGGCAAATGACCTAGTGACCCCTCTGCTCAGCTTTGAAAGGGCTGTCTTCCAGGAGGCATTAAGAAATCCTTAACTGTAATCTGCTGCTTTTTAGTTCTCAGGGCAAGTATTTCACTGCATTGCTGTGTCTGGTGAGAGTTTTCTCACACACCTAGGAGATTTTAAGCATGTTATTGAGATGACAAGGGCGACTGTGTTCTTCTGCACCAGAATGTCAAAATGAACTGTCTCTTTCCCTGAAAGAATCTTTGCCTTTGAGCATTTTCAGGAGTGTTTTCTTTTCTAATCAAATGGCTTTTAGTAAACTTGTTTTAATTAATTGCTTTACTTGCATATATACCACAGAATGTCAGAAAGCAATTGGTGTCCATACCCTCCATCCTGGACACTTAGCACTTTCATCCATAAAACACAAGCAACAGCTAATCCTCATAATGTTCTTGTAGGTAAAACATTAGAGCTAGGTAAATAACTCTCTACCAATAGTTTAAAGAATTACTTTCTGTGATGTTTTGGTTTTGTTTTTTTCCCCCTCCAGTCCCCAGCTCTCCACTGCACTCTGCAGAACATGTGGAACTTGGATCTCTGGTGCTGTTTCTTAGGAGATATGGCACTATTTGATCCCTTGACCACATATGTAAATTTTACCCATCAGAAATGAATACTGACAGTGGTTCTTGTTGAAGTTCTCTGGGAAACCTGCATCATCTTAAGCATACTGTTTTGTGGATCAGTTGAAGAACTGCACAATGTTCAGTGATGGACTTCCCACTTTCCCCTCCCACACACCAACCACCCTGCTCATGGCCATGCATTCCCACCACTTGTCTTGGGCTGGCTCTGGTGATTGCCAGGCCTGTCTGTGAACTGCCATGGACCTCCCTGACAGTAGAAAGCAAATTCAGTGGCAATTCTAGCTAGCATATTAAATTGACTCATGGAAAAGAGTGAAGAGTGCCAGTGCTGACACGAGGAAGAATGAGAGATCTGGGCAGTCAGGAGAAGCCAGGGAGTGAGGAAGGCAGGGCCAGCACCAGGCAAGAAGAAAATGGCCTTTCTGAGTGTGTTTTCCAGAAATTTCTTATGTGTGGCAAATGATGCTTTTCCATTGCTTCCTTTACATCGGCCGGGGTGAACAACCTTAGTGTTGAAAAGAATCGTGGAGAAAGGGGGAAATAAAGTAAGATTAAGAAAAAGAGGAGGGATTGCTATAATATTTGACATTCTTTGTCAGAAGCAGGAAATGTGTTGCACTTTTTTATTTATTTAAGGAAATATTCACATCTGCTCTTTCTCATGATGAATCAATGCCCTCAAGCCTTTGCATTGCACCATCTCTGATAGTCCTCAGACAGAACATCCATGAATGAAAAACAGATGGGACAGTATAGAGCTAAAGAAAGTATTGAAGTGGATAATTTCCCAACAACACCTCATCATGTTGTAAATATAATTGGAAAACCAAAATGTAGTTATTCATAATGTGAGGCCAAATAGCTATCATTCTATTGCTCTCTTTAGGGTTTTGTATGAAATTTTATTTACTTTTCTAGTTTATCAGCATAAATGCGTGCAGAAAATAATTTTGTAAATTCTAGAGCAATTGCATGACAGAAAAAGTACTCAGTTAATTATATATTACTGGAAATATGTTGCTCTGGATTGATTGCTTTGTTTTGGAAAGCACTTGTTCATAAAATATTTGATGAACAATAACAATAGGAAGCAGGCAATCCAAAACCCAAGAGAAGAAATAAATCTGAAGGAAATAGAGTGAGGCAAATAAAGTACAGAAAAAGCAAAAGAGCTTTTGTCTCTAGGAAAAAATGATGAATATTGTCAGTCAGTTGACTCATAGTTAGATCAAGTTCTTGATGGTTTTATTATTTGATTCAGAAGTTGGTTAATAATGCCGATATGCATCTGAGTAATTCCACTGGGATGCCTTCCATATTAAAATTAAGCATGTATTTAAAAGGTTTGCCTTCTGAAAGATATAGTACATAAGTACTGAGTAACACTTCTGGTGTGATGCTAAAACAGACACATGTTTTGTGCCAGATGCAATTCTTAGAATTGTCGCATCTGGTCACATATATATGTTCTGGGTTTTGTCTGCATTCGCAACATCTGCAAGTTTTGCTCCTTTTAGCTGGGAGTGAATCCAGTACTCTATTTTGGGAATTACTTTGCTGCCAAAACACCCCTAGCAAACTACCTCTATTCATAACAGGAGAGTTCATAATCTGTTCTTCTAAACTTTTTCTTAATTATAAAGAGCTTAAAACTGTGAATGGTACTATTAAGTCATTGAATCTCACTGTTTTTTAGCTAATTACTAACATTATTTCTATTTTGGGGGGGTATATTTTCATCTTTGGAATTCAAACAGATTTTCTCCTATAAAGCCAAGTTTCATCATTATTCTATGCTAAAGGCTGAATTTTAAAGAATGCCAATACAGCTGGCATGACATTGGCCTTCCTAATTCAAGGACACAAAGGATTACCCTAAATGATAAGCAGAAAAGATCACATTTGTTCTATTAATCAAGGTTTTGGTGGGGTTTTTTTGTCAAATATGATTCATACTTGCCTCACAGCAAGGTCTCTGAGCAACTTGGTGCTTCCTGGAAGCCCTTTAGTTAGTAAGAGCTGAGCACTGAACCATGCAGTTTGTCACCTGCCACACTATTTACAGAGCCAATGGATGGGAACAAAATAGTGCAGAGCAGCAACTGTCAATAATTCACACAGTACTGACTGCTGACATATAAGATATTGGCAGGACAACTTCAGCAAATCCCATCATTTCAGTTCATAAGCAGTAACAGGTTCTTTTTCTCTCAGTTCTTCCTTCTCCAGGTATACACAAAAAAGAAAAGAAATAAAAATAAAAGAAAATTTTGGAAACAAGAATGCACTGTGTTCTCTATAAAACTCAGAATTGTAATGGTTGCTGTGGTAGGCATAATGGAGGTCCTGCCTTCAGGAATAGAAAGAAATAATGGAGCTAGATATTCCTTGGGCACAGAAAGCAAAAAGTGTGACTTTCAACATACCTCTCTTACACTCTTTCACTCTCTCAACTCCTTGAGTCTCTGATTGCCTAAGAAAAATAAGATTGTAATTTTATTTGTCTTTTTCCTAGTGTGAAATAATGACCCTTTAGCTTGTTGCCTTGTTTTCACCAACTCATAGAATCCTTGTCAAATTTAATTGAAATTCAGCAATAGATTAGAAATCAGGACACCAGCTTGTACCTACATGGGCAGAGTGAATGAGGAAACAAGCCTCATTGCAATGAGTGGTCAAGCTAACATTCTCCCACTCAGTGAGATGTTTCTGAAATTTTACTATAGGAGCTGAGGCGATTCTGTCTGTCACAGAGAACATTTCCAAAATCTACAGCAAACAGAAAGTGTCAACTAAGGCAACTCTGTTGTTCATTAATTGAATATAATGGGTGGTGAGAATCAAATGGTGAGAACACACATGCCACCTCACAAAGAGAGTTTGTGCCATGTAGTGAGTGAGCATGGCTGAACATGGGTGAAGGCAACAGGCTCCATCCTCTAGGGCTGCCCGCAGGGCATGTCTGAGTGGAGTACAGGTTCTGGAATTGTTTCAGGCTCTGTGCAAGACCAGAGCCCCACATGTTCACACAAGACTTGTCCAACCTTACCCTCATTTTCTGACAGTCTTAGTTTAATAATGAATTTTAGATGGTGCTTGAATGAACGATGCTTTATCCTGCAAAGTCCTGAGTGACTCCACCAAAGGTTTCCTTATGTCTTTGATGAAAGATCCCTGGCTATGTAAAAAAATCTTTCTTGATTAGTGAAGTCAGCTGCTGTTGGGATGATTTGGGTGGATTTATTTCCTCTTTTAAATTCAAATTACCCCCAAATAAGTTTTCAAGGCACTGCCTATAGATTAAAGGATAGGAGGAATGTGACACAGAATATTTCAGTAGAAGATTTTCCTCAGTAAACTAATCACTTGGGATTCTACTTCTGTTAAATGAGTTATCCGAACAGGCTAAGAAGTTTTAGCTGCAGTATATCTCTGACCCAAAAACTTACTGAACAGAGTCAACATTCCACAGCAGGCAATGCTCAACAAGGGCACCCTTTCCTCACAAGGAGTATTTGGGATCCTGGAAATCAGATCGCTTGCTCTCTGATGCCTTATTGATGGTCCAGCCTTTCTCCTGCCGCCTCCAGGAGGCATTTTCTCATTTACACTCAGGGAACAGGGGAGGCTCAGCAGGATTTGGAGGGCTCATAGCTGGTTAGTGTGGTTGACTGCCCCTCAGCAGCCCTCAGTTTCCCACTGACAGGCACCTTCTGGTGGGGGCAACTGCAGGTGTAAGTGGGAGGGCTTTGCTGTGGCTGAGGGAATGCCTAAAAACAAGAAAGATCCTTGGAAGATGTAACAGAAGTGTAGCTGCAGAGGAGTGGGGTGGATACGCATGTGCCACAATGCCAAAGAAATGAAAGGCTGGCAGCTAGAGATCTCAGAGTGAGAAGATCAGGCAGAGGAAGAGTAGAGAAGATCGGCAAGCACCTGAAATGGAGAAAGCAGGTTTAAAGATTCACTTCTTCAGGGACTTGCATATGCAAGTCTCAGGCTTATCCTGATTTCACATCTTTTGGAAAGTGAGAGCTGTGAAAGAATTGCTATATGATGCTCTTCTAGTATCTTGATTTATTTTAAAGAGAGGTTTAAAAAGAAGCATCCCTTTCAGTGCTTTGATACGAAATTGACTAACCTGAGAATAAGGAAGGGCTGCTTTTAACAGGAAGGAGGAACTAAATAATAGTATGTCCATAGGTACATAATGGAAACATTGACTACATTTTTGTATAGTTTCAAAAAGAGCAAACTTCCTTCTTTTGTAAAATTCTCTTCCACCTGTTTAAACACATTTTATGAACTAACTTTAGGGCTCTATGTAAATCTGCTCAGTATTTTGAGAAAGGAGAAGGTTATTAATCTGGAAAAAGTATCTTTGCTTAAAGCCGACTTTGAAATTTGTTTAAAATAGGAATTTTTAACAAGTGAATAGTATTCCCTTAGTTGCCCTTAAATTAGCTTTCTTTCATAGGTACTGGGCAGAGCCAGCACAATTTCGCTCTTGGAAAGTTTTTACATCCCTGAACAGATATTAAACATGATCAGCATAACATCAGTGAATCTGATGAGATTCAGCCCACACAGTTTGCTCCTCCAGAGCTGACAGAGCTTTTGCTAGCCCTTACATCCCAAACTAATCAAAATGAAAGACAGAATGAGCTCCCACAACTGAAGCAAACAAAGTCAAATACTAGACAATTTTAACAAAAATAATAATGTTTCAGTCATTAGTGAACATAGTAATTCTGCTGAAACGAAATATGTTCAGTGAGCCAAGCACAAGGCATGTTTAATTCAACATTATTGCCAACTTTTTACTGGCTACAGAGAGTCCTATCTTCAGATCTTTAAATCTTACTAGTCTACTCCGTCCTCATGCAGGGGTTCTGTCACTTACATTATACATTATATTGCAAATGTAAGCACTTTGGTGCTGTCTGTGTCAGGTTTCAGTGAAGCAGTCATTGTGAATCTGAATACATGTTATACTGATTCAGTGATTTAAAATTCGAGCCTATGGATATGCTAATTTCTTTTATATTGTCATATGCTTTTAAATGTTTGATTGTTTAATTTACTTAGTGAAATGGAAATAAACTAACTTGATTTTGTGTAAGTTGGAACATCATTTTAATGGTTGCATTCTTACAAGGCAGGCAAATTTAAAGCCTTTAGCTGTTCCCTTGTATCTTTGCCATTTGAGCCCACTTGTCTCCCAATCTTGAAAGTCTTCTTGGTAGATCATGTTATGTTGGCTGTTGCATAATGTTGCATTTTTCTTTTAGTTTTCCCCTAGTTAAAGCTGAAGTGCATGCAACAGGTGGAACTGTACCAGGTCATAGCTCATTTCTCTGCTTTCTTCAGGCCAGTGCCACCCTGATCACAAAAGCCATCATGAAGTGGGAAGGCACTTAGCCTTCCTATTAGCATCAGATCTGTGAAGTCCTGTGCAGAGCCTGACAGATTGGTTTATGCTATGTACTTTCAGCACTGACCTTAAACTTAAGCCAAATAGCTCCTTTGCATAAGGCATGTGCAAGATGCTTGGGTCTGATTCTGTATGAGATCCAGGTCCTTTTGTCCTTGTTCTTTATTGCCCATACCTGTGTGTGCTGGTTTTGGCTGGGGTTTTGATTAATTTTTTTCACAGTAACTAGTACAGGACTATGTTTTGGATTTGTGCTGGACAGAGATGTTTTTGTTATCGCTGAGCAGGGCTTACACAGAGCTAAAGCCTTTTCTGCTCTTTATACTCCCATGCTGGTGAAGAAGTTGGGGGTGCATGAAAATCTGGGCGAAGAAACAGCAAGGACAGCTGACCCAAACTGACCAAAGGGATGTCCCATACCATACGACATCATGCTTAGTATATCAAGATAGGGGCGGGGGGGGGAAGAAGGGAGAAGGGGGGACATGTATGGAGTGATGGTGTTTGCCTTCCCAAGTAACTCTTATATGGGATGGAGCCCTGCTCTCCTGGGGATGGCTGAACTTCTGCCCGCCCATGGGAAGCAGTGAGTGAATTTTTTGTTTTGCTTTGTGTATATGGCTTTTATTTTCCCTGTTAAACTGTCTTTATCTCAATCCATGAGTTTTCTAGCTTTTACCCTTGCAATTGTCTGCCCAATCCTACTGATGGGGGAGTGAGCGAGTGGCTGCCTGAGGCTTGGCAGGCTAGGGTTAAACCATGACACCATGCATTTCTATGCCTTTGTGGAGCTCTCATCCTTCATAATTCATACTAAACCAATGGAACTGACATGGTTAACCTATGTTCAGCTATCAATATCACTGTCCTAACCACTTTATACCCATATTAAAAACTTTACAATACTTTCTTCTCCCAGTGTATCAGTGTCTTGTGCTATTCTTTGACATTTCATTTAGGTACCCATTTCTGTTCAAGTTCCACAATGGTGACTTCTGAGACACTTATGTGTTTACTATTTTAGCATTTAAAGAACACATCTTTTTTCTGTGTTACCTGAACTTCACAAGAAGTGTAAAATCTAATCTCTTCTTTTCTATGCCCAGATTTGAGGAGATGGCTTGAGATTGTGTCAGGAGAGGTTTAGGTTAGATATCAGAGCAAGGTTTTTCATCCAGAGAGTGTTTGGGAACAGGCTCCCTAGGGAAGTGGTCACAGCACTAAGCCTGACAGAGTTCAAGAAGCATTTGGATGATACTCTCAGGCACAGAGTGTGACTCTTGGGGATGGTCCTGTACAGGGCCAGAAGCAGGACTTCAATGATCCATGTGGATCCCTTCCAACTCAGCATATTCTGTGATTCTGTAGTTCCTTTACCAGATCTTTAAAAGGCTATGAGTAATATATTCATCCTTACTGTCAAATATATGTGGACGTGGCTAGTAACAGAGTTGTTTTGTCTAAGTGCTATATTTCAGAAAAACTAATTTTAGGGTGGTGTTGCATCTATAAGGGCTAGCATTTCCCTTTATACTAAAAGCCGTAAACAGCTTCTCATTAAATTGTTGAAGATTTGTCTACCAGACAGGAATTCTTTTCTCCTTTGTTTAGAGCTGTAAGTATGATCCTTTATGAAGGCTAGGTCAGGTGCAGTTCCTTGGAGGGTAAAGCAGATGGTTCCTGTCTATCCAGCAGCTGGGCATATGTGGGTGGAAAAACCTTGCAAGACAGCTGAGTGTTGCATGTGGAAGAATTACAGCATAGAGCTGGGATCCTGTGGCTCAAGAGGACCAGGCAAACAGTCTTCAGAGTCAGGCGGAAAATACTTCCTAAGATCAGAGGAGATTAGTCAAGTTTGTGACAAACTTAGAAAGTCACTGAATTGACCAAAAGCAAACCTGTAACTGAGGAAGACATGCTTAGGAATTTTTTTTATTTCTAATCTACTTGAATTGGTCGTTTTGTGCTTTTTGTTTTCAGTTTTTTTGGTTTTCATTCAAGGTTTAATAAAAAATTGCTTTCTGAGTTTCAAAGTCTTTCAGTCTTCTTTGGGGATCTCATTAGAAAGAAAAGGTCTAGGCAGTTCCATTGAAAAACCTTGGCTGACTCTGGCTTCTGTCACTGTTAGGTAGTTAAGAGACACTAAACATCTCCCTTGCTTATATTCTTCAAACCACTGATCATAATGAGTCACTTCGGTGCAACAAAAGGCAGATTTTGGTGAAATTCAGTATTTGTACCATTTGCATAACTTAATGATACTACCTTACAAGGCCCATGTGAACTGAGCTGTATTCAAAAACCTGTGACTAATGTGCTCTAGGGAAACCTGCTTATCAGGGAGGTTGGAGTAAGTGACCTCTAGTGGTCCCTTCCAACTTCCTCCATTCTGTAATTCTGTGAACAAGCAGTAATTACAGCAGCACTACTTTTGGACTATCTGGTCTGTTTGGGATTTGGAAGCTTCTGCAGTTGGTACCTCAAGAGGAATCTTAGTCAATAGTTTATGTTCCTATCTAGATCACTGGCCTTTTGGGGGTGGTGGTAGCAAGCCTTCCCTGTCTTCCCTATTAACTAAGTGTGGGTAAACCTGATCCGGATGGGCATTGCCTAGATGTTGCTTGTTGTGGCTTCAGACTGAAAATTTGCCCCTGATTTGGTGCTTGCTCCTTGTCCTGGATCCTCTAGTGTTGGTTTAATCTCCTGGTATTTGAGTGCTGGTCACTCCTTTGTCTTGCTTTTTGGTTTCATGTACTACCTAATATTAGTACTAAGTGCTGACAGCCCAGCCACCATCAACTAGTTATTTTCATGCAGACTGAAGTCTCTGCAAGGGTGTCAGGATCTTGGGCATGTCACTCAGAGCTACACACTTCACAGGGCCATGGGTGATAAGTAGATTTAAATAAAAATAAATAAATAAAAAGAATAAATACATAGTAGAAATTTGTTGTATGTTTACAGTGAAACTTCCCCATCTGATCCATCATTATGGTATTTATGAAACATATAGAGAACATTTTCAGAAATAACACTCATTTTATTATGCACAAGGTTTCCTTCCCTTTTTAGGCTCAACCCTAATGTGGAATTGCTGATTCACTGAGAGAAATATCTCATATTGAGAAATTTTCAAATTGAGAAGCCATCCCATACATGTTGACTATCTTTTCATGCGCTAGTGAAAAAAGTGACCAGCCCTGAAATAAGTAAACTGGAGTTTGGTGCTCAGTCTTTCAGCAAATGGTAAGAAGAGTCATCCACAGAGACTCTGTAAACATTTGGTAAAGAAAGAAATGCAACAATACAAAAATTGGAAATGATAACAGCAATGAAAATATCCAGGTGGCTCATCTAAAAATTATATGTTTGCAGTCTGCTTTTATGTGAAGTAAACCTTAACTGAAGGAAAAATAATCCAAGCTGCATATTCTGAGGAATAAAATTAGTAAATGGGCCCTGGCTGGAAAGAAAACAAAACTAAACAAGTAAGCTCACCTGCAGAATAAAGAGCTGGAACTGCTGTTTAATGTATTCTGCACTCCAAGATTGATGTTGGTTGTGAAAAACAGAGGAACGAATTTCTCAGAACACAAAAGGATGGGCTAAAAAATGGTTGATAGGCAGGTAGGTAGGTAAGTAGGTAGGCAGGTAGGTAGGGAGAGAGAAAGAGACAGAGAGAGCTACAGACACGTATTTATATACATATACGTGCAGATGTATATGTCGATACAGATACATTTAGCTAGATTTCTCAATAAGAATCTACTGTAGTGGTGTGTCAGTGCTCTATACTGTATCAATAGTCCTACTGATATACACAGTGCTCAGAAGCACAAGACGCCCTGCATGCTGACCTTGTAAACATCCTTACCTTTGGTTTGGAATATCAATACTTTTTAATCTTTTCTTTGTTATGCAAGAGTTTATGAAGAGCTGTCTGATTCAGACCATAGGGCTAGTCCAGTACTCTGTCCCAGCAGTACCAAAAGTTGATTCCTAGGGCAAAGAACAGAGCAAGCAAGTTTGATACAGTGTAGTGGAGAACTGCATCTGTTTCTGGGGCCAAAAGACTCAGGCCCACTGTCCGTGGCAGGAAAGAGAGTGCAAGTGCAGAGCTGGGAACCTACAGGTTTCTCAGGCAGCAGACAAATTCTCCGGAAAAACCTCTCAGGGAGCAGGAGTTGCTAGGTGGATTTTTCTGCAATTCAGAGTCACTGAATTGTCATTGAAAGTAGGTTTGAGGAAATTACTCACCTTCAAGGACACAGTGGGAAGGAGGAGTTATTTATGAACCTTTTAATTCAATTGTTGATATTTAGACTCCATCTGGCATAGTCACATCAGACTTTCTCTCTTCAGACAAGTTAAGGATCTTAGTTAATACTACAACAAAAGCTGACTTGTCTGACTTTAAAGGCTTTTGTCTTTGAGAGAGAGTTTATTGTAGATGAAGTCCTGGACAGATCCACCTAAAAGCTGTGGTCAATGTCTATTTCCTCAATAATACTTTTTAGTTGCACTGTATCCTGCTTCATTGAAAATTGCCCATGTTCCTTACAAAGAGATCCCTAACATTTGTTGCTTATAGCTTTTTCTTATGCCATCTCTGTGAAAAATATCTTTATATTAAACATGTTGTAAGCATTTAAAAAGGGCCAGTGATCCATGCTTTGTGACTCTTAAGATTTTTCCAAAGGCTTCTTTTTTGTGCAGAGTATGCTCCCTCTTGATACTAAGCATAAATTCCCTTCATTTGCGTTTCTCCATCAATGAAACTGAGTGCCCAATTAAAGATTAGAAATGTTGGGGTTTTTTTTCTGGCTTCTTTGTTTCCCCCTTTTCTCTCATAAAATAATGTAACATTTTTGTGATTTATAGGGGTCAGTGGGCATTTTGTGTCTAGAGGCAAAATGATCCTTCTCATTTGTGACCTATCTAATATAAATGTCACTGATGACATTTTAAGGTGGCACCAATATCTGAAGTGAAAAGTAACAATTAGATGGTGCCAGCCCAATAGGAAAGTTTACTGTTCAGTACACCAGGCTGTTTCCAAAACAGCTTGTCTTACAAATGCAGTTCTCACATTTAATCTAGAGGAAGGTGAAAGGCCAGCCAAAATGTATGAGAATTTAAAAGCAGAAACTTCACAAAAGATGTAATGGTCAATGAAAGATTCCTGAAAAATTCTGCAACTAAAATACCCTAATATGATACTTGGCTGTATGTATGGGGAACTACATGAAGACTCAGTGCTGTTTCTGTTTAATGGGAATATAAATTAAGAAGTGGTTCACAAATGTTCCAGCACTAACAGTTCCAAACTAATCTGATACCAACCAATACTTTTTATACCTTTTCTTTTTCATATATTTCTATGCATTTTTCTTTGTTATCAAGCTTTCTAAAAGTCATGAAATCTTTCTTTCTTTATATGACTGCTTCCTGAAAACATCACTACTCTTTTTTTTTTTTAGTTTTTAAATATCTGTGTTTGCCACCTGCTTGGCTGCCTGATGATCTATAAAATAAATGGTAATTGGCATTCAGTGTACTCCATACATTCAACTTGAGAATTTTTGAAATTATTTCAAACTTTTTGTTTTCAACAATGTCTCTTACCTGTGTGCCCCATTCACATGCACACACTCTCAGAATAATTTCTGCAATGCATCACTGTTGTATCTTTCCTTACTCTTACATTTTCTCTCCAAACCTTTCATTCTGACTTCAGACATCACACTCACTTGTGAGATCTCCTGAGTGTCAGAGCTTCTAGGTAGAATTCCAGACAGCAGATGTGACTGTTTTGAACAATTTCTACAACTAACTAATGTATTTCTTACATATGGATGCCTTTCTTTTCTCCTTAGGTGGTGTCAGTGAGGCTGTGGGGTAATGGCTCTATTTCTTTGCAGAGAGAGCAACTGCCAAATGCAGGTTAGTGCTCAGTTTTCTGCTTATCACTGTCCTCTTGGCATTCTTTGCTTCAATCTGGAAAACAGTTTCCTCTTGCAAGTTCACTTTTATTTTTGTTCTGAATTTTCATGACTTTTGTTTTATCTTGCTTTTAAACCTAGTCCACTGTGACACTAAAAAGCCAAAAAAAGAGAAATCAAAACTTGAAATCTGATCTGAATACATTTTGCAGGCTGGCAAATTTCAGTTTCTTATTCTTATATCTTTAAGCCTGGTTTTAGAAGTATTTTTTTAATCTCTGTTCCATGCCTCTGAGGCCCATTACAATCTGATTTTACATTAGAGATTGTACAGACCCTACAAGCAGCATGTCAGGCTTGCCAAACTGAAGTTTATTATAAATGCTTCAAAAATTTCTCCCTTTTTGATTTCACATATGAAGCTAATTATCTTGCAAACAAGGCATTCTTTCTGGGGCTGGCTTGTTCTCTTTCACCAAGCTTCAGGCTTCTGAGTGAAATGTGTGCCCTGGATCCTGTAAATATGATTTGTTTGACCCCAATATATTAAAATATGTATAGACCTTTATCTCACTATGGCTTTCCATAGTTTCACCTCCTTTTAGAAGAAAACAAATTCTTGCCTGAATAACTTCCAAGAGTTTTTTGTATCTGTGTAAAATTCTAGATGCATTAGTATGTTAATATGATGCTGCTTTTTGTCATTTGACACTTTGACACAATCCCAAGACTTTTTGTCTTGTTTCATGATGCTTTTCCTCCTCTGTTGAGCATGCTAGCTAATAAATAGTTGTCCCAATTTATAAACAGGCAATGTCAGACTCTGCAACAAATATTAACTGAAGCCTGGACTGCAGCTGCTTTGTGCATGGATTTGTGTGCAACTCACAAATGAGCTTCAGAAAGGATGGACCACCTTGTCAAAATTCACTGACATCCCAAAACACACACCACAGTAGTCTCAAGGGCGCAGGCACTAATGACTGCACTAGTCCATAGTCAAATACTGAGTTAAGAGCTCTTCAAGACCTGTAATTAGCTCAGTGTGAGGAGTAGACACTGAGAGCCTCATCTTATCCAAAGAACCCCATTGTATACCTCTTTCAGCCCAATTTAAAAGAGGACCTTTTTTTTTTTTCTTTTTACCTCAACAAGTGAATAGAGGATTAGGCAAGTCAGAAGACATTCACTTCTCTTTAAAAATAAAAAACTCAAAAAGGAATAAAATGTTCTTTTTTCTGAACAGCTATTAACCATTGTCTTAAGAACCATGATCAGTACAATGGCTTTGATGAGATTCAGCCCACACAGTTTGTTCCTCCAGAGCAGACTAAGTTAACAGCCAACTGCTTTGTATTTGTTACATCCCAGCCCAATAAAAAGCACTGAATGAAGTCAAACTCATAATTGATGCAAATAAAGCCAAATGCTGCTACAAGAGAAATAAGATTTCAGTCATTATTAGTCACTGTGATTCTGTCGGAAGGGAGTATTCTCAGCAAACCTCAAGCAAACTGTACTAAGCCACAACCTTTCCCTCTTTTTTATTTTTTTTTTTTTAATAATTGCTCATAAAGTGTTGGCACCTTTTACAGTATCTTTCACGTAACACAAACTATTTTGTAGTGTGTCCTTCTCAGCGTCAGTACAGCCAGTTCCTTCATCTCCATGGGTGATGTTTTATCTGGATTTTCTTTATAAATTGTAACATCAACACCTAAGCATTTTAGCTCACACTTTACAGGTCAGCTCAGGCTCAAGAGGGGTCCATATTCGCAGTGGAAACTCAGGCGTACACTTGTGAGATTTGAGCTAAAAAGGGCACGGTAACTTTAGAACGTAGAAGCCTCTAATTCAATCCCAAAGCATGTTGTCAACTTTTTGCTACCACCCCGCAGGTTTAATGTTGGGCCAGAAGGATTTGACTAAAGGGAGACTAATATCTGCTAACACTGTTGGTAACATATCGCTTTACTCATGGGTTATTTCACTTCATATTTTATTATCAGTGGAGCAGGTAGCATTGCCTACTATTAAAATTGGTGGATATTGACCTTGAAACTCCCCTCAATTTCTTATAACTTTGTCAAGGTTTTAACTACTGATGTTTAAAACTTCATGCTGATAATCTGTCTGCCTCAGTCTGCTTTTTATAGGGTCTATTTAGGTATTTATTTTCAGTACATTCTAGCTGTTTTAAAGAGAATGACTGAGAAACTTTGGTTATTTCACAGAAGCTGAAAACCAAAATGGTACCTGACAGCCTCTTTCTTTAAGCACCAGTAATTTTTATTTTCTATTCCTCATTACCTGAAGTAAAGTCAAGAAGTTTTGTGAGAAGAAACTGTTATGACAGGGAGGTACATCTTGTGTTTGCACAAGAAGTAAGCTGTTTAAAAAAGACTTTTAAAGTATGGTCATTGCTAATGGGTAAAAATTCCCAAACTTCCTATCTCTGGCAAGCACAATCCAGTGTGATGCTGTAATACATCTGACAAGCACAGGTGTAAGCAGCACCACTCTCTGTTTAATTTGGCCAACTGGACTATGAGTAAGGAGGTTGTTTCAGAGCTCTCTGTGCAGTTGCACTGGAGCTTAGAAAAAGAACCTGCTTCATCTCAGAGAAAGAGAAGAGGAAACTAAGCCTGGGGAAATAGAGTTTGCTCCTTAGGAAAGAGAAATAGGGGAGGAGGTTGGTAAGCTAGAAAATGATGTGATGGACTGGGATACAAAAGACAACTGGGAATAAAGACCAACAGAGGTGGATGAAGAAGGTGAAGGAGGATGAAAAATAAATATAGTGAGAAAAATGGAAACTGATGAGAAGCAGGAAAAAAAAGAGCCTACTGCCCAACTGGAAAAACAGATCATATATGTGTGTGTGTGAAAGTGCCTTGTGACATTTGCAAGATCTAATTTTCCAAGTTTGCATGAAATTCAGAAATTCCATGATTGGGACTAGAGGATATGTTCTGAGAAGACAAAGGCAAACAAAGAATTAAGAAACTCAAGCTTTTTTCAGACTAAATTGGGTGGGGAAAAAAAAATGTCAGGTGACATGTTTTTCATCATGTTCAAGAAGTTGCATATAACTTTTGACATTTACCTCTTTATGCATTGTTGCACTATAAAATTAAATACATCCAAAAAAAGTGATTTTGAATTGGAGGTATAACTATTTTTTTCTGAAACTATGATAATCTAACATTTTGTAGTTGAGAAAAAAATTCAAAGCACTCAGGCCAGCACATTCCTCAAAATTATTCCCTTTCAATACATCACTGATTTACAAGAAAAAAGAAATCATGTAGGTAAGAATCAAGTACTTTTAGGTTCAATTTTCAGTGTGCTGGTTGTGTGCAATTTTTTTAGGAATGAGGCTTCCTTTTCTGTAGGATGCCAGTCACAGAATTTGGGAGACATGCAGGATTTGGAAGAGGTATAGTTAATGAAAAAAGTCATTGCAGAAAGAAAATGCAGAAAAAGGCATTGAGAATCATATAACTCAGATATTTCACAGGTGGTCTTTTTACTGTGTTTTCTTCATTTTCTGGATATCTGATTTGATACCTCAGGGTCTCATTTGAAGAAATAGTGATAAGTTTCAAATACTGTTGAAATCCATGGAAACTGTCTTTTGATACAGTTGCTGTATACAGTAAATCCTTTGAAAAAGTAGGTCCAAGGTGTTTCAAAGAGAGCAACCAGAATTAGTGGGTATTTTTTACCTTAATCTCTCTATGTTAGGATTTCCCATCTGTAAAACGGTGATACTGATATAGTGATGCTAATGCATGGCAAATGTGGTATCTATCTCTTATTGCTGGAGTGCTGAACTGTAAAACTTCAGCAGATTTCTTTCAATGCGAGTTTTCTTTTCTGGACTGAGTATGAAAGAGTAATTGCTTTCTTTCTGTGATCATAATTCAGTGGGAGAAAGTCATGTGAACAATCTCGAACCTCTCAAAGAGGAGAATTGGAAAATATTTTTAAACTACTGAACTCAAGTCATTTAATCTTTTCTGCTTACTGCAGTGTATTGAATTTTTGAGACCAAACACTGTAGACTTCATCTAGCTTTATATTCTTGGCTGTTTACAGAACATTAATCTAAAATAGAAAAAAGGGTAACACAATGTAGATGCTTCTTAAATTTACAGTAAAATCAATAAATTTACAGGAATAATAGTTAATCATTCTCCATAAATGACTAAGATTTATGGCCTTTATTCTCCAATTAGGTGTACATATGCATAAAGACAAAATTGCAAGAGATCTGCAAATAAAATGTTTAACTTAAATATGAAATAAGAACCTTTCAGATGTCTAACAATGGAAAATTAGAGTCTATTCTTTGAGAAAATGTAAACCTGAAATATGAGAAAACATTCCAGCATTGTATTTTCCCCCAAATAAAAGGTCGTGTAAGTTGATAAAAATAAATAATTCCAAATTCTGTAGCCATCATTTTTTTTCATATTCTATCTGTGTAATGCATTAAAACTATAAATAATAACTCTGAAATTGTAAGAACAAAGGCTAATTCGTGTTCATCAGTTGCACAAATTGCCAAGATACAGCTTAAAACTTTTCCAGTGGCAGTCCATATTTTCCACAGTAAGCAATGAAGTTGGAGGCCTGATTGCTTCTGATTTAGTCTCCAGCCCTTATCTTTTTCTTCTGTCGTATCTTTCTGGTTGCCTTTAAAAAAATGTTTCTTGGGCTTATGTCAGCACTCCTGGTACCATGTAAAGGTTGGTAACAATTTGGAGCAGCTATGTTACCTGGAGCAACAGTAAAGGCCGGCTCTTCAGCTCTCATCAGCTGGGGAGGACCATGTGGCAGTCACACTCTACCACAAAAGTGTTTACCTCTCTCAGCAAATTGAGGCTCAGTGCTGTTAAAACAGTCTGCCCATCACCTTCAGGGCTGACTAGTGTTGCAGCACAGGCGCAGAGTTGCAGAGGTTGCTAGTCTTTCCTCAGGTGATGCAGACAGCCTGATTCACCGAGGGGGAGGTCAACATCTGTCTTAGCTCATATGTACCACTGCCCAGGAAAAAGTGCACAGGAGAGCCTCAATTTATCTGATCCGCTCCTGTGTTGCTAAGGCAGTATCCAAGAAATGCCATTTATTACTCTCTGTTTATTTATCACATAGTTTAACAAGAAACCAAATGATCATATTCATTTGGAAGAGGAACATCCTAGCAGCAAAAGCAAAGACAGTGTTTGCAGGCAGAAAATGAAAAAAGTGATCAAATGACTCACACAGAGTCCCAAAATAAGCCAAGGCCAGGGACAGAATCAAGGTTCTCCAACAGCCATCACTTTTATTTACCATCACACCACTCTACCACTGCATAGTTTCAGAGGATTTGAACTTCTTTGTGATTTCTTATGTAAAACAACAGCAAAGCAAAACAAAGACAGCTGAATAAGTGTATCTGGGAACAAAATTAAGTTTGTTTGTTGCATTGGTACAATACCTACTGCAATTGCTGCCTAGGGAGAGTACATTTGCAGAGTGTGGCAGCAACAGCTTCTTCAAGACAAAGTACTGCACATTTGCCCACTATGGTTGGCAATTTTTCTGTCAGGTAAGCACTGGCAGAGAATACAGGCTGCATGTCCAAGAGGCAGACGTGAGACATTTTGGTCCACTTCCAGCAAGGGTCTATGTTCCTTCATGAGATGCTCAGTGTAGTTGTATTAAAATTTTCTTCCATTAGGACACTGCCTGTACCCAGTAAAAGCAAAATGCAGTGCAAGTCCCAGCTGGCATGCAGACAGCCTGTTTCAACTGACACAATGACCCACTGAAACATCCTAGTAGTGCTAGGGAGGTATGAGCAGATTTTTTTTTCAGGTACACTCTGAGGTCCACCACATGTGCAGCAGAACAAAAATTAGTCTCATAGCAAATGAGAATAAGGACCGTTCTCTCTGTCCCTGGTAGCTCCTTTGTGATTTTCACTTTGTGGAGAGCCTTCATGTACCGTAATGATTCCAGAAAAAAAAAATAAATTGTGGATGCACTGCTGAGAAAAGAAGGCTCTATAGTGATCTCACTGACAACAAAGAGAATTGGTTAAGATCAAGACATTCTTGCTCTGCCCACATATTTTGGTATGGATGAAGCAATTTCTTTGCAAAGGCAACTGACGACTGAAGGGTTCTCTGTTGCTGGAACTGGGCTAGAGCTGATCACTAAGATGAATCTTTATTACAATTACAGATAAAACTAAAAAGTGAGTGAAGCAGAAATAGGCGAGGGAGAAACAGAGGATCCCAAAATTGACCCCTCCTTTAGCAATTTACACCATCACAAACAATAGCTGCTTCAGACCTCAATGTCTCTCACATGGGAACTGCAGAGCCAGAAAGCAGAGAAAGGAGGGTATCCCACAGTAGCAGTGGAATTGAGGTCCGTCAGTTCTAAGCAGGAAGCAAGTGCTATTCTGTGAGCTGAGCTTGCCCTGGGCTCAGATACATGTTCCCAGCACACCAGGCTCTCATTTACTGGCACCCATTCCTTCTGTCACTGGACTAAGTGTGTTTGGATTCCTTCCTGAAGAGATGTTTGTTTAAAATTCTTGACAGAGCTTTCTGCTTGTAAGAAGAAGAAGTATTGCTCATTTTTGAGCAGCCCCCCATTATTGCTTAGGTTCTCCAGTCTGTAGAACAAGACCTGAAATTTCAGTCTCCATAAGGACTCAAAAAAATTGAGCTTATCTCCTTTCTTATGACTTAGCTGTTGCTCTGGGCTGTTCTTAATAGAATTTCAGAGGCTGATTAGACTTCAATGGATATATTCCAACTAGGACAATGTTTTCTAAACTGCCAATATATATGCAAAGATCACTGAAGGTTTTTTTAGCCTCTTCCAATTTTTCTGTTCTGTTACTTTATTCCATCAAACTTCTATCTCTGCTGCTGTTCTTCTGCCTCTTTCCATCATTTTGACATGTCTAGCTACAGAAAGGAAGTGAGTAGGATGCTTATCTCTGAACTAACAGCACTGCAGAGCTCTTCTAGTCAATTCTACTCTTTTACAAATGTACTTCGTGGAAAACAATACAGGAAAAAGAAATGTGCAGGTGCATGTTTTTGGATTCCATATGAGAAAAAAAGTACGTTTGCATGGTATGTGATTGCTGATGAATGCTTTGAGAGGAGAATACACCTGAACATGAATATTAATGATGTAGGAAAGCATCAGTATAATTCCTTTCAGATTTCTAGGACCCCCCTTTAGGTCATATCATCTTTCTCTGTCCGCTTCTCTACATTAATACAGTTAATAATCCTGATCTCACATTCATCTTTTGTAGAAGAGAGTAGAGATCTCAAGGCCATACCTGCACAGAGGCGCAGCTGATTCATTAGCAGGGTTTCGCCAGAGCTCCTCCCCTGAAAATGTTTCCTGAAGTGGTACAAAAGGAATGGCTCTGTCCTCTGGCAGTAGGGGATTTCCTCAGAGTTCTTCTCATTTGAGCTTCTATGCACGGAACAGAAAAATTAAATATTCAGCTTACAGAGAGGTTCAGGCTCGGTTTTCTTGTTTAGTAAGGTGAAACAGGAACCTGAGGACCACCACCCACACCAGTAAATGCTTTATTTAATTTAATACCGAGTGAAACAGTAGAGCTTTCAGAGTCAAAATAGCATTCATTGTGGTCTAGGTATTTTAGATAGGTCACATGCCAGGGAGCAGTCCTGCTAGGGAAGATGACTAACGCTCCACGTTTGTCTACTATATGGTATAATGGCTTGCAGGTTCCTAGAGCTGGACTTAGATGCCTTTGGAAAGAGGACTGAATTTAACCGAGGTCTCTTATATCCAAATTTCCTAGCTGTAGAGCTGTTTTCAAAAAACAGAGAGTGACCTCACATTCCCTCTTATTTTGTACAGAGCCCAGCCAATCAGGCAGCATCAGCAAGGCAGCTCCTGGTTTGCAGACTACAGCTGCTAATGGTACCATCAGTGGACTTGTGGGACCTTTGCCAATGAGCACCTGAGCACCTCGGGGCTTCGGATGTCTTCAAGGTGAGTTGGCAACTTAAGCAGGATATGTGGAGCTTCAATTATGGCTGTAGATGCTTGGTGGACCTTTTTGTAGATTAAACAGACCTTGAGAGGCATGCCCATGGGTAACACCAGTGAAATTTAGGACATGTTTGCATATTTAGGCTGTAGCCCCAGGGGTGGGCTGTGTCTTGCTGGGATTGTGGGCAGTCATTGCATCAGGACTGTGTGCCTCTGCGTGTGTCATGGCTCATACCCTCTGCCCAGGCTGCCCTTGGGGCTGCAACATGGTGCCTCTCTGTTCACGCATGTTTGAAATTGGAAAGCAAATTCCAAAGCCTTCAGTGCTTTCACTGAAGTTTTAGTCCTTCGAAGCTATGATCATTGTAATTCAGTTATATTTATTAAGTACCTGTATCCACACTCCCATATGTAAGTCAGCCAATATCAGCCAACATGGTAGATGCGGCTGGTGAATAATGTAACTCCAGACACAGTGGGAACTTAAATGTCTTATTGCTCCTGCAGATCAAGGCCTCCAGCTTGACTGTACCATGCATAACATGCAACAACCACCACAAGAACTTCCTTCTCCAGGTAATAAATGTGAAATACTTTGAACTATTTAAATCAATAACTATATTTTCAGCTTTGTCTGATTTATCCTATGCTTCCAAGACACATCCTTTCATTTTACGTTTTCCAGTGAAATTGCTCATCAGGCATGTTGGCCCCAGCACTGGCAACCTTTGATAGAGAAAAAGAGACCCACTGAGCTAGCCAGGAATGCAAAAAAAGAAATTGAAGAAGGCAAAACCTTGACCCAAAAGACTGCTTATAGGTGGGAAGAGAGGGTAGTTAGGCAAAACCCCCATATTTGCACATCACAATGCTGCAGGTGCTTTGTGGCACATGAAGAGAAACAGCTGAGCTGTACAGCCCGGCTTTATCTATGTCCAAATAGACTGCAAACAAATTCCACACTTGTAAAAGTTGGCTCATCTTCCACTGATCTTAATAACAGCTATACAAGAACATCAAAAAAGAAAAATTTGGCCCCAAAAAAGGCAAGAAATAACCCATTTATGGGTCTTACTGTAAGGTATTAGCAGTTTAAAATTACAGTCATTGTGTGGCACAAAGAACATTCTGAACAATCCATTCCCTTATGGATGGGATTTAAAATTAATTCATTCTTCCGCCTCACTCTATTATTGCCAGCAAACCAGTGATGTGGAATTACTTACTTCTAAGCCATATGGTCTTCTGAGGACAGATACCTCCTTAGCCTACTTTAATTAAAACATTTAATGTATCAGAAGTTTACTCTGATTTTTAATTTTTCATTAAATAACTGAACAAAAGGAAAAGTGGATTTTGCAATTAGAGGTTAGGGATGCTTTCTGCTGTTTTTCTCAATTCCTATTTACCTTATAATCAAAGGAGATGGCATGCCCGCATCTCAGTGCTTTCTAGCAAAGCATTAGAGTATTTTGGAGAAGAGATCAAATGGCTTTAAAAACCTATATTTGATTTTCATGCTTCTACCTAAAAATGTAATTCTTTAAAAGGATTTCTTGTCACAGAGTCGCTTCTGCACATGACTGTGAAGAGCAGGGATCTAGACCTTGATGACTCATTTAGCAGAGATTTCTTGATTTTCTTAACAGCTCAGGCTTTTGTTTTATTTCATTGTTTTGAGGTTTTTTTCTCCGTGCTGTTTTGCTTCCTGATGTCAAGAGGAGAAAAAATTTAGCCCACTGTGCTTTATCTAACTTATACCTTGGTGAAAAAAATAGAGAAAAGTGTATTAGGACGGTCAAAATACTAGTGTAGCAAGTTTGTTTGTAATATTTTCAAAGACCAAATTTAGTTTCTTGAATTGAGGAACATTTAAAAACTATTTCCTGACATGTATTCTTATGTAAAAAATAATAAAACTACATGGTACTTGGGTAGAATTTGGTATTGTAATAGTTGACTGGAAGTACCTGCCGTTAAAATATCAGTTCCCACATGAATTCACTTATTTCCCTTTCAAACACATTTTTCCTACTATTCCACTATTTTATAACTCATTAACTGAGTTCTGTGTCTATTTTGGGTTTGGTGTTTTTTTTGTGTTTTTTTTTTTTGTTTGTTTTGTTTTTTTTTGTTTTTGTTTTTTTGTGATTTTTTTTTTTTATTTATGTGATTTCCCTCTATGGGAGTATAGTTTTCCACATAAGACCTTTCCCTGCCACTGGGTAGTAGTGACATGCCACTTTGAAGGTTATGCCTACAGTTAGAGGGGGAAAATGAGAGTTTGTACTGGAACTGCAAATGGACTGCAGTCAGGATTCCCTCTGCTCTTTTCTTGCCTTTAAAACAAAATTGGTTTGATGCTTGTCTGTATCTATAACACAATGGAAACTGGAAAAAACCTTCTATACAAAATCTATTGACCTTTACTACCAGTGAAAAATAAAAGTTCTCAGAGGACATAAGTATGCAGAGGTTTGAATGCAGACATTTCGGACCTCTCCATGGTCCTGCCTCAATATTTATTTATTTCCTGACTTTTTAACCTTTTTTAAGGCAATCATTCGTTCTGTACACATACAGCAAACCTTGAATTTGTGACCCACATGAAGACAGGAGATGTTGCTTACTAGTCATTTCCTCTATCCTTGGCAATTGCACTGAAGAGGATTAAGAGCATCCACTCAGTCCATTAATGCAAGTCAGCCTTGCAACTCATAGCAACCTTCTCAGAAACAGTGACTGCTGATATCACTCCTCCTCAACCCCCAGCAGCTTTTCTGGTTAATCCCAAGCCAGAAACTTCTCTCTTACTTCTGAATATGAATGCCTGCGGAGAGAGTTAAAGGAATAGAAACAATGCAAGCTAAATTTCCACTGTACCTGATAAAGGCGTGTCCTGATGTAGATATGGCCCTATAACACATTCTCTTCCTGCCAGCCCTGTGCAAAGATTTTCCAGTCTGTGCCTTTTCGCTGTCATCCGTGTTTCTAATAATGCATTCCCCCACAAGGTCTAAGAGTATATGGATGAACTCAGTACTAAGAAGAAAAACCTGTGATACCAGAACCTGCAGGGAAAGAAATCATATACCTTAACGTGTTTGGATGCCCAAAAATGACAGTAACTTGGTCACTCTGTTATGCTGCATACATGGACATATTTTTTTTGTTAACTTAATTCCCTTAGCTGTTTAAAGGTGAGTGTTCCACCTTTCTTTATAGAATAATTTATTTCTAGCCATGAGGCAGGCTCATGAAGTAGCTGACAGCTTTCTGTGTATCTGCAACACACTTAGATCATAATCCCATTTTTAGGAAGCATGTGTACCAATCTCAGTATGTTCATAATGATGAAATAATTATGGTAGTATTAGAATTCATCCTTTGCCAGTAACAAGCTGCAGAACTCTTGAATACTCCCTAGGCTAAGGTTCACAATCTGTTTAAATTGGCCTTTCACTGCACAAGTAAACAGCTTTAATTATCTGGGCAAATAATCAAAGTATTCTTAGTTCTGGAGGTGAGGTTATATTAATCATATCCTACCTCTAGAGAAGGTCCAATCCTATCAAGCACTTCATGAAAAGACAGAAGTGCTTACTCCATAATAACACTTATTAGCCTTCACAGTTTATGAAAATATTATGGGTGTCATGTCAGTCCTGTGAAGCTGGAGCTTCCTAATAACAAATTATTGAGGGTTAGTTTATACCACCCAGCAAAAAGAACTGCCTACATATGTGTATCACTTGCATTTATCACAAATAAGAGCTGCAAATGAACAATGTGCTTATGATATATATGTATATGACGTACATCACATGCAAGAGGCAGGCAGAGCCTCAATATAACTGGTAAAGTAGCTTTAGACTTACCCCGAGTCATCTCAAAAATAGAGAGGATACTGTACCACTGAGATTAATGGCTGGGACTAAAAACCCTTTCTCAATTCTTCCCCTTTCCCAGTAAATCTGCCCCAGAACTCAAATGCACAATGCTTAAGCAGAAGAAATGACATTGGCCAACAGGTGCTATACCAAACCTGAAATTTATTGAGGACTACATTTATGGGTTTGCCTTGTCAAAGGCTTCCAAATAGCTTATGCAGTGTTATATTTACTACATTACAACTCCACTTCAGCTTTTCAGTTACTTCTACTATGTGAACTCAGAGGAGAAATAAGGTAGGAGTAAATATACTGTCACTTTTCCAGATGAATTGCTCAAAATGCTAAACTTGCTACATGAAATTTATGACACTGGGAACTGAATTGCATGTTAATATAAATTTGTCAACACGGGGTTTTCAGCTTCATGTATAGCAATTTACTGCCTTGACAACATCTCTGTGGAGTTAAAACAATGACCATGTTGTTATATTATCTGTAACAACTTGGAAAGGAAATTAAGTGAAATGTAAATGCAGTATGTTTCAATTCACTTGATTTATTATAAGATGCCTTTGTGATTGATAATAAATGGCTGCGTGAAACCTGTTTGCTATCCCATTTTTTCTTGACATTTTCCAGAGAGAGATCTCTGTGGGACAGAGATCCTTATTTCCTTTACATTTGATTATTCAAAGGACTTATATTCTTTGTTAGAGACAGATTTTCAAAGTATTTCAGAACTTATCTGAACAACCAAGAGAGTGTTGCTCCTTCACAGGTGCTTCAATCTCATTGCTTTCATTTGTGGTGACAGACAACATGTGGAGATGGGAATAAACATTGAGTTAGGAGGGTGTTGACCAGCCCCAAGGATGCACATCTTTTCTGTGTTGAGCTCTGTATTCTTCTGCTTTTTCCAAGATTTTCAAATACTCTGTCCATCATGCATAATGGGAGCATGTACAGCCTATGATTCAAGTCATACCAAATGGGTCATGTGCAATGCTGGTCCATGTGGCTGTTCTTGACCTACTTTCTGTTTGATGGACAGTCAAATCTAAGGAAGAAGAGCACACAGGTCCCTTTGGGCATCTGCTTTAGTCACAGGGCAGAGAAGTGGAAGCAAAAAGCCTGAAATGGACCTGAGAGACTCATTCCCTCCCAGCGTGACCCTCATGTGCCAGGAACCTGGTGGAATAACATCCACTCTTGGGAAGGCTGGGCAGCATAAGCAGTCCACTAGAAAGAATTGTGTGTGGATGGGCCCACTGCTTCTACTTTCTCATCCACCCCAGGCTTAGGTCCACAAAAACTGATGGGTGTTAACACAAGTACAGGATGGTATCGATCCCGTTCATAACACTGGGTCAGTGGATGACAAAGACCCTACTCAGGCTGTCAGGCATGCCTTGTCCCCTACTCAGCTTCAATCAGCTGTGTTCTGACAGCAGTGTCACAGTGGCAATGGTTTCAGTCCAGAAATAAAAGTTAGTGAAATTTTGAAATTTTAAAAAGTCTGTTCTGCCCTTTTGAAGTTTTTTTCTGATTTTTTTTGCTGGTAAATGCCTGTTTTTTGGTAAACGTATGAACATACCTTAAATATGAACCAAAGACCTATTAGTTTTGGACAGAAAAGTCTTAAAATCTAGCTCAAAGGCCCCAAACATGCAGAGTGGGTTTATTTAGATGGTGATCCTTTCACAACAGGCCAGTCATACTAACTTAAGATGTGTTATGTGCTTCGTGATGTGTCTTGCGTTTATGATACTGCTTGTGTTTCATAAAGCATCAGTAAGTCACACAAGTACATAGTGTCCACTTCAATTCTTGAATACTTTCTAGCTGTCACAGCTGCAGATATATTTTGAAAATCTACATTGAGAAGTCACAAAAACTGAAGATAAATATATTTTTAAAAAAAACACAGTCTGATTTGACTTAGACTCTTATTATTTCAAAAACAGTCTCATGACTAACTTGAACCCCTTGGCATTTACTTGGGGCCTGAACAAGGTGCCACAAAAATCAATAGAAAGGAGTCCTGAGAGTTAGAAATAGGTTTGATTCAGAGTGACGAGAACATAGATATTAGATTAGTAAAATGTGCTGCATATGTCAGACATGGAAAACAACATAATATAGATCATTTATTATTCAGTTTTTGTCTTATTCCAATGACTTTCCTGCTACTCCTCAGTCTTAAATAGTGAACTGTTCTGAAACAGAGGGAATAAGGAAATTGAGCCCATCTATAACACATTTCAATAAAGCATGAAGGTGGTATTGGTTCTGTCACCTGCAGATTAAAGTAGCTGGTTTTGTTATAATTTGATAGCATTTTGTTCTTGTTCTATTATGTCACTGTATTTTATTTAAAAGAGAATGAAGATATTTAAAAATACATTGCCATTGTAGAAAAATGCAATTACAGTAGCCTTTTGCTGATGTACTTCTGTCTCAATGTCAAAATTTCTCAGTTTTAATGTAGGTTTTACTTTCCACTTAAGAAAAGTGGCTATAGACTTTCTTTAAATCACCCGTGGATCATCCTTCTTTTGTTTCTGTGCTTGCACATTGCCACCATAGGAAATGAATTTCAGAACCTATGATGAAATGCCCATTTATTTCAGTGGGATAATAATGCCTTGCCTGGGTTTAATGTTTGCTGCCTGACATCCCAGAAGTGTCTAAATTTTGCGAATGGACAAAATTAAGCATCTTCTCTTTGAAGACTAAGCGGGTGGTTTGGTTAAGTACTTTAAGCCTCTTGAGAAATGTCATGAATGGCCTCATTGAAAAGCCTCTTGAATCAAATGGCAAGACTCTCCCTTACATCAACAGATTCAAGCCCACCCCTCACATCTCTTAGTAGCTTCAGAAACAGTACTACATCCAAATTTACATAATCTAGCATTTCAGAACTCACTACTTTATATCTCAAATTACCTGAGTTGATTTTTTTCCTGTAGGGCCTATGAGAAGTTGAATCAAACCATTGTTGTTATCTCTTCCTGTAAATTATTGATATTTGAGATGCCGATGCTTCAGGCTGTGGTTACAGTAAGCATTAAAGCTTCCTGGAGTATTATTCTATTTACTGGCTCTTGTCCCATATTTTGGCCTTGTTCACTTCTAGAACAAGTAGTGATGGCCTGTGATTGACAGATCATTCTAGCTTGTGCATTTATGATTATTTGCATTCATTTCAGGAATGTCAGAGAAAATACAATGTTAATTATTGATGTCAGGCAGGAAAAGGCAATGCTTTCTCTAACTGCAAGCATCTCTGTAGCTACAGTTAAATTTTGAAGTAAAATTTTTAAATGTGTGTTTACCTATCTGCACAAAGACAGAAATGCTTTTGCCACCATTCAGCAGCAGCCTCAGCACTTTTCTTTCAGCTATTCTGGTGCCCATAGAAAAGCAGCAGCTATGGCACTCTCTGCTATTAGTGTGGAGCACAGAGCAGTAGGTTTTAGCCAGCTGTCTATGTGTGGAAGGAAGGAGCTGGATTTTGTTCTGCTAGGAACAGAATTGCCACTGCATGTCAGGCAGGGTTCTTTTTCTCACCAAAACAAACAAAGCAGAGCAATGATTTCAGAGCCTTTCAGAGATGTGTTGTTGGCCTTGTATTGCAACACCTGAGTTCTGACATCGTATATCAGTGTGGGAATAGACCCACAATATCAGAAGTGGAACAGATCACGCCAGAGATGGGTCTCTGGTGAAGATGAAAAAGTGAACCAAAGTGTCTTTTAAACCTGAGGTTTTGTTACTGTATTGTAAACTAGTTTGGTATCTTCCCCAGATCCCTTACCTTCCTAATTAGTATGCAAGCCTTGCCAGGCCAGGTAAATCCTTCCCTGACTGGCCTATTGTTAACCCTTCCCCTTGAATCCTATTGGCTGTGAAGTCTATAAAAGACCTGGCCAGGTGAATAAACTTCCTCTCTTTGCTTTCCTGCCCTGGGGGTGTGTGAACACGTGGCCTGGGGAGGGGACCGGGAAAGTGGCGAGCAATCCCAATTCAGCCGCCGCAGAGCACCAGAGTCCTGGAAACATGAGATATTTTGATCACCTTGTCCTCAACAATAACTGGATAAGAAATTACTGAGGCAACGCTTAAAGCAGGCTTGGTCATTGTGTACCTGATAACACATGACTGAGATGACAGGACATTTACTCACCCTGCCAGCAAGATGATCCGTAGGTCTTTGGAGTTTTTCTGTCTTTCCCTTCTCTAGTCCACTCATGCATCAGGTTCCTTAGAGATATGGGACAACCAAGTGAATTTACGTTTCCTGCTCTGTGTGTAAGATGGTTACCTGTGACAGAGAGGATATAGAGACCAAATGTGGCATATGAAAGCACTGGAACAATAATTTCCAATCACACTGTAATTCAAGTAGTTCCTACCTCCTGCCTTCAATAGTAGCCAATACTGAGGAGTAAAACCCCCAAGAGTTGGTTTACAAATAAGCAGCCTTGGAGGATTATTGTTTAGTTAGGGCCCAGATATTTTGTCCTGCCCTATTTAGTTGTAAAGAAATAATTTGTGTGAGGAAAGTTTTCAATCATTTAATCAGTTAATTCCACTAGTTAACAGAGCACAAAATAAGTATTTTTTGTCTGTGTTAGATGCATTTACTTTTAGTTTCTATCTCAGTGTTCAGATACTACAACAATGGCCATGATTCTTTTCGGAATATTCATTTAATCTCACCATCCCTCACATAGTCACTTCCCTGTACTATCTCTAAACTATCTTTTCTACTTGTTTTTCACTCCAGAATGTTTTCCTTAAAGGTTATTCGCTGGGTTTTTTTTTGGTTTTGTTTTTAGTGGTGTGTGTGGGGGGTTTATTTGGTTGGTTTTGTTTTGTTTTGTTTTTAATACCTGTAGTCTTTTCGTCTTTAAGGATGAACTGGTCAGGCCTAATATATTTCAAAATTGTGACCAATCATTTCTGTTCCCTTATTTTCCTCCCAGTGCCACCAAGGGAGCTAAGGGAGACAAGTTCAAAGCCAAGCATGATAATCATCTATGGCACTTTTCTGCTCCATTTCCTTCAGAAATACTGTGCATCTGGTAAAGAAGCGGAAGAGGAGAACTTGGAACACATGCACAAACCATACCCTCTACGACCAATGGACTGCAATAGGTCAAGGGGAGAAAAGCAAACATGCCAACCCCCAAACACGCTGCACTTAAGAATATTTAAAAAAAATAAAAATGAAATGGGCAAATGTCTAACTTTGTAGAGCTCCCTTGAATAACTTTCCTGTTTTGCAACTGAATAGCCAAAAGACAGGAATAATTCAGGAACAAAGAAACCAAGAATGGATCATTATTTTAATTGCCTCAGAAAGTCTAAATACAAAGGACTTTCACTAGGGGTTACTTTGGAAGTAAAATTGGAAACTCCTCTTGAGAGAGTTTTCTACTAAAAGTCATGGGTATCAAAATCTATCGTCTCACCTTAGATCAGTTATAAAGCTACTATAAATAAAGTCTCCTATATGGCACATTTTCACTGATTCCCACTTCAGTGTAATCAGAATCGCAGACACAGGAAATTCCTAAAATAAACAGCATTATTCTCTACTTAGTGCACTTAAAAAGGAGTCAAGAGTTCTGTACTTAGATATTCACTGCAATAAGTAATTCATTGTAATTTAAGATATGCATTCTACTTGCTATTGAGCAAATTATTTTATTGTGGTCTAGATGAACAAATCTACTGTATCAAAATATACTGTAACTATGACAACAGTAGTTCATGGTTTACCACTGTCTGTACCACTAAGCAAATTAAATAATTTTGCTGAATTGTTTCTTCATTATAAATATATGATAATTTGCAAGCAGTAGTATTACCATTTACTGTTCTTAGAAGAAGGTCAATATCTTCCATGACAATTGTAAGTACATCGATATATTTCTTGGATAAAAACAGACCATACAACTGGAAAATACAGTGCCTAATCTACTAAAGCAGCTAGAGAACTCATGGTGATTGTTCCAAAATTCTGGCTTAAAAAAAAAAAATCAATATTAAAAATCCCCAAAATACTGTAGTAAATTTATTCACATGCAAATGAAAAATCATGGTAAAAAAGAAAACTTGTGAAAATAGAATGTTTTGATATCCTTCAGATTACCCTGATATATCTTGCTGAAAAAGATTTGGGAATGTGAAGGTGGAACTAAGAAGAATGACACAAAAAATATAAACCAAATATTTGCATCAGCTTTTCTGACAGCTCAAACTGAAAAGTATCTCCTGAAAGCCAAGACAGCAAAGGGGCCCAGAAGAGGAAGCTGAAAACAGCTGTCCCAACACACCAGGACTTTTGAGCTCACCATGTGGGAAGTCAGGAAGCAGAGGACAAAAAGGCTGTGTGGACTACTTGGGAGAAATGCAGAACTTCCTTTTCTGGTCTGCTTGGATGAAAGTGGGGAAGCTGGATTTGAAACTAGTGAGGAACACTGAGGAACATGAGAAACAACCAGATGAGCTTCTAGGGGAACAAAAGGAAGACTGAAGTTGTTGGGAGAGGCTGGTGAATCTCCATCCTCCAAATTCAGCTGAACAGGGATGTGAGTGATGTTATCTAATTTTTTCTTGCCTAGAGTAGGACATTGTTGATGCCCTCCAGATGTCTGTTCTAACCAACACAATGCTCTGTTCCTATGACATACTTGCAGTTTTCTTCCCTCTGAATAAAAGGAGGGTTAAAGTAAGAAAAAAAAAAACGAGTGGAAAACCAGTAAAAGTTACCCTCATCTTTAATAATTTTCTCAAAGAGAGAATACTGAATTTTGGAAAAACACAAACACAAAAAAAAACAAAACAAAAAAAAAAAAAAAAAAAAAAGGAAAGCAAACAGGTGAAACTATTAGACCGCTACTAATTGCAGTTTGATTCTTTACTTATCTACAAAACCTATATGATTTTGTAAGCCATACACATTGTTCTGCTTTTTCCCTTTTGCTGAATTAGTGCAGAGTGATAAAAGAAAATCCACTGACAACCTAGTTCTCATCAGATTCTTAACTGATCAAGTCTAGGTAGCTGTTAGGATTGAATAAAGTGATTTGGTAGGCAGTTTTGCCTCTGCCACATACTGTCAGTTCACAAGTGACATAATAACTGGCAATACACAGGGCATAGAGATCTTGAGTCCAGACTTCACAAGAGGACTTACAAGGGCCCTTCATTTCACATGATGTTTCCCTGGGCAGAAAACTTCCACTGTATACCATGACATGCCACCAGACTGTAGGCACTAGCATTTTTCCAGGTGCATGGTTTACGTGTTTCTCCCTTTTTGCTTCTTCATGTTTACCCAAAAAAGCACAAGAATTTATCACCATACACTTCTCAAGCCTGAGTAAGCAGCTTAATTATTCAGACAAAATACCATTGATTTGAAAGTGTCTGAACAAATGAAATTCAGGCTTGCCAACCTCATTAAGAAGGACAGGCAACCTGCTCAGGGACTTTCCAGTTGTGTTACTTACAGTTCTTGTTTCTTTCTTTTATTTCAGGGTCAATTGATGCAATACAGAGCAACCTCTGGTATTGCAATCACACAGCTTCTTTTGAAATCAGAAGAGACTTTGCTTAAGATGCAGATCTTCAGCTTCCTCTGAATTCAAGAGCAACCTGTGTGCACCTAAAGACAATACATGAATCAGGGAAACACACACCAGTTCTGTAAAAATAAAACGGCAGGCTCAAATCAGCACCCACTAAAATGAATGGGACCATGTACATCTATGAATGTGCTATCCTTACACATGAAATAAATCTCACACCTCTGTTGACTTTTCCTTGGACCACAAATTCAATTTTTTTGATGCTATTATGTCATGCCACAGGCTCATTTTCTAATAAGCCATGTCTTGCTTTCTTCAGTGTTCCCAAGGGTAAGAATTTAGACAATGGACAATCATCTTCCCTAGAATTCATTTTCATCACAGCAGTCGTACTACAAAATAGAGACCCTGTTATACTACATTTACTAAATGTAGATAGGAGGCAACTTCCCAGGCTATAAATGGACTGTATTACTCATTATGCTATTTGCCATAATAGCTGAACACCAATGAGTTGCAGATCCAAAAAATATCCAAAACTGGCTAAGCAAAACCCCTAAAATTAAGTTCTTGACAGATAATAACTAATGCTGTGCTGGCCTACTCTTTATTTTATGAACAATATGTTATAACATAATATATAGTTATGCAGAATAAACCAGTATTTAAAACTCTTATATTTATCATAAAAATAGATTTTACTGCACCCAACATTGTCTTCCAATAAAAGATTTAGAATTGATTAAAAAGGATGGCTTGTCCTAAAACACTTACATGATTGCATGCAAAGAAAACAGATGGTCTGTGTAACAGTAATTTGATTTCTTCCAGTAAACATTACTCATGATATAGAAAATGCTTATGCTGATCTACTTCAGAATGATGTGTGCGCTTTGCATCTCTCTTTAAATGAAGCCTGTAATTCTGTTCAAGAAACAGCACCACAGCTCTGGTTTCACAACAAATCAAATAAAATCATGCAGTCTAATGCATCATTCCTCACTTAAGAGCCTGACAACAAAAAGATTGATTTAACTTTTCACCCTCCCAGAAGTGCTTAAAAGAATGCCATGCTCCTTACTCATTTACTCCTTTTGTAACACTTCACGACAACAAAGAATACTATTTATACCTTCATCTCTGACTAAAAGAAGTCTCATAAGCCAAAATCCAATGTTTATTCTCTTCTGGCTGCATTATTCTCCTTTATATAAATGCAGGGGGGGGAAAGTGGGGAAAAGCCTTACTGTTCACCTCAAATTTTTTCTCTCTTGAGTCACAAGAATGCTGCTCAGGAAACTTCAGCACCCACATTTCCCTATTCTACTCAACCTTTACACTTCTCCAGCACTGAATGAAACGTTGTCTACCTTTGTAAGGCAGACAGCCCTCATGATGTCATGTAAATCACCACAGTCCTTAGGACCAAACTGCAGATGGAAACTGTCACTTGTTCACACAGGGTGACAGTCTGGACTAGTAAAGGGTTCATGTTGCCTTTTACAGATCTTTTTGCATAGGATGAATAGACAGATCTTTCTCAAAGGAACAAATTTAACCCCTAAGAGGGCATTCTTAAATCTGTCCCTGCTTTTTACAGGGACTTCGCACCTGGGTACGTTTCATCATCTGCAAGTAATAATATTCCTGCTGGGATGTAACTCTGTTTGTCATTATCTTGTCTTATGTGATTACTGTCTCTTCACCTGACTGGCCTGGCCTTACCCTGGCCAAATGAAGTAAGGGCACAATCCTATTAAATGCCTGCTGGGAACACCCTAAGCTGCTGCTCTTGTCAGTGGGAATTAAGGGTTCTCAGAACATTGTAACAGGTACTCAGACCCTTGAGAAATTGGGCTCTTAATTAGATATTCCCTCATGACATTGTGTGATTATTTAATGTTCTGACAAGATGCCTCAGCAATCTCACAGGCTCTGAATTAACTATCCTAGAAGAGCTCTTTGCCAACTGCCGTTCTGTGAAAGCTTTGTCATGCTTGGCCATGGAAGCAAATTGCATTTCATGGAGCATATGAAATGATTTACCCAATGAACTGGCTGAATTATATATAACATGAACTACTGGCCAGGCTTGAGATGTCCAGTTTTAAATAGCTGTTCTTCCTTTGTGTAATTCCTCTTCCCTTGTGTGTGCTCTCCCCTCCACGCTTCCATGCATACTTTTTATTGTCCCACTTGCTGGCAGAGCTCAGCAGCAGCAATCCTTGTGGCGACATGGGATGATTCATCACACAATCTACATGAGGCAGACTAATACTGCCAGAGCAATCCTGTATTGTAAATGTCCTTTTCTGCTGTCTGGCTCAACTGTATTATAATATTTGTTACTCACATGCAAATTTTCAACTTAAGCCTATCCATCCAGGGGCTGCTGAAGTTTTTCAATCTATACTGAAAAGTTTAACAAAACCCCAACAGAGTAAGCATTTCTGCCTTGCAGCTGATGCCATGTTATCAAAAACATCAATAAAAGCTATAATAAGAATGAAAACCAAAGTATAAATTAATAGAAAAGTGCTGAATGATATAGTATATGACATACAAATGCACACAACAATGCTTATCTTTTTATCATTCCCTATACATAACAGTTTTAGGCACAATCAACTCAGGGGAAAAGGACATAGCATCAAATGTTTTCCATAGGATTATAGCATTCTGATTATTAAACCCTGGTTCAAGTGCAAAATTATGATGCTTAGGAATCAATATTCATCTCGCATCGACTCTGTAGAAATGAAATCTAGAGAAGTATTTGGAGCCCCTACCCTAACTTCTGTGACACCCAAATACCCATCTCAGACCCAAGGACTGTAGGCAGAGCATATCAGCTATAGGTAACCAAAAGGTGTGTTGCAGGTTAAGAATAAGAGAGACAATGACTGCCAAGAGATGCATTAAATTACATTCCAAAGGCTGTGTTTTTATGAAAAGCTTTATTAAACTTTGCGCTTCTCCACCCCTGCTGGCTTGCAACATACTTCATGAGACCACTACACAGATATCACAGCACTTGCATGCTCTCTGATAAGACTCATTGTTCCTATGCTTGCAGCGGCTTTTCAAGAGGTGTATTCAACTCCACTATCTGTGGTCACAATTTCTACTAAGTCTGACTCAAAGAATTTGCAAACATGTAGTCTCTCCCAGCCCTCCTACCCAGACAAGACTTTTGCTTTACCCATTTGTGTCTTAGGAAGGCTTTTTTTTTTTCTCGTATTGTTAGCATTTCAAATCAAAAATGTATTTTTTTTATGTGACTTCAACACAAACTTAAATTATGTCCCACAAGCATACACAAATCCATTTCCACAATGAAGAGTCTGACTTCAGATAAATCATGGTACCAACCAGTTTCAACAATAAAATCAGGTCCGTGAGTGCTTTATGCATTCTGGCAAGCATCTACTTTGCCAGGAGTGGATTAAATAACACTACCTCTATTATTCTAATAGCATGGGAGATCATATAAAATATTTATATTGTGATCTGCAGGCAAAACGCCTGCTCTAAATTATGCTCCATAAGCTCAGCAAGATATTATATTGATAGAAAAATACCTCAGTTTAAATAATTGGGCAATTTTAGTTATTCCTTATTCTACAAATCTCATGTAATTTTGCTGTTTCCCCCTTGGGAATGTGATCTATTTTAGTAAGTACTATTTTCCATGTTCAAGGGTTTCCTGTATACTAGTACCAACATCTCACCCACGTTCATACTGAATCACAGGACCAGCATAGAGGTAACTCGAAAAAAACACCAAGGCTGTTAGCGCAGGTCAGTGTTCTGCCTGAGCTTCATTGCATATCTGTGGGCCATTAGACATTTTTTAGTATGCAGCTATGAAGATATTTGCTTAAGGCTGAATTTTCAGCTGACTTCCAAATTTGCAAAGAAAGAAGGTTTTTTACAATTATTTGCAAAAACTGTATTCACAAAACATCGTCTATGTGGTAAGTTGAACTAGTCTATGTGTACAAGGATAATGTTTGTAAAAAACAAATATCTCTCTTCGGAGTTCTGGTTTTTGTTTTATTTGGGTTACTCTAATTCACTTGTGGGTATGCACATCTGCTTTAGGATCACAAACTCATTCTCACAGAATTCACCTGTTTCAGCTGGCTAAAGTTCTAATTTGAAGGACTTTTTTCTTAAAACACAGCAAACACTAAGTTTCCCCCCCATTTTATGATTACACAAAACAGGACTGCTGGCATTAGATTGTGCAGTGAGCTAAATGCAGTGCATTCTTGTTTGTGATGTTTTGTACAGCCCCAGGACAATGTGGCATAAGGGGAGCATGTGCCATTCCCATGCAGAATTTTCCCTGGGTAGATGCATTTTCACTCAGTCTGGAGACAGCAATGACAGCTCACTGAATCCTCACCATCTAACCCTTCTGGTGCTTTGCTGAGCATCAACATTCTGGAGAGGAATGCAGAGGGAAAACAAAAGTGGCACACAATAGGTTGTGCACTGTGCCCTCCCCTCCACTGGCAAAAGGCATCAAAAGCAATCTTACTGCAGGTTCCATGAAGCCTTTTACATGCTATGGGAAGGCAAAGTCTTTAAAGGTTGGTAACTCCATTAACAGCTGAGGTCATCTGTAAAGGAGATGTTCAAGTTAATGGCATTTTTGGTGGCCTTGGATAACCTTCTGCACAGACTGTCACATGTGGTCTTGTCTACTCTTTTATACGAAGTCTGCTTTTGGTTGTTCTTGCCTGTTCCTGTTCTTCTCTGTTTTCATTACACACAATTTCTCTGGCAAAACCAGCTCCACAATGCTGCTGTTGAAACATGAGGTTCAATTCCTTGAGTGAATGGACAAGCCTTGCCACTCAGCTTTACTCCCATTAGAAAGGGCAGGAATGGGCAAGGGCAGCAGAAGGAAGGAAAGATGTCAGGGGGTGAAAAACAGGTTTTCCTTGACCCTCTTGCTCTTGTCAATTCTGCTTCAGCTCCAGCCACCCTTTGGCAAGGACTGAGATGTGCCAGCAAGGCCCATCTTTGCCAAAAAGAAACAGGGCATTAAGCAGTGACTATTCTTCCTGATTCCTCCCCACTACATGAGTCTGCTCCTTTATTTTGTAGGCATCTCCTACTGAAGTATCCTCCAGCACTCTCTCTCCTTTCTCTGACAACATATTTATAAGAAAATTTTTGCATTTTCCCTCACTGGTTTGATTTTTTCCCACTTTTTCAACCTGTCCCTCATACTGATCCTCATGCTCCTGCACTCCCACCAGTCTTGTTCTTATTTTATTCTGTCCAGTAGAGTAAAAAAATACAGCTAGAAAAATGAACAGTGAACATCCATAACCCAGTAATCCCATGTATTAGGTTTTCAAATGATTTTTCAATAGAAATTTATCAGTTGCCTTATTTGTGGATAGTAAAGCACTCAGCCAAACAGGACATTTTCTAGCTTACTGTTTTAATGATATTTCCTTAAATAAACCAGAATCAGTTCTTAATAATTCAAAGTGTAGAAAGCAGTTTTGCACTTCTCTTTCTTTTTTTTTTTTTTGCATGTACCATCAACCATAAATATACAGAAATTATCAAATAAATTTTGCTTATGACTCAATAAATACACTCAATATCCTGCTCAGTAAAGGGTTTTTTATTAAAGAAAACAACATGACAACATCCAAGTACCTAAAATAATTCATTTTAGACTTGTTATGTAACTGGGACCCTAAAAGCACCTCCAAAAATCTATTCCTTCACTATCTCCTTGGACACAAATCCAGGAACAAAAGAAAATCCTCATCCCTGCTTAAGAATCTTGCCCTACAGCAAAACAGAAGAGCTTCTCACATTACTGAAAACCCTTCCCCATATTCCTCAAAAAGTAGCTAGATGTTTGATTTTCACTTCCATTTTAATCTAAGTATGACTTCCCTTACTTGTGTAGACATAGCCTTAGCATCAGTCGCACTTCTCTGTTTCATAGTGTCCACCCCAGACAGTATGACTCAGGATATGGCTGGACTGTCCACAAGGCTGCAGCCTATGAAAGAACTTCTCTTAGTCTAAAATTTCAGGTAGACTCCAGTAGTCTGATATTGTGTAAGGGAAATACATCAGCTAGCCTGAGAGGGTCCAGTCACATAACAGGATTGCACTCAGATATGAATCTGAGCTGTTTATTTTACATTCAAGAAGGCTTTCTGACATTTGCATGCTTTGCAGACCACAGAGGCAGGAAAGACTTCAAGTCAAGCCAGGCATTCAGCTGCTTAAGAACATGCTCCAAGATGGCAAGGCGGGTAGAAATTTTGCATCCTCCCTTTTGAAGACCTGGTCAACAAATACAGAGGAACAAACACAGACCACCTATTTAGTAAGGACAGCTGTGTCAGACACAAAGAGAAAACCTGTTGTGCTTTGAATTTCTTTGCCTGAAGATCTTTGTGACAACATGTTGCCAGCAAATGGAATTCTATTGATGCAATCATCCACCCCCTGGTGAAATAAAAATCAGGTTCTACAATAATTATTTTAATATTAACACTTATTCAGAGAGTCTTTTCAGGTTCTCACTGGAAGTCCTGCTTGGCTTTATAGCTTGTAAAAGCTGACAGGATTCTTAATCAGAGCTCCTTTAAAAACATAGTGAATAGATAATAATATCTGGAAAAGTAGGACATTAAAACTTTGATTCACATTGCACATCTCTCTAGACTTATCATGCATTATGCATAGCTGTACTATATTTTGAAGGAAACTGCTGTGACGTGTTTTCAGTGTGAGATATATATGCATGGCTACAGTCTACAGCATATCAAAAAACCAGGATCCTGATCTGTGGAAGATGTTCACATAATTAAGCAAAACTGCAATACAGGGGCATTTTGCCCCAGACCAGAAAAAGTTTTGGTTGATAATGAAACAGCTGAATTCTGTATTACTATGCGGAGTTTTCATGGGAGTTATGGTTTAGGTGCCTCAACAGCCCAGTGTCAAGGAAAATTAGTTTTCCTAAAACTCCAGTTTGCCATGTGAAGGCTGTCATTGGAATTAATCAAACTCCAGTTAGTATGCAATAAAGATCTATAGCTGCCTACTTTTATTGTGTTGGTTTTGCCTTTTAAAGCAACAGTAATTATTTACAAATTGATATTGGCTCTGATCTCTTTAACTGTTATGTAGATAAATTTTCATCCTTTTAATTTACTTGACAGTGTTAATATCATAGCCCCACTTTAATGATGTGACCGAATTTAAAGATTCATAAATTCATTACTCTGGTACATATCAAGGTTAAAAGAGGGAGAATTACCTTATCAGTATGAAGGACTCGTACAGTTTACAACAATCCTAGATGAAATTACCCTTTTGTCTTTCAATAAGAAGAAATCTCCTGCAGTGGCAAATGTTCATAATGGACTGTTTAATCTTGGCAATCATCTGAAAACCATCTAATTTAATTAAAGCTTTAGGCCAAAGTGATCTCTCTTTAAAAAAATTAAATATTTATGCTAGCACACATATCACTTAATTGGCATAACATATCAAAGGATATTAAATGATTGTACAGTATGTAAAGACTAAAAAAACCCAAAAGGGCTAGCACAGGTTCAAAAGCCTTTTCTGTATTAAACACTAAATAAGAAATTGCAAAAGTGAGAAAAGGGCATCAAAGATACAATAATAAACAAGAATCAAGAAAACTGAGATTTTAACCATCATTACCTCTACGCTACCACTACGCTAACTGCTGGCAGTACAAGCTGTATGACAAGTCACCAGAAACGCTGCATTCACAGAATCCACATTAACTAATGCTGGAATTGAGGGAAAGAACAGGAGCAGAGACTAGAGAGCTCCTACACTCAACAGTAGGTCTGTATATTCTTGGTCATTAATCACTGCAGAACACTTCATTCCAGAGCTGTGCCAAAGAAGCTATAAGTGGCACAATACAATCTGCATCAACATGAACGGTGTAATGAAACAATATTTACAACCTACATCATCTCAACAAGGATCAAAAGAATGTATCACATTTTATTCAATTATGTGGCAGAGACACAGAGAATTTAAATATGAGAAAGCCACACTAATTGGAAACATCATTTTCAGGCTTTTTTTATGCCTTTTTCCTAGGGAATTAGAACATATCTGTGAAGGGGAGGAGGTGAGAATTTGTCTGAATAGTTGCTAAAATTAACTTAAATGTGCAGTTACAGGCCATCTCTTCAGCTAACAAGCACTTACTGATACCATTTTATTTTAGTAAGAAGCTGACTTCTACACTACCAAGTAGCTCAGTGGGGAATATTCAAGCAATTTCATCAGGGAAAATCAGGAATTAACCTATTATATACTACTTTTAAAGGTCTTGCAGGGTCTACTGTTAAAGCTACTTTTTTTTTTTTATTTCTCTATCAAAGGGTGGGAAAACAAAAATTAACTGGTTTAGTCATTCAGTACCAATTTAAGGGACTAGTTGTGATGTAGATATGTGTGATTACTCATTTGTACAGCCATTTAGAAGTGTAAAAGCTGCTCATTGAAGTTGCAAATATTAGCAAATAAAGCCTGTTTAAGCTAAAGTGTTAACACTTTAAGCTGGCATGAACAGATGCTGCTTCCAAATGTAGTCCTGGATTTCTCAGTTAACATTGGTGCCTTTGTGGGCTTAACCCAGGCCAGTTCCTCCCAGAAACACTTGTGGTAACACCAGAGAAAACACAGGCAAAGAAATAAAGCACTGGAGTGGAAGGAGGACAGGATCACTTCCTTCAGTGGCAGTAGAAGCTTAAAGGGCTTGATCTCATCTCTACCCTCTTTCCTAGAAGCAGGAAAGGAAGCAAACCTAAACCCAGAGGAACTCTTCATTCTACATTCCAGAACTGTCTGCCAGTGTACTTCCATTATTTGCTAGAGAAAGAAGAAAATACGATAACTTTTTCAAAATTACAGCAATAAACACTTTAGAACTGAAGCCCTTCTAATAGGAAAACATGCCAAAGGATGAGTGACAAATATCTAGCAAATAAAGAAAATTAGGTCTGTGAGAAGGCAAGGGAATTTTAAAAATGGAGTGATGCTCTGTGTAAACAAAAAATGGGAATACAGAGTGTAAATACATTGGCTATAACATCCCAAATATAAAATATAAGTCATCTAAGCATTACGAGTTATTTTAGCCATATACTGTTTGGAAATACAGTCTGTGGACTCCCCCAAGGATTTATTTTAAAAATTATGTAAATACCTAGTATTCATCTCAAACTTCAGTGAGTTTGGAAAAGCTTCCTCCATATATACAGCCTGATCATTACTATACATACAAGCGCTTGTATGGGAGAAGTTGTTTATGAATCTTTCAAAGGCATTTCTCTGCATATTCCCTTGGCTACTTGCAGTGAACTTTCTCACATGATTTCCTTCAAAATACAAGGTATTTATCTGTGTTCTAAGACAATGTTTTACAGTTAAGAACAGCATTTTTTTTCCCTGACCACCTTTAGAAAAAGAAGGAAGAAGACATTAAAGAATTACTCAGGAAACTTCAATCTAAGATGGACTGAGCTGTTAATGAAGATTATCTTCAGAAATGTAACATAAAATGGCTGTACTAGATCACAACATATAGTTCAGGACTTGTAACTTTGATAATAGCTAACAACAGATACACATGGTGAAAAAACAATTAAGAATCTGTCAACTAAAGGAATTTTTGTAATCATTGTGTTTGGGACTTCCTGAGCCTGAACTGTTTTGTCCTTAATGAGTCTTAAGTATGTATGTTTTAAAAATTCTGTAACTTCTTTTGATGACTTCTATTTCTTGCATTGTCAGAAACGCTGAACTCTTAGCTTTGTTTGACATTACTGTTTCGTATTTGACCATATCCCATCTCAGTTTTCTTTTATTTGAAGATGAAAAAATAGGCAATAAAATAATAGATGATATTCAGTGTTGATAAATTGAAATGAATATGTACAGAGAAGAAAATGCCCTTTTACTTATCAAATACACTGCTAGGTCTGGACTACCTATTGCTGTTGACAAAACAGATCTCTGAATCACCACGGTCATTTCTGTGAAAACATCCAGTGAGTTTCAGTGTTGATAAAAAAAGCAAATATACCATTATTGATGTTGAAAGAAACAGAGAAAAAAAACAGAAAGCAAATATCAACTCATAATAAACAAATACTAACAACTACTACTAATAAGCATTAACATAATGAAACATTACTAATATTAGTATTGCTGTTGTTACTTTTATTATGCTAATGTGCAAAACTATTATGGGTCCATACCTCCACTAATGCAGAGTTCTGCTCCACACTCTGTGAGGCAAAATAAAGTTAGATGCAACAAGGTATATATTGTACACTACACCATACAGAGATCTCAACAAGTTGGAAGATTGGGCCTACTGGAATTGCATACTGTTTAACAAAGATATTTATAAGATCCTGCATCTGGGGTGGAGTAATCCCAAGCTGCAGTACAGGTCAAGGACTGACTGGGTCAGGTGTACGTCCTTGTAGCAATGAAATCAACCTGAGTCCTTGACTACAGCAGCCAAAGTATAACCAGCAGATGAAAGATGATCACTATTTCATCTGGCATTTGTTAGGTCACACTTCAAAAGAGACATTGAAATATTGGAGATGGTTCAGTGAAGGGGCACCAAGTTGATAGGATACCTTGATGCGTGCTGAAAGGTGGAAGGAATTCAGTTTGCTCAATTGAAATGGAGGGGGAGTCCAATCAAATTCTCTCAATATCTAGAGAGTGATTGTAGACAGGAGAGAGATGCTCGTTTCTCAAGGATACAGTGAGAAGGAAAGAAGCAATAAATATCACTTGCTTCAAAAGGAAATTGCATCAGTTTATATGAAAAAGTTCTTCATGGTGAGAACAATTAAACACTGGAACATGTTGTCCAGAGAAGTGGTGGAATCTCCCTTACTGTAAGTAATTCAAGACTTCTCTTGTTGGGCCATTAGACAATTTAATCCAAACCCCTGCTGTCAGCTGTAGGTGGGTTCAGATGACCTCCAGAGTTCACTTCCCATGTGGGATTTTCCCTGATTCTAGACAGGACAGCAGTAGGCACAATGAAATTTCTGAAGTAACTTTCATAGTGGGCAAGAAGCAGCAGACTAGCAGCCTTTATCAATGAAAAGGAAATGACAGAGGACAGAAAGAGGGAAGAGAGGTTTACAGCATCATGAAAGACCTAGAGAAGGTAATTTGGGAACAGGTATTCAGCCTTTTTCACAGTACGGGAAATAGGGGATATAAAGTGAATTTTTCAAAGGAACGGCTTGAAAGAACACCAAAGTACTTTTACCCACAAAACATAACTGACCTGTGAAACACACTGACTTATATTTTCTGTGTATCAAAAGAATAAAGAGAAGCAAAAGGACATGCTGAAAGGAGTCCATCAAGGGCTGTTAATAGAAAAATTGCAAAATCAAACACTGGACAGGAAGTCACCAAGCACAGACCTGACAGAACACAGGGAATAAAACACAGCAAGGATCATGGGGTGAACTCGGGCCTTTTCTGAAAGGATTTTCTGTATTTGGAAAACTGGAGTTCAGGGAAAATAGAATATTTTAACCAAAAATTCTTAACAATAATAAGTTCTCATGCCTTTACTGCCGTGTCTGAATCAGGAAAGCATCCACAGGCTCAGTGGCTTGTCACTTGTTTTTTTTTTTTGGTATGATGTTGTTGGTTTTGGTTTTGCTTGGTTGGTTGGTGGTTTATTTTTTTATTTTTTTTTTTTAAGATTTCCACTAAAAGGCGTAATGCTTTTCCTGAGGACAAAATTAAATCCTGCAAAATATACAGACTTCCTAAGCTTATGAATAGACTACATGACAACCAACATTTGCCCTATTTTTCTTTTTTTTTTAACTGATGCTGGAAGCACTGAGATGGAAGAAGGATCATGCATATGATTATAGCAACAGTGGGAATTCTCCTGGCTTTACAAATGAGAATCACGGCTAACCACAGGGAAGCCACAGAATGCCTTAAGGCCCCAACTGTAGCAGCCTGTCTAAACCTGCTATGCAGCAGAATTTGTTTCTTAAAATCCACAATTTATATCTTTTTGCTAGAAGTGAGTTTGCATATTTTCCTATTAAAAAAAAAAAAAAAAAGAAAAAAACACCACTCAAAAAACCGCCCCCCCAAAAACCCAGAAGTAAAAGGGTAGATTTTATCAGTAACCTTTGTTAAATGCTTATTTCTTTTTACTAACTGAAAGGCTTCAAGGGAAACCTGAGTCATTTAAAAGTGAAATATGAACTTGCGTGCATTTTGTTTGCAGCAGTCTCAGCACATGATGATACAATTCTGCCCCACAACAGCAGAGTTCTGGTTAGTTAATTGTCCCTGTCACGCAGACTCAGAGGTAGCTAAGGGTAGCTAAGTTGCCCAGCCACAGCAAGAAGGGTGCAGGACAGGAACAAACATAACATACATCTCCACTAGGATCAATGCAAGAATGCCAACTAGTTTAACTGTTTAATTTCAGCCATAATTTCCTGTTCCAAGTGTTTCTATGAACTAATGTTGGGTAGACATACCAATATCAAATTTTTGTTAGGTTTTTACATATTGCTAACATTAACTAACTGAACACTAGAATTGTTATTTCAAACAACATCTGTTTTTGATAGATCCCCATTTCACTGCTGCTTTTTTTTGCTGCAGTGAAGTACCAAAACCAAATGACAGTATCCTAGGATGATGCGTATCTTTGAGCTGCATTCACAGGCAACCTGGGCTACCATTTTAATGGATTTTCAGGCTGTGCATTACATGCATCTGTCAAAATATTGATAAGAAATTCAAATATCCAGATCTGAGTCATTTACAGCACAAGGCTCAAGCATTTGCTCCACAAAATAAACAGCAGAGAACTACATTTCTTTCTACTTCACTTTTTCAAAGTTCTTCAAAAATCAGAGGTTAATCAATGGGCCTGTTCATATATAAATGTCTCATTTATCAGATCCATTGTGAAGTATCATTTCATTCTTTTGTGATCAAATGCAGATTATTGAAAGGATTCGATTCTGTTTATATAAAAATCTCTGTACATTCAATGAAAAAGAAAGAATATTTTCTTTTGCAGATGGTGGTAAGTAATTATTTAAAACTGCTGAAATTTGCTTTATTTCAAACCCCTACATTCATTTTCTATTGTAGAGATTTGCAAACTGTAATTTATCAATTTGTTTTCATTTGTGATAGTCAATTGTGTTCTTCAGCAGAGACATTCTCTGGGTTGCCTTGGTTTCATCATAGAAAGGATACATTTCTGTTTCTTGGTATGTTTGGTCAGATTAGAAGGCTGAGGAACTGGAACAAGAATACCCAGAAGATTATCTGGATTTCAAATACAAAATTAAAAAGAAATCCATCCAACACCACCTGCTTGAATAATGTTAATCTGGTGAGATTTAAAGAAGAAGTAGCAAATGTCAAGTTATATGGATGACCATGAAAGAATGGTGCCTGGGGCAATGGATTTAAAAAAAAAAAGTAGGAAAGAAAACCTTAGACTTAGTAGATTAAATAATGTTAATTAAATTCATGCATTATTTTAAGATGCTCTTCTCATTTCTGACAAAAAAAGGGCCAATAAAATTATGAGACAATTATAGAACCCTCAGATAAATATACTCTTTGGACCAACAAAGAGAACAATTCATTTAATCTAAAATCATGTTTCATTTAAATGGATCAGAAATTATTCTTTAAATAATGTTTGGCGAGGGATTTTTTTGTGTGTGTGTTTTTGGTTTTGGTTTTGTTTTTTCTTTCCAGAATACATAAACCAGAGTATCATTATTTTAATTCAATTTCAAATATCTTTGCCCTCATTTTGTTGTTATTCGGAATACCTTCAGCAAAGTGGAAAAAGTTTGTTGATTTGTTCCATTGAGATAATGAACTATTATAAGCAGTTAATCAATGAGTTTCAGATATGGTTGTCAGCTTCCTAAACACAAGTAGAAAATCAAACTTTGGAGAAGAACATAACTGATGTTATTATCCTGTGATTCTAAATGAAGTTGCTTTTTCAATCACTATGAATATAAAAAAATACAAAAAACCCTATTGAGTGCTTTACAGCTGCTGCATTTAAAATACCCCAAGGTGCATCTTTTTGTCAAAAGGCTTTTAAAATCCATCTACACTGCTGTAATGGAAGCATGCAGCAATTAATCACAAGTTAATTTTTTAAATGGAAAGCCTGGAGGATAAAATACTGATTTTTTTTTACTGACATAAACCCCACATACATTTTAGCAAGTGGCATCCACAAAATTCAAAGCATTAAAATATATTTAGATACAAAATCCTACAGTCTCTCATATTTTTTTCTCAAGCTGGCAATCTGTGCAAAACACATGTACTTATGAGTCAGCAGTTCATTTGCATGTTACCCCAGAAGATGAGAAAATTTTTATTTTTGTTTGGGTTTAGGGTTGGTTTTTAAGGAGACTAAAAAGGGAAAATTATAATCAGGCTTGATTACTCTAAAACAACGGGTACATTCAGATCATACACAATCAGTTTTTCAGACTGGAAATTAAAACATAAAAATGTATGCATCTTTAATGTGCAATCTTTCTAGGTATTTTACTTTCACAGATCAGCTAGGACACAATGTATTGTGAATTTTGAAAGATTTCTATATTCAGAATTGCAATACCAAATCAATAAAATGCGGATCAGTGTAAGTTAAAAACCTTAATATATACATTAGGTTAGTTCCTTTATCCAGTGTAACTAGAGGATCTAATCTCTTTTCAGGACAGCTCATATCTGCATGTGCACAAAAAATCTACAGCATCTAAAATTCTACTTCATCCTGGCCTGTTTGCAGCTCGGTATCCTGACATTTCTTATGGGATTTCATGTTTTCAAACATGATAAGGTCAGTCCCCCACTACATCCATAAATCAGAGGAACAGATGAAGTAAACAGTCTGAGCAGGAGTCCTCTTGCTTCCCTGATTCCTGAGCTGGTTCTCTGTAGTTTCTAGCACAATTTAATTCAGCCTTACTGCACAGTAAGAAATGACCATATGAAATAAAGTGATGGCATACTAGCTGGGAGTGCAACATTTGTCCAAACCTGGTAAAGAAAAAAGCACAGTTCTCCAGATGTCCCACCCATTAGTTGTTTGACTACTCTTTCTTCAGCACTTGCCTGCTCTGGCAACCTGAGGCTGAAGTAAAACAAGAGGCTAAACTGGACACAGCTATCAAAAATCATGATTGGACACAGACTACTGTCTGAGATATCAGTAAATTGTTCTGGTGAGATTTGCCTGCCTGCCAGCCCTGCTTTTGTTTTCAGATCACACAATTTTGCTACGTTTCAGTTACAAATAAATTTTTGGTTACCAATCCTTATAACAGATAACTCTGGAGTGTAAACCCCTGCTTTTTCTCACCCCAAATCACATCATGCCAACATTTTGCCTTGAATTCAGTTCTACCCACCTTCCATGAACTCAGCTTATTTCCTCCGCCTACAATAGCAGGAAAAACTGGAATATTGTTCCTTTTCTTCCTTTCTGCATCAAGAGACAGAAAGGAGAGCAGGCTAGCATTTGGTCCCAGGATTTGGAATATCACAGCAGAGCAGTGTTACTTTAAACATGGCTTTCCTTCTCTCTAAATATGTTTTACTGCTCAAGAGAAGAATACCTATAACATGATTAGATAAATTACTCTATATACTGCACTGCAACCCAATTTTCTTGTCATTCTGAGCTCCTCTTCCTACACAAGAGGTGATCCTCATCACCTCATCAGTGTTTGTGACTATACCATGTTGATTTACCTACTGAAGTCACTGAACTTCTGCTTTTCAGAAAAGAGTCACCAGGTCCCGTTTTTTAACTTTCAGATTCTTTTCACAAGCAGGCAAACAAGCTCTCTGTTTTGCCTTTTGACAATTTGTCAATAATACCTAAAATGATTTTAATTCTAGATTAAGGAGTCACTGCACTTGCCTTTTATGAAGAAAAATAAGTTTTAATGTAACCCAGTCTATATAAAACTGTTTGCTTGACTAATTTAAAAAAAACCCCAAAACATCATTTATCTTGTCCCAAAAACTTCACACTCTTCAGAAGTTCTCTTTTATATTAATGAGGAAGGGGAAAAGAGGGTTTTTTCTTTCTTTAAAGACATTTGTAAGTAGATTCACTTTTCCACAGACAGAGAACCAAACAACACATCAAACAAGCAGACCTGCTTCTATAGAGGTTACTGCCTGCATCACCTTCCTCTGTCCTAAAACTAGCAAGAGCAAGAGCAAGAGTCAGCACTGAAGGAGACAAATTCATCTTTAAAAGAAACAAAAAATGGACTAGATGAAGTTATAAGCAATGGGGAAGCACATAATTTGAGCATAAAAAACCGACTGTCCTGCAGACATTGATGCAAAAATGTGAAATATGATAAAGATAGAATTGTCTGTTTTTCAATATTATGTGCCCAGCTGGACAAATCCCGTCTGCTGCTCTCCATAATAAAGTTGATGATATGGATCAAATAAGGAGAAGTTGAGTTTGACCATAAAGACTCCATTCCAAAATGGGAAAAAAAAGGAACAAAAATTATCACTTCTATTTCAAAAGTCAATAACTGTAATTTGACTCAAGAGAATATTCAGGATTATACTTCTAAGGTTTGAACACTAGAAGTATTCTGAAACTGCCTCAAACTGCATGTCAATTGTTACAGACCTAAAACCTCACTGAGATTTCAAGGTGGAAGGACGGCAAGACAGGATGTCAGGATTGAACCCCCTACAGACATATTTAAAAGGATATGGTGGATTCAGTGTTTCTATCAATAATTGCAACTAAATAATAACAAAGATGATATAGAGAATAATACTTGTTCATATTCCAGCGGCAGTAACACAGAAAGTTTTGCTTGAGTAAATAATATTCTTGGGTTTGTGTTCAAGATACTACTGCAAATTTAAGTCTCCATATTTAACAGGATATGTGGGTATTTTAGTGGTGACATGAAAAGTGTTGAATTTTGTGCCATTTAAAAACCTAATTTCAATTTGGTTTTTATTTCCTGCTAGTAAATCCAGAACAACACTTTTATGTTGTTTGACAAAACTATAAAACTGCCTGCACATATATCAACTGCTCCTCATTAAGAGGGGGACTCACATCAACATTCTTCTGCCCCCATAGAACAGCTGTCATGTCATTTTACAATATGTAGTTCTAATTTAGCAACATCAGTAATTCTGAATTACAAAAAAACAAGTAGCTGTTGGCAGACAATGTGAACAATTTGTTTAAAGCATTTTCCCACTGCTATACCTCTAATTCCCATCTCCAAAAAAAGCCCCACTTAATCTGTGATTGATTCTCCAAACCATGGCTACAAAAACAATGTATTAGTGCATTTTGGGAACAGGAGAAGGTGAAGTATTGCTTTTCGAATTTCATTTAAATTTAATTTTTTAGAGAATTTAGGTCTCTGTTCTGCTTCCACTGAAGTCATCAGGAGTTTCAATAAAGACTCTGGGAGGACAAAAAAAACCAGAAACAATTGAGATGGGGAAAGTCCAGATTTGCAAAATTATACCCTTCACTCCTAATAAATATATGCAGAAAGAGGCCAGCCACTCAAAGCACTTCCATTGTACAGCAACATACAGTGATGTGCACATACTAAAGCTAGAGTTGGTCATGAACAAAAAAGATTAAATATTTATTTATATTAATGTCTCTCTTCACTCTTTCCTCCATCAGCTCTGTTTCAGAGACAAAATGAGAAAGTGTTACTTGGTGGTGTATTCTATTTCGGAAATGAAAATATTGGAACCACAATGTTTGGAGAAATGGAAATTACAATTTTCGAAGACTTCTGGAGAGGAATAACTGTTTTACCTTGAAGGCTTTACCTTGGACTGTTACTTCCAGTCAGTTATGTTGTAGAAAGAAGCAATTCTTTCTAGAAGAGGCAGAATTTCATATAGAAACTCTACCTAAACCTTCATCTGAGAACAAATTCACATTTTTACCCACAAGCAGGCAGTTTAGTTACCCATTCAACATCAAACTTGAAATCAAGATTCCTCTTTTGTTTTTGTCAGGCTTTGGTTATGACTTTCATACTCAGTACAAAACAGGCCAACAGTCACCACACAATCTAATAGTGTTTGCTATCTGTCCCCCCAGGCCCTTTTCTTAAATTCCTTCACTAAGCCAAGGTCAGTCAAAAAAGTATGACCTGGGAATCCATCTCTCTAAAATCTAGTGTTACCATTTTATTTTCTCATTTGAGCAACAAAACTCTCTGTCTCAAATTTTGGTGCAAGTATGTTCTTGTTGCATAGCTCCAGGAGGGCTCATCAGCTGCACTGCTAGCACTTCTGAACCACAACAGCAAGAGGACAAGTGCTTTGCTGGCTGCTGCTGCTGCTCAGCAGCTCTTCACAGATGCAGGGAAAAGAATTAGATTTTGGCACATAGCGTCCTATAGATGCAAACAGGTAGAAACACCGATTTGGGATTCTACAAGACATGCGTCTTAGCCCTGCCCATTCCTCTGATGCACGGGGAAGTGACTCAAGGACATCCTGTGGCACTTTTTTTACCTAAATGCCAGAAATTATTTATAAGTAATTATACAGTAAATGTTTTTCTCAAACTATTTCATGGATGTCATTTGTTAAAAAAAATAGCATGATACTGTTTAGGAGGCTTCTGATTCTACAAATGTATTGGTAGAAATGTAGTTGGACAGTTTTGATGTGAAATGTGTTACTGATAAGGTACAAGGGCATTTATATTAATTTCAAAATGCACAGAAACTTGTACATGCATTAAAAGTGATTTTCATATTGTTCATGAATTACTGATATGCAAATAGGTAGCATTATTGTAATGTTTTTGTTTTGGCTTTTGATTGCAATTGTTTATCTTTTTCATTGTCTGTTGGAGCAGCACATACTAAACCTAATAAATGTTTCCATGTAGTAACAGGCAACATCCACTACCAGCTGATTTCATTCGTGCTGTCAGAAATAATACTGCACCAAATGACAGGACTCTCCATGCATTATTAAAGCATGATAATAAATGCTATGTAGCTAAAATTAAGATCAAACTATCTACATATAAATTCTTCAACCATTTCATTTAGATGTCTAAGAAATTTTTTAGGTTTTAAGGACTTACAATATAATTTGCTCTACACTTACTAATGGGAATGCTTCTATTGACATACAGAAGACTATCTGGGAAAATAAACAATACTTATAGAATATCCTTTGAACCCATTATTTATGTATTTCCTCTTGGTAAGTCTTGCATTTACAGAGGACGTACTTTTCCAAGGCTTACATCCTCATGTGTAATGTTTGCTTTCATTCTTTCTACTCTATTTTTCATTCTTCCAGACAGATTTATTCGGACAACGTAACATTAATTAAACTAGTACTCGAGCAATTTTTGAAGAAGAATTCTGGTTTTTTTCTACTTGCATATAGATAATTTATAAGTTCCAAACTTAGCAGGGGATACAACTTGTGACCTGTGATGTGCATAAATAAATTTGGAAACAGTTGTAGATCTCAGCTCCAGAGAACAGTAGAAAACAATCTGTCTTTCCTCCCCCAGTAAAAGTAGAAGGCTATTTCAGTAAGTAGGTTGCAACTACCTGCAGTACTGACTGGTACCACAAACATCTCCATAGAGATAGCACATAGACACATTTTCATATCCTTGTGACAGGTTTCTTCATGTGGTAGCCCAAACTTAATCCATGAGAAAGTGCCATTAATTAAGATCACTACTTATACAGATTTGAGCTCAGAAGAACCTATGGAGATACTCATCTGTGGGAAACTGCACCAGGCCTGTGGATTTCTTGACAGAGCAAGAAGAATTTGACCTTGGCCAGACTGCTGTGTAACCGTAAAGACAAACAGCTTGCAGAGACTGAGAGAACACAGGAGAAGCAGAAGAGAAGAAACTTGAATGAGTTTGTACAGAGACAGTAGTTTGTAACTGTGGCCAATAGGTGATTGTTTGTGTGTAACGAGCACCCATAATGTTAGTGCACGTACACTTAGGAAATATATAAAAGTAGGTGTGTGAAAAAATAAAGAGAGAGACAAGTTTTCACTTTTATCTATTCGGGATCTTCGCTTGCTTTTTATCGAGTCCGTCCCAACAACAATGACACTCATTGTAGAATTAGAGAATGTTTTAGGTTAGAAGAAACCTTAAATATCATCTAGTTCAAACCCCCGAGTCATGGGCAGGGACATCTTCCACTTGACTGAGTTACTCAAAGTCCCATCCATCCTGGCCTTGAACACCCAAACATTTCAAGGCTCAGTCTTTGGCCTACATAGTGCATATATTCTTTCCCATCTGTCTTCCAAAAACAGAAGGAGTCCTGTGCTATGCTGTATTTCTCTACTTGCAAGTCAGCTTGCCTGTTTCAGCTCTGTTCTCCAATCACTTTGCTACTCAAGTGATGCCACCTCAAACTCTAGCACGAACACCAAGGAGTGTTGCTTACTCCCTCTGTCTGCTCCTATTTATGTCACATCTGAATTGGACCAGTTGTATCTGTTAAGCTCTATATGCTATTTTGAGAACATCCCCTACTTTGCTGAGTTCAAGAAGCCTGCTGTAAAGTATCCATTGTAGAGAATGCTTCATTCACCTTTCAAGCAGACCTTTCTCACCTACCTTTCACTTCTTTTTTTTTTTTTTTTGCAGTTCCCTATAATACAGGACTTCTGACACGGTCAGTTCTTACCTTTAAAGGTAGCTAAGTGAAGAAAGATCTAAGAGGCACAAAAACAATTGTACTCTGTCATCCATGAGGATAACAGTGTGTAATAGTGTTGTGGATTTCTGCAAAAGATTGACCGTAGAGGAAGAAGTAGTCGTGGGAAAGGTGTGGACAAATCCACTTACTCTAGTCCAGCTTCACATGGTTCTCTTCTGTATGACTGAGTCTACAGTTTTGCAAGTACCACTGAAGGAATTAATGAATTATCTACTCTAAGACGTAATCTATTTCTTCATCCTCTGACTCCCTGCTAAACTGAGAGGCAAGGGAAATATTTCCTTCCAGGAGTACTATTTTTAATGAGTGGCATGTTTGTGGTTTAACAGTGTGTTTTGGCTAGTTGAGGAGGAAAAAGAGGAAAAGAAAATAATCATATCTTGCTTCATTACTCTTCAACCATGATGAGTCAGGTTTGTGATTTTTTCCCCTAACTCCCTGCATCTACTCCTCAATTTTATACTTGACTGCTTCATTTTGTTTTCATTTTGACAGCTGTTGTGTTTATATAAGTGTACCTCTGTCTGTATGCGTGTGTGGATATGCATATGCATTTATATATAACAATAAATACTGTTCTTAATACTTCTATTGTTTGCCCAGATTACCAGATATTTTTTTCACATGGCTACATTTCAGATGTTTAAAATTATAAAAATTACTAAAATAGAAATTTTAGTGACACTGGAGGCATTTTTCTACCTCTATCAGTCTTGTCACTTGTGTAAAGTGACAGTATCTTGTTTAGTATGTCACTTGGAGGAGGGATTTACTATTTATTAGTAGGTATTTGATAAAAACATTCAGAATTTTCCCTAAGTCATATTTTAAATCTCCAGAAGCCAAATGTAGACTCATTAGAATACCGTTTAAGGGAAGTATTGTATCTGTACAATTACATGTAGTGAGCATTTTATATGACCAAATCCATGGAGAAATGGTTTGTGCTGCTGTCAACGAAGACGTTTGGGGCTACTCTTTGTCCTGTGGAGGAACTTTCTTCCACTAGAAAACACTTGATGATTTTTACTGATTTATGATTGCCAAGACCATAGCAATTATGGGGCTTAGTAATTGGTTTTACTTATCCTAAAGGGACAGATTGATAATTGGATTCATTGTACGTGAATTTAAGTGCTTTGATGTGCAGAGATAAAGTTTAGATTCTTTGTTAACCGATCCTTGCGGAAAACGCAAGGAAAAAGCATATAATGATCAGAACTGGTATAAAATGCAGCTATTTTTTTCACAAAATGGTGGGATAGTACATATCAGGTTCTTTGATCCTGTGGCTCACTGAGGTCACCTACCTAATCATTAAACCCCTTTTTTAGATACCTTAGTTTCCCCCTGAAGACCTCTTGTGCAAGCTGTAGTGAAATCTGATCTTGTAGTAGCTGAAGCACAGCCCAAGGTCACGTTTTATGTTTGAAGGCTAAGATATAGATGGATAATATGACATAACATTTAATGAGATGGGCCCAGTAAGGCAATTAGGAGTTGACTATAGAGCACATATTTCCTCCAGGTTCACATGAGTGTTTCTATAGAAGTTTGAAAAGCAGCAGAGATAGGAAAATGGATGCACAAAATTGAAAAGAACCGTGTGGAAGGTTTTCAAAGACCTAGAGGAAACGTCTGTCTTTGAAAACCTTCCATGGCAATGCAAAAAAATAACTGAAAGTCCAGAATACTCACTACTTACTTGACCAAAAAAATTATACTTGGGAGAAAGAAAATAATTCTCCAGACTTTGTTAGCAAAAAATTTTCTATGGTAAGTATCTTAGATTCACAATAATGAAAATACTGTCTGATCTTATAATCTTGCGGAAAATAAAATTGCCTATGACCAACACTTGAAAACTGCAAGTGCAAATGACTGCAGTCACACTTGCTAGAGAACAGACTGCAGCTGGGCTACTTCAAAAGGCACATTTTAAGGGGGGTGGGAAGAGTTACAGTAAAACACTGCATTATTCTGGTTTAGCAAATAACCTGCTTTTCAAAGATTTTTAGTGTTTCTCTTCCGGTGCATAATTAAACTGCTCCCTTCAAAAAGTGATACTGATTTTAGATAGAAATATAATCTTAAAAAATAACAATTTATGAGAAATGCCATGTATCAAGGTACCATATTGACAGCATCAATAGCCAAGTCACACAGGTAAGGAGCTCTGCTGTGAAGGATTTCAACATAGAATTGCTACCACCACATAAATTTCTTAGTTTGATGTACTAGCTAAAACAGAGAAGACTTGAGTTTGAAAGACAACATGAAGAGCAATGACAAAATGACTGTTCTACATGAATAACTCTACCCCTCAAAATCCTGGAAATTGAGAAAATTCAAAGGCAGTTTCATTGTATGATCCCCTGATCCCATCCCAAGAGAGTCATTTATTCAGGAAGCCTAGGTAGTACACAAGTAACATACTCTGAACAAAAGAGTCCCATTTCAGCAAAGTTTAAAGAAGATGAACAGGATCAAGAATTTTTCTTAGGCTTTACTTGTCTGGAATTGCTAGCAGTGTATCAGCTCCAAAAGCTCATTAATTAATTTCAAATAAGCCAAAAAGAAAGGAAAAAAAAGGGCAAAATCATGTTTATAAGGTACTCCCATGCTCTCTGGAGTTAGTCTTAAAATACATATGGTACATTAGATGCTGGAAGAATATATTATAATGGAAGATATTCTGCAGATATATTTATCTGCAGTATCCTTTCAGTTGAGTAAATATTGATACAAACACCATAAACAATATATATTCCAGATGAAAATATATAGAGAAGTTTTTTAAGAGTTTTTCTTGGTTTGGTTTGGTTTGGTTTGGTTTGTTTTTTTTCAGGGAGATCTAACAGGTTGCAGGAGCTCAGTTACCTTTTCTTTGACATGCAATGGAAAAAATAACAGTCATTATTAAAGTACTAAAGTACTGAGTATTTTGATACTACAGGATTTGATACCTCTAAAAGATCATCTAGAAAACTATGCTAAGGCACATGGAAAATAAGGAGGTGATTGTTGACAGCCAGCATGGCTTCACTAAGGGCAAATCACGTCTGACAAATTTAGAGGCCCTCTGTGATGGGATTAAAGTGTTCATGAATGAAGAAAGAGCAACTCACATCTACCTGGAACTGTGCAAAGCATCTGACACTGTCCCACATGATATCCTGTCTCTAAATTGGAGAGACATGGATTTCACAGACAGACTGGTGAGTGGATGAGGAACTGGCTGGGTGGTTGCACTCAAGGAGTTGCTATCAATGGCTGGATGTCCAAGTGGAGACCAGTGACTCGAAGTGTTCTTCAGGGGTCAGCATTGGGACTGTCACTGTTCAACATCTTTATCAATGCCATGGACAGGGGGACTGAGGACATTCTCAGGAAGTTTGCTGATGACACCAAGCTGTCTGGTGCAGCCAACCCCCTGGAGGATGCTGAAGGGATGCTATCCAGAGAGACCTTGACAGGCTTGATAGGTGGCCCCTTGCGAACCTCATGAAGTTCAAGAAGGCCAAGTTCAAGGTTCTCCATGTGGGTAATGGCAGTCCCAAACACAAATATAGGCTGGGCAGAGAATGAATTGAGACCAGCCCTGGGGAGAAGGATTTGAGGGTATTGAGTGGACAAGAAGCTCAACATGAGTTGGCAATGTGCACTTGCAGCCCAGAAAGTAAACTGTGTCCTGGGCTGCATCTAAAGGAGTCTTATCAGAAGGTCACAAAGGTGATTCTCCTCTCTGCTTTGCTCTCATGAGACCCCACCTGGAGTACTGTATCCAGCTTTGCGGCCACCAGCACGCGAAGGACATGGGCCTGTCGAAGGACCACCAGGGTGATTAGAGGAATGGAGCACCAATCCTATGAGGAAAGGCTGAGAACTGAGATTATTCAACCTGGAGAAGAGAAGGCTCCAGGAAGACCTTCTAGCAGCCTTCTAGTATTTCAAGGAGGTTTACAAAGAAGCTGGAGAGGGATTTTTTACAAAGGGATGCAGTGATAGTACAAGGACAAATGGTTTTAAGCTGAAAAAGGGTAGCTTTACATTAGATATAAGGAAGAAATTCTTTACTGTGATGGTGGTGAGGCACTGGAACAGGTTGCCCAGAGAAGCTGTGGATGCCCCAACCCTGGAAGTGTTCAAGGCCAGATTGGATGGGGGTTTGAGCAAACTGTTCTAGTGGAAGGTATCCCTCTCCATGGCAGGGGATTTAACCTAGACAATCTTTTAGGATGCTTCTAACTCAAACCATTCTATCATTTTATGATGATTCTATTTTCACTTAATTCAGTGCAAATGAGGACATGACTGAATTACTGGCTGTTACCTAACCAAGAAATCTCATGGGGAGAAGACTGCTCACCCTTTCACTAAGCCTAAGAAGAAAGGTATATTCAAGCAATAAATGTAGCCCTGTGACTGGTTTGCTGTATTAGTAGCTACCTCAAGAGTATTACTATCCCTTTATGAGGCTAAAGTCCCGTTAACATATCACATACTTCTGGGAGAAAGGGAGAGAGGTGTTTTCATTGTGAGCAATACATCAAAGATGAGACAATAGGAGAAGTTCCTAGCTCTGTGTCAATTGTGCAAGAATTTGTTAGCTGATACACACTTGAGTCATAAGAATATTTCCTTTCTGAACTCTGCGGGCTTTGGAAAGTTTAAATTACTCCTTACTTTTGAATGAAGTAAGCGAATCCTCTTTGTTTTGTGACACTTGGAACTTGGGTAGGTAGAGATCAGTTTTCACAGTTCTGTGATTTAAAAAAATTGTTTAGATGTTCCTATTGCTTTCCATCCAAAGTGTTTACAGACAGTGGCATATCATTGTTGAGAGCTAAAAGTGGTCCAAGAATGAACAAGAATGTAGGTAATGGGTTTGCTGTACTGTTACCCATAAGAGAGGAAATGGTCTTTTCCATATCATTTGCATTCCAGCGGGGAAAAAAAATTCCATTTTTATCAACTTGTTAATGGCAAATTTGTCATCTTTTCTCTCTGTAATTCTATATGATTGTTTTATAAAATTAATCTTTGGATCTTGCTCTGAAAAAAAATATACCCTTTTGTTAACAGTTCCATGTGGATAAATAAAGCGTTCTTCTAAGTCACAGACTTCTCAGGTGATAAACACAGCACAATGAGGTTTGTGAGTAACAGATGCTTATAGCAGAACTAGGGTACAAATCACTTAGCCATTCAAAGAGGCAAAAGGGGAAGTGAATATTGATCAAACATTCCCAGAACTGTTCTTAAACAAAGCAGAATTGATTTGGCCCCCAGTTACAATGGTCTGACAGGAATTAAACTACTGAATTTGAATCATCAGCTACCCCAGAGGAAACAACAAAAGTCCTCCTGGCTTATAAACACTGACCTTGAACTATTTATTTTCTGTATTTGCCTTTCAAGACACCAGTTCTGCCCAAGAGAAATGGACACTGTCTTTTCAGACTGTTGTCAGCCCAGCCCCATTGGATCAGCACACCTATTGATGGACATTTCTGTGTTTTGGCTCCTGTTTCTGAACAAAAAAGTGATCTACTTGTTTTTTCCCAAATAGGCCAGTCACCATTGGTTAGCCAGCAATATTTAAAAGAAGTCTTTTGTCATCCTACCTTATCATACCATTTCATGCCAAGGTCCACAGGGTGGAAAAAGTGTGCCTTCCTGACCAATCTGTTGACTCCAAGCTACCAGTTAAAAACCACAGAGGTCTGGATATTTTTTCTGATGCATTCTGATGCATCTGTGTATTCCTTTTGAAGTGGAACACAATACACACCACAGATCTATACTCTAATTATTCAGTAAGATTAAAGAATATATTTAAGGCACTTAGAGTTATAAACAAATAAATATTGGGTCTTCAAAGTTTTCCACTCCAGCCCAGAGGCTAGCTGACTTGCACTCATTGAGCAACATGCTTCTCATCTAAATTCAGTACCATTATTTATAATGTTATTCAGCCACAGTAAAGTTTTTGGAATGCAGCCTTTGGGTTTTAGCTGTTGTATAGACCTTCCTCACTTCAGAGATTTACTCCTAGAAGAAAGAACTGGTTTAATTTTCTTCAATAAAACTCTAATGTAATTCAATTAAGGCTATTCAGATCTGACCATAAAGGAGATTTTCACAGATGTGCAATGGTGACAAAAATATTGTTATTGTCATTATTTGTTCCTTAGCTTGAACATTACCCAAAACTTGTGCCTCTATAATGCTTTTTCTTCTAAAGTAAGCATTTTGGTTAGGTTTAATGCTGCTTACATACACAAGAAGGGGAAAAAAAAAAAAGACAACAAGTCCTGTTTCTCCAAATGTAGCAGACAGAAGAAAAACTAATAGGTTTTCTTCTGATCAGGTTTTCTGTTGCAACAAGCCTTGTGCCCAAGAAGTTCCCCCTCTTCCTGTTTCTCAGGGTCACAGGCACTGACTCTGAGACCATTTTGTTCCATAGCCAGTTCCTGCAACTGGCATTTGTGCTACCAAGCACAAGTAACAGTCCAGGCAGTTCCTCTCTAACATTTCATTCCGCTCAAAGCCTCAGATTAAGTCTTCAACTAGTACTGTTCAGCTACATGCAGGGTCTACTTCTTCCTGCTTCCACTGAAAAGTATTGCCTTATACACCTACAGACTAGTGCATAGGTGCACTAACACACTGGGATCTGAGAGTGCCTGTCTAATGGATTGCGATAAATTTCCTCTGAGTTTAACCTCTGTCTTTCTGCATCATCTTGGATCACCTGTGCAGTCCTGAGAGAACTGGTCTGAACAACATAAAATACCTGCTTTTGAAACACATGCTTTATCCCTCTAGAAACAATGAACTTTCCTTGGTTTCTAAGACACCTTTTTTTTTTTTTTTTTTTTTTTTTTTTGTCTTAGCAAGTCTTCACAATTTTTGTTGGTTCTTTCTTCTTGTTTCATTACTTAGTTGACTGTTGCAATCTGGTTTTACAGACATAGTGCTGTCATTAATATTTTATTTTAGCAAAACTTTTACCACCTATGTTTAAAATATTTGCTGTCCAAATGAATAGTTCATTCTTTGGTTTTAGCATGTTTCTCTTCAGTACACACACTTATTTTTCATGTCTTACAAAATACAGCTGGTACCCTGCAAAATTCCATGCATAGTTTGGTTACCAGTTTCCACCTTGACATGTTCACATATAGACACAAAACATAAACTAAACTTATTGATCAAATTATTTTAAATTAAATTACATTTTCTTATTTACTGCAAGATTAATACAGCCTTTATATCTATCATAGAAAAATATTTGTGGATACTGTTCATGGACCTGCAACCTCTAGGAAATGTTACACACCCATATAACACTCTCACATGTCCAAACATCTATAGGAAATGTAGGATATAGAAAACTACTTGCCATCAAAGAACTCCCTATATTGCATATATTACATGAATTGCTTATTCACATTGTGCAAGAAATACAATATGTGAAAAAGCAATGTAAATACTAAGGGAAAAACCCAAACCTTCACAAAGGTAAAAAAACCCAAAAAAACCAAAACCACCTCTCCTGCTCACATTTTATTTTCAAAGCAAAATCTAGAGCTCTTATGTCTACCAGCCAGGAGCAAAACCCCAGCTCTAAAACCTCAGGAAATGGAGAAATTGTAAAAGATAGCAATGATCTCTACTAATATTCTATAATACTTTTTTTGAGAGCAAGGTGGTGTTCAGATCTTCAGTTTTTTATGTTTAGTTTCCATCAAGTGATCTTCTCTGCATCTGAAGACATTATTTCTTAAGTTTTTTTAAAAAAATCTTTAAAACTTATCTTCACTCTTACCATGTGTTGTACTGCATTATTCAACAACTGCTAGCAATAGGGATTGTTAAAAACACTGGAATTGATTGCCTAGAGAGGTTGTGGGGTCTCATTTTGGGGAGATATTCAAAATCCAGCTGGACAGGTTCCTTGTCAGCTTGTTCTAGTTGACAGGAGAGGTGTTCTTTATGATCCCAAGATGCTCCTTCCAACCTTAACGCAATGATGCTGTGATTCTGTGACATAAAAGTATGTATATTAACTATATTAACTGCTGTAATCCAGGTAAGTCCTCTAGTACTCTTTTTTTTTTTTTTTTTAAATGATATAAGCAGAACACAAGACTACTTTTGCACTTCAGACAAGTGATTAAAAAATTTGATATATCCTATTACCTCTTTTCAGTGGGGAGATTTAACCTGATTCACTTTGTTGATGCGTGGAAAAAACCCAAGATATAATGGTCCCTTCAAAAATAAACCTCTTTAGCTGCCATTAAACATGATCAATAATTAAATATGGAAAATTTTATTCTTCAGTTTATCAATAATCTATGAATGTCTACACATAGATACAAGCCGAGATAGCCACCTACTTGCAAACATGCACATATTGCTTCATACAGCACTGTGTGGCTGCAACCAGCAGGAAGCAGAAAATACTCATTTGGAGAGAACTTAAACAGCTTAGACTGAACACTGTGAAATAAATCCAGAATTAACTTGCTGCAGAGAAATAGTCCTAAATATTTACAGATTGGGCTGGATTCTGTAGCTGATATATTGAGCTACAGTTGTTCAACAAGACCTGTTACACTCAAGAAGCTGCCTGTATAAATTAGGCTGGCTTGTAGGAACCCCAGCATCCTACCTTCTTCATGGAGCTGTCCAAAGGTGAAAAAATTTGCAGGGTAGAGCTCAAAGGAATATGCCTTCTGGCTCACAGGGATTACCATAGGAGTTGAATAATTTGCCCATCTAGCAGTACAAAAGTGGGAGGACACAGTAATATAAATTATCTTTGGATTATTGTTTGCACTGTAATTATGGAGGCTCTTGTTTGCTGTTTATTTCATTTGTAGAAAACAGCATTGTTGTTACAATGTTTAAAAAAAAGCCTTCCCTAAAAGGAAAAGCTTTCAAGCAGTAAGCCTAGTATCTTCATCAGTGCCAGTGGTACAAATACCAGAAAGAGTGACAGCTAATCCACATGCACTCAGAAGCAAAAGTTAAAAGGGCAGTTACACACACTTGTCAGTGCTACTCTCATCCACACCAACTAGTTTGCAAGACCTTCAGACAATCAGTTAGTAATGAAATAAGCAGAAGGAGGAGAAGAACAGAGGAACAGGACAGCAAAGAGATGGAACACCAGCCAAACATAATATCCCATTAATGTAAATGGGAACAGGACGTTGTAAATTGAGCTTTACAAGGTGGCTTAAATAATTTCAGGACTAAATATCTCTCTATACTATATCAGGATCACTGTTTGTTGGGTTTTTTTGTAATTCTGCATCTCCTTTTCCACCTCTCCTTTCCTATTCCCCCATCATTGTCAGCATTTCTGTCTTGGCAACCTCAGAGCAAACAGAGAGGGGACTGAAACAAGAGAATCACATAGAAAAGATTGTTTTGGCAGGGCTGTGTAGGGCTGCCTTACTAATCCAGCACACACAAGGTATTAGTGACTAGTATTCTATCAAAAAAATATTAGCAGAGTGAAAAGCACCCCATGCCAAACCCAAGGGCTGCTGAGCTCCAAGTGAAGTTCCCTCTTACAGCCTTTACCTTTCACTCTCATTTTTGCAAATGCGATAAAAAGGAGACACCATAGTTTTTGTTTGCCTAATATCAAATTTAAAAAAGCAAAATTCATACAGAGCCAGTGTGCTCTGTAATTTGATCATCCATGCCTAACTGACATATGTGTTCCCCCAAACTGTGATTTAAGTTACAGGGCATTTATGCATCAAAGGGGAGCTTTGCTCTTTAACAGCTGTGGGATGAAAGTACTGATTGAGAATATAATTTTACACAGATATATAAACAAGGCAATTCATTCTTTTAGACTCCTTGAAAAATCCCATGAGAACACATTCTTATAGAGGAATCTTTCCATAATTACATGTGAGGGATCCACTGATTTTTCCATTGAAGATTCTGAGTTTGCTCAAGGCAGAAATTATAGCCCTGAAGCTTTGCAGTAAAAAAAAAAATTGTCAGTATTTTAAAAGTATGACTTTCACAAACTTTGTCATGATGTCATTATCCATGAACAAAGATCAGCATGCTGGTATTTGCAAAATGGAAAAGAAAATAAATCCTGTCTTTGGAGAATTTATCAGTGAAAACATGATTGTATTATCATTTTGCTCAAATAGGCTAATAATTTGGTGAATTTGAAGGCTAATGAAAGACTTCCAGAACCGATCTTCATATCTACATACATTTAATCAGTAATACCATACAGGTAAAATGGAAATTTAAGGAAACATTTAAGTAAAGCTATATTGCATCATTAACATCTGATATTTGTAAAAAATATAAGCTGCTCAGTAGTACACAGATGCTGGATACAATGTTTGGACTGGCAGCTGGTGGGAGAATACAAATGACCATATCCATCGCATTCAGTGTGTCCACTGTAACCTTTCAATTTCCCTGTGTTAAAGCATGATGGACACACAAGTTTTCTGTTGTAAAAGATCTGTTAAAGTTGCTTCAAATTCGTGGGAATTACTGTTTTGGATAGATACTACAATCTTTTCAGTTATTCCTGATGAGTGTATTCTGCAGCCTTAAAGAAGATGATACTCCTCTAGGTATTTATGAAGAATACATAAAAGACTCTTATGGGATTAAATTTGCTCACCAAACAAGCAGAAGTCATTTTAACCAAGAAGCAAGAAAAAGTTGCAAATAGGGACGGAAAAAAAAATAAACAGGACATCAATCTAAATTTCAGCACCATGCCTATTCTAGTCTTGGTCAACTGGATCAACCCTCTAATTTCCCGCTTCTCCTGGATGTTAATCTTCCTGTAACAAAGCTGGTGTTCTTCAGAGGCTCCAGCTGACAGCCTAATTATGCAGTGGCAGTTGAAGTAGATATGTGGGACTCTGATTTGCAGTGGTCAAAAGGCTGATACATGCTCTGTTATTTCTGCTCCAGAGCCCTTGCCCCCTGGAGAATGGATGGCACAGCACACAGGGCACTATAACCTTTTACACTGATGGAGTAAGAATCAGCAAAGCTTGATCCACTTGTGACCTTTTTAGATTTGTCATTTTAAGCATTGAAACCTAGAGCTGGACCAATTGTATCTAACAGTTTGTGACAGTACCCTCCAAAAAGAGGAAAAGCCCCTTGCCTTGAGGAAGACATGATCTGTTGGCAAAGGCTTGAGCAAGTATTGACAACTGGGTCGTGCTTTGCTCTCTACTAACTTTTTGAGGAAATGTATTTGTGTGAACATATTTTAGTTTGCTGCTGGCACAGATCAGCATGAAATTACGACTCCTCAGAAAGCAAAAAAAAGAATTACAAGATGAACTAACCAAGCTGACAGGGCTTATCAAATTCACACAGACTAAAATTTCTCCCAATCTCTGCCCAACATGCTGACCCACTGACAATGTCAACACCAACTATTCTTAAGCTCTTTTCTCTTAATGTTTAAGAGGGTATTTGAACATGATTTTTTTCTGACTTGTATAACACTAAAGACCATTAACTCACATTCATTGAAAAAAGAACTCAGTAGAAAATACTATAAACACAAGGCAGTCTGTGTGCATATAAATGTGCTATTTTATTGTCAAGCAGAATAAAGACCAGCCTACTGAGGAAAATAAAGATATTCCTACAAAGCATCACAGTGATTTTTCCAAGATAAAATTTTCAATGCAATGTATGAGCATCATAGATGGCTAACTGCTGTACAGAGAAAGGCAAAGGGGGAAAAAAATTTGTTTCTTAAATATGATTTGGGGGGTTTTTATATGATTTCCCTCTTTTTTTTTTTTTTTTTTTTTTGCAACATGAAACAAATACTGTGTTGCAAAATTAGTCAGCATCTTTAAGCTATGCTGCAGAGAAACCTACAGTAGTATGACCATCTGTTTTAATAGAAAGGTACTGCTGGGCACTGCACTACTGAGAATTTCTGGGTGATAACAAATAGCTTGTATGTTTTGTTAAATGTTTACCCTCTTTGGGACACTGCATCCTATTGGTTAGACAGCACTGCACCATTTCTACATTATAATCTAAGAACCATTTCCTTTTTAGCCCGTTTCAGCAGGAATAAAGACATTTGCTATTCAGTACTTTTTTTTTTTTTTTTCTGTCGATTTCCAAAATGGTTGAATGCCCATGTAGCTAATGCCAGTCATAAAACCACAAGAAATAAAACATAAATCTTCTTGTCTAATTTAATGGCTCAAAGAATATTTTGATTCAAAAAGGAAAATAAAACCATCACGGTTCATCTTCTACTTTGTTTTAAATAATTCAATACTTCAAGCATTATATTCCACTCACTTGCTCTAATCCATTAATTTACTTTTCTTATTTTTATTACTTATGAATGTAATGATCAAGAACTAAGTCGATATGAAACAGCGAACAAAACTTGGTTTGGGTTTTGTATCAGTGTTTGGTGCAATGTCTCCTTTTTACCTATGCTGGACACATCAAGAGCAATGACAGCAACAGATCTCTATTTCTATGACCAGTCCAAATCCAGAAAGAATAAGATCTGTTTCATTTATACTTTTTGATTTCAGTTATTAAATAATGTAACATTTATCTATAAAAAAATAAAGATAATTTTTTTCTAACTATAATTTCCATAGTCATTTGCTAGCACAGATGCTTGGGCCAGATACCAGAGAATCAGGTAACACCAAAGCCAAGGGGAGTCAGGCAACACCATAGCCAAGAGAAATCAGGCTCCCATCTCCGAGCACAACAGAGAATTCAGGCCTCGTAGCATACCAGATGCTCACAGGTCCTAGGAAGAAGGCTAGCAAGGCAACTTAGCAAGGCAACTAATTAGAGCTAGTCATAATCCCCTTTCTGTGGTCTGGGTATCTGTATGTTAGGGACAGCAAGAACTGTGTCAGATCCCACAGGTCCACATTTCAGAAGAGTTCATCTCCTTGCACTTCATGGTCCTGAAGGCCAAAGCAAGTTCATCCTTCTGAGAGTGTGACTGTGAGAAGGACAATTTCATTTAAGTTGTCAAACCAAGGGTTTCACTCTGCTTCCATTATGAGCCACTGTACACTGACTGAAACCTACTCCCTTAGTCAGAGGGGGGAACAATGCGCACTTATACATGTTTTGTCTCAGAAGTATTATTTTTCCTTAGTTATGGAATGCATTTTCCAGGGCTCAGGGCAGCTGTGACATTGATCAGAGGCTATACTGAGGAAATGAAAACTTAAACCTCATCTTGTGATGAGGAGGTGTGTGCTAGAGCAGGCATTGTTAACAGGAAGCATGGATGGTGCACGTTCAGCCCAGAAAGAGCAGTGCAAAGGTTAGCATTTTCACTTACTAAACCATTAACCTTCACTATAGCATTTTTACAAGCCTATAATCTATGGGCTTGTATTGTAAGAAAGGCATGCTCTCCCCAGCATTTTGCCAACATGACCAGCAGCTTGTTATGTGGGAGGCTATTTACAAATTGTTACCTTATTTTTTTATTATTTTTTTTTAGAGAAAAAAATATGGCTTCCTTTTCTAATTTGATTTTAAATCAAAGATTTTGTACAGCATTACTTTACTCAAATGATGTCTTAAGTGCAAGTCTTTTGATGCAGCATAATCTTGCTGAGAGAGAGTACTTTAAAATGTAAATGAAGAAAAATCTCTATCTGGTGTAGCTTTTCCATTAACATTTGATAGATAATGAATTTTCAAAGTCTTCATTATTCTGATCAGAGGACACATCATATTTACATTCAGATAATCCTGAATGGGATGCTTACTTGCACAGAAAAACAATCTGGGTCATCACAGTTAGCTGTATGAATGCAGTTTATATCCCCCAATGAACATAAATAATGCTCACAATATATTCAGGAGAGGTACCCTAGAAAGCAACACAATGGAGGGCAGAAGAAAAAGCAGTTCAATTGTTAAAGACATGTAGCAGTTGTATCCTCATTTGGGTGACAACATTTAATCTCTTTCCCTCCATTTAAGTCTGAAAAAGAAAAAGGGTCTGTTTTCCAAACAGAGATCTAAGAATCTTTTTGCCCATAATCTGCATCTCACCTTATCTTCTGATAACATAAGGTAAACTCATCTTAGTAGATGGCTTGACATATCTTGTAAAACAAACCCCTAATGGACCAAAGACAGTGGCCAGCTGGTACAGTCACCACACTTACTGGGGGAGCCGGAGTGAATAAATATCCACGAAGAAATACACATTGTGGGGCAGCAGGAAAACCCTGTCCTGGTGGTTTAATACAGAACATGGAAGGATTAAATTAGGAGTGAGGAATGGCTGACAGGGAAACCACCACACAATCTTAGAGAGTATCAAAGTAATTTTGGAAGTTCTTGCACAAGGGACAAATGAAACCAGTAGCAAACTAATGCAAATTGTTACATTGTCTGCAGTTGGCATTAAATATCCTGTCCAAATAGAAACAGCTTTTTATGGATGTGCAGGCAAGGACCTCACTGAAATGAGTACTCCATGAGAGAATTATATCTCAGTGATGATGTTTCCACATGTACATAAGAGCTGAATTTCAAAGGTGACCCTGAAGAGGCACATAGACCCATGCTCAGATATCTGTCCCTCAAATCAGCCAACTTTTTCTTCCCTTTACATGCATCATGGAAGTTAATTTCAAACAAAATTGCATTAATGGAAGCTCTTTAATTAACTCAAGATGAGGAAGCTTTCACATCTCAGTTGAGCAAGACACAAGACTGAAGGGCAAATCCAGGGGTCTCATTTCAAGACCAGTGACTCAGTGAGTTGCAACACAGTAAGAAGAAATATTTACTCCCTCTTGCATTTTTCAGCATTGCTTTTTTCATTCTCATCCCTGGTTGTAGGGGTTTTTTTGGTTGGTTTTGTTGTTGTTGTTGCTGTTGCTGTTCTCATCGTTACTGGCACTACCTTTTATGGAGTGTTGAAAACTCTGGCAAATTAAATGATAGATATCAGGATACTTGGTGCACTGTAATGAAATAAAGGACTGTTATTATGCAGGCATGCATAACTCTTCTTTCTAAGGAAAGAATTTGAACCCTTATGTCTCTTGGTGCTGCCTAGAAAATAAATGGCATACTAAATCAGGTGTCTGTAGGATATACACCAAATGATATCCTTTACAAGGTCTATTCTATACAAGGTCTATTATCTCCAAGCTTCAAGATGTTGTGTGCTCAAGTGTAAGAAGCCTTATAAGACTCACTCCAAGACTTCCTATAGATCTGGCAATACAGCAGGTCCCAGTAATTTTTTTGTATGTTCATGATGAAGCCATGGCCTAAATTGCTAGTATTGCACTTTTGTCTACACTCTTATTCCTGATAATTCATTTAGAATGAAGAAATTGTTCTGAAGAATAGCAGAACCACAGAATGGGTAAGGCTAGAAGGCACCACAGTTGGTCACCAACCTCCCTGCTCAAGCTGGGCCATCCTAGAGCATATTGCACAGAATTGTGTCCACATGGTTCTTGAATATCTCCAGTGAGGGAGACTTCACCTCCTGGGCAATTTATTCCAGTGCTCAGTCACCTGCATAGTAAAGAAGCTCTTCCTCATCTTCAGCTGCAACTTCCTGTGCATCATTTTCTGCCTGTTGCCTATCCTATTGCTCAGCACCAACAAGAGCCTGGCTATATCTTCTTGACACTCTCCCTTCAGGTACTCGTAGACATTGATGAGGTCCCCTCTCTGCTGTTTAAAGAAAGAATATTTACAAAGAGAGGAGATCTCAAACTGTTAGAAACCCGCTATATTAAGCATCTAAAATTATCAATAACGAGTAAGTAAATAGCATGCACTGCTCTTTGTGTTTGTGACACTTCTCTTGTCTCTGCAAAACTGTCACATAATGGTATGAGAGGGTCTTCTTGTTCACCTCTGTCCCCAGTCATCAGAAGTCACCATACTGCCATGGCAGTTACAGTCTGAAATTACATCTCAGAAGTAGCAAGGAGGTTAGCAGCTTTCCAAAATCCACCCACAGGCAGACTGTAGCATAACTAAAGAAATGCTATGGATTCTGTACTGACCAAGCCAGTGCATATTCTGGATCCTGCACTCTCTGGAGGGAATATTTCTTGGGAAATATCTAGGACCTTGTCTGGATCAACAAGTAATTTGGCAATACTGTGTGCTGACTCAGGACAACTTCCAAAAGACAGCACAGGCATACGTATTCTTCTTTACAATACATGAGGAATATGCACAGTAATTTAGTGGCAAGTGCAGTTCTGACACTTCTCATACAGAAGCAATCTTAGCTGTAGGCTATGATATAAAGTACCTATTAACAGTTGAATGCAATTTTAGACTCCAGCTTGTCTGTTTCAGGGCTACCTGCTGAAGATCAGACAACTCAGATAGCAGATTAATGCCAAATATAACCAAGTCTACTGACAGAATTGGACAACAAATAGATTTTTTCATTTGTGCTCTCAGTTTTATGTAGGCTAAGGTTGCCAGTGGAATCAGGGGCTAATGAAATCCAAGATTTAACAATTAATTGTAGCCATGTGGTATTTCTGCTGATGATTTCAATAGCATCATGACACCCTTGTGCATTTATCTCCACAACAGAGTCACACACGTCTCTACAGAGCAGCCCCAGACTCCAGCTCGGTCTTGACAGTACACTTGCTGAAATACCATGTGAGAGTTGACCCCACGGCTAAGGCAGTTGGCAGAGAAGAAACTTAAATAAGCTATAGAGAGGTACTGTGCAAAGCAGCATGTGTCTAGAAGGAATACATAAAGGACAAACTCGAGACTTTTATTGTTCGAAGTTCAATATCCATTAGAAATGGATGTAGAAAAAACACACAAACAAGTACATCATTGGCCTGAAAATAAAGCTAGGGGGAAAATCAGCTCACAGCCAAAGTCCAGGGGACTGTTTTGAAGTCTGATGTAAAACACATAATTTTTCAATGATCCAGGGTCAATCTGAATATTCTTCTACAGATATTGTGCTAATAAATATTCTGATTGATCTTTTAAATGTAAACATTGGTCTAATAGTGAAAGAACATGTTGTTACTTCAAGTCTGGAGCACTTTCCATTAACTATCTGATCATGGGTACAGGATTTATTGAGTAATAAATTACCTACTGGCAACAGGCTTGAAGAAGCTCAATACACCCTTAATAGTGTCTCAAAATTTTGCAATACAATAATTAGCCTTTGAATGAAATAGAGACATTTTTCTGCATTCTGCAAAGTGTTGACTGAAGATTTTGTGAAGTTCTGGTTGTTCTTAGTTTCAGTATGTTCTTACTTGTTAAGATCCATGGAACTCACACTTGCAAGTTTTGACTAATCAGAAATGTCCACTATGGGACATAATATAAAAAAATCTTGTTTGTTTGTTTGTTTGTTTGTTTTTTCTCATAAAAATGTATGATACCTCAAACACTGTCTTAAAATTATAGTATTCCTCTATGTCAGTTTGACAGGGAACAAAATGGCACATTACATGGAGCTTGCATAACCTGAACGGGTCTGAAAAAATGTATTAGCCAACAGAGAACCATAAATCCCATCTGTAGCTACCTCATAATTTTTAGTGAGTGGTCCTCTCAAAATACCCAGAGGGGTAATACTGTGCTTTAGATTGGAGTTGTAAATAAATCTAGTACACAAAAGGAATCATTCCAGTATTTACAAGCATGAAAACAAAAAATCCAATTTAGTTCCAAAGTTCTTCTACACAGTCCAGCTATAGATTACTTCTGCTTCTACATGAATTTATTTTGGAGTTGCTGGTAGATGCTGGACTGATGTATGACAAGACACAACTAATTTAAGCAAGAACAAATGACCCTTTCCTCTAAAGATATAGAAGGCATCCATAAGCATATTCTGACTCAGGTAGTCTTTCTTATGCTATAACACAAACCTAAATAATTAAGAATATTTGGGCTCAGACAGTGATTAATTGCTTTTAAGTGGCTGGAAAAATGCCTCCACTTCCAGTATCAGCCAGAAGAGAATAGCAACTGGTGAAGGTAATTCCTGTAGGACTTTTGCTTTTACCTTAAATCGGCATGCAGTATGATACCACAGAGGCTGTGGTCACTTCTACCTAAAGTGCACTATGTCTCTGTTGTGAGAAAAAACACTCCACTCAGTTCCTGGCTCTGCTAAATGTAGCCACAAATAGTGCCATCAGTCCATAATTTTAATTAAAAAAATCATACACAGGCAATTCTACCACTTCTATCTAAAACTAATCTAATCCCATTTTTCCACCCTGATTCTGTATCTCCACTGAATCATTTTCAAACTATTAGAGGTTAAAGGAGGATGCACCTCTTCCTAATTATTCAACTCTATAGCATAGCACATCCACACAAACATACAGAGACATGCAGCTCTGGGTTAGATGATTTCCTTTCCTGAATCTTCCTTTCTCCCCTAGATTTTGACTGTCATTGCAAGGTTGCCATATAATATCCAAGTAGCATGAGTGTGTATGCAAATTAAGACCTGAAATCTCTTGCTGCCTTTGACCTCTGCATCACACAACTTCTCTAAGCCTTATTTTCTTTAAAGGTACAATGTCATTCTTAGCAAACTGGTGTGACAAATACAGATGAATTATGTTATTTAAAAGGCAAAACATAAGCAATGAGCTGTTGAAACATGAACAATACAGGAAAAGGATGAGCATAACACACAATCTGAATAAACTGCTGCAAGATGAGAGTGAGCAAAACTGATTGGTATCTAATACAACTGGAGCTGCAGAATAATAAGTGGAAGGATAGAAGAACATGCTATTACAGCTGGTTTTATTTACAGAGATGAAACTGCATTTGCAGCTGGGTAAAAAGCTAATTCTGATACTAAGAAAAATAAGTCAATCTTATGAAATATATGCCATGTTGCATAAATCTAAATAAAACCTCAGGCTATAAACACTATGAAGGTATTCTTTCCAGCTTTATAATTTCATCATTTTATAAAAACCAGATCAAATGGACTGTGTCCTGTATGCCTCATATCTGCAAGTGAAAGATCCAAAAGAATCAAACTATGACAAGGCTGAATGTGCAAGGGAGGCAGGGAAGTTTTCTGCGAAATATTTTAAATTGGATTCAATGTCATCTGGGATACCTCCAATAAATAAAGACCTATCTGTAAAGGGAAGTAGCAAAGAGCATGGAACAAGGTTGGTATTTCGTCCCATTTCTTTGCTTTGCCTTGGCTTGTGTAGAAAATAAAGGATATGAAGTTTTGTTTTGTTTTGTTTTGGAAGAATGAGCTCTACTTTCCTACTTTTTTTCTACTTAAAAAAAGTAGAGCTCATTCTTCCAAAAAAAACCAAAACAAAAAATGGGGAAATAAAGGAATTTGCTGTTGCTGTTAGACACAAAAAAATCTTTTTTTCTTTAAAAAATTCTGCAACTCTAATCACTGACAGTTTGGAGAAGAGATGTTTTGTTAACACTTTTGTCTCAGTTTAAGTGTGAGAACTTGCAATATACATCTTTAAGATCTCCAATAAGTATTCCAGAAATAAGAATCAGAACAGGTGTTTTTGACACTTCTGATTTTTAAATAGTGGGGGAAAATTCAACATATCTAAGAACTTTTCTAATCTGTCATATTCACTTCAAGAGAACAAAGAGAGGAAAATGTTTGAATGGTTAAAAATCACCTGAGGGTCACTTTGTATTGAGTTAGCATTTACAGAGATAGAAAATGCATTTTTTATTTTTCCTGTTAACCTGGAAATGGATTCCAGCAAAATGCACAGAAGACCTCGAATTTCATGTGACTATGTCCTTAGAATAACACAGCTACAGCAGAATTAGACTGTAAATTGTCATTGTCAATATCTGAATATTCTGTGAAATAAAATAATTACAGCAAACTCTTTTAAAAGAGGTGATATATAAAGTGGAAATATAAGTAACCGACCCAATTTATCCAGTTAATGACTCATCCTTTATAATACATGAAGGAACACTTGAAAAGAGGGAAAAGCACTACTTCATGTGAAGATGTCCATTAATAAGTGATATGAAGTATTTCTTAGACACTTCCAAAAAGTATGCTTATGGTGACCAAAGTTCTTGCACCTATCATTCTCTAATGTGAACGCAATGTTTCCCTTATGATGCTTTATGTCAGGCCAAGGAAAACAAGTGCCTGTGGCTTTCTTTGTTCTGATAATATTGGAAAAGTGTCAAATTTTCTACACATGGTTCTGGAGTTTTTCAGTGAAGTCTTTTAAGTATCTATGCCACATTTGAAGGGGCAATTTATCCTAAAAAATGCCTTCTGGAAGAGTTAGTGGCAATTCCTTAAAAATGTCATTATGTACACTGCGATGACAGTTCTCAGACCCCAGGAAGTTGGTGAAGGCTTTCACACAGACCTGAATATGTTCAGAACCATATTTAACTTCTTGCTTTCATGGAGTATCCATATAAACTGTGTTTATTTAACTCTTAATTCAGATACATATGCCAAAGTGCACACTGAAGTAGCTTCCAATAATCATTATGCTGAAGCTACTGACTCATTGTTGATTCAATTGAGAATCAAGAAAACCAGACAAACCAAATTAGATACTCAACCTTTGTTTGCTCAAAATGATACCACCACCCACTGCCACCACCACAAGCCAATAAAAATATTCAGCTAATTTGACCTATGGTCATTTGTCATATGAGGAGGAGCTGAGGTCACTTGATCTGTTCAGCCTGGAGAAGAGGAGACTGAGGGGAGACGTCACTGAAGTTACAACTTCCTTATGAAAGTAAGAGGAGGGGCAGGCACTGATCTCTGCTCTGTGGTGACCAGAGGCAGGACCCGAGGGAATGGCCTGAAATTGTGTCAGAGGAGGTTTAGGTGGGTTATTAGAAAAAAGTTCTTGACCCAGTGGGATGGTTGGGCACTGGAACAGGCTCCCCAGGGAAGTGATCACAGCACCAAGCCTGGCAGAGATCAAGGAGAGTTTAGACAATTCTCTCAGGCATGTGGTGTGACTGTTGGGGATGGTCCTGTGCAGGACCGGGAGCTGGATTCGATGATCCTTGTGAGGCCTTTTAATTCAGCATATTCTGTGATTTCCATGGCATAATGCATGTACTATCATCACACCCATTTCAGATGGAGGAAAAACATGATCAGCAGTTCTCATCTCAGTGGTTCAGTTTTTGATGATCTACTATGGGAAAGGAATTACAGGCATTTTAGGATCACTGTGGTGCTGAAGGCAGCCTCACAGAGTCATGGAAAAGAAGTGGATAGAACTTGGGAAAAAATAATTTAAAATTCCTTATTCAATAAAAGAAAATTATTTTGAAGAGCCTGGACAATATCTTTGGATTATTAGATTTCAGCTGAATGACTGAAAACATGAAATGTCAGTGGATGTTTCATCATTTATGCTTTGTTTTATTACCTTGTTCTTCTCTATTAAGAGATACAGTAAAAGCAAAAAAAGAAGTGAACAAAAGCCATCATCATTTTCAATTGAAAAAGTGAAGAAATTTAAAGATCTGCAAGTTTAAAACAAATACATGAGAAGGCTCTGCAAATCCGACTTTATTAACCGCTCAAAACCATGAGTGAAAAATTCATAATCTAGTCCCACACTGATAATATGCAGTGACTGCAACTAAACTTAACACTTGGCTATAGTCCCACATGTTGAAAAAATGACCAGCAATGTGGTATGTTTGAAATGTCAGGCTGTGAGTACTGTTTTTGTCTGAAGGTTATTCTTCCATATCTAACTGTAACAGTTTCATCTATAAATTTAAGCCTTCCAGGCTGGATATTCACAACCTTTACAAATCTCTTGCCCTAAAAGTAGTTTTCTCTAAAGCCTCTGCTTCACCACAAGGAAGATGTAAGGGTTATATGCTAGGCCTGAGGTGCCTAGAATCAGTAAAATCATAGCTTTTCATCCTACCAGCTTACTACAGATGAAATAGATTACACAGAGCCTGCCCATGTGTGAATGCATCCATATGTATTAAAAACTGCTTTACTTGCTTGCTCTGCAGCATTTTTCTTGAGAGGTTTATGTCAATACCTTTGGCAAAATTCCTCCTCCTTCCCACTGTTTTGCAGTATGCTATGAAACTGTTACCTACTGCCTGTGTGTAAGGTGGCTGAATTTGAGCAGACTTATAAGCACAGACTGAGCAATGTAAAGCAATGAGTGTGACAGAAATTTGAAAAATGGCATATAAATTAATGATATTATTCTGCATTTTCATTTACAAAGTCACATGATACTGTTTCAGCCAGGAGAGCTTAAACATTGCTCCATGAAGACTATGTGCAATTTGCTATTCATTACTTTTTTATACTGCTGATCCTCCACATTTACTTCACTCTTCAGATCTGATTGAGAACATCTCCAAGTCAAATCTGCTTTTTCCTTCTGGTATATTTAAAATTATATTTTTTCCTATATGGCATCTATCTTCTGTTCCACAATGTTGGAGCTCTGTTATGCAGCTGAAAATTCTTACAGGCAAACGATAGAACAAGAACTGTAATTTATGAGCTGAGTGAATCAAGTGTAAATATTTCTATTTTTTTAAATTATTTTTTTAAGGTGCAATGGGCAGGGAAGGACCTTTCAGTGACTACAAGGAATGCTGAATATATTGCAGATAGCGCTACAAAGGAAGGAACTGACCTTGTGACAGCAGGAGTAATTTTTCATAAAAGAAAATAAAAAATCAGCCTACTGTAACCTTAACAAACAGGCTGCTGCATGAGGCTTTGCCTGGTAGAGACAATTCTTCCACAGCCTCCAAGTACGACCCAAATCCCATCTCATCAATAGCTGCCTGAAAATATCAGCTTTCTACCATTCATGCAAAAGTGCTCAAGGCCACATTCTTGGTTACTAAGTACACCTAGTGCTGTTTGAAAGCTTTCATAGCATTAGCATAGGTTTTCATAGCATTATCTAGACATTATAGGTAATAACTTGATCCAGATACTGTATCAGAATACAAAGTGGTGCTACAGATCAAACTACTTCCTGGGAATAATTTTGCCCTGTTCAAAGCACTTAGTGGTTGATTTCAGTCATCGGTAAGAGTGTAATGATTGCAATGGTTAGAACACAATGGAATTTTATTTTAAAAATTATTGCTATTAGCCTCCAGTCATCCAGTCTGCATATCGAAAAGAAAATGTCCCTACCTCTGCATATGAGATCATGGCTTCAGACCACAAGTAATTTATTTTACTTTTATCTCTTCAATGTCACACTTTTTTTGGCTGTCCTTTGTTTGCAATTAGAACATACTACATTTAGGAGTATCCATGCTCCCCTCCTCCCTCCTCCTGCCCCACCTCATCCCCCCTGTCCAAAAAAAAAAATTTCTTTACCCGTATTATTCCTTGTGACAGTATTGCAACATTTATTTTAGGACAATGAACAAAGAGAACCATGCCCCTGATGCATGGTACACCCTAATGGATGTACTACATACAACTTAAGGAAGGCTAAACAAATGTACATATGAATAATCAGTATTATCCCCCACTGCTGGTATGTGGCAAATTTTGCAATATGAGAACATTAATAAAATAGGTTACTAATTACACTGAATATTTCAGTAACAGAAGGATCCTGTCCAGTAATAAAACAAAACAGGGTGAGGTTCATAGGTTAAGCAGCATTAATACAATAACTGCTAAAATATACATTAGATTTGTTTAGTTTAGTAGTAAACATTTTCATACAAAACACCTGCTAGAATTGCTTTCATTTTAACTTTCCCCTGGGTTAGTCTATAAGAAAAAACTCTATAAAATACAGTTTCCTCATTGGATTTGGACCAGAACATGTTCTGAATTAAGCTTTCTGTTGAATGCAACTTGCAGAATTCCCTGTTCATTTTCTTGACAGGCAAGTACCCTATATATGCATGTGAGTCTTATCCCATCTGCATCTCCTGTTAAAGGGTAACAGCTAACTCCATAATTAGAGAGTTGCTGGAGAATGGGACCCAGTGCTCTTTTGTCTCTGGGTCTCCAGGGGACCTTTTTCTGAGAGCCTCACACTGTCTCCAGCGAGCTCCTGCTGTAGCAGTCAGCACTGGGCAGCAATGCAAACCCACCAGGCAGCTGAGTGGCTGGGACCCTGCAAAGGACCTGCCCGAGACCAACCAGACACCAGGCCAGATTCGGTTCTTGTCCCTCACTGTCACTCGCTGATCAGGTACAGTCTCCTCTGAAGGCAATATGCAAACTGGCTATGCACAACTATCTCTGTCTATGGTGATCCCGAGACGTGTGCATATTTACACAAACAATGTCTACTTAAATTTTCCTTCTTTACCTCCTGAGTGAAACTTATCAGCTCTGTATTTTACCAATACACAATACCTAAAATATACAAGCTCTGTGGGAGTACAGTCAGAGGACTACCGAAATTGGAAAAAGAAGAATAGAAATAAAAGCAAAAAAGAAGACAGGAACAATTAAATCATCTGACAAGTTATCCCCA
>JAWWEE010000074.1:85288801-85393528 GCA_035221455.1 Xenops minutus | reverse complement strand
GCCAGGTAAATCCTTCCCTGACTGGCCTATTGTTAACCCTTCCCCTTGAATCCTATTGGCTGTGAAGCCTATAAAAGACCTGGCCAGGTGAATAAACCACTCTTTGCTTTCCTGCCCTTGGTGTGCGTGCGTGTGTCTCTGGGACATCTGGGGGTCATGCGGGCCGAACACGTGGCCCGGGAAGGGACAGGGAAAGTGGGGAGTGAACCCAAATCAGCCGTTCGCATATCTGTACTGTTCCATGGTGTGGAATATTATGTGTGTCTGAGAAATCTGAAAGCACACTAGTAAATTATTGTGTGTAAAGTTTCTGGGACAGATTACTCAACCCTCTTTTCCTGAGGAAATTTATTATCTCCTGTAAAGGAAAACATATTACAGAAATCTAGGGCTCTCTGTGTTTGCAAACCTCTTCAACAGATGGAAATACTGAAACTTTGGGAATGGTAGGATACTAAGGAAACCATTTCACCCTGTTCATATGAAAAGTAATTAAGAGTTCTTGGATCTCCAAAGCTTTGGGTGATTTATTTGAGGTCATACTGAATCCTGTAGGTGAATTGATCCATGACATTTTTATAAGGCTAAAGTTGGTGTTACGTTAGGTTGTTCTTTCCCTGGTAACTCATGCTCAGATGGCAGGCAGGTCTGGCCCCCTCCCAGCAAGACATTTAAACACAGTGTGGAATATGAACATAAAATCCATAAAGACAGTGCTTGCCTTAATAATTCCAGGGGGATTCAGGTTACATGTGAGCTTTATTGGAATGGGCATGTGATGGGATCTCTCTGCTTCCTGGTTACAAATGCAAGGAGATATTTACTCTCCTAGGAGAAAGCATGAAATCGGCTCCAGAATGCTGATAATCTCCCTGGATGTTTCAAATGTTTTGGGAGTAGTGAGTTGCTCATGTACGTTCCTGAAGCACCAGCAGTGTCCTTGCAAATATGGCATTACTGACTGAGGCTCTTCATACTTTCTTGTTTTAAGCATGCTGTTGCCATGTCAGTTTGGATCCTTCCCTTGGCTTCATCCTGACTCCTGCTCTCCTGTATCTCTGTGCCATCTATCCTAATCCAGAAACCCAGTGAGCTCTATCTGTGGGCTGCAAGGGAAAGGGGAACATTGCTGTGGAAGTAACAGCTCCTGACATTCAACTCAAGGAGTGGGAAATCTGTCACCTCACCTTCTGCTAACACAGAGAAAGCTTTGAGGCTTGAATTACACCCCTAGTCCTGAAAGTCAGGCTTGAGCGTCCTGCAGGAAGCTGACCTGGACTACCCCATGGTCAGAGTACAGGAGGATATCTCACGATGCAACCATATGCTGAAGTTGAAGTATTGGCTTGTGAGACAGGTTTCTCCCTAATGAGAGTGGCAGATATATTGAATAATGTCTAACAGTAGCCAGTTTTTAGTTTATTAATCTTACAGAACACTCATTAAATCATATGTTGCTTTATTTGATGTAGTGGAGTCAGCTTTTAACTCACACTGATGATGCCAACTGTATATGCCAGTCTCCTTTTTGATCACTATTTAAAATATTCCACACTGTTCTTTTCCTCTCCTAACTTGCTTACCCTTGCTCCTGTATACAATTATAAAAAGAATTTCCTTCATCTTCTATTCATCTTTTAACTTACAAGAGCCAAACATACTTACAAGGATCAGGGTCTTTTAGCACCAAAAAGGGGAAAAATCATTATTATTTACTACTTTTCTGATATCAGAATTAAACTGTGCCTTGCCAGGCTTGCTTAGTTGGCACTAGGAAGATTAATACACCCACATTTGGCTTACTCGAGTTACAGACTGTTTACGCTAACAATTTGGAGAAAATGACACCAGTGGTCTCCAAGAAGTGAAGTGCCAACACAACAGATTTTCAAATCTGCAAGAAATAAAAAAATGGGCCTCAGTAAGAAATGAAAGCCTTGCATGCTGGATTAATAAAGAGGAAACTGTTTACGGTGTATAAAATACAATGTGTGTGCAGGACCTGCTTGCTAATCCAAAGCTATACCGGAGCTAAAAAGTTTGCTTTTTTCCATTACTAAATATCTAGGAAACCCAGACACACTACTGTATTAAAATATTCCTTCCAAATGTCATTTGCTTGTATATACAAAGGTCCTTTTCTAATCAAATTCACCTTTAAATCCACATACTGCAAATGCTTCTGCACATGCCTAATTCATCTTATGTATGGAAATGCTTGCAAGATTATGGCCTGAAAGTATGTGTTTTTCACCCTTTTAGTCCTGAACTGGCACGGGGGAAGAGCTTGCTTAAGAAAACAAGGTATGTAGGTCTCTTCACTTCTCATATTGGGGGTCTGATCCCTACAGGTATCTTGAAAATACTGACCAGAATATTAAAGGAGAAAGACAAATGTACTGAAGGAACCATCAAGACAAAAATGGCTTAACAGTTGCAACCGCAAGACACATATATATATACTACTCAGACAGAGCTACCTGGGGAAAGGGAGACCTTGAAACAGAATGCAAGTAAACACAAACAGTTGTCTCAATTATAATGGCACAAGCTGTGATGTTTGAATGATTATCAATAAAGTGAAATGGGATGCTGAGTGTGGTCCCTTAAAATCTGTCTTTTCTCTAAACAAGTCTAGTAAATATCAGTAAAACTGACATTATGTCAAAAAGCTGGCAGAGAAGGTCAAGAGGGATATGTTAGTTGGAGTGAAGTCTTTAGCCACAGTAAAGCACCCTATGATACAACATTTCCCTTTAGTACATTAGCTGGTCATTACAAATGATTCATAACAAGAAACGGATATAAAAGCACAGGTTTCAATCTCTCCCTCGTGTGTTGAGGCTTGCAGGAGTTTTATGGAGAGAATATTTTCAATAAACTTTAATTCAAAGGAGAGCTGATTTTACTAGTTCTCTTCTTGTTGACCCAGATAACTCCATGCTGTATGAGATGTTGGATCTTCATGTACCAACAGTCTGTTCCTGTGACTTTACTTGCAGGAAACACTATAATTTAAACATATGGGGTTGATAGCCAAAAAGATCCGAGGTGTGATTCTCCATGTTGGGGCACCTGAGAAGCAAGCGGAGTGCCCAGATGCTCTGATATCGAATGTGCAACCTAGAGAGTGCAAAGATGACAGAAAATGAGCTCTCTTTTTTTTTAGTATCATCAAAAATAAGATACTGAATGTCTTGAAACAGCATTAGGCATACGTACCTCTCTGTGTAAACAATACCAAAGTGGAAGAGAAAACACTTAGAGAAAAACCCACGGCCTCTCAACTTCAGTAGCATCTTGCTGAAATACAAAATTGGAGAACAGAATGAGGACTGAAAGGAGAGAGAATACACATCAAGATGGAGTTTAACATGCTTTGGGAGAAGGAATTAAATACAAAATGTAAGACTGAATAAAATCAAAGTGAAGTTAAATCTTTAAGTGTATTTTAGTTTGGAAAAATGGGAACCTAAAATACTCCCTCTTCCCTTGAACTGGGTGCAGGTCTTTGCATTGCAGTCTCTATCAGCTAACTTCACTGCCAAAATGAAAATTGCTTTATTCTCCTAATATTCTGCTAGTGCTGGGCTACATTGCACATCAATAAGACTTACTCACATACTTGCAGCAGCAAATTTTGCTCAGTGTCACTGAGAGCATAACTTGAAGACAATGGAAGCTCTGTGGATATAACAGAAATCCCAATTTATTCAACACAAGCTTAATTTCCTTGGTTAGAATTTATAGCAGCTGGTTGAGTTTATAAGACCGAGATTTAATACCAATAACATGAGAATCTGAAATATAGAAATTGAGAGAAAATAAACACCAATCTCTCCCCTGCCATGTTGGAGGCTTATTTTACAAGCACCTGTACTCTAAACTCCAGCAGAAAAAATTTACTTATTTATATATATGTAAATACAACATGAGTGAGGAGTTATATTTGCATATTTGAATGGAAGTTTTGGGGAAGAGGTAACTAACCAACATAATAATCTCACATAATTTGTATCATTTCCCAAATTAAATTTGCATTTTTTCCTGGTTTAGATTAATTTAAACTTTGTCTTTTCCATTTGGTTTTTCCCTTCTTTCTTCATGTGTATTTTTTACTTCCTTCCTAAATAATCTCAGAGGTAGTAGGTCTCCCACTTCCTCATGGTTCTTGATGAACTGCCATATTTTTTGCTGTCATCCTTTCAGTTCCCTTATAAGACAGAGATAGTGTTCTCTCTCCAGAATCAGATCCTGACAACCAGTTCCTCTGACAGCTCTACCTGCAGTGCACTGTTGATACCTTCTGAGTTTCAATCAGCCATAAGATATACAGTGACAAGATGTTTGAGAAGTGAGGATGATAATGGATCAAAACAACACACAAATTCTTTGTCAGCATAATATGAAAAGGAAGGTGATATTATGCCACATTGTCACTTTTACAAGTAAGAACTCATTGTTCTCACAGAATTCCTCACTTGATTATGGGTGCCACATTTTTTGAAAGACAGACAAATTGAAGAAAATTTAGAGATAGCAAAGCATCCGTAAATGGTGTGTAAAATAAGAATGTACAAGGGAAAAAACAGACTTGTGCACGTCTGGCCAAGAAATAAGTTGATCAAGGGGAGATATAATCTCTATATTAAGCATGTTACAGTCATAGTTGATTAATCTAGAGAGGAAGATAAGAAGCCAAAGGTTTCAAGCAGAGAAGGAAAATGTAACTTTGATATTAGGGAAAACTTTCCAGTATAAAGCAAAATTGACAAAGCATAAACTGTCAGGAAAGACTGAATAATTGCTATCATTGCAGAAGCTCAAGGTCAGACGAGATACTCTCATCTATTTCATGTCAGTTAAGGAGAACTGATTCATACCTGCCCTTTAGGAGAACGACCCAAACCCCAATCTTCTTCCAAAAGGTTCTCATCAATAATCCTCACAGGTAATCTGTCTTGAGTTTTTGTCTTAATGTAAGTCACTAGGTCTGTTTAGCATAGGATTTAATATTAGGATATGTGAGGATTAGAGAAATTAGTATATTCTCTCTACTGGTGTTCAAGGACCAGTGAAATTCAGATAAATAGGAAACTCTTAAACACTCAAAAAGAACACTCAGCAGCTGTTGGACATGCCCTGTAGAAATTCCTCAAGTTGCTTAATGGGGTTTAACGACAGACAGCCTTGTTGATCGATCAATCCTGACCATCCTCTGAGCTTTAAAAAAATGCAGATGCCTGAGAGAACATTATAAATGCTGGTGGTGTTTTCCTTTACCTTTACAGCTTTCTAGGTCTGACACTGAGTTTTGATAGTTGTATTATTTGGGTGAAATTGATGCTCTGGTTCTCTGGTTTTTCTTAGTACACTAGCTGCCCATCTGGATAATGTTTGGTTTACTTCTGGGATTCCATCCTCCTTCAGAAGGTAATAATTCTCCCAAACATTTTTGTCCATTGCTCCTTATTACCTGACTTCAATGGACTTACAGGAAAAGGGTAATATATGATGTCAGGTTTTTTTGATTCTGCTTACACTATGTGATCCATGCTGTATATTACTGTCATGCTTTTGAGGTTTAAGTATAACCTCTGAAAGAGGACTAGAGAGAAATGTGCTCTCATTGAAGAAAAATATATAGGTACAAATGTGATGCTAGCATTTAAATATGTGTAACAACTTCGGAAGCACACCAACAGAGGAATTGTTTAATAGCTTTTGCATAAATTATTCATCTGTCTCCAGACATCCCTTATTATGTTATCTCTGTGCATTGAAAGCTTGTTCACAAAAAAAACAACCAAACAAAAAAACCAAACCAAACCAAAAACAACAACAAAAAAAACACACCAAAAAAAAAGAAGCCAAATAGATGGGATATGCTTTCATTTAAGCTGACTGTTAGCTAGTACAAGTCTTCCTAGCTCTGATGTTTACCTCTGCATATGTCTTCCTGAAATGAACAGAAGTCTGGCCTGTGTCAAGTTAAAGCAAAAGGCTACTATATATGTATACTGAGTGGTATATAACACTGTTGTGGCATCCTTTCTTGCCATTAGAGAAAACAAGGTTTCTGTCTAGCTTTTTGCTTTACTTAGGCTTGAAACTGAGTCACACAACACGTGATGTTTCAGGTCTATGTAATAACAACCAGCTACAGCAAGATGGAACATAAATTCTGTAAGGGTAGAGAGAGTCACAGAATGTTAATGCCCCAAAGATATTATAGGCCCCCTTCCAACTGAATCCTATTGACCTTTTGAATGAAGATAGGAGGAGCAGAAGTGAGATAGGTGGTATTGAAGTTTGTAGTTAACAGGAATGGGTGTAGGTTTGCGTAATCAGATGTCTGTGTAATTCAGCTGCAGACATTTTTAAGAACAAGCTGTTAAAAGTTATGTGAAGAATTAACCATTTTGCAAATTTAATTAAGGGGTAAATATTTTGTGCAGAAGGAAGCATTTTCAGATTGCAAATGAATGGTTTTCATCTTACCTGTGGTGTTGTACATCATGTGCTCAGCTTTGTTGCTCTCCCAGCACTGCCCACCCTTTCAGTGTTAAACCATCCTGTACCTACTGCTTTGTCAGAGTTCTGTGCTGCAGGCAGGGTCAGTGTATTCAGGGCATATTGTTGTTTGCTGGTAAAACATGCTGTGCACCTGTAGATGTACATCTAGAAGTAAAGTGATAATTAGTGTGATAGCAATTGTGTACAAACACAAGACTTTCCCAAACTGTTCTATTTCTTCTCTAGAGAGAAAAAGGCAATGTCTCTTCAAATCTCAGAAATTTTCTTTTGGGTTTATAGGCTGAGATCTTTTCTTTTCCAATGTACTTTTATGAACTGCAAGGTCAAATCATGCAGGCTGAATTAGATAACAGTGTCTAGAGAGAGGATGACTCAGTTTATTTGGTCGGCACAGTATGAGCTGCTCATAGTCCCAAGAGTTTCTCTCAGCATGCCGGGGATTTGCAGGCAATATTTATGCTTGTCTATTTCCTCTTGTCGATTTTCATACTGGAAAAAAAAAAAAAATTTAAATCTTCACCTGGTTTATTTGGGAGAAGGTGTGGTATTTAAGCAGTTGTCAATAATGATGGGGAGAGAGGTTTCTGTGTTCTGCAGATAAGTATTTCTTTTATTTATTGTTGATTATTTAATGCATATATCTGATGCATAACTCAATATTTCAACAGTCTCATAGCATCCATTTTTTGAGTAGTGACTGTGTGATGGATACCATGGAATGGGAATTGGGAGTGATGCCAGGCTGTGGAAGTGGATTGTACCTTGTAGCAAGGCTCCCTTGGGTTCAGCCTTTCCAGGCTGGTGATGCAGCCCTGCTGAGTGCACAGCAACAGAGTGCCCCAACTCGTGCACCAGACTTACCAGACTGGTGTGGCCTGCTGTCCTGGTGGAAGCCAGCCTTGCTTCCAGAGAGCTTGAAACGAGGAGCTGCATTAGTGCTCAAGCATGGTGGCGCTGCCCTGCAGCAGGGACACAGTGGGGAACCACCTCAGATAATAAGCACGTCAACTGCATTTGCTGTAAGTAATGTCTCCTTAAAGAGGGAGGTAATCTGCATTAATACTGCCTAAAGCATTTTATTTCCCTTTGTGAAACAGACATAAGAGTTTATTTCTTTTTGTGGCTCGCAATGGCTAAATGCAGAACAGACTTCAGCTGCCTTCGCACTCAGGCCAACCTGGAACTTCTCTTTGCTGAACCTAACATAATTAGAAGCTTGCTGATGTTTTTGTTAGGAGACAGGCATCCCAATAAATAACGTGGAGAGTTGCTCTATGATAGACTGAGTCACTGTTTTCTGAAACAGGCCAAAGATCATCTAATTTGTATGCCTGATCTTCCATCTGGCTGCCTTTAAAACCCTTTAAAACTTAGACTGCAAGAGAAAATATTCCTGATCTTGTCTTGGTTGTTAGCAAAGAGTTTTGATTCCTGGAATTGGTTGTGCCATTAAAAGAGCACATGATATTTTTCATACTGGGATCAGAAGAAGTGAAAGGGGGTGGAAAGACGACCATAAGTTTATTGTAACACGGTGGGGTTTTTTTTACTCAAGAAATGCAGGTCTGTTGATTTGCATTCACAAGTTAACCAGCCATAGGAGTAGGTGAAAAGACAAAGCCTGTTAATTGAATAGTTTATTTTCAGCAGCTTGTCAACAAGTCTTCAAATGCCCTTTTCTCCTGACAGTCAATTTTCTTGTGCCTGTGATATGGTTTCCTCTTGTAAAAATTTTAGGCTAGGCTGAGACTCTTCTTACATGTCCCCAGTTACACATCCTCTCTGTGATACGTTTATTGTAGCCCTGTGATTCTCTTTACCTAAAAAGGTTTGTTAGAACTGGACTTTTTTCAAAGGAACCAATCATAAAAATTTCCCTGGACCCTTTCCTCAATAACTTCTTTACCCTGTCTCATGTTTCCTGAAGTAGCTTCTATGACCTTGATAGGCGTATCATGAGAGGCTGCTTGTTTGTTTGGCTTTTTTTAAAAAAACAAACCAAACAAAAAAAATACACAGTCACAAGTCTCATGAGCTTTAGAAACTTTGGTTTTGAGAAAGACATAAGGAGTCTGTTGTGGTTGTAACATTCAAGGCTCTTTTCACAACAGTCTGTTCAGATCCTTCATATTCAGCTCCAGTAAGGGTTTTCTAAATTCAGATATACTCTTCTTCTTTCAGAGTGAAGCCCTACCAAATAAAGAAGTCCTTTTCCCCATATTAGTCAACTCTATCATGCTTTGTTTTCTTCTGGTAACTTGAAGAATTTACTCATCCCTTTTATTTCCCTCCTGTTTGTTTGTTTGTTTGTTTAGGAATACTAACTCAAAACTTCTCTTAATACACTTAGTAGAATGAATGTTTTAGTTGTAAAATTGTGAAAATCAAACTGAAAGAACCATTGCCATGAAATCAGCAGGCTGTACTTCATTAATGACTAGTGTCCTACATTAACAGGAGTTAATGCATTGTTACATTATTGCCTCCTGGGTATGCCATGGAAAGCTGTGATTCTTTTCAGACAAGCAATTTTCACGTTTTGAGGTCATTGTGAGGGTGATGTTCAAGTTACAGACAAACCTGACAAACCTTACAAACTCTTTAGAAGGTAGTAAGAGAACTGAGTTTTTAGTTCCAGAAGAAAGTAAATAAAACCACTGGTAGGCTGAGTTTTGAATTATGTTAGCTGTTCTGTTTGACTTCTTAGCTTTGTGATCTGTGCAGTATGGGCAGCTTCTTCCTACAGAAAACATGTGCAGATGCAACTTTATAATTTTGTTCACTTTAGCTTCTGATTAAATGAACATAAAGATATTACACAGCAGCTAAGAAAGCCAACTGCAGAACAAATATCATAATATGTGTACAAAACATAATAAACCCCAGAAATCTACTGCCTAAGAAGACCTTTATAGAATTGATAAGACCTTTAACTAATGGATCTAGCTCTTGTTTTGTCCATTTTCTTACTGTAGAAATGAGACAAAATGGATTTACTGGGACATATGTCTGATGTATTTGCAATCAAAACCTAGTATGTCATCTTTTAGGAAAAAAAAAAAAAGGAAGGTGGAGAAATCTTTGCTGAATCACTGTTTTTGAAGATTAGGTGTCAGCTCTGTACATCTATACTTCTTTCTTTCCTTGCCTTACCGAAGAAATGGATATTCCATGATAGTTTGTTTCTTGTGCTGGCAACTCAAATTTTTTCATATAACTTAGACAACTACACTTTCCGACTGTTTTTTAATGGTGGTAAGGTCTGCCTCCAGGCTAGTAGGCCAAATTGACGTCTCTTTCTCATTGTAGGTTCAAAATTGGATTTGTTTTACTCATGTGGCTAAAAATGTTGTTCCCAAAACTTGAATAGATAAATTGCAAACACTGAAGACATAACCTAAATTAAACGCACTGCCCACTTACCTGTGAATACAATATTCTTTTGGGAAATAGGTATTTTAAAATCTAGATTTTGCTAGATTTTCTTCACAATTGTCCAAGTAACTCTTCTGAATAGAAGTGTTATCCAATTATGAAGCAGCCTATGGCAATTTGCATCATGGAACTCAAAACATGTATAATCTGGAGGAAGGAAATGAGAAAAATAGGAAGGAGTTGCTTTTTAAATGCTGAAGTTTGAAGTACGTACCATTAGCACTTTCCAAAAGTGCAAAGTAGAATAAAAGTAGATTTTAAACAAACTGATTTATTATGCCAGCAATGCATCTGACCTAGTTTTAGAACTTTTCCTTTTCTTAATAGTTCTGCAGTGTCAGAATACTAGCAGAAGCCAGTAAAATGATTAAAGCATTCTCACTAGATTTCAGGGGATGACTGAGGTATACTGCAGCTGTGATGGACAGGAATGATTTGTACCAGCTGTGATAAGCTTGATGTGAAACTGGCAGGCCACGCTTTGATTGGTTGAAATAAACCACAAAAAAAGATCTTTGACAATACTAGTGTGGTCCTGAATAAGAGAAAAGGATGTTTTTTTCCCATCTTTGTAACAGAAGAGAGTATTTTCTATCAAAACTAGCAAAGAAATGTGGTATCAAAAAAAAAAATAGTTTGGCACTGAATCTCTTTAAATTAATATTAATTTCTCTCATGCCATGCAAACTTTCTATACGCTGAGCAAATCTCCTTTCTGTTATAGACAGAGCTGCTGCACCATGTTTTAGTTCCTCTTGGCACACTCAGAACTCTTTTTATGAAGGATCCACAATGCAGTGCAAACAAATATGTATACCTCATAATCTTTTGAGAAAATGAAACTGGGAACAAACTAAAACAGGTTATTGGTGTTTGCATTGCTTTGTATGTTTAGTGCAGCCTTAAGCAGTTAATACTAGGAGAGTCCTGAATGTCAATGATGTATCTGTGTTACATTGTTTTAAGAATTGATTTGGTCAGTTGCATAAGCAGTCAAGACATGGACTAGCAAAATAAATATCCAGTGATATGTTCCATAGATTTATTTTTTTCGCTTGAAGAGATTTAATTGAAAACAGTATATAGGTATTGACTGAGACACCTAGACACTATGTTTTAAGAGAACCCATAAAACCAATAATGTTTAAGTTTAATATATCAATATGAAATTTACTAAAGCTCTGTTAAACTTTAAGCAGTTAAAATCAATAGATAACTTACTGCAAACAAATAGAGAGGCCCCTGGTTCCCAACAGAGTTAAACATCTCCTTTTGAAGGGGCAGTGGATAGAAAGCTCTTTTATGTCAGCGTACTTGTCAGTGTCTCCAAGTGCTCCTGGAGATCTTATTAGGAAGAAATGCATTTGAGAACTACTATGCTAATCTGGTTTTACAACAAAAACCTATACAAACCTGTGGGCACCACCAGCATTTTCAGGTTCAAGTGCAGATGTTTCACCCTGCTCGCCACTTGGTGTTCCATGTGCAGTGCCTGTCATGCTGCGGCTGCAGGTCTCTGGTCAGCTCCCCATGCTCACTTCTGGATCTTTAAGCTGAACCCACATCCCAAACTGACACAGAATCAGCATATGAGGTTTGAACTTAGATTTGAACACAGTAACTTAAGCACATACCTACCATTTGTGTTGGGTTCTTTTTATTTCTTTCCAGACCTTTTTTTATTCTTAAAACCCACAATACTTGGAAATGCTCACAGTATAAATATAGCACGGCTAAAGTTGCACTCTTTCATATATTGACAGCTGCTGTACCTGGGTAGTTGCAAAAGGTGTGGTTTAAACTAAGGTGCATGCCTCTAACACTGCATGTTGCAGCCCAGGCTTCCCTGTGGTCTGCAAAGAACACTCTGAACTCTATGTTACTACTGTTATACCAGTATTGGTGCCTGACCTTCTCAGAGTAAGGTTGGATTAGTATAAAAGGCTTGTAGGAGTTCCCTCCATAGGTTGCAAACTGAATATGTCTGTACTTGGAAATTAAATTAAATACATAGCTGTAAGAATAAAGATGATTTATTGTAGAGACTTCACTTGGTGAACAGTGGGTTTTGGTGGGTTTTGGCTTTTTTTTTTTTCTTTTGGTTGGTTGGTTTTTTGTTTGTTTTTTGTTTGTTTGTTTGTTTGGCTTGTGTGTTTGTATTGTTTGTTTGTTTGTTTGTTTGTTTGTTTTTTACTGTTAGATGAGAGATGCTAAGAATACATGTTGTCCTATGCTCTGCTGTAAAAGATGAGTTTGCATGATTTGGTGAGTCAACATTCTAGAGCTTCTCTCCCAGTATGTTCCTGGAGATGTATATATTGGAAATGCAAATACTGTTCTATTATGCTGTTGGATAAGCACAAGCTTATCAACAATGAAGAAACCAGGAGTTGTAACAAAGCAGTAGGACTGTTGTTTCTCCCTCAGTGTTGGGTGTCTTACAGGAACTGGAAGAGAAATTCTTTTTCCCAGATGCATATTAAATCTTTATAATAAAAACATTTTTTCTGGTTGGTTACGATTTAGCTCTAAAACAAAGCCCTGACACTAATCACTTTTACAAATCCTTTTTCTAGGGCTTGAGTCAATTCCCTTTGAAGTCAGTGGAAGTCTTTGAATTTATTGAGAGTTAGTAGAGGCCCCTACATTATAAGCAAGACTTGGTTGATTGGATTTATTAAAAAAAAAAAAAAGCCCACTTATATTAACTGCACTTACACACAGAACTAAAACTTTCAAATAACAGCCTTCTAATAAAATCTTAATTTCTAAAACACACGAGCCTAATTATTATTCCTCTGCACTTGCATACTATGCTACCTCTTGCAAGGCTTTCTGCCACATATATCATGTTGTAATTAAGTGGGAAAACACATTCATCTCTTCTTCAAAGAAAAAAAAATCACACTTTAATCTTAAGTACATCATAATTGGCAAGAAAAAAAAGAGTGGGGGATGTATATGAAGAGTACCTCAAGGATTTTGCATGGAGAACCTTTTTAGTAGGGAATCATTGCTGTATAGCTTTTTTCCTGTATTATTGGTTAGGAAAAATAAGGAAGAGTAGGACAAGGAAAGGAGAACAAGAATTGAATTGAGGATGAAGCATCAAAACAAGGGTAACGATCCTGTATTGGGAAAACCTTCTCTCTCCCCCTTTTTGGAAAAAAAACCCTGAAAGCTGTCAAAAATAGTAATGCTATTGATCTTGCTCATAAGACTGTCTCCTTAACAGATCCAGCAGGCTTATAAACCAGTATAGAACAGAAAAAAATATTTTTCTGCATTATAATGTAAATGATAAGGCTGCACTGTGGTCCATGGGATACTGGAGAGGATGCAGGAGTTCATTGGTCTAATATTTGGGAATTCCTGGTAAAAGAGTTGTTTCTTTGTGAAAAGAATCAGTAAGACAAAAATGAAATGCATATTTTTACAGCAATGGAACAGGAGGATGAACAAATCTGTCCCTGTAATAAGCTTGAATCTGGTCAGGAATTCAAATATATAAATCACTCTGGGCTATAATTCAATGTTGTTCATTTCTCTTACAGTAATGTAAAATGATCAATTATCTATCTGAGGAATATTCAGCTGGGCTGAATATTTAACAATAAGAGCATCAGGGAGATATATTTTTAAGTAGTGTAAAATTAATGCAAGGTTAAAAATTACCAAAATGGGAGTAAAGTGTGGTATGTATACTTCCCTGGTGTCAGTTTACTGAGGATCCCAGAACAATTTAAGCAAACTTTGTCTGAGACTTCAGCTCAGAAACTCTTTAAGCTTTATAATGTGTTTCTTATAAAAAAATTGGGATTTGGGTCTTACTTTGAAAGAACAAGAAACTGCCTAGGAGCCTAGCTTAGCTCCTAAGGGCCAATATTTTTGTTTCAAATGTCTTGCCCAAACTTAAACACAAAATTGTCTCAGATGGAAGCAAGATTTTAGATTTCTTAGTCTCCCCCTTCCACCATGTCAAATCCTGGAACCTAGGTGTCACAGGGTAATGCAAAATAGTACCTGTCCATGGTTAGGGAGGTTTTTATTCTGCACTTTTTGGAAAGAAACAAACTGCAGCAGAGACAGTTGAATGTATCCTTAGCACAGTCGATGAATGGCCTTTTTCACATTGCTGTGAATTGAAAAAGCCCCCAATTTAGACTTCAATTTGTCTACATTTTAGCTTTTAGCTCTCTAAGTCAGCAATTATAGCAAACTTCCATCCGTTATGGATCTGGCACAATGTTCTCAAACTCTCAATCTTCCATCATCTTAAAAAAAAAATAATTTGCATTTGCAGTCAAATTCTCCTGGAAATATGCCAGTTTCCACTTAAATAATCTATGCAGCAGAAAGAATTGGGCAGAAACTTACCCAGAAGGAAAGCCTCAGCAGCTGAGTCCCAAGAAAATTGTCTTGTTCATCCTCTCTGCATGTTTCATGTTTTTTTATAATAATCAGGACATTGCGCTTTTAGGGTTGACTTCTCCACATTGGGATTAGGATGTTTTCTTGTTTATACTTTGTTTAGACATCTGTTATTTTGAGTAGTCTACTCAACCAATTTGAAGCCTGTATGGGAGTGGTGGGTAACATGATATTTTTCTGTAACAGAGGGCACACTTCTGTGAAGGAGCTAGCATACAGTAGGTATCAGCTCTGCACTGAGGCTGATGGGAAGCCCAGCTCCCTGACCTTTGAATATCAGAGTATTTTATCTTGTCTAGTTTCCTTTTGCTGTACCGAGCTGAATGACCTCTGTTTGATGAAAGATGTGTTGCTTCATTGAGCAGCAAGCTGGAGCTTGCTCTACGTGTGCTGGGAAATTGTTGTAGGTGATTCTGCCTCACAGGAGCAGGAATCTGAGGTGTGTCTCTAGGGCAGCAGCACATAGTGTGGACATGGCCTGTGTGCTCTCTGGAGGGTGGTGGGCACTGTGGAGTGCCTCCAGGCCTTTCCTCTGAGCAGTGATATTCTACTTGACAGTGAAAACAAGAGAGGGTAAGTCATGTCTCCTTGAAATTTGTTCCAACAGTTGATCAAATTTCAAATTACATCTTAATTCAAATACAAATCTGTTGAGTGTTGTCTTCCAGGTATTGGCAGAACCACCATCTAAACCCTTTTTCTTTCTCTGTAAAGGACATAAGATTATATTGTGAAGCTATGCCTTATATTTCATTCTGATAGTATAAACTGATGGAGGTCTTCATCAAAGGGCATTTTCTCTGGTCTTTTGATATTTTTTTGCTTCTTTGTCCCAAATTTTTCATTATGCTTTTTAACAAATGGACACTAGAATTGGAGAGAGAGTTTTAAAACAGGAAATTAAACTTTTTGGTTATAATTCAATATACAGTATGTGCTACAGTCGGGAATGTTGCTGCTAGGAAAGAAACATAAGAAGGTATAAGTTAAAATATGCAACACTGTTTTTCCTACCTCACTACTTTTTGCTGTCTTCACAACAGGTAACTTGCTTTGATCATGTATCTGCTGACCGAATGCTAAATTGCACCTCTATGCACGTAGCCTTTAGCTCTTGCTCACTGAATTTTGGTTACCAGACTTACCGTTTTAACAAAATGAGCCTTGTTGCATCTGAGTATCTCCATTCAGTAAAATAAAATGAATCAGTAAGTTTTAGCTCATAAGGCAAAGTGTTGCATAAATGAAGAGAACATAACCTATTTGCCGCTATAAGTGTTCTGGGGAGTAAATGTTAGGTTGCATCTAGCATTTAATAACAGTAACATTAATTATTTTAGACTTTGGTATAAACACATTGAGAGACAAAATGAAGAACTTGCATTTCAGTCCATTCTGAGGTGTAGAAATGGAAAGCAATGCCAACAATGTATAAAGGGTAAAGATATATATACCACGCACCCATGCTTCAGCAATGCAAGACATTTTCCAGGAATTTAGGGGATGTAACTTTTCTTGGACATTTAAAATATTTTTAAAGAATTTTCAGGGAATAATATGCTAAATGAACCCCAAGCTCAATTCTTCACTCAACTGGTTTTAGTCTGTCTTTTCAAAGTGTTTCATGGATTTACAAGCACTATAAATATATCAATATTATTTGGGCTAAAACAGTGATGGTTCCAGCTTCTGTAGTCTTGGGACTTCTCTAAGTGGGTTTCAAAAAAATGTCAGAACTCAATGGTCTTGGCATGCACACCTGGAAAGCCTTGCAAATGGCATTTGAGATCAGATGAGGCAATGGATGTGGATAGCCTTGACCTAACTGTGATAAAGTAACTGTGCAGGAAATAAGCTCAGAAGATGCTCTAAGATAGACCTAAATATTTGATAACTTTTCCCTGGAGTACTGGCTTACTGAATGGAGTCGTTTCCTAGAAGTGAATATGGATGTTGTTTTTGTATGAGGGAAACATTCAAGGGTCATCAGACACTGATTCTCTGCACAATGCTGTGAACTCAAGGAGTCTAGAAACTGGGGCTGGTATGAGTGCAGCCCTTCAGCTTATTAACTTCGTAATAATTATTTCAGAGGATTTCTAGATCACAAGAGTTAACATGGAAATTAACTGAAAACTACAAAATAATACAGCACCCATGCTACTGATTTGATTAATTTGTCCCATATTTTCAAATTAAAAAAAAAAACAAGCGTTTGAGAATTAAAACAAATATTAACATAAATCGTAACAGCATGCTAATTTCCTCCTGGGGCATGAACACTTTAGGTTTGTCGTAGTGCAAATCTTTACCTAGAGCTGGTAAGAAATAACAAAAGATTATTCAGGGTGCAATCTTACCTCCTTTACTTTGGAAATCCTAAGGATGACTACATAGTGGCAACTGTGGCTTGCAACAGAAAAACCAAAGGTATAGCTGTAACTTTAGATGTTATTCCCATAGGCTTGTCTAAGATAATGGTCCCAAAGGCAGAAGCATCTAGTAAATCACTCTCTTTCAATCCTAAAAGTCACATTACACACAGAGAGCAAGCTGAGATGCTATTTTTCAGATGACTGACAGATCATTATAGTTTTTTGAAACCTAGAATTTTATCAAGCTGTCCTATGTTAGTCAATAATAGAGATGCCCCCCAGGTTGGTTGCTGGAGTTCAATATTTTTTCTAGTAAGATATAAATCAGGAGTGAGATTTTTTTTTCTCTCTCAATGAGTTGCTGTCACTGAAAAGGATGATAAATTATTATTTCTGTTGACAATAGAAGATAACTAAGGTGCTAATCAGATCCCACATTCTGGGATCAATACTGAATTTCTTACTAGACTGTCTTTTACACCTCTGTGCATAGTCAGGTTCCTGCTATCCCAGACATCACTTGATACAATAACCAGTATCCCAGTAAATTAGTAAAATATGATTTCTGGCATGTTTTTTCCTTGCTAAGTGAGTGCCTCTGAAATGAACATCCCTATCCCTAATACAAACCCTTATGCATAACCCTTATGCTTAATATAGCTAGAGACACGATCCCCTTAGTGATTTTGGAATAAACAGGAGAGAAATACTTTCAGTGCAGCTGAATGATTGACAGCAGGTGAGTTTTCACTCACTCAGGGACCCTGATAGTGTGCTGCTTCCCATCCCTCTGTCTTAGTTTGTCCAACCTTTTTGACTCATCTTTCTTGTTCACTTTTCCCTCAATGTATTCACTGGCATGGCTGAGTTATGAGTCTTTAAGTCCCCAGATTACTGTCAGCAAAAGAATTCTCCCACCCCTCCCTTCATGGCTTCTGGATTCTGTCTGCCCACCCTGATACTGTGGCCTTCATTCTCCTGATTGCAACAATGGAGAAAAGCATGGCAAAGGGTGAGCATCCATCCTTAGGTGCCTGCTAAAGTCCATGTTTAAGGCGGTAACGTACAAGTTGCCTGTCCATGGAAGCTGCTATACTGATAACCTGCTTCTGGTGAGCTTCCCCTTCCCTGATCTACTGCAGCTTGAGGTGCTTCTGCACTTGCCCATCCATTTTGCTCATATTCTTGAGCATACCAGAATGACACTTTGTGTAAACAAAAATTAGATGTTGGAGAATAGTAATAAGAATACTGACCTGAAACCACGCTGAGCACAGGAAATGGCAAAAGCTTTTCTGGTGAGAAATAGTTTGTTCATGTAATTGAAACTGCTGTTCTGTTGTTCCTTAATGGCTCTTTTATTAGCTTCATGCTAAAGGCAGGTGGCGGCTCTCTGCTTTGCCTCCAATTGAAGATGTCTGCCTTAAACAATTTTAAGTGGCCCACTGGTTGCAGCTTTCAAAAATCAAAGTGACCAGCTAAGGAAGTCCCTCTGTGCGTGGGAGTGTGCACACACTGCCTTCTCCAGAGTCCGGGATGTAAATCCAAGTGCTGGAGGGAAACTGACTGCAGAACGAGCAGGAAGAAAATGCCAAGTAGCTGATTTTACATATAGATGTTTTTCTTATTTTGGCAAAATTTCTTTGGTACAGGGGAAATATACCTAATCTTTGATAATATAGTTCTGCCACTTGATAAACTGCTGCTCACCAGACTGAGACATGCTTATTTTCCTTTCTTTTTAAAAGAAAATGATCTAGCTTGCCAGTTGAATGCTTTTTGAATTATTATGTTTTTTGCATGTAAACAGTAACACAGCAGCCAGACTATAAGATAACATGTTCAGTGTACCGCAATCAGATGGGACCAAATGTATTCTTGGTACAACTCTATTAACTTTGATGGGCTTACAGGAGAGAAAAACACAGACCATTGACATTAAGGGGGAAATTTTTCCTGGATAGAGAGCTGTGATATCTCAATAGGTAATACTGATGTGATTGTTCTGTGTCTTGGAGGCATAGTCATTACAATTAATGGAGTGAGTCAACATGATAGACAGCATTTTGTTGTATGTCTTCTTTTCATTTAGTAGGCTCATATTACATTTTTACATGTACTATTTCTGTTCAAGAATAATAGCTGTGATTTCATGCTCTCACCGCTCAGTGTGCAGTCTCTGGACTGAATAGTAGAAATGTTTCTAAGGAAATAACAGTACTTGGGACAGTAACTGCTAAGCAAATGGTACAGGTGGATGTGATTTGCTGCTGACCAAGTCTCATTTGAACTGTTTGGCACACCTCTAAATTAACTGAACAGATGGTTTTTTAATTAGTTCTGTCATTTCATTTTCTGCATTCTTAATACATGTCAGGTTGTATGTCAGAAAGTATTAGCATCAATTTCAGGTGATACAAAAACATTCATAGCAAGAATAAGCTCATAATAACAATAACAAAACATAATTAGAGTACAAATTGGGAGGTCTGTAGCTTTATAAACATGGTAAACCTAGATTTATGAGACTTCAGAGATTTGTTCAAAATGAAAAAATGCATGAAACTTGCTTCAAACCAATTAGATATGTGCAGACCTAGAGCAGGGTTTTCTGGCTTTCAGTTAGTGGGATGGGCTGAACTTGTGTGAATTGCCTGAGAAAAGCTTCTGAATTTATGCAACTGATTTATCTGATTCTACCTTCCCCAAAGAGTAGAATCACTTGCCCGAACAGTAAAGTGCCTTTTAGCTTCAGAGAGTAGTAAAAAATTAGTTATTCTTTCTTTTTGATGAAAGTGATATTTGTCCAAGTGCAAAATCCTTTCTTTGCCATTTTCAGCCAGGCTAGTGGGACTGTTTCCAAGGGCAAGGCAGCAGCAGAGTTTGGTTCAAATGTGGTAATATGGCAGCAACAATTTAATTCCCATTCCAAATTAAAATGATGACAATTTCTGAGCACAGATAAAGCAACACAGTATGATATACTTGCTTTATTAAGAAAATCTTTCAAAATAATAATGATGTTATTTATATGATGGTAATTAACAAGATGAAGTGTAATCTACATAAAAACAAATTCCATGTGTCTGGATAAAATTAGGATGCCACACCATTCATATAGTTTAAGGTACAAAGATTGCTTTTTATGGATTTGTAACTTTCCATGACAAACTCTTGATAAAATACTCATTTCCTCCAGATTTATCTCTGCAGGAAGTACCTTAGAACTATGGCAGGCCATACATCACAAATAGAATCAACATCTAAGTTAAAGTAAATATCTTTAATCATAGACTTTCAAAACATTTTCCTGTTTGGATCTGCAAAAAATGGCTAATATGTAAACAGGACTAATCAGAGCAATAACATTTCCAGCAGCAGGATCCTAGAGGAATTAAATAGGAAACTTCTCATCAAGGAGAGATAATGATGCTTGGTAGCATCTCCTATCCCTTGACACTTTGTCAGCAATATTACACAATGTATGCTTAGTGGGAACTGCTTTATTTAATATACAGTATTGACTGGCATGAGACAGGTTTATTTAGGGGTATCTTCCTTTGACAACTTGCAACTAGCTAGTTAAAACCTACATGCAGAAAAGCAGTAGTTTTTGTGTTGGGTTTTTTTTTCCTCAAGACTAAGAAAACTATTGAATAATTTTATGCATGTGCAAGTTACCTGGTTTTCTTATTAAGTCATGGCCCATTTGGTATCGTTCGAGTGAAATCTTCTCAGCATCTCATGAAAACCAATTGTCAGCAACAGAACTGTTCACAGAGCGGGCAATATGCTGGCTGCTAAGGAAATACTGGTTAAAATCTCCTCCCAAATTCAGAATTGTGACAAGTACCTAGGTTTTTCCTGCAGACAGATCATAAGATTGCTCTCTTTTGTGGTGGGGTCTTTTGCTCTACCTCTTTTGCTTTGACCATTGACAGCATCCTGAATGTGCTGCAGCCAGCTCTCTTTCTGGGAGATGTCTCATTTCAAAAAATGTCACCTTTCAGATTCTGAGGAACTTACCCTTAGAAATTTTTCAGTCAAATCTGAGGGTGGACAACTTTAGTTAAAACTTTATATTGTCAGAGAACATGGCTGGGATTCTTCAAACATGGGACAGGGGTATGCTGACCCAGACATGAAGATTTTGCGTGTATTCAAGTCCTGATAGATGAGAGCCCTGTGCATAGCTTACACTTCAGCAGTTGAATAGTCCTAGGAAGGTCTTTTCAGTATCTGGACTACTTCATAGCTGATGTTTTAACCTGTAATGGCAGTGCAGGATCTGGTCTTTATCAGCTTTGCTGCCCAGAGGGTTTGACAGATGGATCTGTGCCTGCATGTAAGTGGGCCAGGGTGGCTCTGCTCTGCCTCCTTTGCAAGGAACATACTGTGCTTCTGCAGAGCTCTTCAGTCTGTCAGGCATTCAGAGTCATTCTGAGAGGACCCGAGATAGCCTGGCCTCCTCCTGGGCTGATAAATGAATGGGGTTATTTTAATAAGGTTTGGAAATTTGTATGCTTTGAGGGGAGCAGTGATATTACAGAGGCTGTCTTTGGCCATAAGCATGACTAATGCTGAAAAGCAGTGCTTATGGCCCTCATGTTAGAGCACCAGGCAGGATCTCTGCGGGAGTCCTGCTATCACCTCTTCCCAGCCTATTCTTGTACTGTCTGTTTGTCCTTGGATAATAGAGAGATGACAATGATCTCATTAATAACATGCATTTTGATCTGATATTGGTTTTTTTATATATATATGAATTTATAAAATATGTATATTTTTACAGGAATAAAAAGTTTGTATATACAAGGACTACAGGGCATCAATTAAAACTAGCATGGGCCAGGTTAATACCAAATAAAGATTTGCCCCACAGCAAAGCCTGTGGTTGAGCTGTGGAATGCCTGGCCTTAGAGTGCGACAGACAGTAAAGTTTTCATAGTTTGAAAAGGAGTTGGGCATGTTACTGGATGAAACACTAATTAAGGTTATTAAATATTTAAGGCACCATCTCCGCTTCAGGAAGCCCTTAAAGCAGATAGCACCTGAGGTTAGGAGAGGATGCTGAGCCACTGTTGCTATGTGCCTCCCTTAATTCTTCCTTTGGCATGAGTTATTATCATATGACTGGAGGCTGGTGCTAGGCTACCTAGACCTTTTCTCTAACTCAGTGTGGGTTTTCTTATGTTTTTATGTATTCTTATGACCACTGGTTTCCAAAGCAAGATTTCAGAGCAGAAAAATCTCTTATGTTGTCAAAAGAAGGAAAATTGTGGCGAAGGCAAAAAAAGTCCCTGTAAGAACTTGAATTCACTTCTCACAATCTGTTAAACTGTGGGAGCAAAAGGACAACCAGATGTTGTGAAATGGAAGGTAAAGGTGAATTAAGGTAGAATTAACAGGTGCTGGAGTTGCATGCTTTTTTTTTTAAGTTCCCAATACAATCAAAAGTGTTTTCATCAGTCTGATAGTCAGGAACTTGGTGTAAATAGCAGAAATTATAACTAGCAAGTGGCTGAGGTAGCAGCTGGACAGACTTAACACTTCAGTAAAGATAGTGCATATTGATGGGGAGCCCTGTAGCATGTTATTCATATATAAAAGCAGATTCTGAATAATTGTGTTGTGCTAGGCATAACATCATGTTTGTTTGTAATTGTCTGGGGCCTGAGTGAGAGTAAAGAAGATATTTCAAAACTTTTTGTAGCAGTGGGGAGGAAGATGCTTATGGGACAACAATTATGGATTAATGGAGGTTCATCAATACAATCTGAATAAATAGGCTTGCTTCATTCTGCACCTGGTTTTAGCTGCATTATTTGTTGTTTGTAACAATTGCCAGATACTTTTGAAAGTGTTTATGTGTTCTGGATGATTCACAACTCCTTAGGGTAGGTGATTTTTCATCAAATGTTTCTTACCAGAAATGTGGTGTGTACTATTAACACAATATCTGCTATTTATTGTTTTGTCATCTTTTGTTTAAAAAGTTTAATATTTTAAATCAGGAAGCACAAACACTGTCTGGTAACTCAGGACTAGCTATGAAACATGAACAGCAAACAAACAAAATGGAACTGTTTGACAAGAAATGGCATGTCCAAACTATCTGGCAAGTATTTTCCATTAAGGAATGCATTGATAGAAATTATTATTTGCTCATAATCCATTTGCAGCAAAAAAAATAAATTCCCAGTCAATACACCCTCACCCAGTTTTAATTAAATATTTGTATGGAATGAGTTTCTTGTTAGCTGTCCTGCAAGATGGTGTTCATGAAAGCAAACACAGGCAGCATGGGAGATAAACAAGAATTGTTAGACATATGCACATGCCTCCAGGGCTATGATCTTATTGGCATCACAGAGATGTAATGGACGGCTCCTATAACTGGAGTGTTGGAATGGGTGGATGAAGGCTCTTTAAGAAGGACAGGCAAGGGAGATGAGGAGGGCATTTCACCCTCTGTGTCAATGACCATGTGGAGTGCATGGAGTTCAACGTGGTGATGGATGAGGAGATGACTGAGAGTTTATGGCTCAGGATTAAATGGAGGGCAGGGAGAGGTGACATAGTGGGGGGCTGCTACAGGCTGCCTGACCAGGAGGACAGAGCAGATGAAGCCCTCCATAGACAAATAGGAGCAACTTCAGGTTCACAAGACCAGGTCTGATACAAGTTGAAAGGACAACATATGCGGGCATAAGACATACAGTATGCTGGATTATTTATGCATTTTACCATTATTTTACCATCCTATGATTTTCCTGTCATTTTCCTCCTGATCACTCAAAGCAGCATGTAGAAAGATTTTCTCACTTTCATGAAATGTCAATGAGAAGCATCATAGCAGGATACTTCTGAGGTTATCACTAGGACACACACAAGTGAAGTCACAGTAAGTGATGCGGTACTAGACTTGGAACAAACTGCCAACTGACTTACAAGAAAAAAAGCAATCAAAGTTCTACCTCTTGGAATGAGAGGTAAGTGACCTCAGGGTGTGTTGTTTCTAACGTTGACTTTCCTCTCTGCTGCACCGTACCAAGCTAATGATGAAGTACCAAGGATACATAAAACAGCTTATGATAACCTGATCTTTCAGCCTTGTGATTAATCATCTCCCAGGTTCCCTGCATACACAAGTAGCAGCACTGTTGGAGGTGCTGGTAAGCATCTTTTGTCTTTGGGGGGGGATTTGTTTGTTTTTTTCCCTTTGGTGATGAATGCTACAAAATTCTTTGACTTTGAGTATATTTCTGTCATGTAAGAAAAATGGTAATGAGAAGTTAAATCTTTCTTCCAGTGAAGAATCAGTCTTTCTGGGCATATTTTGAAACTCTCTTTTCTCTATTACCTCTTTCATTTAGATGCCACCTTTGTGCCCTAGTAGAAGATGATAAGGCTGCATGTCACCTTGGGAACCTGCTCTTCAGGAAGGAAGTTATCTTTTAGACATATGTTTTAGCTTAGTTTTGCTGTGATGAAGTGGTAAAGTGGAGGTGCTGGTCAACAAGCACTGAGACCACAAATTTAGCTGGGATAAATTTGTTTGCAAATTTAGAGATTTCTGAATAGTGAAGAAGATGCAGAAACTATCACTGCCTCTAATTTATACTGGTAGTGCTTATAACTGATAGTATCCCAGTGGTGGTGGAAATGCAACTGCTGCCAGAAACAAGACTTTTGGCGAAAGAGCAGTAGATAAGTGTAGCTCTTAGCAGTGTAATAAGATGGATAAGAGTAAGATAATACTTCTGAGGAGTTACCTATTCAAGTGCGATCTCCTTGGGGTCCACAGTCTCGTTCAGCAAGCATGCAGGAGGATGAAGAGGGATGTGCAGATGTCAAATTTCCCCATGACTTGCCAGACCCTAGCAAAGAATATTCAACAGGGTTTTATTAAATATTGCATTTGCTGCTTGTGCAAGCTCCTTCCCTCCTCCAGCAACAGAAATATGACAGCAGTGCCAAAAATGGAAAATGTTAATCCAAAACTGACCAATCACTAGAGTATCTGCCATTCTTTTTGTATAGGGAACATGAACACACTTGGAGATTAGAGTATGAGGCTAAACACAGTGTTAAGTTCAGCTCTTTGGAGGAAGTGATCTTCAGTATGTACTGCAGAATAACATTTCAGAGGGTTCAATTTGAAGCATTGTACAGGAAAATCCAACTTGAAAAATATTGCACTGCCTACCCAAGAAAATTTGCACAATAATTTTCATATTACCTTTATTTCTCAAAGCTCTTGCAGCTAAGGTCAGTAACTGTATAAAGAAAAAAAATCTAGAGATGTGGTTTTGTCATGCTAACTGGGGTGATAGGACATAATATGTATGGTGTACAAAGCCACACTGAGACTGAATTAAAATGGTATAAAGGATATGAAAAGGTGTATTAATCTTGTATATTTTAATTATTGTTTTACTGGCTCACATTGGCAATAATGTCTTAATAATTCAATAAGTTTCAATTCAGTGGTTCAGTCTTAAATCTTGGACAGCTGGTAGAGATTTTAATAGAATTCAGCAATTTAATCAATATATGAGAACGGAGATAAGCAAATTAAGACCTACCAGAGATCGGATATAAAATTAGAGACAGTGTAATTTTTGATGGGCCATGACCTCAGCAGCTAGGAATTGACATTTCTCTGTGAAATTAGATGAACAGCTAATGAGGCAATTACCCTGTGAACTTTGAAATGATAAACAAATAGTAATGCTGCAGGACAGGCAAAGTAAACTATTTCCAGCAGCTGGAGAACCTGATGCAATTTATCTATAAATTCCACATAAACTCTTTAAATCTGCATATATTAGTAGAAATAAGAGTAACTAAACTCAAGGATGATTTTTCTCCCAAAGGCATGCACATTTCTTAGTGACATAAATATGTATAAATAAATATATTTATAATACATTATTAATCACAAGCCAACCAAGATATCTTATGATTTATGTCTTGAATTCAGGTGGCCAAGTAAATAGCTTAATCATATTTATCCCAGTGATATCTGAGATAAAATACACTGTGTTTGCCTCATGAAATTACTGCTTTTCTTCAGCAGGAAATTAAGAGTGTCACCTTTGGACAGTAACTTTGTGAATATGAATTCTGTCTGCCTTTCTTACCTTGGGCATAAATGTGTGTTCAGAAGATTCATTCTGAACTTGTCTTGCTGAAATATAAGGCATGAGGATGATGCTCTCGTAAAATTCTGACTGATGGGACAAGTTCTACCATGGAGGGTGAGAGAAATTTGATTAACACAGGACAGAATAGGCAATTAACTGCATTTTATCCTGTGGTGATTTGGGTAATACAGACTTCATGCACTTCTCGCGCTGTGCAGCAGGTGACTTTTGATTGACATATTGCTGCCAGTTTTAGGCACAAATTTATTGCAAGCAGAAGATGATTCTGGCTGTCTCTGCAGGCATTTTCTCTGAGTATTGGGAAGTTTCTTACTAAATGCGCATATTTGTATAGTCTTCTTTAGTGCGTTATACAAGTACCTAATGAAATGTGATTTTTCAGTAGATGATTATGATAACTATTTCTCCAGACAGGCAGTAACATATTTGGGTGATCACAATTATATTTGCTGTCTTGTTCACTCAGCTCTGGAGTTATTGAAAAGGTGGAAAGAATTGCATTACCAAAGATGTAAAAAGTAGTTTTATATAAATCCAGACTATAAACTATAACCTGAATTTAAAATAAAAGATCAGTGGTAGCAGGTTATTTCTTTGACTGGGAAAGGTGAGTAGAGTGGGAAGGATATGGACAACATTGGAAATAGTGGAAAAATCTCTATTTGCCTGTTCTAAAACTTATTTTCACATTATTATTTCGCCAAAACAAAATAAAATATAGGCAGACCAAATCTGAATCTTCTCTTCTAACCTCTTCAGATTTCAAGATGCTGGATGGTATCAAACTTCATTAGTGTTTTTTCTCCAAGAAAACCACAAATGGGGCTGGGGGGAAGCAAAGTCAGCATCCAAGAGCTTAATTAGTGTGTTTGCTCATTGTGCCCACCTTAGTCTCTTGGTATAAGTAGATATAGATGTCAAAATAGTCTAGTACAGGGGTGAAGTGGACCCACAGTTTCTATACTTGGTTTGAAATGTGTTTTAAGATCATGCACAGGTGTAAATTATGAGCAATTCCTTAGAAACACATCTGTATGAATACATGGCTTCTAGTCTTAGAGACAAAATTACTGTTTTCTGTATGTTTCCACTTCATCAGAGAAGCCTTTGCATTTCCATGCTGCTTCTATTTGCCTTCTTCAGTCAAGAAGACGTTTAAAGCCAAATTTACCTTTAAGTACATCTCTACATATGGAATGACTTTTAACAGAAGCCCTGATCAGTGGAATCAAATTAGGAAAAGCCAAAGATTTGTGTAATTCCAGAGCAGAATCCAGAAACTCCGGTTTGAGTAAGGCCATGTTTGGAATGTCAGGGATATTAGTTGTCAATCTTCCACCAAGCACTTTTTAGGATGTTTGAGTTAGAGGAATAAATCCTTTGTCTATTCCACCACAAAGAATCAGGAAAATAAGGAAAATCTGCCTATCCAGAATACAAACTATGCTCAGAAGGTCATGCCAGAGGTTCTGCCTGCATTAGTTATTCCCAGCAGCACCAGATGCAACATTTGGAGAACTTGCTAAAAGCTCCAATGGAGAAACACCAAGTGGGATGGGGTGGGAGGAAGAATTTGGTGCCTTTGAAAAACAAAGACTAGACTTTTGTCAAGAACCAACTTTTAGGCATTTCTGCAGACCTATTGTCTTCCAGATTTCATTTAGAAGCTGCACTTCTCATCACCTCCCAAACAGTTAGGAATTTGAGTCTGCTTTTTTAAAAGGCTTTTCCACTGTATCACAGACAATGCCTAGTGTAGCTAAATATAAAATGGAGAAGTTCTTACCAGCGTTATTAAAACTTACTCAAAACAACATCAGCAAGTTTTAATACTGCCTTGCACCATTGCTATTGATTACCTTTTCTACTTCCTAACTATTTTTTAATGGCTAGATGCCTCACACAGGCATTCTTAACTCTGAGAGTAAAGCAACAGCACCGTGTTACTGGAAACCATATGATGCATATACTGGGAAGGATCTAAAAATACAGAGTAGTTTAGAATACTTAACAATATTACCCCTTTTCTAGAGAGATTTTCAGTTCTGTCCCATATGCCTATATCCATTTTTACCATACTTACCCCTGTTTCAAAAATAAATTTGGCTCTCTTATTCAGGTTTCTTTTTATTTCAACTCCTGAGTATTTCACCCATTTGGTTGTCTATGTGAAAGTCCCATTTATCTGAAGAATTACCCTTTATTTAGGGGCAGTATTGTAGATTTTTCCCATTATTTCAAAACTTCAAGATACAGTAGGCTATGCCTATTTATTTCAGAGTTTCAAAAGTAGCTACATTCTGCCCAAAGAGACAGTGTAATCCATGGGAACTTTGCTACATAATCATGATATCCCCACTGTGTTTGCATCAGTATTAAAATCCTTCCTGTATGGTACCATTCTGAGTTTATGAGCATACAGATGATAACGAGGATAAAAAATTAACTGCCAGCAAGCATCTGTATAACAGAGGAACATTTATACAAAGCCAGATTTCTCTTGATCTTCAGTCAGACGCAACTGAACTCTCGGATGAATCTAGTCTTTGGTGCACAACTCCTGATCCTTGTCCTGTCCTGCTTCCTTCTTGAATTACCCCTCTTTCCTGATTTTCCTAACTATGATGTACTGACAGTGAATCAATAACAGAATAATAGCTACTATACTAGAATCCCAAGTAACATCTCGTAATGGATAGTTTATGGCATTAATTTACTGTGAAAACAAAAGGAATCTGTTATCTAGCTGAGCAGAAGGGAAGGAGGCTCAGTCCACCTTCATTGCCCACTGAATTGCCTTGTTTCCTACTCAAGCGAAGGTAGAAGCTTTTGCCTTCCCTCCCGGCTTACAGTGACGGCCCTTCTAATTAGGAACAGCTTGCTCTCGTGGTCAGCTGGATATATATAGCAAATACAACTTCTAGTAAAAGGCACTGGGGGAAGCAATCTGAGGAACTGGACACCTTCACTGCCTGGTATAAGATCCTTACAATAGGAGCAATGTGAGCTGAGGGACCTGTGGGTGACAGGAGAGGAGGACCAGAGCTTTCTGAGGTGTAATGGGGCTGCGCTTTGCCCATGGAGAAATACAAATCTGCTCCAGAATGACATTTTTTTTCCTAATGAGGTATGCATTTTTCCACCTTGAATGAAACTAGAATGATCCTGTGATGAGCTGGTGTGCAGTATTGAAAGAAGGAAGAAAAACCTCAGAGAAGCCAAGAGCGTGTCTGTATATACAAATTGAGCATTACTCTGATTACAAGATAAGAAACAGAAGAAAAGCTATTTCTTTGTTCAATCAATACTATAGATTTAAAAATTATAATTATAGGCTGGTGCTACAGCAACTGAACTCCACAAAGTATTGTAATCACAGATAAAAGAATACAACAGGCATTTGAAATACTGTCCTCACAAGTAAAGTAGTATTGTAGCAGCTGGCCTTTATTACTTCAAAAGTTTCTCTTATACAGCTAAAAATCAAACCAGAAACAAAGAAATGAACAACAGATTAAAATACTTTTATCATAGACAACACCAGGCTTAGCAGAAGGTAGATGTAGAACTGAAATAATGCTGGATTAAATGTTCTTCTCTGCTTCTGCATGGCAACAAGCCCTGCTATGCTCTGAATTCCCCTGACTGGAGCAGACACTGTTCATCAGCAGACACTGTAGGTCCACTTGATATGTCCCATAGCAGAATAAGAGATGTTACGGCGGGCAAAGGAACACTTCATGGTTATAATTCCTTGACTTTGTTTTTTTCTCTGAAAACAGAGCAAGCCATCATTTAGAATTTTTGTTGTTGTTCTTGTTTTTTTAAGGAAACTCTAATTCTACTTGCATGTGAGCATGTGTAACTTTTTCTTTTTTTTTTTTTAAAAAAAGGCAAATTACTGTATCAGCACAATCTGAGGTACTGCTTTCCCTTTTCAGGATGTATTTAGTGAAAAAGCATAGGTTTTCCCAACCATGATTTTTTAAGGAGTAGTAGGAAAAAACAGAACACAATGTGTTCAAACTTTCAGTAATTGAGGACATGTACCAACTGAGATGATGACTAGTTCATAAAAATTATTTTTGTATAAGAATCCCCTAAATTTATCATGAAACTAAGGTTATCTGATTTAAATTTTAAGTTATATAATGATTGGGATTTGTGGACTTGTGCTGAACACAGTATTGATAATACAGATTTTTTGTTATTGCTGAGCAGTGCTTAAACAGAACCAAGGTCTTTTCTGCTTTCTGCACTGCCACAGTTGTGAGGGAGTTGGAAGTGTGTGCAGGAGGAGACACAGCCAGGACAGCTGACCCCAATTGACCAAAGGGATATTCCAGACCATATGAAATGCTCAGTGGAGGGAAGAAGGAGGAAAGGGGTATGTTGGGAGTGATGGCATTTGCCTTCCTAAGTAACCATTACATGTGATGATGCCCTGCTGTCCTGGAGATGGCTGAACACCTGTCCACCCATAGGAAACAGTGAATTAATTCCTTCTTTTTCTTTGCTTGTGTGCATGGCTTTTGCTTTCCCTATTAAACTGTCTTTATCTCAACACATGAGTTTTCTCTCCCTGAGCCTGCTGGTGGGGGGAGTGAGTGAGTCACTGTGTGGGGCTTGGGCTGGGATTAAACCACAACAGAGATGTATTTCTCAGTTTAAGCACAATGACTAACTGCATTTCCCCCCTCCCTTGTTTTGGTTTGGAGCATTGTATGATAAAAACTTGCACCTGGCAGGTGGCAGGCTGCTTTGTACCAGACGTGTGGCTGATAGGATATAAGGCTGTCAGTTTCTCTAACCTCAAAGGAGGAAGATCAGTTCTCAAAACAGGAAGAAAAAGGAGTATTGGCATTGCTTACACTGTATATTTCCACTCCTGACCAGACATACAAGAAAAGAACCTATGGAATTGAAAACAGAAATTACTACAGGGAAAACCACCACCTTATAGTATAGCCCTTGTATTTCTTAATAGTTAGCAATTATGTATTGCTGTATGTGTGTTGCCTTCTTCATGAAAGCATAGATAACATGAGCTTGAAATTTGGAAGTGGAATGAGGCTGGATTTTCTTGAGTCAGGATAACTTTCAAACTGAGTGATATCCATGTTGGGAACAAGAGACAATGTCTAAAATTTCCATCCACAAAGAATACTCCAGGATGGATAAAGTGAAATATCTGTGTTAAGTTCAATCCTTTATTTTGATGTCTGTCCTAAAAGAAATAATGGAAAACTTCCAAAATAGAAATTATTTTGTTGTTTGGATAGGAAATTTCTCTTTAATGTGTCATAATCTCCCTTTGCTTTCCTATATGGAAACTTGTTTCTTAGACAAGTGTCCAAAAAGCACACTTGAGAGGTTTGAAACTTAAAAGAACTAATGTTTTTCTCAAACTTTTATGACTGTTAAGAATCGCCCAAGGAAATGGGAAAATTAAATCTGCACAGAAGTGAAGATGCTTTCAAATTGTAACATGAGTGTTTCTAAAGTAGTCTTTATTATGACATTTAAATGCTATATATGTGAAAACCTTCATGTATTCCTGCTGGACGTGGAAATAGAGGCCATCTATATTAAGGCCTACTTATTACCCTAGATCTATGATGAACACTGGTTAAAATCAGCAAGAATTCACTAAATCTAGAGTATATTAATGAAGGTGGTAGAAATAGATGTGCAGTTGTTTTGCTGACTGTGAGCTTTTCAAGGATTGCTTTGAGACACTCCATAAGTGTTGCCTCACATGCTTCCAAAGTAGGTTGGCATTAGTGTTGGAAGAATTAGATCAGTCTTGAGATGAAAGAAGAGTTGTCTGTTATGACAGTTCTTTCAGCAGGAAAAGAGGGAGGAGAACTGGGTTAAGCCAGCTCTGTGTCCTTGCTAAGAGCAGCAGACAGATCATCAGCAAATCATGACATAGCCATAGAAGTGTTGATTATTAAGGACCTCTGAAGATTGTCTGCTTCAACCACTGCCAAAACACCATCTACTTCAACCACTTAAAAGTATATGTCTCCACATATTTTAACAACTATTTTCTGTAGCCAAGTAAGAAAATCTTCCCAAAGTCTTCATCATCTACAAAAGTAACTTATTCTAGTGTTGTGCTATTCTCCTCATGAAGAAATTATTCATGTTGGGCCATTCAAACCTCTCAAGCTGAAGGCCTTGGCCGTTTCCCTTTATTTTATACTGTTTGCCATTGCCGAGAAGAGGTTCATTCCATTGTCTTTTAACTGTTTCATGTCGTTGTAGGCTATTAGCAAATTATTCCTTAGTCTTCTCTTTGTCAGACTAAGTCAAGCTGTCTTAGCACACAGCTTCTGAGGAGCAGCTCTTGGCCCCAGCGATCCTGACAGCAACCTACTGGACCGTTTCCTGTTTCCCAGCATCCTTTTTCAATGAGGAGGCTGAAAACAGGACATAGTTTTCCAACTGCAGTCTCAACAGCAATGAGAAGAAAGCTCCATACCATGTAGCCCAGCACCAATTTCTTGCATTGATAATGGCAGCACAGAATTGGTTTATGTTGGACCTAATGCCGACTGAAATAAGTCCGTTTTAGCAGGGCTGCTCCTCATCCAGTTTTCTTCCATTGTTCTGACAGGTTGGATCATCTCATCCCCAGTGTAACACTTTGGGTTTTTGCTGAGCTTCCTGAGGCATGTATTGGCACTCAGTCTCCAAGTTTCTCAAGGTCTTTCTGGACTGAACCTTCTTAGAGATATGCTGAGGGTGTGCTCTTGCTATCAAATCTGCTGATGTAGATAATGAAAAAAATGGTCCCTACTACTTACCTGTGGTATACTCTGCTTCTTAACTATCAGCTCAGCATCAAGCTATTGATTTTGTTGAGTTTTTTTTCCCCCATTGAACTTGTAGCGGTACAGACAATTTAAAATCTAGGGCTGATATCAGAGTCAGTTAAAATACTGCCTGTGTATTGTTTTTCTCTGTAGCACAACAGTGATGTGTCAATGGTATCTGATGTGTTAAATCACACAATATTAAAATCTGAAAACTAACCAGAGTGGTTCGGAGTGCAGATGAGTATAACTAGTTTTTGGTATTTTCCTAGTTTTTTTTAATGTTAGATAAAGTTTGATTATCTCTGAAATAATATTGATTAAAATTGCTCTAGTTAAGCTTCTTCAGTGTGCTTTTTACCAAAAACCCATCCAGATGGCCCAGGACTGCTGTGACAAGGCAAGCAATTAAATTAAGCATTCCCTACTGATTTTAAATAACAGGACAAGGTGAGTTGCTTTCTAAAAACTCGGATTACTTTCTGTTTAACTTCTTCCAGAATGATAGCTGGGCTATTTCTTCCTCTTTAATCTAATATTGTTGGGACAGAATTTAATTTTTTATGCCAAATAGGATGCTGATACCATATTTAACATACTTTTTTTTCACCAGTAACACACAGAAGTCTCAAAGCTAATGGCCCTAAATGTTTCCTCATATTGACTATGGTTTTCAAAAAGACAACTATGAACTCCAGAAATACTTGTCTTTGCAGTATTTAGTATCAACACAAACACTGTTCAGACAAATTGTTTGTCCATGTTTCCACTTTTTTATGTACTTCTACCTCTTCTTAAAAAATTGCAATCTATTAGTGTAAGAGTAATTTTATGAGCCAGAAGATAGTAATTTAGATCTCAAAACCCACTTGTAGTGTGATATTTTTCCTAAAATATATTGCTTTTCTGAAATGAATCTATGTTAAAGTGTTGGCTTTTCTCACCATATTTCTTGTAGAGCACTTTCAGATTCCTGTCTGCTAATCTGAGTGACACAAATACACTTTCATTGTGCTTAGTCCTGTTTGCCCTGGAGAGGTACCATTGCTGAGAGATGCTTTGATTTCTTATTATTCTACTTTATTAACAGATTTTTTTAAGAACCATTCATGGAACATATCAAAGACAAATGAGAGGATAACTGTCACAGAGAGCACAATCAGAAACCTTTTAGCCAGGGAGAATACCTCAGGATGAGATTTAGCAAAAAACATTTGACTAATGCATATTCTTGAAAAATAACCCATCAGGATGATGAAGAATTTAATGAGGAAAGGAGCAAGGCGAGATCATTTTCAAACTAAACAAGTCTGTAATGAATTTATAGAGATAGGCTAAACCGAGCTAGTCAAAGAACAGAATGGCCATATTTATTTATTTATTTTAGGAAATGGCAGGATTTATCAAAATTTAATCTCTTCCTAGTTTAGGATGAGAAATTTAAACAATACAATCCACAGTGAAAACATCATCTTGTGAGTAAATGCACATCTGAATTTTGTGTGTGTTCAAAACCAAACCATTTCAACTGTATCAAGATGCTGTGATAACTTTTTTGTCAGCATTTTATAATAGTACTACATGACACACATTTAAATTTCATTGACTTGGCATCTTTCAGTAGAAAACTACTTCCCTGGAAATTGTTTAATCAACTCAAAGATGAAATAGTGCACTATAAATGTTTTCAGATTCTTTACATCCTTCTCTGTATAGCGAGTGCTTCTCTCATCAAAATCAGGAAACTTCAACTCATTGGTACTAGTGCTCTCCTTGCCTTTCCCCACCCAGCCCACCTTAGCAACCTGCCTTACCCTCATAGATGAGTCAAAGGAGATGAAAAAGCATTAGTTTTCTGGAGTAAAGCTTTCTAAGAGAAGGCATTTACTAAAAATGCACCAAGAACTTTTTAAAGACATAGACCTGAACTATTCCCAAAGGAAGTAAGCTTCCTCAAATTAGTTTTTAACTGACACTATTTTAGCATAAACTGGCCCTCAAGAGTGAAGATGCCAAGAACAACTTGGGTGCTTGGCTGAGCAGGGATCTTCTCTTGGAAATAAGGCAATAAAGGAAGGTTTAGAAGCAAGGACAAGTGACTTGGGAAGAACACAGAGATTGTGCCTGCCACTGTAAGAAAAAAGTTTGTGCAGCCAAAGCTCAACTGGAGTTGAAGCTGGCCAGAAATGTGGGGGACAATAAAAAGAGTTTTTTCCAATATATAAATGGCAATAGGCAGTATAGAAATATCATTACAAGATGAGGATGGTCAGCTCACAGAGACAGAGACAAGGTAGAAGTGTTGAAGACATCCTTTGCCTCCATCTTCAAAATTAATGATGGACCACAGGGGTCTCAGTGCCCTGAGCTGGAGGATCATGACTGTGAGAATGATCAATCCTGAAGATGTGCACTATCTGTTGCTCCAGCTGGATCTCTAAAAATCTGTGGCGCCTGATGGGGTTCATCCAAGAATCCACAAAGAGCTGGCTGATGTCATTGCACCACCTCTCTTGATGGTTTTTGAGCAGTCTTGGAAATCCAGACAAAACCCAGCTGACTGGAAGCAGGTGCACGTTGTCCCAGTTTTTGAGAAGGACAAGAAGGAGGACCCCAGATACTACAGGCCCATTAGTCTCACTTAAGTGCCTGGTAAAGCTATGGAAAAAAAATATTCTGGGAAGTATTGAAAACACCTGAAATATAAGGCTGTAATTGGTTACAGTCAGCATGATGGCTTCATGGGAGGAAAGTCCTGCTTATCCAACCTGACTTCCTGTTATGACAAGGTAATCCACCTAGCTGATCAAGGGAAGCCAGTTGATGTAATCTTTTTGGATTTCAGTAAGGCTTTTAATACTGTCTCTCCCAGGATCCTTCTGAACAAAATGTCCAAACACAGCTGGATAAACACATCATGTGGTGGGTGAGCAACTGGATCACAGGTCAAGCACAGAGGGTAATAGTGGATGGGGTGACATCAGACTGGTAACCTGTCACTAGTGGGGTTCCACAGGGCTCTAACTTTGCCCTGTACTCTTTAGCATCTTCATAAATAAGTTGGATGCAGGACTGGAAGAGATACTAAGCAAGTTTGCAGATGACACAAACCTGGGAGGAGCTGTTGGCTCCCTCCAAGGCAGGGTGGCCCTGCAGAGAGACCTTGACAAATTAGGGCACTGGGCAATCACTGACCATATGAAGTTCAACAAGGAGAAGTGCCAGATTCTGCACCTGGGATTGGGCAAACTTGGATGTTTGTAGAGACTGGGGAATGAAATGCTGGAAAGCAGTGCTATGGAAAGGGACCTGGGGGTCCTGATCAATGGCTAGTTGAATATGAATGAGCAGTGCCCTGGCAGCCTGCAAGAGCATCAGGCAAAGCATCACCAGATAGGTGGAGGAGGGGATTGTCCTGCTCTGCTCAGCACTGGGGCAGCCTCACCTTGAATACTGTGTGTAGTTTTGGGCACCATGATATAAGAAAGACATTAAGCTCTTAGAGAGTGTCTAAAGGAAGGCAACTAAGATGGTGAGGGGCCTTGAGGGGAAGCCATATGAGGAGTGGCTGAGGGCACTTGGTCTGTTCAGCCTGGAGAAGAGGAGACTGAGGGGAGACCTCATTACAGTTGCAACTTCTTTGTGAGGGAAAGAGGAAGGGCGGGAACTGATCTCTTCTCTGTGGTGACCAGTGACAGAACCCAAGGGAATGACCTGAAGTTGTGTCAGGGGAGGTTTATCAGAAAAAGATTCTTCACCCAGAGGGTGGCTGGGCACAAGAACGGGCTCCCCAGGGCAGTGGTCACAGCACCAAGCCTGACAGAGTTCAAGTACTTGGATGATAGCCTCAGGAGGAACATGATGTGAATTTTGGGGATAGTCCTGTGCAGGGCCAGGAGCTGGACTCGCTGATCCTTGTGGATCCCTTCCAACTTGGCATATTCTGTGATCCTGCCAGGTGTTGTTTGAAGCTGGTGATAAAAATTAAATACTCTAGTTCCTGAAGGCTCAGAAAAAGACTGAAATAGGAGACTTCAGGGATGCTCCACCCCAGATTGAAAACCAGAAATAACTAGCAAAAGACTTTATTCTTATAGCAAGTAGAAAGCACTTATGGTTTTAGACTTACCACAATACTTTATGCTCCTAGAAATGGTAAAAGGGATCATTATCTTCACACTCGGCCTGGAGGTTCATGACTGTGCCACTGAGCATGGGTGCCACTTAGCATTTCTGCTGATGTTTCTGATGCCTGGTTCAAGGAGACATTTGCCTTAATTTAGAAACCTCTTCTGCCACTTGTTTCCTGGAATCATAAATATTAATAGAGTCACTATTGTATATTATCTTCTATCCACAAAATGTCTGTAAAATATTTCTTATGATGCAGCCTTTGAAGTGAGTTGAAAGATGAATATTGTGCAAGATGGAACGATAACAGAGGCAGCATCAAGATGACATTTTCTAAGAATTCTTATTGCCGGTGTCTGTTTTTTCACAAGCTGTAATGCTAAAGGTCTTGCCTACAGAATAAATGACATTAAGCTACATAGAGAGTTTACCCAAATAGCATCTCACAGTATTTAACAGAGCTTTTTCATGATGTTTTCCTTAGAAAAATTATGATTTAGAGATATAGATGCTTCTTCAAATACAGAAATTTTTTCTATTGAATTAGGATCTTAAGGTTACTGTGTGCATTTTGGAAAATAGCAATACTTGGTTATAGCATATTATGATAGATCTGATATGTTCTTTAGTCTTTAGCCATGAGGTCATTGAGAACTGGAGCAACTTGCTAAAGATTTTTGTAGATTGCCTGTGACTGGAAGTTGGCATATCAAGATTGTGTGGTGTTTCAACACAAAAATGTTATTTAGACAGAAAATGAATTAATTCAGAGGATTCCTCTGACTTGCATTACACCATATGGTTACAGGATTGTAGCCAGTTACTTTTGATCTTATGATCTATTAATTTACAGTATATTGGACGAACCTGTTCAATTGGCAGTACACACAGGCCTCCTGAAAAGTTCCCTGATGACTTTGAAATGTATTGTACAGTAATAAGGTACAATTCCTCTTGCAGTGCAATAGGGATGATGTTCATCCACGAAACACTCAAAAATCCTTGGATTGGATTCTGTGTTCCTGTAAGTAGGGCAAGAGTATAGCATAGTTGTGAGTAATGCAACTTAGTTATGTGCAGTTATCAGTAGACTGAAAGCTGTTTGGAAAAACATGTACAGAAAATGGGTGAGAGACAGGACATCTTGTTACCAGTCACCTCAATTCTCAGTTTCAAGGCTAAACCTTTCCTTCATGTTGGCTGTGTAAGCCAAGAGTGAGTGAAATGGCTATCCAGCTTTCATGCTCTAGGCTCAAGGAGGTGGTACTGAAATTGTAAAATGTTATCTCTGGTTTGTCTTTCTATTGGTGTTAGAAATGCAGATTTTTCCTATGAAAACAAAAGTGACGGAAAGCTATTGCTTTTAAAGGATTTATAGTAGCATTTTAGAGTAAGACAGGGGAATGATTGAGCCCTGCATTGTCAAGTTTGCTTGTCTAAAACAAGGTACCAAAATGTGTGCCTGTATATACACATAGACAAGTAAATAATTATCTTAGTGTTCAAAAGTCCTGAGCGCATTCAGAAGTAATTGAGCTTAGTGGGATTACATTATTATTTCAATATCTGTTTTAAAGACTTTAGGAAAATTTAAGATCAGGCTTTTATGTCATCCTACCATAAGCTTTCCCTGTCACATGGTGATTACACCCTCAGTCACCTCTCATCAGCCTAGCCAAGAAGTCTCCAAAGTTACTGTTATGCTGTAGTCCTGAGAATGGTTATCTTCCCTTCAACCAGAGAAGACAATCCTGTGCCTTCTCAAATATTACCAATCTCAAATATTTGTCAGGCTTTCTTGAACAGGTTGATTTTATAAATGTGGATTTCATTAACCTCAGTATGACATGTTTGCTCTGTACTGCCTTTACAATTAAAGCTGCTCTTAAGGCCCAAACAGGATGTATGTTTTTCTCCACATTCTGCTGACTTTCACAGACTAATAGTTTCACCCATCTTTTATGCTTTACTGTGCTTGCAGTAAAAAGTGAACTAAACCTGATTTTTGATGATCCTGCCCCCCCAAATATTGCAATAAAATAATTTGATTAATATGTGGAAACTTGTGTCCCAGAACACAATGTGTAGGCCAGTTTCAGCTGTTCAGCTGGAACACGGGTGATGTGTGGTTGGTACAGCTCTTCGTGAGTCATCTGAATGTACTGTTAGGGAGACAAACATAAAAAACCCTGATGCCAGCCCAAGGGGTGCCTGGCTTACAATGAGGAAACCTTTGATGGGAGAGGCAATGGGAGTAGTGTGTGGAAAGACCAAGTGAGGCAGAGTATTTTAATTTTTTCATGTTGTCATCTCATTTTCCAGTGTGACAGCTCCTGCCTGAGATTTCAAGCCATTGCACTAGTCTGAAGAACTGTAACTACTGCTTTTGACTTTGCCTTCTTCTCTATTGTCATATGGGATGCTTCATAGAACTTAGGGGGGGGAAAAACCCTCCAAAAATGTACAAGATTTAGCTAACTTACAATAAACTTGGAACTGACCCTTTAATCTAGGTTTAAGTAATAGTTCAAGAAATTGTTTCCTTTGGGACTAAGTGATGCAACTTCTCAACCTGACGCTGGAGTGTCAGCAAACCTCAGCTTGCTGCATTTCAGCCAGTGTCAATAACAAAAATGCAATGAATTGCACACTGGACAAGACTTCACCTTTTCTAAAGTAGTTTGATGCATGCAAACATATGCAAGTGCATACAAATGCATATGTAATCTCCACCCCCCTACATTTGCAGATAAGTGGATATTGCTGTGTTATTTCTCATGCCACATTTTGACTGCTGTTCTATTTCAGATATAAGCAGCTTGGTTTATGGGACTTAGAGCCTGTTAAAACTAATTACCCTTACTATTATCATCAATTAACCCCAATTAACGTCAGACAGAAATGCAAAAATGTCAAACCATTTTCTACAATTCAGTATAGATGAGTTCAGAGGAACTGATAATGATACCTTCAGGCTGCACATGAGAAACTCAGGCTGCTAAAAAAGTAAAAGCTTTCTTCTAGGTTTTATACACACATCACTTATAGAGGCCAAGCAATTGGTGCTTTCTGACACCAGGTCTCCCAGCTATTCAGATGGAAGAGGATGTGGGTTAGAGCCTTCAGTGGTCAACATTCTCCAGGATGATAGCTTTGGCAGCTTTCCAGCAGCCTGACACAGAGGATGTGCTACAAGTGCAACCTTTGTCACTTGGCTAATTTCTCTGTCTTAGCATTGAATAATTTTCCCATTCCATGGCAGTATTCTGTACAACATTTAATTTGTCAATCTTATAAATATTTAGTCTCTAATGAAACATATATTATTGAGGATTTTCACTTTTGAATCTTGCACTTCCAAACCTGATTTTCACTTTCTGCTTCAGGCGATGGGGGCCTTGATGAGTAAGGAGCAAGCCTTCTGCTTTACACTACATCTCATTGGAAGTGATATTAGTGTCCTTGTCTTTAATCCATTCTTCATCCCGATAAAGGAAAGTAAGTCTAAATCAGTAGCAAGATTCTGTGTGTGCAGTGAGCATCTGTTGAAGGAAGGGCAAAGGCTTACAGGTAAGGGGAGCTGTGCATTGGGGATAAAATCAGTTAAGAGTAGTTGGAATTGTACTTTAAAATAAAAATAAATTAATAACATTAAAAAGAGAAAAACAGACTATACCAGAGAGTTGCTCCCCCAACTTGTATATAAATCTAACTTAAGTAGCTTGCTCAGCAATAGGTATTATGACATTAGTGTGTACAGTTTTGCCACATATGCTTTTCAGACATAGTTTTGCTGTTAAATTAAGAATGAGGAATTGAGTCACTTTTACTAAATTAAAATTATTATAGTTCTTACAGTAGTCATATGTAGTAGCACTAGTATATTAATGTTGTTGGCTCATGAATGCCAATATTTGCACAAGATTTGAAGTACTGGTTGAAGTTGTGGTTCTAGGGCCGGTGGATCTATGAAAGGAGTTAGTTCACAATGTTTAGTTTTCTGCAACATTTCCTAAATCAGTGGCTTTATCCTGGCTGCAGTATGTAGCTTGGAAACCTAGGATGTAGCTGTGCCTTATGGGGATAAAGCTCTGCTCAAAATTCTCTGACTGTGTCTGCCAGTATAGCTCCTCTGTATCCTCTCACATCACTCATCACTTTCTGATCCTTTCTATTGACATCACCTGCATTGGGCTTTGGAAAGTTTTCAGGGATGACTATTGCATGTGTGCAAGCTGAATATGATTGTTTTTCTTTATTCTGTTAGGATGCAGTGTGATACTTATGACAAATACTGTAGCAACTAAGTCTCTTGTTATTATAACAGATTCAATTCTTAATAAAAGGTGAAAAATGTCCTTATCTTTCACTTTTTTTGCAGTGCAACAGTGAACATCAGTAATTTAAAAAATTAGTATTTTTCTGACTTCGGAAAGTGTAATTTGAAATATACTCCAACTTTCTTTTTCTTTATATGGGTTTTCTACTTTAACAATGGAACCTCTTTGAGTACACAATACAAAGAACATGTTATGTTATGTTATGTTATGTTATGTTATGTTATGTTATGTTATGTTATGTTATTTATGTTATGTTATGAAAGACTATCATAAAAGAGAATAATCTACACATCTTTGAGGTATATACGTAGCAATACTTCAGTTCTTTCTATGCTACAAATAGCCCTGGTTACAATATTTTACACCACAGCTGCGAAAGGGCTGAATGGCATTGGCCTTCAGGGAGCACAAGAGTGATCTACTGGTCAAAGTATAGGACTGAGAAGAGGAAAATTTATACTGCAGGTTTGTGTTTGTGGTGGTGTCTAAATCATTCTATCTGACCAACTCAGAGGCAGCTTGGTTATATACAGTGGTGTCTCAGCCATACGTCATGCCTTTCCTGTCTAAAAAAGAGTAGGAAGAAAAATCATGATCTTATTGACCACAACACTGTTTGGCCCTTGAGAAAGATCAGTAATATATATGCTCCAGAGAAAGGCACAAGAACGTTAAATCAAAGAGATTTTGAAATAATTTAGAATTTGCTTCTGCTTTTCTTTTTGCCTCATAATAAGGCTGACTTATACTGTGGAGTACTGAGGTTTTAAATCCCTCGTGAATGCTAAGCTTTGTGAAGTGTTTTGATAACTTCAGTTGAGAACCACTGTGTAAGACAAAGTAGTAGTATTATTAATTGTTTTATTATACAGTGCTCATACATGTCAAGAAATATAAATACTGGAGGTGAAGGGTGGTGAGGGCAACATTTGCCAACCATAGGCCTAGAAGTGTTTATGCACCCTGAAATGACAGGCTTGAAGGTTTTTGTAATTTTCTCAGGGGTTCTTTGCAGAAACACACATTTCAAGATTTTCACTTTTCAAGTTCTTACTGCAAGAAAGAAGTTTCCTTCTTATTCCTGGGACAAGAACAACTATCTCTCTCTCCCAACTAGAATGGGAAAAAGTGAAGCAAAGAGAGAGGCTGTTTTCATCTATTATTACCATGAAGCTGTCTTGGACCCTTGAGACATTTTTTTTTTTTAACATTTTCCTGCTGTCCTGTGTAACAGTAAGGATCCCAAGCATGTATTTTGTTGTGTTTCCCTACCTGAACTTACCAAAGAGTAAACCTATGGGGGAATTTCAAAATTTCAGATAAGGCTCAGTCTGCATTTCATAGAATTTTACTTGTCTCTTTGTGTAATATTGTTTTAAAGTGCTTATAAGATAAATGGATGTTTACAATAGCAGAACAAAACTACAAGTATCTGCTAAGCCTTCAATATTTTGCTAAGTTACAAAAATATGGATACCCTTCCTGTGATAAACAGCTTCTTCTGCTATTGAATGGCAACATTACCATTGATGCAGTGGAAGTGCCATCATCCTGATCTTGATTCTTCACCATCCCTGAATCCTATAAATTTGTCCATTCTTGAGAGGTAATAGCCCTTTTAATTATTCCATTTGGCTTACTTACAGTTTGCTAAGAATGCCTATAAATGATTTTTACCTTCCACAATCCTTATTTTAAATTCCTGAAAACCTTCATATGTTTTTTGTAGTATCCTTAGTCTTTGTTGACTTAGTTTTAGGAAAAATCATCTCATGTATGCTAGGTGCATAGCAGAGAAATGAGGGGCTAGGGCAGATTGTTGGAGCTCTTCTAAGGCTAAATCCTTCCTTTAAATCCTGCATACAAGGCAAGTGATGTTAGTTTTATCTTTATGACCCATACATAAATAAATGGCATACACCAATGCAGTTTACGGTAGTTTGGAAGTCATTGCCTTTCTTAGCAAGAAATAATAATAAAAAAACCCCCTCAGTAGTCGCTTTTTCTTTTTATTTTTGTTTGTTTGTTTTTTTGTTGGGTTTGGTTTGTTTTTTGTGTGCTTTATGCTTTAAAGTTTATTAATTACTATCAAAGGCAAGGTCTTTATTCAAAGAGACTTATTGTAATTGTATGACCTGATTAGAATCAAGCTTGTAATCATACATATTTCATAAATAAATTAATTAAATTACTCTGCACATTATGTTCTTCAATTTTTTGATATGTATCTGGACACAAAAATGTTGAGCATGTGTTATTGCAAATAAATGATTTACTTTGCCAATAACAACTTTGCAAATGGTAGCATGGTGCTATCTCTTTTGCTATAAGCTAATATTTCTTTTTATTAACCATACTAAATATTGGAATGTGGACGAGTGACATTTTCTTTATTTATATAGACTTTTAATGAACAAAAATGTAACATCATAATTTATAGGATTTACATGGTGTTAGTTCTGCCTAGTTGCAGGCAGGTGTATCAATGCTTTTATTAACATTAACTACTGTACAGTTGCTGCTATCAAGAAATTCTTAGAGTACAAATTAAAACAAAAAGCTTTGGTTGCATCTCATTAAGCAAAGTAGATTATCTTTTCAGTAAGTACCTAGCCACCCGCTTCTGACTCAGGAACTCATAAGATGCATATAGGGTGACTTTGGATGACTTGGCTGCTGAAAAATTTGAAGCTGTATGGCAACATTTTTCCAAAGTGACAGTAACATCTCATTACAAATTCAAGAATCTATGATTCTTAGAAATGGTAAGCTTTTAGTGTTGTCAGCACAAGGCTGTGAGCATTGCTGCCAGACCCACGCAGCAAACATACTGAGATTGCCAGCACAGAGAGATTTATCTATCCACAGTTTTGGCTAGATATTGAAAAGCTGAGATAGTCTCTGGTATGTCATTCAAAGAGAAATCTCAGAAGTAGCTTCTTGTTGCTGTGGGTAATAGGTTTACATTTATATTCATTATATTCATGTCATAACCTTTATGAGATTTACTTGATGTCCCCTCTTTATCTTCTTTACAAATCTTCCCTTTGTTTCTATTTCTTCATTTGCTGCTGTCTAGAAGGCCTTGTAAAGACCAAAAAAAACCCATGAGCACTCTCAGTGTATCAGATTTCTCAGACCTGCCTGTCAAGGTGTGACGTTAACTCCTTTTCCTTATATGACAGTTGACAGGTAGGTGTCTCTGTTGTTTGAAAGGGTACTTGCTTGGTGCTTGTCTCTGCCCTTTCACTTTTATACAAAATTCTCCTTTTTCCTTATGCTATTAATATTTTCTATGAATTTGAAAGAAGGCAGAAATTAGTCATTCTTCACTTTTTCTTTTTTTTTTTCTTTCACAAATCCTCTGATTCTTTCTTGTGCACTATAAATTCTGACTGTTCCTAGTGCTCTACCCAGATATTTCAGCAAGCTGAAGAGCTGACTGAGGGCTGCTGCCTGATAGTCAGATTCTGTAAAAGGATGGCTCCATGTTTTAGATGACGGACACTGTGGCAGGGTCAAGCGTGCAGGTTCACTTGGCTAAGTGTCAACTCCAATTACAGAATACTACCTCCCAAAATTTTAAAAAAATTAAAAAAAAAATGCAGTCCCTTCTAAAAGCATGTGGAATACTTCTTAATTGGAGGAAAACTCTCTTTTAATTTTTTTATAAAGCAAAGCATACAAAATTTAAGTGAAAACTTGTAAAGGGTATAGATCGAAATTTAAGATTTGTAGTGTTGCTTCAGCACATCTAACTCCAAACTCTAATCTGTAAATTGGCACAAGTTTCACTGTGCAGTCATTTAATTTCAATTCCATTATCTTAGACTCAACATAAGTGATTATTCTTCTCTTTGGCTAGGCAATGTAGCTCTTGACTATTGCAAATCCCAGACTTGAATCAAACTCTGAAGTCATTACAGTCCAATAAAATGCTTCTAGCATCCTTCACTGATACCAGTAGTGCTGGAACTCAGCTCTTTTGTTATAAATGAGAGGTTGCCCAGAGAGGTGGTAGATGTCCCATCCCTGGATAAATTCAAGGCCAGGTTGGAAAGACCTCTGAGCCACCTGATCTAGTTGATAGTTGTCTAGTTGAAGATGAAGACTAGATGATCTTTAAAGGTTCTTTCCTACACAAATGAGTCTATGATTCAATGAAAGAGTATAATAATTTTCTATCCAGAAATAGACAATGTCCAAAGTTACAATATGTTTGACAGTCAATACACAGTGGAAAGAAAGTTCAGGACACAAAATACCCTGGGGTCAAAAGGTTTAATACAGTCCATTGAGATTAAATATTTTTCTGTGGCATCTAATCTGGTAACAGACTATAAGCAATGAGGTAACCTCTACTGCAGAAGACCCAGTGAACACAATGTTAATGAACTCAGTGTTAATAGCAGCCCTGTGCAGTATGATTTCAAGTCCTTCTTTTGAATTAGGGATTTGGACACAGTTACATAACCCTATAAATACTAACTTTCAGGGTTTATCACTTGGCAGTGCACTTGTTCACAACACCAGCTGGAGGAAGCAGTTTATTTCCAGCCAGACTTGAGGCAAACACACGATCTGGACAGAATTTAGTTCCTTATAAGCTTATTTGTCTGTGGTTTGTTTCTATTAGTTTACATTGCTTCCTAACAAGATGATTTCTGTTGCTCCTTCCTTAATTCTGCCCATAGGCTACAGGAAAAAGCCTGTGGGGACATTTGGAAATGACTGCTTCTAAGTGGCAGAAGCCTGAGATACTGCACTGCTTGGTGTTTAAATGCCTGTGGGAGCCAAACCTTTGTGCCAGCAGTAAATAAGTTGCCTGAACCTTCACCAGCGAATCAGACCACTGTTCCTCTTTAGCAATTTTATAAACTGTTGTGCTGATCTACTCAACTGAGGTTAAAATGTCATGGTCAATGGAAAATCTGAGTGGAGATCACCATTTACACAACTGCTCTTCACCAGCCTTCAAACACTTCCTCTGCGCAATAAGGCAGGGTAAACAAGAAGTTTTTTCTAACAAAGCCACTCTGAAATACTTCTCTTTAGCATGTTTAGTGAAAACATGCTAAAGACATACCATTTAGAAACTTGAAACTCCCATGTTGCTTTCTAAACACATTTACAAAACATGAGTAACAAAACATGGAGGTCTCCATTTTCAGAGATGCTCAAGGGTTGAATATGAAGCCCATGGGAAATATGGGTGTTCAAATATTTGGAATTGTCCTGGTGTCAGTTGGTATAGAATTAATTTTCTTCCTAGTAGCCGGTATAGTCTCATATTTTAGCTTTAGGACGAGAATAATTTTGATGACACATTGATGTTTCAGTTGTATCTGAGCAGTGGTTACAAAGAGTTAAGGACTTTTCAGCTTCTCCTACTGCCCTGCCAAGGGATATTTCATACTGTATGTATGACGGTCAGCAATACAACTGGGGAAGATTGGCCTGTGGGTGGCAGCCCACTCATCTGGGACTGGATGTGCAGTGGTCAGTGAGTGGTAAGCAATAGGTTTGTGAATTACTTGTTTTGTATATTCTTTTATAATTATTATTATTATTTTCCCATCCTTTTTTCTCCTATTAACTCTTTTTATCTCAATCTGCAAATTTTAATTCTTTTTTCCCAATTCTCTCTTCCATTCCACATTGCAGGGAGTGAATGAAAGTCCGGGTGGTTCTTAGCTGCCTTCTGGGTTAAGTCACAAGACGAACATAGGACCTTCCCCTTTTTGGTCTTACAATTACTTTCCCGAGTTTAGGTGCCGCTTCCTTCTCTAGTGTGATGTATTACACTGTGTTGCAGAATTACAGAGGCATACTATTATTCTTCCAGGTTTTCCTTCTCTCAGTTCAGTTTTAGTGAAAAGATTTCTTACAGGTGAAACCCTGCCTGCTGATCAATGTATCACATTTAAGTTACTGAGGATTGCTGATGGCATACATTAATGTCATAAATAAAATAAGACCCCTAAGCAATATTTCTGAAGTGATGAATGATGTCTACAGTGCTTTTGAGAATTTAATATAGAAGAATTTGGGGTAGTTCAGACACTGTCAAATACAAGACTGTTTTTTTCTTTTTAATTGTTATTATTATTTTTTTAATTGCAGGCTAGTAGGAATCACTTTGGAAAAGGCCCAAATTAAAAAAGACCAACAATAATTATTTCATTAAATCTTCTAGTCCCAAACCAGAGGCAATCTCTTCTTACAATGTTTCCAACATTTTCAAGAAAAAAAAATAACACTAGATTTTATGTCAAATTCTCTGTATAGGACAGGTTAAGTATTTTTACTTAGTGAACTGTCTGTTATAGCTTGGAAACCATCTACAAGCACAAAAAAGACTGTCAAAACTCATTAAGAACAGGATTATTTTAAATTATCACAAGTGATCTTTATTTTCCGCACCAACCATTTGCACTTCAGAAACTGATGGTAAAGATGTCTTTGAAGTGAAAGTTCTTATTTTTGGAAATGAAGATTTTTTACATGGAAGATTTTCTATAGCAAAAATTTGCTATGAAAATCACTATTCACAATACCTCAGTGTGCTACCAGAAGTTTCAAAATTGGTTTTGGCTGGGATAAAATTAATTTTCTTCATAGTAGGTAGTATAGAGCTATGTTTTGGATTTGTCCTGGAAACAGGGTTGATAGCAGATGTTTTTGTTATTGCCGAGCAGTGCTGACACAGTCTCATAAAATCATTTAGTTTGGAACAGACCTTTAAGACTGTTAATCGAATTGTAAACTCACCCCTGCCAAGTCCACCACTGAACCATGTCCCTCAGTTAACACCTACATGTCTTTTTAATACCTCCAGGGATGGTAACTCAATTACTTTTCTGGACAGCCTGTTCCAATGTTGAATAACCTCTTTGGTGAAAAAAAATTTCCTAATGGCCAATCTGAACCTACCCTTGTTATTTCTTCTTGTCCTGTCACTTTTTGGAGAAGAGACCTATTTATGCCTCCTTTTGCTTAGCTGTAAAGAGCAATAAGGTTCTTCCTGAGCTTCCTTTTATCCGCACTAAACAACCACAGTTCCTTTAGCTGCTCCTCCTAAGATTTGTGCTCCAGCCCCTTCACCAGCTTTGTTGCCTTTCTCTGGTGCTCCAGCATCAAAATCTCCTTCTTGAAGTGGGGATCTAAAAACTGAAAAAAATTCAAGGTGCAGCATCATTGGGGCCAAGTACAGCAGGATGGTCACTGCCCTAGTCCTCCTGGCCACACTACTTCTCACATAGGCCAAGAGGTCATTGGCTTTCTTGGCCACATGGGCACACTGCTGGATCTTGTTCAGCCTTGCTGTCAACCAAAACCTCCAGCTCCTTTTCCCCTGGACAGCTCTCAAGCCACTCTGCCCCAGCCTGTAGCACTGTGTGGGGCTATTGTGACCCAAGTTCAGGACTCAGCACCTGGCTTTGTTGAACCTCATACTGTTGGCCTTAGCCCATTGATCCGGCCTGTTCAGGATAGACCCTTCCAACTCTCCAGCAGATCAATGCTCCTGCCCAACCCAGTGTCATCTGCAAATTGATGATCCCCTTGCAGAGATCATGGACAAAGATATTAAAAAGAACAGGCCTCAGCACTGAGTGCTGTGGAACACCTCTGATGACCAGTGCCAGGTGTATGTAATTCCACTCACTGCTGAACTCTGGGCCTGGCCATCCTGACAGTTTTTTTACCAAGTAAAGAGTGTACCTGTCTAAGCCACAAGTAGCCAGTTTCTCCAGGAGAATGCTGTGGGAAATTACGTCAAAGTCTTTATTAAAATCTAGGCAGAAAACATCCACAGCCTTTCCCTCATCCACTAAGCAAGTCACCCTGTCATAGAAGATCTGGTTGGTCAAGCCGACTTGCCTTTTACAAACTCGTGCTTGCTCAGCCTGATCCCCTGGTTGTCCTGTATGCAGTGTGATGGCACTCAAGAGGATCTGCTCCAGGACCTTCCCCAGCACCCAGTCAGGCTGACAGGCCTGTAGTTCCTTTCATCCTCCTTCCAACCCTTCGTGTAGAAGAGTGTTGCATTTGCTGACTTTCTGTCACCTGTGACCTCCCTGGTTAGCCAAAACTGCTGGTAAATGATGGGAAGTGGCTTGGTGAGCCCTTCTGCTCTCTCTCTCAGTATCCTTGGGTGCATCCCATCTGGCCCCATGGACTTGTGCTGATATCATGCACAGGATATAAGGCAGGGGGAAGAAAGAGGAAGTGGAGAATGTTCAGTGTGATGGAGTTAGTTTTCCTGAGTTACTGTAATGTGTGATGGAACCCTGCTTTCCTGGAGATGGCTGAACACCTGCCTACCTGTGGGAAGTAGTAAATGCATTCCCTGTTTTGATTTGCTTGAATGTGTGGCTTTTACTTTAAAATGTCTTTATCTCAACACACAAGTTTTCTTGGTTTTACTCTTCTGATTCTCCCCCTCCTCCCCCCTCCATCCCACTGGAGGGAATGAACAAGCGGCTATTTGGAGTTTAGTTGCCAGCTGGGGTTAAACTGTGACAGCTGATCAATAGTGTCAAATATATTTTAACTTTTTATCTGAAGAGAGACATCAAAAATATTACCTACACACACAGCAAGTACCCTAAAAGTAAAGCAATATATTGAAAACAATGAAGCTCAACTAGTAACAGTAGCTGATCATGTATTTGTTTTATATTGGGTTTCAGTCTTCATAAAAGATGCTGAAGATGTTCAAGCCGAACAATCAAATGATAATGGAAAGTCTTTAAGAATGGGAAGTTGGATGAGAAGAATTATTGCATATTTAGGTACATTTTTAAGTCTGCAAAGTTATTTCAAAGAAAGAGAATTAAATTTTTGACAAAGTTGCCAGTGTGTTAAACTGCTGGGAATGTTTTTCAGTAGCTTGTGATAACAGGTATAAATTGTAAGCTTCGTGATTATAAACAACACATACATGGCTGTGTTGCATCTACTGTGCAGTACAGAAATCTCTGCACTTCTGCATGTGGATATATGAAATGTTTGGGATTTTGTAACTGTAAAAAGCTGTTTTGTCATTTAAAGTCAGTATCACTAAGCCTCAACCAGCAAGATTATGACTCTCCAATCCACATTAATAATTCAGTGCAAAATATATTCCTGATGCTCGTAGCCCTGTCAGAGATAGAAAGTGTTTATATTTTCTGGATAGATTACATTAAAAGCAAAAAGTATTAGTATGCTGCATGCATTTGCAAATCTAGCCATGATGGATATGCTATGATATGAAGACTGTAATTTTGAACCTAGCCCTGCATTACCATTCATGTTAATTTCTGTGCACTGTACTGATTTGTAACAGGCAACTCATGATAAAACTGTCCTGTCTGGGCAGGTGATATAGGTAAGGACAAGTGGTAAAACCTGAACCTCAAACCATATTATGGTCTCCATATGGGGCATGATGTTCTTCAAACACATTGTGTTTGGTCCCTCTTGTTTAAAGTTTTGGGTTTGTGTTTTGTTCAGCCCTTCAGTTTTTCTCACATCTCCATCCAGTGCCCCCTGCTGGACTCAGGGTGACAAGGGGTGCATGCAAATATCTTTCCAGTGAAATCTGCTTTAGTCAGAATGACTTAATGAAAGATGGCCTAGCTATTGTTTGTCAAACTTGTGCATGTCATATTTGCAACAGAATCAGCCTTTCGAAAGCAGAGGCTTATGTGATCAAGTCTTCCTTTGAACTTCTGGATTCTCATTAGAAGCACAAAGCTTTGTCATGCTGTTGCAATAAATTATATTTTAATAACTGTTAAAACCTTTGAACATAAAGTTTAATAATAACACTTGCAGGAATTAAATACTTTCATCAAGCGTCAGTGTTTATGGTCTAAACCCATTAGATGCTCACCACCTGCTATCTAAGGCGGGGACTGGTGTTTGCCTTGAAACAAGGGCTGTCTGCAATGAACACTGGACAAATACAGTCAGTAACAGCAGACAAAAAGGGATTCTGTTCCAGAGTTTACAGTTTAAAAACACAGGCCAGAAGAGGAGTGTGAAAATGGAGCTGAATGTGCCAGATGTGCTATCAAGGAGTTTTCTCCCATCTCTTGATAGTTGCTATTTTTTTAAGGAATGGAGATCTGTCTCAGGAGTCACCGCTGGTGGGCAAGGATTAGCCAAATTTAAAGACAAGTAGAACAGAAGGTGTGCTGCAAACAGAGTAGAGAAAGAAGTGGGTGGCTTTAGTGGAATGGGAGTGCAAAAAGGGCATGGAACTGAGACACAATTCATCCTGCCAGCTGCATGGCTAGACACACCAAACCACCATGGCACCTGTGTTTCTGCTCAAGCTTCTTGTATGACCTGTCCTGCTGGCTCAGGAGCCTTCTCAACCTGCTAATCTGGATTTATTTAGAAATGTTGGCCCACATGGGGGAAGTATTAAGCCATATGGCTATGCTATCTTGGAAGTGGTTGACCACAAAAGGCTGGAGGGTGCAGAGGCTTACAGAGTTATGACTCTGGCTGGGCTGTGTCTTTCCCACTGCACTCTGCTGGGGTTGCTTCCCTGTTTACTCTCACATTCCCTTCCTAAAACGCTTTCCTGAGCTATGGAGATGGCACCAAGCACCCATGCATTCTAGTAGTCACAGCCTTGACAATGTTGAGGGACATGCAGCAAACCATCAAGCAGGGACAGCTTTCTTTCTCAGTGATTCTTCTGGGAATAAGTTATTCAGGAACAGATACCAAGTCCCCATGGCAATGCTTTTATGAACCTGTCTCAGAGCTGGAGTTAGTCCTTTGAGGGCTGAAGCATATTCTGTGATATGAATCAGTAGCCTCCTTCCACTCAAGCCACCAAAACTGTATTGTCATGCTTGCTTCTGCTACAACTGGAATATAACTGCTGGGGCGTTGTGTATGTAAAGCACTCTTTTTTTTTTTCCCCTCAGAGTGGAAGATTGCTACAGATCAAAAGTCTGAACAGTTCACAATGATCATCTGTAATTCTGAGGAGAAATATGAGCATTTTTATTACTCAGGACAACCATCCATGTGCAAAACAGAATACAGATGTCAGTGAAAAAGAACTTTTTTTTTATCATGTGTGTAGTTTGGGTTTTGTGAGGTTTGGGGGGGGGGGGTTGGCAGTTTTGTTTGTTTGTTTTGTTGGGGGGTTTTTGTTGTTGTTGTTGTTTGTTTGTTTGTTTTTGTTTTCTTTTTGCGCAGGGATAAACTAGAAATCATCCTCTTGACTTTTACCTAGCAGCTTTTTATAGCTAAGGGTCTCAAAGAGCCATATAAGAAGTGGAATTCTTGTAACTAATTGTAAGCATGTGGTGAATTAGATAAAGCTTTCCTTATAGTCAATAAATAACTGGTTACAGTTAGTAAGCAACAGCATTAGAGTTTCTGATCCATCACATCTTTTCAGAACAACCAGCTAATCAGAGACTAGAACACTGTGTGTACACATTGGGATGCATGCTCTACAATGAGCAAAACAGTCTTTATTTTATTGCTCCATGACACAACATGGAAAAGAATATAGCAAGGTGAATTATATTTTGTGTATAGTGAACAAACAAGAAGGGTTGCGTCACTCCTAAACATGTAGTAAGTGTAATCTGGGCTGCAATGAGTTAGTAATGCCTTTCCTAACATATAACCACAAAGACAAGGCTGGGCCTGTGCTGACCTCTGTGCAATCATTTAATGGCTGTAGCATTCATTTTCACTAGTGCTTTCAGTGTCAGGGGAGGATCAAAGCAGAATCTGACTTTCTGCTGGCAAAAATTCTTCCTGGGAGCAATACCTCTCCATTCCAGTTTTCACATGTTTTTATGTTGGTTCTTAATATCCTGCATATTTCCTGTTACATTATTCCAAACTACTCAACCCTTTAATACAATATCCAATCCTGTCCATAAGCTCTTATTCATAATTTTCATTAAGTTATACCTCAGGCTACTAAAGGAAGGGTTAACCTGTCCTGCTTGTACAGTAGACCAATGGCAGAGACAAAAGCCAAGATTATGGCTTTCTATGTCATTAGTCTGTGTATTTTATATAGTCCTGTCAGTAAAGCTTTCTCAAAGGAAGAGACTGTAAGATGTGCCTTGGCATAGTCATGCAATGAAAAGGAAGCTCGCTGTGACAGGGTTCAGAATTGAAAGTTGACTGGACTTAATGTGATGTGCAATGTTTTAGTATAGTAGCTGTCAATTGCTATCATAATTATAAGAGACAGAATGATTACTGGAAATCAGTGGCTTAATGGTGAGTAAGCACAAATAAATGAACTGAAGGAGTTGGAGTTGGTGAGCTCCAGAGGTCCTTTCAATCTTAAGAAACTGTTTCTTAAATGATTTCATTGACATGAATAACCCACTGCATTGTTAAAAAAGACAAACAGGCAGGGAATTAGTTTTTCTTTTTGAGCAGAACTGCCTTTACTGCATATTTGCAACTGGTAGGGATCTGGCTCACATTCAGTGCTGTTAACTTGGATTGCATACAGGTAGGATGTATGAGAAATACAGTCACAAAATGTGCTTGAGAGGTAACACAGAAAGGTTATGCAATAGATTCTCCTTCCCCAAAACAATGTTTTCCTGTTTGCCAAGCTATCTGAGAGCTGGTGCTAACAGTCAAACATAAATTATTTGATGATTTTGGTGACCATCAGAATTAATTATTATAGAGAAGAGGTTCAGAGATTAGAAATTCTTTATTGTGAGGGTGGTGAGAGACTGGAACAAGTTGCCCAGAGTTGTGGATGCTCCACCCCTGAAATTGTTGAAGGCCAGGTTGGATGGGCTCTGAGCAACCTGATCTAGTGGAAGGTGTCAGGAACGTTGGAAGTAGATGATCTTTCAGGTTTATTCCAATACAAACCATTCTGTGATTGTATGATAAAACTACAGATGTTGGAAGGGACCCCTGAAGGTCTGCCCAACATCCTATTCTAGGCACATTCAGCTGGAGGAGGTTGCTCAGGGCCATGTCATGGTGGGTTCTGAATCTCGGTAAGGATGGATATTCCACAGACTCTCCGAGGAATGTGCTCTGGTGTTTGACCAATCTCATGACAATTATTTTTTTAAAAAACATATCTAGTCAGAATTTCCGTTGTTCCAGCTTGTGGCCATTGCATTTTTTCTTTCCACCAAGCACCATTTTTTCCATACTCTAGGTCATGTGGTTGTATTGTGATGATGGTTTCTTATTTGCAGTGAAATAGACCCTAAGGAAGACAAATTGCAGTCCCAGCTCTTCCACAGAGATGCAAGAGGACAGTGAAACCTCTTTATAGAGAAGCATATGGTTTTTTAGTTGTTTGCAAAGCATTTGTGCAGAGGCTGCTTCTTTTTGTTTCATATAGTGCTTTTGAATAGTTGCTAGACAGAAAAAAGTAGCATTGTCATAAGACAGTGAAGGAATTTAAGAAAAAAAAAAACACCCACACAAACCTTTTCCTCTTTTCTAACATCTTACAAGGAACAGCAGTGTTACACATTAACATTTATGAATCAAGAAATCTACTGACTAGATTACCTGGAGGCATTATTTCCCTCTGCTAAAACTTTGAAAGAGCAAGTTAAATCATTCTGCTTCTGAGCCTCCATTAAGGAAAGAACCTGCAAAACTGTATGAGTGTATGCATGCATGTTAATATATGCAACTTGTGTGCCCAGTACATGTGCACAGTGATCCCTTCCCTGACAACATTTTATCACTTCACAGTTTTGTGAACATAACTCTCCAGGCCTAACTGTCTACCAATGCACGTGATTTAATCAATGTTCTTAGATGGACTGATTCCATGGCTTCACTTGATAACCAGAGAAGAGGAAAAGTTACTCTGTAACTACAAATCTGTGAGGTACAGAGGGAGAAACTATGGTTTCATGTGGAAATTCCATGAAATCTCCAGCTTTCACCTCAGAAATAATAGTAAAGCCTAGTTAGTTTTTACAAGTCATACTAATTTGCAAGCACAAAACCTTCCATACTGACACAGAGTGACCTTCATGACTCTTGTTATTTAAAGATTCTGTTCAGCCTTTATGATGGATTACCTAATCTCTTCACTGGAACCTTGTAGATCCTCAATGATCAGTGATCATCTCCAGGCTACATACAATGTGCACAGTACATTCCCAGTTAGTACTGTCTCCATGCATGTGTGGCTTTCAAAGGGCTAATCTTCAAAAATCAGGGAGGAAAAAAAAGAAATGGAAATTGATTCTGTGGAAACATTTTTTATACAAAAAATGTGAATGGAAATTAGGTCCTCAGGATGCATATATTCTAAGATGCATTCTGTCATCAAGAAAAAGGCCAGTTTTCAGGGGAAAAAATAGTCATGGTTCAATGAGGAAGCGAAAATAACTATTTGACATAAACAAGATATGAAATTGGTGAGGGGAACTATGCATAGTGATCAATATAAATAAATTGCTCGCTAAATTAATAACAGGAAGCTGGAAACATGAAGGAAAATCCATAGCAGATATTTTCTACATATACCTGCAATAAAAAAAAAGGAGACATAGTTGAGGGCATAGGTACTTCTAAATTGTAAAGCATAAACTGTTAAAATAAAAAAGGGTATTTGATGCAGGGTTCTTGGTTTTGTTTGTTTGTTTGTTTTTTAAAAAAGTGACTTTAGGAGATCAGCTAAAAACATTTCTCCACTTGACAGCAACTGCTTATTTTTGTCAGAGGTGTTTTGCTTATCTTGAAGGAAATCCATAAGGCATGACTCGTTTGGTAATTAGTTTTGGTGAAATCAGACAGCCAAAAAATGTACTACTAACCTGAGAATGACATGCAGTACTATATACCTGACCCAATCGTGAATACATAGCCAGGGACAAACATACTTTTAAAATGCTATAGAAAGATATGCCTTGAAGCTAGGGCTATGTGTTTAAATTAAGTAAAAATTCCCAATATAGAAAATGTTATTTCATGTCTGGCTTATTTTACATTGGGTTTTATATGGTTTTATTTCAGTACCACTTTGTAAGTGAAAATCTTTATGGTTCAGTTTGGGCTGAAGTTTGTTCTTTGTAGTTTCCCATTTCACTGATGACCAATTAATAGTATTTGAAACAATTTAATGAAAGAGTCTCCCTTACCAGGATTTGGATGTAGGTCCATCCTAACATGTGCAGTTTTATTTTAGTATTAGACTAAAACTAGAGCTCATTTAATGCTCTGTAGTTTGCAGAGCTGTAAGTAGAATTCATTGCAAGTAGTATGTCAGGAAAAAAACTAATATGAAAACAACAAAACAATACCTCACTCCCCCCAAGCCCCCCCCTCCCCCCAGCAAGGAAAAACAAAAACAAAAAGAACCCCAAATCAACCAACCAAACAAAAACCCACCACAATAAACACATTCCTTTGGCTATGATTTTTTTTTTTTTTAAATGTATGCATATGGTTATAGTTTATCCCACAGAGCAAAGGCTTTTACATGAATAGTTTTTCCATGAGAGAACATAATGTTCTCTCTACACTTGATGACCTGCCCACATCCCTCCTTTGGCTTTTGTCTGCGGCACTACACATTGGCCGCACAGCACCTATGGCCAGGAGCGGCGGTTCAGCGTGATACCCGAGTATCGCACACCAAGGGCCAGGTGTGAGAAAGTGACCTCCACTATTAGCCGCAGACGAAGAGGCATCATCTAGAGACAATGAAGAAAATTTAAGCATCGAAAATGAAAATTTTAGGGGAGACAGATTTCCACGACCTATTTTAAACAGTGTGCCTCAACAGGAAGCGGCGTGAGCAGAGGCACACCTGTTACTGTGATCCCCAAACCCATGCGTCCCCGTGCTCCAGGAAACATCCCCTAGTAGGAAACGCCTCCCTGTGCTGGCCCAGTCACCGGCTCCGCTGCGGCCGGACCGGCCCCGTCCCCGGCCCCGTGCCCAAACCCGCGGCCAGCGCAGGGCGGGCGGACCGAAGGACGGACGGACGGACGGACGGACGGACGGGGCGGGCGGCGGGAGGGGCGAGGCGCGGCCGGACGGGCACAGCGCGGAGTGTCCGCCGGGCGGGAGGCTCTGCTGCCCGGGGGAGGCTCTGCTGCCCGGGGGAGACTCTGCTGCTGTCCCTGCCAGCCCTTCCCTGCCCGCGGCATGGCCGGGGCAGCGCGGGGGGAGCGCCCGTCCCTGCTCGCCGCCCGCCCCGCCGGCTGCGAGTACGGCTACGGGCACGGAGAGGGGCTGAGCGCGCTGCGGGAGCGGGAGTTCCCCCGGCTCCGAGGTACCGGGGCACGGCGGGCTGTGGGGGCGGGCCGGGGGCGGGGGACGCCCGGGCCATTCCCGGATCGAGTCGTCGCCGGCCGGGAAATCTGTGGAGGGAGGGAGCGGCGTCGGGGTCAGCTCGCTGCAGGTCTCTCAGCCACGGGGAGCGGACAGCGGGGCGCTCGCCTTCCCCTCCCCGCTCCCTCTGCCCCAATGGCCCAGAGGTGCCATGCGTTCACTAACAGGGTTTTGATACAGCAACAAAATGCAGAGAATGTTGTTGAGGGCGGGGAGAGGAGAGGAGGGAGAAATAAAAGTGGTAAAACAGCCCTTGTCTAGTGAAAGTTTGTGGTTAGACAGGTGTTTGTGAACTACTTTTGCAGTTTTGTATAGATTTTCCCATCCCCCCAACATTAAATGTCCTTTCACATACTACTTAAAATCTAATCGTGATAGTTATAAGACAGTAATTTATTGTACTTAAAGGAGTATCAATGCCCATGAGATCAGCACTTCAGAATATTTGGGGGGGAGAAAAACGAAGTAGGGAGTGGGGTAAATGGCATCAGTTTGGATGTCCTGAAACTGCTATTTAAGCGACTCTTTCTGGTAAGAGTTTCATGCCACTACTCTTTCTAGTAGTATCTTTGAATTTTGGTGATCAAACAGAAGAATGGGCTTTCTCACGCAGGGATGTTTAGTAAAGAATGGAGTTATGCTTTGCCTCTAGACAGATGTAGGAAAAACTTAAGCTTGACAGGTTGAAGAGCTTTAAGATTCAGTAAGTCAATTTCACAGTCTAGTTTTAGACATATTAGTTGCATCACTGAAAGTCTGAATACATGAAATTGCTTGTTCTAAATTCAGACTTAGGTACTGAAAAATGGGTGTTTTGTAACCCAGACACTGTTTAGGTATCTAATCGGGTGACTTTTCAAAACACCCAAGGATCGGACTCCTTTCTCATAGGCTTACCTGTTTTGAAATGAAGTGTGTCTGCTAATGAATATCTGGTGGATCAGTCTGCGTCCCAAAGAGAGAATACTGCAAAGGCAGATTGGGAGTTTTCCTCAATTTGAAAATGTTTTGGCTTATGTAGGCTACTGAGTTACACTTTGGTTATGCAACCTACTAAACTAAGATGGAGATGATAATTTAGAATATTTGCAGAAATAGCTAAATACAGGTATAAAATAGAATCTGCAACACACCTAATTAAAATCTCATAATTGTCTATGGCAAGGGGACCTAGATTGCAAATTCTTTATCCTTCATTTTCCTCCTTTGAATTTTAACATGCTATCCAATTCATAAATTATCATCCATTCATCTTGAATGTTTGTCACCTCTGTGAGGAATCTCAGTGTCCCTTAACTGATTGTGTGCATGCATGTGGTGTCCTTTGTCTTAAAACCAGTGGCATATCTCCTCTAGTCAAGAATTTGTGCCTTCAAGTAATACCCACAGTGCCAAATAAAAGGCGTCCAGGACCAGATTCCTACGCCTTGTGTCCCCTGCCTCACATGTCTCTTTGTCTAGAGCTGACTGATTTGACTATTCCAGGACAGACTCTGGGAAATGGCTGACAGTGGAGCAGCGTGGATGACAAACATGTTGCTTGTGTTTATACCTTGGACTCCTTTTATTTATCCATGTAGATGTATCCCCACTTGCTGAAAGTCTTGATGCATTGATGTTGATATTATAAAAAGTTTTTTAAAGTTCTAGATTTTCCTGCTTTGTAGAAATAAGGCAAAGGAAAAAGTGGCTATTGTACAGGTTGGCAGCAGCAATAGTAAGTAAAGGAACCTTCTGTGAGTGACTTACAAAAAATGAGCATTTAGCTGCTCAAGCATTTTCAGTGACCTGCCAGAACATGCAGGATGTGGAGTGAGGCAGAAGTTTCACATCTCTGATGGTCTTGGATCAACTCTGTGGATAAGTCCTGATTGTACAAACAGTTACTCACTAAGGAACTTGTAGCTGTTCATGGGGTTAATTTCTGCTGGGTGTCTCCCTCCTGCACAAAGTTGCTGCAATTATATCCCTTCTAGTAAAGAGCAATCTTAACTAGCTTCACTAGGCAAAAAAGAATGAGTTCTATTTTAGGAAGTTAACAGTAATCATTGAATCATAAAATGGTTTGGGTTGGAAGGGACCTTAAAGATCATCTAGTTCCAACCACGTCCCAAGCCACGGGTAGGCACACCTTCCACTAGACCAGGTTACTCAGAGCCCTATCCAGCCTGGCCTCGAACACCTGCATGGTCCACAACCTCTCTGGGCAACCTGTTCCAGTGCCTCACTACCTTTATAATAAAGAATTTTTTCCTAATATTTAATCCATACCTGTCCTCTTTCAGTTTGAAGCCATTCCCTCTTGTCTTATCAGTACATGTCTTTGTGAAAAGTCTCTCCAGCCTTCTTGTAGGCCCCCTTTAGGTGCTGGAAGGATCTCTAAGGTCTCCTCAGAGCTTTCTCCAGGCTGAACAGCCCCAAGTCTCTCAGCCTGTGCTCTATTTATTTAGGGCACTTCTTAAACATCTTTTTAACATTATAGATGGATAAAAATCCAGATTTTGCTGCTCACTTTTTTATGTGACCAGAATTTTTGGAGTCCCTGTCTAGATATCCATGAATTAAGCCTAATGTTCACTTTTGGAAGTGTAATCTTATGAGCACCATGTGATAATAATTATTGCATATCAATGTATTCACTTCTTTCCAATTGCTGATATTTCGTGGCATCCACTCAGGGCATCTTGTGCAAATGATATTCTCTGGAGAAGGCAGAAATTTCTTCTGTGTTACAAATCTTTGATTGCACATTGCTTGTGCTTCTTTTTTAGCTCTAGCATGAATAGTTGCACAAATGCCTGTTGATAAGAAGGTACAACAGATGTGTACAGGGAACACTGTCTACCAGGCATACTGTGACACTAGGATTTTTCAAAGGTGTTCTACCTGTGGTCCTGTCAGTCTTGGGGTGTTTTACTTATGGCTCCATCAGAAGGAAAGCAAGGCTCATACTCAGTGTGTTTGAGATTTCTCCTTCAGGTTTTGTGAAGAGATAAAGGAACTGCTTTACTTCCTTAAATCAGCAGGGATCTGTCTGTTTTGGCACAGAAGCCTTAAATTTTCCCTTTTAAGCCAAAGTTTATCTTCACTTTTGTAATTCAAGGGCTGTTAGCTGATGGCTGGAGGAGCCCCTTCTAAAAATATATGTGGAGTCTGTGAAACAGATCCCTGTTTCGCAGGCAGCAGCGTATGTGCAATATGTGACCTTGACTTTAATCTTTTGAGCAGCGTACCCTTATCTGCAGTGTAGGATTTTAAACTATGCTTTCAAAATGGATAAGGAAATCAGCAGGAGTTTATAGGTTCTGTTGTTAAGTGATGGGGATGAATATGCTTTTGTGATGTTTATCACAGCAAAGAAAATATCAGCTTCAGTTTGTATTATGTTTTTTAAAAAGAAAAAAAGCTCTGTGATTTTGATGCAGTGTTTAATCCCAAGATACTTTTCCACTTCCAGTTTTGTGCCAATTTTCTTCTCTAATATAGCTATGGTAGTTCAGTGGGAGCTTTCCAAGAGCAATAAACAGTGGATACCCGTCCCCCAAATAAAAATCAGCATGTATTGGAGACCATGCATTCTTCAAGGACTGCTGACTGACTGAAGACAGTGTAACTGTGGTGAGATGGACTGTCACACAATGTCAAATCGGTTGCTGTTCTGTACTTCAACAACAATCATGACAAATCATGTCTTACCTTGATAGTATAAACATTTGTGATATGTGTGATTACATACAACTAACAATAATAATGCAACTTGCCTGTTAAATGAAAAGGAAAGGCAAACTAAGCTTTGAGTAACAAAATTGGCCTTTGTTTCTTTGAAATTCAAATGATATCCCATGAACTGGTCAGGTGTACGAGAGGTTATTCGAAGGAATAGCTGGGTACTGGATCTGACCTTACATAAAAATCAGTCTTTTTACTCATATTGCTGATAATTAATTGCACCGAGCCTTTTCCTATAAGTAGGAGAATGAGAAAAACAGATCCCTGTGCTGCAGTTAGTCCTCAGAGGCTCAGTTAGTAAAAGTTATCTCTGTCTTCTGGGAACAGAAAAGCCTGTTCTGTCACGTTTGGGGTAGTCTGGTGTTTTGGCTGAATTTCAGAAGTAGGAAATACATTCTGGTGTGTCAGCTCAGAGTAATTTTGTTGATAGGTAGCTGATGCTCACATTTTGTGAAACTCGTGAAGATGAGTGTACTGTGAGCCTGAAGAGTTGTGCTCACCTCTTGATTGCAAATGTAGGCAGGATCTCAGATTCTCTGCTGCTTTACCAGATTGCTTTCCTTGTCAAACCAGATATTCTACCAGCCTCATTCATGTCTGAGGTTTTTTCTTTATTTTGAAAAAAAAAAAAAAATTGGAATAATCCATGTATCGTAAAATAATTAGAGGAGGTGTTTTTTTGTTTGTTTGTTTTACATCGATGGAGGTTTTTGCTTTTTGTTTCATTTTTTGATTGTTTGTTTTGGGTTTTTTTAAGACTATTCTGTTTGATCTGGTAGCTATCTTCTATGTGTGCATACATTTGTGCTGATTTCTTAATTATTAGTAATTTTTATCTGTGGAAGAATATTTTTAATCTCATTTTTTCTTTTTCTTGAAGATTAAGTGACTGTGTTTTTGGCAAAACCTTTTGTAGTTAGGTTCTTTGAGCAGTATTTTTCTCTGACCTAGTTAGCGATATGCAAGTCTGATCATGCGGTTTAGAAAAGAGTTTGATAATGAGGGATAAGTTTATTTTGATTCATTTTTGTCTAAAGTCTGTGCTGAACCAGAAGCAAGGTATGTGCCGTTTTATGGTCAGATGCAATGCTTATTGAATTCCCTGAGGCCTGCCCACCCACCTATTTCTGGCCAGAATTAAGCCAGGCAGCGACAGCCCTGGGAGAGACAGAATTTCCTGGAAAGGAAAAATTATTCCACCCATGTCCAGAGACTGACATAAGTTAATAAGTGCTTACCTCTCCACCAAAATGGCAGCAAAAGCAATGTGTAGGGGAAGGATGAGGCTGCTTTTGCTGTCTCTTTGGAAGATTCTGTATAGCTAGAAGAGCTGCTAATTTTGCTGAAGAATGCCTTCACTGAATTACCTTATCACTAGCTCATCCTGAGCAGAGGTAAAATCTAAAACTTTGATTTTGATATCTAAAGCTGAGAGCTTCTCTTCCTACCACCATGCAAGCTTGTTCGCTCTCTCCTCAGTGGCTGTGAGATCTTTGCTATACTGCTGCTATTCTCAGTAGCCTCTCTGTCACAGTGTGATTTGATTTTGTGAAACACTTTTCTTTTCTTTTTTTTTTTTTTTTATTTTATTTTTTTTTTTTTTTATTACTTAGAGGGGAAAAGAAAGGAAAAGAAGTTATCTTTATTTAAGAAGGCTGCTGGTGGACAGTTTGAAATGCTAGAAGACAAACTGTGTTTAATGTGTTTAACGGGTGGAGATAGTATCATATAAAGAACCTGTAGTATGGGAAGTGTAACCTCACAATTACATGACAATTACTTTATTAAAAAAAAAAAATATATATATGCTTATGTAAAGCCTTAAAGCCTTCCCGTTGATTTCAAGTCAGCATTTATCTAAATAAGCTCTTATCTATAGAATTGATATTGAAGAGGAAGCATGTGTGGAACATAAAGTGTACCAAATGCAGTAACAGTAGCTGTATGTTAGTTTCAGATGTTTTCCTCTGCCTACATAGAAGTAACAGGTAATGTTCTGGAATTCCTTACTTTGCATTTCAGGGTTCAGAAGATGGTCTGCTCTTTGTGGGACTGGTCTGTTCACAGTTGCTGTTCATGATAGACATGGCTCTAAAAGAAGAGTAGTCATTGCAATATTTCAGCACTGAATACAGTTTAAGTGACTTTAAAGTTTAGTTAGAGGGTAAAAAATATCTGAAAGTTACAGGTTATCTCTCCTCTTTCTTGAATTGTATTATTCAGAGTAATAGATATAATTAATTTTTAACTTGAGATTTGGTGGTGTAATACCCATATAAAGATGTTCACTGCACCATTACACTGGCTCTGTAATCGTCTGTGTCACATAGTACAAGGCATTTAAAGCTCTGCCTGGAATACAGAAATGTGGAGTAGAAAAGCAAAGTCATAAACCCTATAAGCCTGATACAGTTGATATGAACTCAAAATATTCAGGGGTATTTTAGAAACAAATATTCAATCAGTTGGAACTAGATTCTTTACAACAGAAAATAATCATATGTGAACATTAGATTTTTTAAATCAATATGTAGACATAAAAAAAATTAGATTTGGAAAGATAATTTATGGAACTCCTCAGATGCTGCAGGGTATCAGCCACCCATTTAAAAAAAAATTGCACTTTTAATTAAAAGATACATTATCTCTAAAATTAATGTCTGTACAAGATGTATATTGGTATTTGAAAGTATTGAAACAAGCAGATGTTCTACTTAGAAAAGCACAAGATGCTTCTTATCTCCTACTCAAAAATTGGAAATGCACCAAAATTTTGTTCCTACAAAATCCTGCATTGGCGGTGCTTCCTTGCTTCTGTTGCTTTTGTGGTTTTTTTCTATTCTGCTGTTTGACCTCCCTTGTTGTTACAATGTCGCTACATGTGAGATGTGTATTGATTTATCCCCAGCCTATTTCTGTATGATGCGTCTCTGATTTTTTTTTTTTTTTAATTTGAAATGTTAGATTATTATTTAAAGAGTGTATATAAGTTTCCAGACAGGAGTGATCTGCTTCTGTTGTTTTGGCACTTATGCTGGAACTTCCTCTGCAAAATAAGAACCTGGCATGGGGCACTCTTGAAATTTCCATTCTATGTTATGGTAGCAATTCCTGTGTCTGAGCTACTTGTCAATGGTGCTCCCAGTCTAAAGGCAAACAAATGGAGAGGTGAGAGGTGATGTTTTGTTGACCAGCTTGATTCATTGCATACTTGGTATCAGAGAGATGCTGCAGAGGCATCACTTAGATGTGAAAAGACTGTCATTGAATTCAGGAAGACCATACTGCCTAGTGCTGCATAGTAAAAAGCACTGATATGAGAGGGTGATAAATGAGTAGACAGCACAATATGTTTGCACAGCAAGAGCTTAGTAGGATTCTTTACTCTGAGATGGAATTTAAGGAGTAGGAGGAGCTCCCAAATGTCTGAGGCTTTTTATAATAGGTTACCTTGGCCCAAGCCATCAATGCAGATGTTTTCCTTTGTGTGACACTAAAGTACTAGTAAAGTGGGTTTTTTAAATTATTTGCTTCCCGGAACTTTAAAAGGGAAGTAAATAAAAATAAATTCTTGTTAAGAATGTGTCAGCTTAGGGTTGGTATAATTTTTTTCTCTTCAGAAGTAAATAATGTTGTTTGTGTTACCATGTCTGTGTGTTGAGAACCACTGGCTGGTTCCTATCACTCTTGGTAGGAGGGGATGTGTTTTGTGGAGGCATTAGGAAAAAGGTGGTGTCAAGACTGAAAGTGTGGGACAGGGATGTCATAGTTATGGAGAAATAGGGGTATAATAGGGCAGGGAGGCATAAAGACAGGCCACAAAACTCAACTAATTTTGTCAAACTTAATTAGTTTAATTGCTAATGAGGCAAATTGTTACACTGCTGGCAGTATTCATGGCAGCCCAGATAGATCCTGTGCCATGGTGCTCTTTCCCCTTTTACCTTCTGTCCTGCTGTAGAGAAGTGATGGTCTGTGAGGTGCCTGTCATGGGGATGTGGCCCCAGGTAGGCAGCTGTTGGGAGGGGGTCCTGCAGGAAAACCCTTAGGTCGCTCTTTTTCTGGTACATAAAATACACATATTAAATTGGAAGGCAGGATTTTGGAAGAGAAATCTTTCTTTCCCCGCTATTTTTTTCCCCTTCTTACTTTCAGCCTTGTCCTGACTCACTTCTTGTTTCTTGTAGCAGCCAGGGGAATATGGCTTTTACAAGAGAAGTAAAAATATACCTATAAGGTTTCTGTGCTCATTCAGATCTAAAACACTTTTAAAAGAAAGTTAAGAACATGACTGGACAGGGGTTTTGTCACTTATGGTCTTCCTAAAAGAGAGAGATGTGATCACAAGGATGTGGTATTTTGGTGACATCATTAGCTGAGGAAAAATGATTACACAACTAAACTTACTTCTTCTAGAAATATGCAGAATAATGTTCTAAATTGAAATTTGGAAAGATGGCAGGAAGATTCTTTGAAGAGATAGTCATTAATTAAGTTAATGTTGTATGAATCAATTTAATTAATGCACAATTAAACACCAAATATCACTGTTTATACTCCTTTGCAAACTTATGAACAGGTCAGGTGAAGTTACACAGTCATCAGAAAGTTTGTCCTGTAATTTCTTCCTGAGGAAAAAAATGAAGTCCAGGTTTTTCCACATTTTTATGTTCATGCCACACAGCATATTAAGTTGTCATAATTCAGTAATGTGGAACTGATGGTATCAGTAATGGGGTCCAATGTATGTTGCCTTTCTTTAAAGAAAAGGAATTTGTATTGCTTTGAGCAAAATACACTCTGTTTGCTGTGCCATTCATTTCCCAAGTAACTTATTAAGAAGTGTAAGTTATTAAATACGTGACTTGAAGTTGCATTTTTATTTATTTATATACCTACCTGTAATTTCTTTTAATGGTAAACAGTTACAATTGACTAAAACCAAAATGTTACTTGGCTGCTCTCTGGCAGCATGCAACTTTTTATAAATCTGCCATCATCTTTGATTCATCACACAATAGGAAAATATTCATTACAGATTTCATCAATTCAGGAGTGTGCAAGCCCAGTGAGCAGAGTGGTGACTTTTCTTAATACTGTGTCCAATCTCAGTTGTGATGGACAATTTTCTTGATAATGCACATTGCCTTCTCATGAAGCTGGATAAAAACATATAAATGAAAGTGGTTAACTAGCAAGAATTCCCTGCCTGGTGGACTGAATGGCCCAAAATTAAAGACTGCATGAAAAAAAGCCTTTGACACCTGCAGACATTCTGCTTTCTTCTTCCCATCCACGTAAGCTCACTAGTATTGCTTAGTTGGGAAGCTGACTGAACTCATGTTCAGGCAAAACTGCATGTAGGCTATTGAACTCCGTAGTTGGTCATGGAGTTTGTGTTCACAAACAAATTATACATTCAATTAATTACTCAGAAATAACATATTCTTATCAAGCATTGGAAGGGGCTGCCCAGGGAAGTGGTGGTTTCACTATCCCTGGAGGTGTTCAAGAAGTGACTGGACAGAGCACTTAGCATTATGGTTTAGTTGACAAGGTAGTGTTTGGTCAAAGTTTGGACTAAGTGATCTTGGAGGTCTTTTCAAACCTTAAAGATTCTATGATTCTATGATATAATGGAAGGTTGTTGTTAAGAGTAGCAATCTGATAATGTTCCTCTGCTTATCACCTTAGCATAGATGTTTAGTGACAGATGCAATGCTGCCAAGACAGCCTAATATGACAAATGCAGGATGACTCTTTGCCCTTCTAAAAAGGAGATAATTTAATAGTAGTATAAGTACATTAAAACATATGCCATTTAAATTCATCAGAAGTGACTTGGAAGGCTTGCAGTACATAAGAAATAACTAAAAACTATGTAAGATATATTTTGGGTAATGGGAAATTACATGAAAGAGATATTGAAATACATAAATAACTTTTAAGGGGCGGCTGCAAATGTGTACTGTTAAGATAGACTAAGGAAATAAGAGTGTGGCACTTATGAATTGCACTGCAGCTCACTTTTTCCTGGGACAGTGCAGTCCCTGTGACTGGGACCAACAAACTCCTTTCCATTCAATTGTTTACAACAGTTTCGGATTTGACTAAGGTGCATGTCCCTGTCAGATTTTTTTTCTGGTGATGAAATTAAGCTCTTATTTTACAGGTTGGTAGCAGTCTAGCAAATGTTATATTGATGAATTGTCTTAGTATCTCTCCAAACTCATTAAGAGCAGAAATACAGAAGGAAGGGAGAAAACTATGTCAAAGCTGGAGTCTTTGTGAGCATCAGTATTCCTGATGTTGGTCTTTTTAAAACCACAGTTATAAATCTGTTAATTTTTTTTTTTGTAAATGAATTGTGCATTTCAGTGAAACTATTCCAAATCCATGCTCAGGTGAAACTCTACAGTGGAATTTGACTAAAAATTCATGGCACTAGCAGTTTTATCTTTGTCCTTCAGGGTCAGTTCCAGAGAAACAGTTTAAATTCTCTAATGATCAGAAAATTATTAACATGTTTCGCTTCTGCAGACTAAACCCAGAATAAAGGCTCTGATTTTGTGTTTAGATGGAAATTTAGCTTTCTATTAATTAGAATGGCAGCTATTGATGTACTCACACCTGGCTAATGGTTCTACAGCATTGAAGGGATTACCATGCCCTGAAGTGGTTCTCCTATGTACAAAACCATGCCATTAGAACTCCAACATAAAGGAAATCTACTCCTCGGGAAGCACCCTTTTTGTCTTTTGGATACTAACAATTTAGGATTTGTTACTCTTAAATATTTTCCCTAAGAAAGGTTGATCATGAGTAGTGATTCTCAGTTCAGTTGCATTCTTTAAAGCTTCTGCTGTCTGTGAAACACACTAGCTAAGGAAGGGATGACATATGAGGAAGAGGTAAGTAGGCAGATGTTTGGGACAAAATATAAGCTACTTTAATATTAATTTTTCCTGTCACAACAAGCTCCTTCTGTAGTAACTTTCAAAGCTCATTGTCAAGTTTAGTTTTAAACCTTCCATCTCTATTTCTGTAGAGGCCTAGTTGCTTTTGTTTGGAAAATAGAATTTAAAGTTATCTTTAGGTACAAACTACTGCTTGGAAAGAAACAGGACTTTTGGGAGTGAGGAAGGCAGTAATGATGAGGTTGTTAGGAGCTGCCTTAGGCTGAGGCTTGGTGAGCAGTGCAGAAAGCATCATTGCACTGCAGGGCTGTGGAACCAGGGCTGCCTTCTAGTGAGCACTGATGTGGCCTTGGCTTCTACTGACCCACTGGGAGAGATTGGAGGACAGAAGACAAAGCCTTCCTGTGATGCTATAGGAACCTCCTTGAGATGGAGGCTGTTTTTCAATGTCAACTTGCCCAAAGGGTCGGGGCTACTCCAGTGAAATGCTCTCTAGTGATTGAAGCCATCTATTTCTCCCTCTTATAACTCAACTTCTTGGTTGTGCCTTGAAGCCTATAGTATGATGTTGAGTACTTTGTGAATGATGAAAAACTATAGGTTTTAGTGAGTTACATCAACATTTTATTTTAACAAGTTTCCTTGCCATCTGGTATTTTTCAAGAGCTGGAAGAAATCTTCCCCTCTTTGCCCTCCAGATGTCAAATTTAAAAACACCTGCTTTCACTGGAATGTTTATATCCTGATTAGCAATAATGAAGGCAAGTCCAGCTTTTTAACTCATGGAAGCTGAAGTTACCCATTAAAAAAAAAAAAAAAAATTATGAAAACATCTTTTCCTTTGGATGTGTGGACTGTTGCAGAGTTCACAGTGTGTAATGCTTGTTTGGAGGTACTCTCTTGTTTCTCAAAGCTTTGCATCACTGAGCGTGACAGCTCCTGAGAGATTAAATAGCTGTTACCATCAGAACATTTATCAGTTTTTCTTCCATTTCTGCAAATACAGGGAAGGATAGGTGTATTTATAAAGTGTCATGAGGATTACACTGCACCACTTCCTGGATAGACTTCAGTGCCACTTAAAAGGGGGAAACAGTAACAAATAATCTCTTGACAGCTGTCATGTTTCCAAAAGTGTTTGATCAGATCTTCCAATCTGAGAGCTAGATACATTGTGGTACATCCAGCCTCCGATACCAGTTACTTCTGCTTCTGTTTCCTTCTATTCTAGTGGTAGAAATATGATTTGGTAGTAAACTAATCCAATAGCAGTTAATATACGATGATCTCTCCTCAGTCTTACATGTAAAATGATTTATAATGAATGGGTATCTGGAAGTTTGGTGGAAAATCTGCCTTTGGCTAATTTTCACTTCTTCAAATGCTTCCTAAAACTTTTAGGTTTAGAAAATGTATCGTGTCTTTAAAAAGATCTGGATTGTTTTACATGGGTTGTGCTGAAACAGCATGAGAATCTCTCAAATGAGTCAAATTGATACTTATAATATAATTATAAAAATCTTCCAGATATGGGGGTGGGGATGGAAGAGACCCTTGTTTTTTTCCCTTAGAACAAGTGATTAGGAGAGGTGGAATTGGTTTGTTTGGATTGTTTGTTTGTTTGTTTGTTTTATAGTCTAGCTATATGACTTGTGGTCTTTCTAGTCACTATGCATCTCCCTTTTTTTTGGCTGTGGATTGAATTTCCCCTTAGTTGTAGAACAGAAATAGATGAATCCAGAGGAGAAATTTTACTGTTTAGGCTCTTAATTTAAATAGCCAGTGTTGCATGCATAGAATCTTATTTTGCTGCGCTGTGTACTCCATGTGGAATGGCACAGAAGACAGCAGCAGTCTGATCTAACATGTATAGTCTCTGGATAAATGTTGGTTGGGGTTCCCATCTTGTAGACAGGAATATATGAGGAAAAAAGTTATATAAGGAAGAATCTATTCTTACCAAAGCTGATTGTTTCTTATTGTTTTTCTGCTGAGCAGTCATTACAATGTGAATATATAAGAATATAAACATCAATAAATTTGAAATACCAGCTCTCTCCTTATAAATCCAGGAATTTTATTCTCCCTGTGGTGAGAACACAAATTGCCCAGCTGTCATCTTTCATAGCAGACGGAAGAAAAGTTGGAAGTGGGATTGGGGGAAAAAGAGCACATGGCAGGCAGAGGGAAAAATTTGCCCTTAATGCCTTTTTTGTGGCCTCTCTGTAAGCAGAAATGGGAGAAGAGAAGCCCCTAATTTGCTCTGTAGAAAAAAGAAGTAGTCTATGTACACCATGCAATAACTGATCTCATGAGCTTCACTTTATCACTGTATTCTGACTTTCTGAGCCAAAGTACCAGATAGTGAGTGTCTGTACAAAATATTGAGGAATACATGCTTTTCATCTGGAAACAGACTTTCTCAAAGAAGGAAACCTGTGTTATGTTCTGTGCAGCTCATTGCCCGAGTTCATTCTAGCTTCACTATTGGGAGCCATTATTGCTTTGTGGTGGGGATTACATTATATTGGGATCTTTTTCACTTTGGTATTTATGGCACAAATTTGGAGAGGATTTTTTAGAAGTAAAGGGGTCTGAAATGAAACATGTAGAACCAATTGTTGTATGCACCGAGTTACATGCATTTTTTGAGTTATGCTTCTGTCAGAGTATTTTGACCCAGACTTTTTTTCCTTTAGTTGTCTGAATTTTGTATACTCTAATTTGAAATGTGGTAGGAAGATTGAGGCATCTGACTGAAATAGATTTACAATAGTTGTGATCCTACAATTCTTTGAAAAGCGTGTCCTTCTTGAGGTAATTAACAACACAAATGAGGGCAGAGTAACATACTAATTTTAAAATTTAAATTTTTATTTAATTAGTTTGATTTTCTTATTTCTTTGCTTGGAGTTATAATCTTTTCTCTTATATTTTCCAAAGCTCTGACCCGTACCTTGTCCTTTCTGTTCTCTGCTGGGAACCTTTTCTAACTATGTTAGAATGTTTTGATGTATTTAAGTTTTTCATTTTTACATTTATTCTTTTGGTGAAAATTGTTCATGCAGTTTTGCTAAAAAATAAACAGGAATTACAAATTAATTTCATCCTAATGACAAATAAGTAGCTTTAAAATGCAAGTGATAGGAACCAAATGTGCTACTGTTGCCTTAAACATACTTGCTTTGAGAGAATAGGGTAATATTATGTCCACAAGCACAAATTCAACAAAAACTAGAATTTTTAGGATATAATAAGAGCTCATTACAGGAAAATATATATATATCAATCAGTGCTATTCTGAGATGTTACTTCTCGTTATAGCAAGTCTAAGGAAGTATTTGAAAATTAGCAGTGCATAAATTGGCTTTGAAATATTAGCAAATTACTATTATTTTCCAATTATGATAATATTGTTCATTATTAATATGATAATTCATTGTCATAAATACTGCTTACCTCACTTAAAATTCCTTTCCACCCTCACTTCATGTTACAGAATCAGTTCCTGAATTTCTTAGCTTGTATAACTCTCCATGTGTCACTTGATAGCCTTTGCCCATGCAAGGAACAGGCGTGTTCAGCCATCTGATCTGTTTGGCATTGGTAGAAGTGGTCTATAAAGAGGAAGCAGGCTTTGGCCTGGCCACAGAACTCCAGCAGCTCCAGCACTTCAGTGTGGCCATGCTAGTTAGGAAATTGCTACCCGTACTCAGGATCCAGTCCTGCAGTCACTTCTGGAGGCATACTACACTATGTGTGGTTTAGATACTGTTTTCAAGTACCTTACATCAGAAGTTGAGTAAGATATGTTGTATGAGTATTGTGTCTGGTTTGTGAGGGAAGATCTTGATTTTTAATATTTTTAAATACAGAAAGTTTTCTCAGCTGCCTTGAGGCAAAGTGCAATAGCTGGTGTTGTGGCAGAGTTGTGATTTTAAGCTCAGAGTTCAGAGATTATGGAAACTGAAATATTTGGTTTTCTCTGGATGGTATTTTACCCATTCTCAAAGCTAGTCTAGTGTTAGTAAGGCCATTTTTATTTAGTACTTTGAAGAATTTATGGTGAAAGTATAATTCTCTTTAATTTCTAAAGTCATTAGTATGGAAAGAAGCCCTTTAATTGAGAGGAATTATACTATGATTTAATGAAGCACATCAAAATATTCTTCAGGTGTGTGCTGCTAAAATTGGGATAGCATTGTAATTACTTAGTAGCTGGGCCCATTAAAAAGCCAAAAAAGAAACAACTGGAAAACTCATTCTTGTAGCCAAAGGTACCTACTGGTAGGTTGTTACCAAGTACAAAATTCTGTATGTTTGTGTTGGTAGTGTCAGACTGTTATTTGGTTTATGATGCTCTGGTGTTTATATCTCTTTGTACTAATATAAATCAGATTAACTTCGACAGGTGCCCCAAATACTGCTTTATTTAAGCATAGGCCATCCTGATAAACAAAGTAAAGTTGCAAAGGAGAAGTAGTTTACTGAGTGGACTTGCGTTGAGATTGACAGAATTAGAACTCAGTCCCCAGTACTGGAATTCTCTAGTGAATGCAAATTTGTTTAACTTAGGACTGTGTCTGACTCTCTTCAAAGACATCTACCTGTAACTATTGTTAATGTATTGTTACCAAATGTTGGTATTGTTTTTCTTCAATGTTGATGCTGTCTGTAGACGTTAATTTTGATTGAGGTTGAAAGCAGATGTCATACCTTCTATGTTATCACTTTGCCAAAATTACAAAAATGTACAGTTAGAGAAGTGCTAAAGAAGAGAAGGTGGGAAAGAACTGTAAGGGAAGAGAGTCTTCAGATTCACATCTGCTTTTCCTTATGTTCTGCTACAAGAAGCAACATGAAAACACTAATTAACCTCTTAAGGGAATACTACATACATATATTCATATACCCATCTCAGTGCTGCATACACTGGCATATTTGTAAATAAAGGTGTATAATATGTTTGGAGGAAACACTTAATCACATGGATGTCTTGAATACTCCTCTGGAGCAGTTCTTCCTTTGATGTAGCTAGTAAGCTGATTGATGTAATTTTGAGATTCTGTTGCTGTTGCCTGTTATTATAGCCCTTCTACTCCTTTTGTCAATTAATTATTATAAATGTTGCACTTTTTAGATTGATATCTAGATTTCTAGAAAGTGCATGCATACCCAAGAGACTGAAGATGTCCTGTAGATGCCAGATGAGGATGTAGCAATATGAGCAGTCCATCATATTTTATTAAAGGAAGGAAAACTTCGCTTGTTTCAAAGGTCATTAAGATCATAACATATATCTTTAATTTGGCCTGGAACCAAAAAGGTGATCAGTGCAGTATGTTTAGGAAGTACTGATTGTAGTGCACTTGTTAATGGTTTAACTCAGAATTCAGCAGAGCCTCATAATTACTTCAAAGGCTCTCAAAATACCTTGATGTGTGTTCCCATGTTTTAATAGAGCTTTGGAGACTTGAGGCCTCTGTGACCTGAAGGCAAAGTTCTGCTTTGGTTATTCATTGTAGCACAGTGGAAACACAGTCAGACTACACATGGGTTCCTTTTGACTCCTTTGGACTTTGGAAAAGACTTTTGGTCAGGTTGCAGCCCTTCAAGTTCAGAGAGCCTGTCCTCTGAATTTGTAATATCTATACCCAGTGCAAGGTAATGTCTCTGGAAGAGCCATGAGCTTCTCCTTCTAAACAGTTTAATGGCAGTGTCCAGCAGTGACTTGTTGCTGTCCAAAGGCAGATTCAAAGTAATGACCAAGGTTCCAAAATCTGTGTCATGTGTTAACCATCCTTTAGGAAGAGAGTTCTAAATGATGCGTTTGTGTCAGCAGCTCGAGAGGTTTTTAGTTTTCTTTTTGAAAACTTTAGCATGCTGGGCATCAGTGAAGTTAAGAAAAAATAGAGTATCTGGAAGCTGCATGCTGTTGGTCCTATTTAAAGCAGGCCTGTGTTGGATAGGATTTCTCTCACATACTGCTGCGTTCAGACCTAATCATTAGGAAGCCTGTATTTTTGTCAGAACTAGTTAATAAATTGCTGCAGCTGTCCTACTGTTTTGAAGTTATAAACTGTGGTTTCCTATAACATTATTTTTTAATAAATGTACTTTTTCTTTCCTCGTACATTGCTGAAAATGATTGTTAAAGAATTTGAATTAGGGAAGACCCCTAATAAATGGAAAATAAACTTGTGGAAATTAATTTAGGCCAAGTATATTAAGTTAATAGCAGAACATTTATGCCAATGTATAATTGCATACCTGTTAAATTATTGACAGAAAACTGCTACAGTATATTTTTCAGTAGCATTTTCTTTTTCCAATTAGATGGTTTTTGTATTGAAGTATTGTGATTTTGTGGAGGTATCAGGAAATTACAGTCAGTTCTGAAAAAATTGACAAAATAGTTCTTATTTTAAAAAGTCCCTAAATAAAAAATAAATTTATTTAACGAGTCATGTTATTGACATTGGTATAATGTGGACAATGAACTTCAGTAAAGGTAAAGAAATTGCATATGATCTTACCATTTACATTGGTCTGTTTATACTTGAATAGTTTCACCTGAGGTGAAAATTGGATCAAATTACTATGAAGTAAAAGTTAAACTGTCTTGCATTGTGGGGTATTGATGCCAAAACATTTTGTGATGAGAAAATGTCTAGATTAACCCACTACATATGCAAAAGAAAAGCTTATACATAGTTTTTCATGCATACTTGCTATCTCTCTAATAAAATCTCAGTATTTCTCTGTCTTACTAAAATTAAATTCTTTGTATTAAATATTAAGTAGTTAGTAACGATACTGAAACTCCTACATTTAACATTTTTATGCACTATTGTTGCTGTCCCATTTATGGTTTCCATTTATGTTGGGGACTGCTGACTGGTGAAAAGGTGATACAGGAGGTCTTGGTCAAGAATTATGTGTGGACATCTCAAGTGTTAAACCTCCACTTGGTTTAATAATGCTGGGTTTTTGTGACTGCACTGCAACCAATTAAGAGTGTAAATCAGGTCAGGAGTAACAGGAGTGTAAGCCAGGAGATATGGGTTTGTTGGTCTAAGGAGGTATTTTCCCAGTAAAGTTAGGGAAACTTACTCTGGCTTTCCAAAATTCTGAGATCATCTTCTGGAATGTATGTTCTGCTCCTCCACTCCATGCTCTCCAATCCTCTGTTGCTTCCAGAGAAAGGGCTTCCAGCTGGAGGAGGCATAGCTGGGGCTGAAATGCATTGTTGGAATTATCATTCATTAAGAATAAAGGAAGATTACATTTTTAGCCAGCACAGGTGGACAGGTATTATTGGGGTGTCAAAGGAGAAATACCTCTTGAAGCCAAGTGGGTAAAGATAGATATTAAAGCTAAACAATGCTGACATGGGAGACACGAGAATACACTGATCATAGACAAGAGGTTAAGATGTAGTTTCTTACTAGGAAAATGCAGTTCTGAAGCACTGTTCTGGTTTGAGCAAAGTAAACTAACAACCCACCTGTTTTTCATGTGGAAGTAGCTTGGCTGACGAGCATAGTTATGTGTTGTAGCAAAAGACTGCCCACTGTGGGCCAGGAGAATCTTCTCAAACCTCTCGTCTTACGAGAGTGTAGTATTGGCGAACAGTCCTCACACTCTTCATTTCACATTCTTCGAATTTATGCACAGTCCCTCTTGGTAACATGGTCATTTGGTTTTACATGTTTGTCCCTGAAAAATCAAATTTATGCTGAAGGGAAACTTATGTTTCACTTATTCTTATATCTCTGAAATTGATCTTCACTGTTTCTGGCAATGGACCATTTGCTAGATGGTATAAGTACATCAAGGGCTGGGTCTGTGGGGAACCTAGTGTGAAGAACTTCTATTTGAGAAAAAAAATCACTACTGGTTTACACTGGCCACCTCACCTCTTCACCAGAAAAAGCAGCAGAGAGAAGTGCTGTTGCATTAGCCAAATATGGCATTAATGTGGTCTTGTCATCAGAAAGGAATGATAGCTGGGGAGTACTTCTATAGGGTCTCAACAGTGGGGATAACTGATTTTTGCTGTCATTCAGTGTTCATTGTGTGTACCAGTTCTCATGTGGGTGTTTAATTATTGCTATGATTGCAAGTTCAGCCCAAGGCTCTAGCTGCCAGAGGCTCATAGTGAATTAGTTCTGTGTAATGAAATGAGTTTTAAGGGAAGACGGTGAAGAAAAGGATTACTTTTTGGGTGGCTGTTGTTTTGAACTTTGTCTTCTGGTATGTCTGGAAATGCATAAAATAATTTAAAAAGCTTTTTATATATCCCTATACTTTTCATTTGATATATTTTGGAGAGAATATTTAGGGTTACTCTTTTGTCCTATATTTTTTATGAAGTCCATTATTTCAGGTCACAGGGCAAGAAATAGAACTGACTAGAAAAGTCAGTTTCAAACATTATCTTGGCATGTTTTTGAGAGTCTGTGGCTGTTTTATGGGAAGAATGGGAAGGAAAAAGGAGCAGGAGTATGCTACTAGAATGTTTAGCTAATGACTACTATTATGAACAATTATTATGATTTCTTACATTGTCTTTTGGTATCATGTTTTCATCTCTAAATGCCTCTTTCCGACACAAAAGTGAATGTTTCTGTGACATTTTCAGCAAAGCCAACAAAAGCATTTTCCAGTAATAGAAGAGCAGGGAATATGTTCTCTTTCAACTCTTCTTTCATCTGATCAATTGCATCAGAGGGAAATGGGAAAAAGAAAGAGACTGAAAGATGGTCATATCTTTGCTAGGGAGGTGTGAAAGCTGGTTTCAGTTTGAGCAAGTTACAGTTGTTTGAAGACTTGCATAAATATGCATCACTTGTGATTTATATTTCATCCAAAGATGGCAAGACAGTAGGCTGCTCTATGTTTTTCATATAAAGCTGAGGTACCTCTGATTCATGCTCACAAGTAAGACTTCAACTGGCCTCACACAACCTGTTAAAGGTGTCTGTGGAAATAACATCACTAACTGCAGTCGATATTTAATCATGCCCCAGTGATGCACGGAATAAAGCTGTGCCTTACACATAGGCCAAATATGTGAAGGTGGGTGCTGATTGATCACTTTACTGTGGTGTCACTTAGCACAGGAGTTGGCAAATGATGAAATTTGATGGCATGCAATTTTATTTTTTTTCTGTAGCTGTGAAAGATACATTCCATAGATTTGGATGCAAGCTCTTAATAAATGTGAAATCCTCACTTTCTTTTGTGCTCACATCTACCTCAATACCAGCAAGCTGTAAACTGAAAGCTGCAAGTAGGGGCTCCTGTACATAAGAATAGTATGCATACTGACACTGAATAATCTTAGCCTCCTAAATAGCTTTTGTGGAGTTGGTAGAGCCCCTGCTGAGGAATATAGCAAGCGAAGAAGGTGTATGATATTGACTGTAAAGGCTTTAATGTTCTGCCTGCTTTGCTGTAGGTAATAATGCAATGAGAGCAAATAATGCAAGCCAATAGCACGTGGAGAAAAATAATAGGAACTTATTACAGATAAATGTAATTGCACATTTCATGCTTTGCTTTTTGTAATGAATCCATCAGGTCAAACACTAACATACATTAATTAAACACCATTTTCCCACAGAACTCAGTTGGTTATCAGCCCTTAGAATATTAGTACCATTATCCAGATTGGTCTCAGCCCAGTGCAGATCAGCATTTCACAGTCAGGTCAAGCTGTGATTACTCAAATTGATGAACTCAGTGGACTGGCAGTGGAAAGCAGAATTGTGCCCATGAATGTGGGCTGACTGCTGCGTTACTTCACCAGGCCTGTAGCAATTAAGTCATATCATGCTGCGAACAGTGTTTCTTTAACTGCATGGTAACTATTCAGGCTTTGAGTGTCTGTGGGCTTGTCCATCAGGCACTATGCTTTTGTGATCTTTTGATCCTTGGCCCTAATTAAAGCAAATAAAACATTACCTTGCCTAGCAGAGCAGGACTGCTTAGATAAGAGGCATGTTTTTATTGAGAAAACGTACTGTGGTTTTGATAGTTTTTGCCTAAATTGATGCCAAAAAGGAACTAAAGGTACAGGTAACAGAATTCATTGCATGTTTAACCATGAAAATATCCAGCAAAGGCAAATCTCAAGTCATATAAGTAGGAGGTGGGTTTTTTCTGTTTTTTTTTCTTTTTTTTTTCTTTTTTTTTCTTTTTTTTTCTTTTTTTTTTCTTTTAGTGTACTTCATTAATGGCTTTGCTTAATGACAGTCTTTATCTGTCTATCTGTCCTTACAGTGTGTGGGCATATTGTGCCCTGTGTCACTGTGAGATTTCAGGCATTTTTACAAAGGCTATCTCTATTATACTACATAATTAAAGCTCCTTTTTCCATGTAATTTTGGAGCATCCATTGGGGGAGCTGAGTCCTTATGCAGTCATTGGAAAGAGGGAACTGGCTCTAATGGGTATCTGACTTGGATTAATAACCTGGGGGCTCAACATGAGCCAGCAATGTGTGCTCGCAGTCCAGAAAGCTAACCGTATCCTGGGTTTCATCAGAAAGCAGCACGGCCAGCAGGTCAAGGGAGGTGATTCTGCCCCTCTGCTCCACATTCTGAGACCCCACCTGGAGTGCTGCATCCACCTGTGGAGTCCTCAGCACAGAGAGGACACTGATCTGTTGGAGCAAGTCAAGAGGAGGGCAACCAAGTTGATTAAAGGAATGGAGCACCTCTCCTATGAGGAAAGGCTGAAAGAATGGGGTTGTTCAGCCTGGAAAAAAGAAGGCTTCAGGGTGACCAAATTATGGCCTTCCTCAAGGGAGCCTACAGGAAAGATGGAGAGGGACTTTCTACAGGACAGGGGGAAATGGCTTCAAACTGTAAAAGAATAAATTTACATTAGATATTAAGAAGAAATTCTGTACTGTGGGGGTGGTGAGAACTGGAACCCAGAGAATTTGTGGATGCCCCATCCCTGGAAGTGTTTAAGGACAAGTTGCATGGGACTTTGAGCCACCTGGTCTAGTGGAAGGTGTCTCTGCCTATGACAGGGGGGTTGGAACTAGGTTGATCTTTAAGGTTTCCTCCAGGCCATTCTATGATTCTGGGAGTCTGAGGTAGCTGACATGATGAACCCCGTTAAAACCTCAGTGTATTGAAATGATACCATGCTTATCTACAACCTCTGTAGAGCCCTTCCTCCCTGTTTTGTCTTCTGTCTTTTTCTTCTTTTGTTTTGGTGTATGAAAATCTCATCTTTATTTTTTGACAGATAATGCTTTATTCTGCCTTCAGCTTGTTTTCATATAATCTATTTCATACTGGTTTTGTTAATATTGCTGTACTTAAGATATTGCTGTCTCCCCAGGGCACTGGCTGTACCTACTTTCCAAGTGATATTTGCATATAATCCTACTGAATTGCAATTATATCCACCAATCAAAATTCATGACTCTGTAGAGTTGCTGCCTTGTAACTACACATTTCATTCTTTATTATGAGACCTTGGGTGATATAACTGGCAGCCTGTAATCAACTGAAGTGCAGGAATTTTGACATGCCAGGGCTGTGAGGAATAATCTGTGAAGCTACAGCACAGGTTGGCTTGTTTTGATGGCTGTGGTAGAATCACAGGATAACAAAAGGTAAAGGAGGTGAACATAGAGCAGCCACATGGTATATAGGTAAACTGGTTATTTTTGGAAGTGATAGTCAAAGGTCAGAAATGTGTAGCACCAAGAACAACTTCAAGGATTGAAAGAGCAAATTACATAGTACCAAGTATTAATAATTAAGCCGTATAGGAACTGAGTGACTAGACAAGGGTTCTGAAGGAGGAGAAAGCTTAGCCTCCCTGAGCCACCAGGCCATTTTAGGGAGTGCCTCCATGGTCTCTCTATCTCCTTCTCCTCTAGACCATCCTCTGTGTGGCAGACATATATGTAGCTTAATAGTTAATAAAAGATTTAGTAAAAATATAGCTGCCTTCTCCTACTCTCCGTTCATCAAGTGATGTCTTTAAATTTCTTCTAAGTCAGGTGGAATCATGTTTTAGGAAAATATGCTTTTGTCAGAAGCTGATATTTTGACTCTCAAAGATTAATCTGGTAGTTTCTTTCTTCCATGTATGTTTTGTAGACTGTCAGACTTTGTACAGTTGAGTGTTGTCACTTGGTCTAATGCTCTAATTTTGAAAAGCTTCAAATTAAATTATCTTTTTTGTATTTAAGAGATAGAAATAGATAGATAGAAAAAGTTAAACTGAATGGTCCCCTGACATTTTTGAGGTTCTATGTACATGTGCACTCATGACGTTTTACAAAGAGACAAGGCAGGCAGTTGGAGATGGTGAATGTTTTGTTAAGAGGTGAATTATAGCACATAAGGAGATCAGAGAGCTGGTCTGGGACTTTCTTCAGCAGGACAGACTGGCCTGTGTTGGTACCTGAAGAGTTCCCCATGTAAAATTAATCTGCAAGGATATTAGCATATGAATATTGCAGCTTATGAACCGATACTCTGGCTGAATAACTTTCCATAACTAATGCTGACACATTGAATGGTTTTCGATACTCCTATAAAAAAACCCCCTACTTCTGAAATATGATTTTATCAAATAGTTGGTATATTATTAGATCAGTGAAGTCAGTTACACACTCCAAACATAATAGTATGTAAATTAACCCAAAAGTTAATTTTACTTTTTCCTTAAGCAATGAAACCATGTCCTGATGGATATTGCATTTTAATTTTCTTTTGGTTGATCATATTATATTTTCTTTCTCCTGTTACTTCCCATAAACAGTATAATTTCATAGTGCTGACAGCCTATATACTAAATACCACAGTGAAATGGGGAACTGTATTATTCTCCATATACTGACAAATCTCTTTGGTTAATGTGCATTCAATAAAGATAAAATAGCAAATGTTATTAAACCAGGGGAAAAGCACAATGAAAATTATTAGTGTGGTTTTTGATGGTGTTATGCATGTGCCACTTTTTTTCTTTCCTTTAAAAATACAATTTTGTTGAAATAAGACAGCAAGGAAAAACTACATTATAAAAGTGCAATAGGAATGAAGATATTTGTTTCAGTGCAGTCTCAAATGATGAAAGAGCCCATTTCTTTTTTTTTCGGCAGCAGAGAGAGAGAGAGAGTATTAAATGCTGTTCTCTGTTTTCAATTAAAAAGCAGCATTAAACATAAAATAAAAATCTAAGAATTAATAATTTTTCCTTCCTCAGCCAAATTTCCTCACAGATTTCCAAATCATACCCAGAGGACGAATCTTAAAAAAAAAAAAAAAAAGAAAAAAAAAAGAGACTGGCTGGATTTTTTCACTTCCATTTCACAGAACCGCAATATTGCAATATTGTCTTTTATTATGAGCCACGTAAGGAATCGGATTTGAAAAACCACTTAGGGGACCTTTACATAGGGATCTTTTAGTCCGTGTTGCATCACAGCAGTGTTGGTCAGGATGGGAAGCACCTGTCCCCTTGTCAGTGGATGGCTTGTGTTTGAGGAGCCTCATCTGGCTGCCTGGTTTTTGCTCATGCTGTACAGTTGTGTAATCACTTCAGTGCTGCCACCCTCCTTTGGGCTGGAAAGGTCCAAAGTCGGCAGCTCTATGCTGCACCCAGAGGAGCATCTCCTGTCTGTGCTCTTGGTGCCCAGGAAAACTAATGAGCCAAATGGCACCTCTGTGTGGGCTTTGCTGGGAGAGTGTTGGCCGGCATGATCACCTCCAGGAGAGCAGTCCTTCCCCATGTATCTGGCTCAGGGCTGCCTCTTCCCCTTCTCAGCTCTAACCCTGTCATTCCCAGCTCTCCCAGCTATAGCCAGTGACCGTGGGCTGTTTAGTGCTGTGACCACAGCCACTGATCTGTGTCCTGGTGGTGGTGGTTGTGTCTCTTGCCCCACACCCTGCATTTCAATGGTGAGCCAAGCAGGTGTCGGAAACTGAGCAGGAGGGACCCCTGTATGCATTTTGACCCCCTGTATGCTTGTTTGTTGCTGCTTCATAGTGTTTGGGAAAAACTTTCTAGGATTAAAAAAACCCCAACCAACCAAAACCTAAAAAATCTATACAGCTAATAAATTGACCCAGGTTTTGGCCACACTCAGTCCTTGGAAGCACCTCAAAACACTCAGTTGACTTCAAGCCATCATTGAAAGTTTTGCTTTTGCTAGGCACTGTAAGTGGGGATATCTCGAGGCAGGATAGGACTCTTCTCTTTTGAAAATAAGGGATGGGTGTCCGGATTGGTTTTATTATTAGCACTGCCTCACAGCTTTACTCACTGAGGCACTGCTACAGTAACATAAAATATAATAAAATGTATTTCCAAGTGTCAAGGCTTCCCCTTCAAAGCTTAACTCAGTTTTAAATCCCTGTGGAAAGTGAAGACCTTTAAAATACTTAATAAATTCTAATCTTAATCATATTCATCATTATTAAAATTTGAAATAGGTTGAAATACTTAAGGTAAGTGAAATGAAAAAACTAATAAAGAGCATGAAACACACTGGAGAAATGGAAGAATAATTGCTAAAGATTAAGAAATCTAAAATGGCCAAACATGAAAAAACCTTCATTTCCAATAAGCATTTATTTAAAAGTTTTGAAATAGCTTAATAATATAAAAGAAGATTTTAAAAATGAATTGAATGGTAAATGCAGCAGAGTGGCGAGACATATTTAAACACATTAAAAATTATACTAGTCCTGTCTTTGGGCTTCAGGCATTATTTAGGCTTTGTCAGTTCTTAGAGAGTTGCTTCACCTGCCAGCAGGGAGGGAATAATATTGCTGTTGCTATTAATAATAATTATTATCATTGTAGTAATAGCAGTTTTCATAAATAGTACCTAGGAGTAGCAAGGTACTGTGGCTGAAGATACCAGCTTGCTCAGTCTTGTACAGGCCAAGGAAAAAGATATTTCCCTTCCAAAGAATGTGTAATCCAAACATGAAAGGAGGGCCATTTTTGGTTTTAATTAAAAATTAAACAGAGGCAATCAAAGTGTTTGGTTTCTATTGTCTCGTCTATTTCTTTTTTTTTTTTTTTTTTCCTGCTAGTGAATGAAGAGGGGTGTTTGTAAGGTAAACTTCAGAATGTAGTCTGTGGGAGAAAATGGATTTTAATATTTTAAAAATTGATTCTAGTAATTTTATTTGTGTTTTAGGGATTACTTACCTTGACCATGCTGGTTCAGCACTTTACCCAGAGAGTCTACTTAAAGCTTTTACTGATGACCTCAGAAACAGTGTTTATGGTAAGTGCAAAACAGCATTCCCATTAGTCTTCTCAAATCTCCGTCTAAATAGTTTAAAAATGTGCCTGTTGGAAGACATCTTCTGCATGGTTTTTTTAACACTGCAATAGCATAGTTGGAAGACCAGTGATTTTACAAAGGAGGCATAGGCCCTCTGTGTCACTTCATTCTTTGGTGGCCAAGGATGTGTCGGTGTTGGTGAAGAAGAAAAAGAGAGCGTGACTGTTGCCTCACAGCTAGGGCACCATCCATGCTTGGGATAAAGAAATACAGTGTAGCTATGCTGTTTGTTCCATGTCTGTGTTTCTTCCACACGAAGTGCAAAACTCCCCTCTGTCTCAGTGAGTCATCACATACTATGACTCAGTATAAGCATTTTATTTAGAAGAAAGCCTAGCTCAAAGATCCCAAGTGAATTTAGGCAGGGAATAGGTGCTGTACCTCTCTCAGATTATTAGACTTCGGCGCATGCTCAGAAAAAAGAAGTGTATTGCCAAAGCAATCTTGCACATAAGAATGTGAGTAAAAATATCTACAGAATTTAGCTGTTACAACTGTGGATGGGGCCACTTCAGCACCATCTGTAAGTACTTCATCCCCGAATCCTCTACCTTTCATTTCTTTCTAACATTGTTATCTAGCCAAGATAAGTGAGGGTGATTTTATACAAAGGCAGCAGCATCCATTGTTTAGGAAATATTGTTACCGTGTGAGACAATTTATGTTAGAATAATACTTGACCAGAAAAAAATATACTGTACAGTATTATGCTGTGAGTGGTCCCACTGAAGTAATCAAAATTTTGTATTGTGTGTTACTGTCTGTGGGTCGTGTGTCCTTTTTGCTAGTTTTGTGTCTTTCTTATGCTCCCTGATACACAGAACAAAGGGATTCCTCATGTGAGAGCTAGGGACCACTGCTTTACAAGAAAACTGTTCACTCCATCACCAGCACACTTGTTCTTATCAACCAGGCAATCCACTTGAGAGTTTTGGATAATTTAATTTTCAATGTGCCATTGTATGTGCCATTTTCCACCATTTTTTCCGGAATGCTGGCAAGGCCAGGATCCAGAACATGGATTTTAGTTCTACTCTGAAATAGGTATTATTCTTGTTAGGGGCAAGGGTTTTTTTCCTTTTATAACAAAATATGTTGATTTGATTACATTTTAGATCTCCTAGTCCAAGTGCATGTCAGTAATATTAAAATTAATGCTCTCTAACAACAGACATTGCAAAGTGAAATATATGCACTCTGATCTTAGTTATTTCAAACAACATTGGGCTCAGCCTTATAATAAGTACCATTTGTGGCAGCAACAAAATATAATTTGTGAATCAATTGAGTGCTTGTAATTAGAAATAGTAGTGCTGCCAGTTTGGTTCAGATTTGCATTGTACCTATAATGCTATAGAAGAACAAATTGTATCTTTTTTATTAGTGCTTTCATCTAAAGTGATAACCAGAGGTTTAGTATGGTCCATTCTCTTTTTTTTAAAGTTACATCTCATACTCTGAGGACAGTAACTGTTGTACAAAAAGAGTTAATTTAACAAACACAGACGTGAATGAAATGGGAGTTTGACTTGCAGCTCTTTTTATTTTCTTGGTGATAATCAACAGGCCAAAAGAACTCCAGTTTAGCTGTTGCATGTGTAAATGAGGGAAAGTAATATAAGTAAGAAATATTGTCACTTCTAAGTTGAGAATATTTGAATTGGAAATTACAGAAATGAAACATCAGGCATGAAAAGTGTAAGTATTAGTTTTTGTTGTTTGAGCTCTAAATTTATTATTTTCAACACCTTCATTCAATAACTTTCAGCGGGGTGACTGAAATTTTAAGAAGAGAGTATCTAATACTGGAGCCTACTGCAAAAACTGTATTTGTATAGCAATTTTTTTCTTACTCCCTTTCCAAACTATTTTGGCATGTTCTTTGAGTACTTAGTAATAGGAAAGTGTGCTGTGCCTGTGTGGATATTGCTGTAATCTTTTTAGCCTAAGAAGATAAATACATGCCCTTCTTATGAGCTGTCTTAATTGTTTATACATGTGCTAAGGTGGCTACTAATTTTACAGTGAAATTTATATTTTAATGAATTATTTGAATTTCCGACACTAAAAACCTCATGGTCTTCAATCCTGGTCTTCAATCATGAATGTCTTTTATCTCCAGATGCTGCCTCTTGCTTCTTAGCTCCTGCACAAATACTCTTATGAACGCACATTCTGTCTAGGTTTTCCTAATATCTTTGTATATATGCAGTTGCATTTCCCTTTTAAAGGAACTGCCTAGATATTAGTAAGAATTACAGCTAAAGTTTCCATATCTGTCGTAATTGCTTTACCCTGTTATATGTCCTTTCTCTTGACTCACTAAGGAGCTTCAGGACATTGCTGTGAAGTATACATTGAATCTGTCTTTGTCATCTTTTGGGCTGGCTTGGTGTAATACTTTCATGAAAGAGAAATTTAATAGCAAAATTTTGATTAATGATTAATTTCTGTATCTCTCTTGTCTCCTAGGCAACCCTCATAGTCAGAATATCAGCAGCAAGCTGACATATGACACAATCGAGCATGTCCGATACAGGTAGAACAATCTTTTCTTACAGATCTTATATGATGCACTTCGTAGTTTTCATTTTGATTAGGCCTGTGTGATGTGATGCCATTTTCTGAGGGTTATTTGTCATGCCTCAAGAAACACCTCACTTTTAAAACACAAGGTATTTAGACAGTCAAGTGTTGGATCACATCCGTTCTTTTTCTCCCAGATGCCCCACTTCTCAAAGTCCTGTAGTTAACTCAGTGCTGTAATAGAAGTCCACAGTTTTCATTAAGATATAGAAATTGGAATCTCAAAAGTGATTATTAGTATTATGGAATGGTAAGGGAGTAAGGTGGGACTAGGTACATGGACATGGAGAAACTTCAGATCAAATTAAATAGGGCATAATGGCTTGTGAGAATTAATAAAAGGCTTATGGAAATGTGTACATTGTTTTACAGCAGATAGTTACTTTTGTTGGAGTAATATCTTTGAAAGTAGTTTTAGTATATTTTTTTAAGAGCAAAAACAAAAACAGAAGGTAAAATCAAGTGTTGGGGGCCTCTGGGTATGGCCAAGAAAATGAACTGATTCTTGAAATAAGGTATTTTCCTTGAAGTTCCAGATAGAGTGTGCTGAAGGTACACTTCCTGCCATTAGTTTACACCATGACAAAATATGCAACTTAGATTTGTTTCTGGTAACTCTTGATGTTTTATAAAATATGTTTTTGTTGAAGAATCTGTATGCTTTGAGTTCATTTACCTGCTTTTAATGGCACTCGGTGTAAGGAAGTGTCATGGGTTCCTCTTTTTCATCATCTTCCTTGAAAGCAAATATTTCTGCAAAACACATCACAGAATTCAGATCAATAGCATTGTAGTGTTCACAGCTGTAATGAAGAAAATCTGGTTTACACCTTTCTGCTGCTTTTTGTCTGACTGCATTTTTATGAGGGTATAAAACCCCCAAGATTTCCAGCTGGATGCTGCTGCTGGTTATAACCTGTTCACCCTTCCCCATCACCAGTTTTCTGGAGAAAGTATTTATTTTTACATTTTCCAAAACCCTCTTTTAGTGCTGTACAGGATGACAACCTATTAACGTATGGCGAAATGAAATGAGACTGCCTATGAGGAATAGCTATTTTCAGGAGCAGCCACTTAGAGCCAGTTACGGCGATACCCACAGCCCTGCAGAGTCTTTTGAGCAGACCTGTGTGCTCACGTGCAGTGTTAGCATTCTGAATTCCATTTGGTCTCAGTGCTATTGCAGTGTTGCTGTTTCATCGTTCTGCTTATGAAGGCACAGTAGGAAGTGTAACTGTTTCTAGAATGATTACTATTGTACTCTGTGTTCTTTGTTGTTAGGGAATAAGGAAATAGACTTTCACCGTGTAAGAAACCTAGATTACTTTAAAAGAACTTACCTCTTCAGCTTGTTTTATTTTGGATCTCGCTTTAAAAAAGCTTGAGACTTTTTTAAGAGCAGGATGGGAGTTGAAAAGAAAAGAGTGTTTGCGTTGGTAGGAGGGGGGATGTTTTGGTTTTGTTTTTTAAAAAAAATTCCCTTTTTACCTAAATGAACATTTTCAGTATTGCACCTAATAGAATTTGTCATCTGTCCCTATAGAAATTCAGCCATTATTCCCTAATAAAAATTTAAAAAGCACAGTCATCAAAAAAGTGTCGTCATAAAAATTGAGGAAGAAAATGCCCTAAAACCACTGTCAGTAAGTCAGCTATCTAAAAGGCAATAAAAGTATATTAAAAATCTATACTTGTATGCTATTGCAGCTAATCAAAATATGCAATGTGACAAGACAGGGAGACAGGCAGCTCTGTCCTTCATCACACTGCATAGACTGTATTTCCTCTGTGAAAAAATAATTCAGCAGGTAATTTCAGCAATCTTAAAATGAATTGCTTGCTTGTAATTCTGCTTTTGGCACATGGCGACAGTCAGAAGTATAGCTTTTTTTTCAGTGTTTGACTCCAAGACAATATGGGGGTTTTTCTAGTGTATTTTGATTGTTTGTTTGGGGGTTTTTTTTGTGGTTTTGGTGGGGTTTTTAGGTTTTTATTTCGATTTTCCAATGTGATAGCACAGCCAACATATCAAAAATAAACACAAAGCTTAGTTTCAGGTTTATATTTGTCAATATTGGTGTTAGTAGCATCACGATAGACTTTCCTAATCTGGCAGCGTACGAAGTTTCATGGTACAAAGCTGAATGTTTTGGTATTCCCTTCATATCTGTTCGACAGAGAGAAACCAGTCTTAAAATGCAGAATTGCAAGAAAATAATTAAATAATTGAGTCAGGCGATAAGTTCTAAGATTTCAAAAATTAGAAGATGGCTTACTTCTTGACCAACTCAAGTGTAGTAAGAGTAGAAATAACTGTTTTGTTCTTAAAAACATTGCTTCTCTTTTCTTGAAGTGGACTGCTGAGTGATTTTTAACATTGTGCATATCTCTACATTAACCATAAGTGATGCTCAGAAGAGGAAGCAAGAACTGTAATAAACCTTACTGAAATGTATTAAATGTATGCACCAAAAGGTTATAGATCCTTTTTATGACTTTGCTTATGGATGTATGGAAGTGCCATTGCTCCACTTCAATACAACTAAAGAACAGGAGTACAATATCTTCTTATGATGCTGCAGTTAATGCAACTCCAAAATTCATTACATTGAATATTAAATTACCCTTTTCACATATGCAAGCATTTAAAAATACTAGCTTTCTGAATACTTTAAAACACTGTCCTTGTGGATCTTACACTTGCAATATCAGATATTGCTGCAGTGTCTTCTAACCAGAGCCAGACTGAAGTTTTAGTGTTGTTTGAAGTTTGTGGTGTGTTTAAGATATAAAACAGCATACTTTTTCATTTAAACGCAGTGTTGTTGTAATAGAGTTTTGATGTTCATCCTTGAACTTTCAGGTGCTGTGAAATGTTAAACTGAATCATACTTTGGGAACTCAAATATTTATTTCAAAAAAGGCCAGGAATTTCAGCTGTGATTTCAGTACCAAGCATCATCTAGATTGTGGCTATATGTATATTACAAAATTTTGTCACTGAAGCTAAAAGGATTGGGCATTGAGCTAAATAGGATCAAGTTTAAATATAGAACCAAAACATGTTTTTGGTAAAGGCCTCTCTCAAAATATGCCGTCTGAGTGAATTGTAAGAGGAGAATAATCTCTGCGATCTGTGCATATGAACATAAAAAAGGTGCAGTGGGCATGCATGAAATGATTGTAAATGTCTTAGTATTTTAAAAATACATTTGTTTCAGTGATAAAACATACAGGTGGTACCATATTTTGCTAAGGAAGCAGTCTCAGAAATGCTGTTTATAATTTCATTTGCATTTCACGATAGCAAGGTAAAGCTTTACATTCCTGCTATAAACATCATATCTTGCTTATGAAACAAATTTTCGTTCCAAGTTTGGTTTTTTTCTTTTTTTTTTTTCAAGTTATCACATATTTGTAAATGCTGCTATGCTCAAGATAAGGATTTTTTTCTTGATTCCCAGGTTTAAGCATTTCTATGTCTGAAAACAGTAATGTTGGAACTGATACATATATGAAAATGGGTTGACCTTTCCTACACGGTAAGAAGTAGTAGATACAGTATCTGCTTACTATTGATTTGTCCTTTGCAAAGGTCATTGACAGGAGACTGTATGGATGAGTGACATCTGAGCACTGCATCCTGTCCTCCTTAATGGCATCTATCAGCTTGAAAACCTTGTTTCAAAACCAGGGTGGTTCAGCCCTTTTGTCTGCTTGTTTTGTGATGCCATTTGCAAATGCTGCTTCTCCTGATCCCACTGCTCAGGGGGGCAAGTCTGAAATACCACAGTCGGTGAAGTCCAGCAGAAGGACCCTGTGCTCGCTGAGGTGACTCTGTACGTGGCAAAGGGGAGAAGCATTGGAAGACAATTATCAGTAATGGATGTTTTTTGGAAGAGTTTAGGCAAGGGGGGTGATCTTTTCCTCATGGTTCCTGAAATTATTTAGGTGTACAATGAAATAATCCCAGTGTGCCTGCAGTGATCTGGCTGATATCCCCACTCTGCTTTGTGACATGCTGGATGGCAACAGAGCAGTGCCTTTGGTGAAGATGCTTCTTGTTTTCTCCTTGGCCACACCTAGCCTTTTATGCCAAGGATTCTATTTTATAAACAGCTCTTTCTAGGCATCAATCCATTGCTTTGGTGGGTTTGCTCTTTGCAATCCTACATAAGGCAGTAAAAAGCTTCTGGTCAGGGTAATGGGTACTGTTATTTTTGAATGAGTTAAGAGACTGATTTAAGAACAAATAAAATCGGTCTGTTTTACTTTGGAACTTTGCTCCTGGACTTTCATCTCTGTCTTAATAAATTAATTAATCATTAACTTGATAAGCTGAAGCTTTAGAAATTAATTTGCTAATACCTTCTGTTACTCTTCTGGTAGTCAGCTTTATACCTTCATGGTTTGTATGAAGAGATTGCAGTAAATAAAATAGGTGCATTCATGGTCATGCTCTTTGGCTAATCTTTGTTGCAAAGAGAGTCAAATCTGGAATGCTTCATTTATTGAAAGAAATAAATATTTCAGTAAAGTAAATTAAAATCTGGAGGTCAAGATTGCTAGGTTATGAACACAAAAGATGAAATGCTTCTGGGCAATTCTGAGTTTAATTTGTATAGGTGGCTAGAATACTTTGCAAAGGGGTCTGGAAAAGGCTGGGCATAACCTTTACTTTTTTTTCTTCCTGATTCAGAAAAATACACTGAAGGAATCTGCTTTTATAATACAGCTGTGACAAAGAAGCTATAGAGGCTAAGTTTAAAAGTGATCTTTCTGCACCATTGCTCTCTAGATAACATTCAGGGTAGGGAGAGTGGTGCAGGCTTACTTGGATTCAGGCCACTGTATTAGTTCACATTTTTTAAATGCACACAGCCTCCCTGCCTCCTCAGCTGCTTTTTGGCAGGGACCCAATGGCCTCTGTGTCTGTGGGGAAGTCTGTGAAAGGGCACATGTGCTGATGAATGCAGTAGTCCAACTGGAACAAAATACACTGATAAAAATAGTGAAATTTCCCTAATGCAAATTCCTTTTTTCCCTTCTTTTCATCTCTTTGTGTTTTTCAGGGTTTATATGGAAGTTTTTTGCCCCTCTCTGGGTTGTACAAAATCTGTAGAAGAAATGTAGTGTTCTTCTCTGTTCTGGATTTTCAGCTGCTTCATAAGAAGCAATATGGTGTGATGCCGATCTGTGGTGTTTCTGGTAACACGTGTTGCCCTGTCAGTGACATAGTCCTGGCTGCTTCTTGAGAACACTGGCTATTTCTTTGCCAACTCCAGGGGAGCCTAACAACTTCATTACTGGCCTGGATGATAATTTGTGTCTTAAGTAAGGTTTTTGGAAGACCAGCTATTTAGCGCAAATATAATTTCTGCCATCCCCTGTCTGCACCTGTTGTGCTTGATAACTTTGTTCTGACTTCAGCGCTCTTCTGTTTCTCAGCATGTTATGTAGCATTGGAGAGGCGCTCCATCTGATCAAAGTCAAGAAATTTTGAATGCCACCTTCAGTTGTGTATGTTGTCCAAAATTCAGCTAATATTTTTTCTCATGCCTAATTTTTTTGAAGACTGTGGACACTTCTTGTATTGCTCCATCTGAAACTGACTAATGATCCTCTACCAAGAAGTGCACAACTGACAAAAGTTTAACCTGTGCTGTTTGTATTTTGTGTTATATTTAAAATCAGAACCTTGGAAAATGGTCTTTCTGTGAAGTTAGCAAACCCAGTATTGAGCTCCATTTTGAATCTTTCTCATTTGCTTGTAAAGCAATATGACTACTTAATCTGTTGTTATAATTAAGCTGTTGAAGACACACTACAGCATTCCCATGGGCTTCCCTGGTGACACCTGTGTCTCAATGAATCTGAAATTCCTGGTGTCACTTCTGCTGCAAGGCACAGCTTTCTGCACTCATGCTTTATTTGCTATCTGAGCCCACCTTGCTGTAGTTTTAACCAGTAGACCTGAGTCCTTAGTCATCGTATACATTATGAGTCTTTTTTTTCCCATCCAAAATTCTGACTGTCAGTTCTGACTCTACTTACTGTCCTGTTCTCTCAGCACTTTGGTACTGGTTTTGTTGCCCGTACTTCATGATCCTTAGTGATCATGATTTGTAGTACTTTAGACACCGGTATTTACTGAAGTAGTTTTATTATGAAGTCGACCTAAGTGAATCAGCTATTAGTGTTGCTTATATGTTTTTATCATTATGAATGGAGGATAGCTAGTTGATGATGTATTATTTGAATTTTTAGTATATATATTTTAGTTATAGAAGCTGGTGAGCCTCTAACCTCCTAAATAGAGTGATATATTCAGGATCTTCTGTTATTTTTCTCCAGAAGCAGATATGATCTACAAGTATGGGTAACTTTGGGCCAGGTTACTCTGTGTTTGAGTGATTTCATCACATTTTTTTTCCTCTCAGTTGTGATGTAGCCTTAGAATTATCTTCTGTCCCTGTTACATCAAGTGTAACTGTGGCTGCCTTCTCATCTCTGATAATGCCGTTTCCTCTATACATGTTCCAGACTATCTGTAGCTCATCCAGTCTTCTTACAGACAGAGCAAACATATTGGCTTTGTCAAACAGTGGCACATGCCATCAGCTCTCTTTCTCTAATGAACAGGTTATTTACAGCAGCAATGCTAGATGCTGTAGTTGTAAAACTTTTTTTTTTTTCCTTCTGCCCTCTGCAACCTGCAATCTTCTGTCTTGCTCAAATTTTCAGTTAATATCCCATGTCTGTTAGGAGTTGTTTTCTTTTTTTCTTCCCCCAGCACTGAAACTGCACTTGGCCATGGGCAACTGTGTTCATTAAATATATAATGGCCTGTTACTAAGGTCATTGCTGCCCTGCTGAAAACTTTTCTATGGCAAAAAACAGGCAGCTGCATGGGTTTCAGGCTGCCCAGGGATTGTGTGAAACACCACAGGGAGCAGAGCCAGCAAGAGCACTGCAGCAGCAGTGTTAAGCAGAGGAAACTGAGAATGAGGAATGCAGAAGTATGGAAGGTGACTGGTAAAGGGTGATGATGTGTTGTAAACCAGCCACCTTAACCCCACAGGGATGAAATAAATGTCAGTCCAGCAAGGGTTTTAGTGGTCCAGGTTTCAGGACAGCCAGATCAGAAACATCCCAACTGGTATGGTTCAAGAGTATGGGAATCCACATGACCTTCAGGGTTTTGGTGTCTCATCTTCTGCTATTACAAAGTACTTTTCATCTACTGTTCATAATCTTTCCCATTGGGAGGACTAGGAAACTCCCTCTCTTGAGAAGCTGGTATCCTTTTGTTCCTACACCAAAATTTTATGTTGCCTACAGGCTTTTGTGGTCTTTTTACCATTAACCCCTTTTGATGTATTTATGTAGAGGAGACCTGTTGCATTCTCCTATTTTCACAGGTTGAACAAGATAAGCTCCTCCAGATTCTACTTACAAGGTGCATTCTTCATCCCCCACACCGATCTCATGGACACTTTCTCTGGGATTGATCTGGGTATCCTTAATCTGTCTGAAATGTGTAGCCAGAATAGAATGGGGTTGCTGAAATAAGTCCTGGAGTATGGCAATTGAGGGTATGGTGAACTGAGGCAGAATAAAAGATTCTTGAAATGATGATGTGACCTCATCAAATGTTCTCGGTGCTATGAGAAGGCAAAAATACTGTAAAGCTAAGGGAATGACATGAGTATTTCAAATGAATAGAGGAAATCTGTAGGCACAATAGATTTCCAGAAAGAAAGCAAGCACATATTTATGGGGATTCTTCTAGAATGTAAAAAATTTGTTGGAACATGGTCTTTCTTGTTTGTTTTTGTTATGAAATTTTGTGCTAGGCTGAAAGTGATAATGTGGTACATAAACTGGTCGACGCTCATATGAATGGATCAAAAAGGAAAGAAGATTGTGAGCTTTTGTACAGAGGGTTATTGTTTAGGGGGATCACATTCACTTAAAGGAGAGAAAATTATTTGATTAACTTGATGACTTTCAACATCTAGTTCTTTGAAGATAAATGCATTAACTTTAATTGGTAGTTTGAAATTATAGCAAATAAGTACCTGAAACTCAGACAGATTTTTGTAGTTATATGCTGGCAATATGAGTTCCTTTCAATTTTCATTTTTCTTTCTTTTGTTTCTCTGCTCATTTCATTGATTCAAGTTTCTTATCTATTTTAAACTTTATTTTTAGTTTGAAGATTGTAAGCAAAAATGGTGTCCTTGAAATTAAAGGGTACCTTTAAGAAGCAGCATAAGTCATGGTAAGATACAGCAATATGAAAGATAAATGAGGCAAGACTTTGAATAGAACTGTCTTCTTTGTATTAAAGTTAATAACATCTAGTGAATCCAGGTTTAATTTGCTAGATTTTATTAGTATATTTGGTATGTGTCAAGGCAGAAGAAAATTGCATCACTGATATTACTGAGTGCCAGCTCGATAATATGCTGCTAATAATTTAGAATTTATTGCAAGCTTTTGGATGGTGAGACTGTTTAGAGGAGTATGATATACATATCTTGGATTTTATAGAGAATCCCTAGGCTTGTAATGAATCCAGTGATCCCCAGGAATGGTGCTCATAAGAGCTTTTCAACACTCAGGCTTTTCTCTGCCATCCTCTTACCACTTCTTCTAGTTTGTCTGTCTTTACCTTTTTAAAGGTGTTTAGTATTTCAATAGATTTTATTTTTTTTCAAACACTTATCATGTGATAAAGGAAGTTTTAGAGACATGAATCACTTATTTGGAATATCTGTGAATGTTCATAGATCAGATATTTCTGACTTGTGGTAAACTATGTGTGAAAATAGTGTTGTCTTGCAGGAATTAAAAAACAAACAAATGAACAAACACTCCACAAAAATACCAGAGATGATGAACAATACTAAAACTGTCCTTTGGAATATAATGCTGAAGCTTCTGTGCTAAGGGAAGCACTCTGCAGCAGAGGTTTAAGGCACAATCATAGTTATTTCTGCCCTGCCAAGAAAAATTTCATTGATCTATTGGTTCCAAAATCCTGGTCCCAAAATCCTGTATGGTGTCCAATTCAGTTTTCCTTTAGGAGTCTGGTTCTCTGGTGAGCTGGCTGAGAAACTTCCAGTTCAATGACTGTCCATGCTATCTTGCAGCAGGAGAAAGCAATCCACTTGCCAGTAAGAGCTTGTCTCAATAGCCTTACACGCTTACTGCAAAGTCATAAAAGCTGAAGGTACTTTTATTTCACACGGATCTGTCTTCCTGTGGAAGGTGAAAATGAGAATCCAAAAGGTTCTGTTAGAAAATAGCTGCCCTGCTCACCTCTCAGGACTGGAAAGCCTTTATTCCTACACCAATAAACTCCAAGCCCTAAAGTCTTGTGCAAACTTACTTGGAAAGTACCTGTCTGGCCTTCCAAAGACTAAACAGCCTGCCACATATATAGAACTTTAATTATACCAAAATGCTTAATGTGAACTCCATCAATATCCTATACAGTATAATGTGGGTTTTCAGTAACATACTTGGGAAATGTTTTCTTCCCTGTAAAAGATATGTATGAATGGTTTTGATCACTTGATTTTTATCTGCAATCATGTAATGACATATTTACATTAACTGTTATTACAGCCTGCATTTTTTGCAATTTGCATGTTGCTATGCTTTGAAACTGCAGTGAGAAACTGTAGAGACCTCTGAAACATTGTGGCTGAGACAATGTATGAAGGCAGTGACTGAGCCTCGATTAAAACAGACATTCTAACTCTTCATGGTCATGTTCCTCCTATGTAAATAGTGTGTTACATGCAGATAATTTCTGCATTATTGTCCATGACTCCAGCACAAACTGCTTGTGTTTGTGATGAGTTAAATGTGTTGCAGTAGTAGATTGAGTTTGCAAATCTGTCAGCAACAGGTTACCTCAACTAGGTAACCTGAACCATCGTAATGGTTTCATGGTTTAATAGATGGTTTAATAACCTGAACTGTCATACAGTTGAATTAACGAAACTTGCTCAAGCCAAAACAGATAGGAGCAGTGCCTCTCCTCCCTCCTGTTTGGTTGACATAGTTGTTTAGAGAAAAGAGGGAGGCCTCTGACGTTCCAGTAAGACTCAGAGATCTTGAATGGCTGTCACAGTAAATGGGATGCTGTTGCTTGTCTTTAAGTCTCCTTCTCTCTCCTTTGGGTGGGAGAAACTTTTACCATGTGCCAGCCTTACAGGGCATAGTTTGGGCCATATGCCTTGTCTGAAGGCAGTGTACAAAGGTAACTTTCTGTCAGTCAGTGAGAATTCCTTGCTGTGTGAGATGTAGCCTATTGATGAGTATAATATGCTGCTTCATTTGTGAGAAAAAAATAGAATAATTTATTTTATAAGCACAGGTACAAGCAACATAGTTTTTCAATGCCTTGAGGCATACCTGTGAAAATTTAACATCGAGGATGCATTGTGTAGCTCACAGGAGCAGTTCAGATACAAAAGGCTTCATTTGAAAAACCATAGGGCATTCACAAGCCGCTGCGAGTTTATTTGATCGTGTTTGCCTATTTAAACATCCAAATGGGATGGGATCACTATAGCAAATAGTACTGGTGTTTAGCATTTGTAATGAACTTCAGAATGAGTTTGATGAAGTATGCTCTTAGTATAAATTGAAGTTAAGCTGCACTGCCAAAATGTGGTATTATAGGTGGCATTCTTAACAGTGAAGTGCAAATGAAATTCTGCCTGCTTTTAATTAAATAAGCACACACTCCACTGAATTTTGAAAATTTAATTCTCTTAATCTGGAGTCCTGGGCCTTGAACAGCTATTGTAATTTGAAAGATTGTGCTGATATATTTCAGGGATGTTTGTACTTAACAAAATAATCATGCTGTTTTATTTTGTGAATTTGGGGCCCTTTTTATTTCCTTGGTTATTTTTTTTTTTTTAATTGTGTGAAAAACAGCTAAGGTAACACTCTTCCTAGTTGTGGCCCATGAATATCAGAACTGTAAGGACACGAATATCAATGAATGGGCTAAAGCACCTGGATTCTGGTGTTTCTACTGAGGAGTTGGTGGTTGTGGTTGTCTCCTGTGGACAGTGCAGTGAAGTATGTTGCTGTTCATGAAGAAGTCACGCCTGGCAATTCAGAGCTGTCACAGGCCTTCCAAAGTGTAAGGGAGTGACCACAAATTCTTGCTGGGAAGGCTCCCTGCTGTTTTTAAACTGCATGGCTTTGATAAGATGCTGGAAAGCCAGTTGGCTGATGTTCTTATAGACAGGTCATAAGGCTTGGAGGAGAGAGATCCCTGACAGAGTCTTCTATGAGATGTAATAACATCCCCATGCACATCCCCATGCTAATTACTTCATTCTCACCATTGTGAGAAGGTCTGCACAGCTAATTGAATTGGGGGGGGGGTCGGGAGGCATAAAAATAACCATCAACATTCATGTAATACTGTGCTTTGAGTTACAAGTGTTTTAAAGACATTAATATGTTCTTCATCCTTTTCCTCTTTCTCTACTTTCATTATCATATGATTCAAGTTACTACAAACTAAAACAAAGATGGATATAATGTCTTTAAAAGATGAGAAATACAATTTTATTTGACAAGGCTGCATGATATGAAGTAAGGTCTAGTTAATTAGCTAGTATATAAAAAAGAGTTGCTGTTTCTTGAGCTTGGAATAGTCAAATTTAAGTGTTTTAATGGAGATTTTTTTGCACATAGAGACCTGCATTCAAACTATTTCAGAACAATATATGAGGTAGCAATCTTTTTGAATATGTTTATATGTGGTTTATGTGTTTTGGAGTCATCTCAGTTTTATTTTCACAGCCTAAAGTATTTTTTTCACCTCCATTATAAGTAATTTAAAAACAGTGGCATATAATATTTTCTATGTCACTTGCTTTCATTTTCAAGTCTAATTGAGGTTTACTTGCAATGAATTTGAGCTATCAAATCACTTAAGCCATTACTGTAGCAGAAGCACTCTGCCTTTAGGGTGTACTTGTATTCTACATTAGCAGATTTGTGGTTTGTACCTGTATAGTGAAATTCCCTGTTTCAAACTCACACAAGAGAAATGGAAATTAAATCCTCTCTTTTTCATCCCTCTTTCTACCTGGGAGAATTTTGCTGATGTGGCTATATTGTTTTCTTATCATATATCTGACCAGTATAGGAACTATGGCAGTAGAATTAGGTAAACATGGAATTAAACATTTGGGAAAACAATAGTCAACATAAATTTTCAAGAAGTTAGAGTTATAGTGTGCAATTAACATCTTAATGGACTTTCACCTCTTCTAGCAGCTCATTTTAAATGAGAGAGATTGCTTGGCAATGTTTAATAAAAAGTTTGATTACATACAGTGTATAGACTAAAGACTTTAGAATTAAGCATGTTCAGAAGTAATTTCTCTCAAGCACATGTGGGTTGCTACAAAAGGAGAGCATGTGTGAACTTGATGACTTAGAATATAATTACTGAGGTGCATAGCATATTGTTAGTCATTTAAAATTTGTGAATGGCAGCTCTGTGGGAAGGTTTAATCACAGCAAAATATAAATGTTTCTAAACTTGTTTTTACAACCACAGTGAAAGAATCACCCTAGTGATTTATTCTGTGTACCATAAAGATTAGTGCCACTTTCTAGAAGGAAAAGGGAAAACATCAAAACACTACTTAGTGAACAGTGGTAGCAGACTTACTTTATTCTGTGTTTGAAGACAACTTTTAAGGGAGCCATGGGAAGAGTTGTGACATAAATAATGCTCTACCCACTTTGTCTGTATGCTGATACTCTCTCTCCTGGCCCCCTTCTGTACCTTTTCTAAATGTACACCCAGAGTACCATAGCCAGCAGACTGGAGCTGCTGACAGTCATTTTGAGTCCAAATGGTGGATGTGGTGCTGAAGCAGTGAAGACACACGCATACTCTCAGTGCCAGATGTGGCAAAGGCAGGTAGTTTTGGGCAGCCAGCAGGACAGGCAAATGGAGATGGTCAAAACCACTGGTTCCAGACTCACAGCAGCTCACAATAATGCCTATAGCATGTGGCATGACTAAGGTCCCTGCTAGGCTGAAGTCTCTGAATGTGGGTCTGTAAAACGGCAAGTGCTCCCCTAGAATGTGGCCTTCTGTCTCTGAGTACTCTGAGAGGATGCTCAAATTGCCTGAGACTTGCACTGACTTGTGGATCTGGGGCTGGAGAGTCCAGGATCACTCAGTAGAGAACAGCTTTCAGAAGGCTTTACATCCAGACATACTGTTCTCAACTGGTCTTACACTTTATTCCCACTGTAAATGGTGTTGGAGGAGTTGTAATAGAGTTTTTGGCTGTATGTAATTCCAGTGCTTTTAGGTCTAGCACAAGCATGATGCCCAGGAAATCATTGTATGTGAATGTGAAGATACAATGTGAAAGAACAAAATGAGAATCCTAAATTCTTCCTAGAAACTTCTGAGAAGATTGTTATTGTGTTATGTCACGTATTAAGGCCTGTTAGACCTATTAGAAAATGAATACGTTTCTCCAGTGCATTGGTAGTCCTACTGCCACTAAACTGTCTGAACTTAAAGTGTTTATAGTTTGTTGAGCGTGATCTGTTATATGCCAATGGTGTTATATTTATTTCTGTAGGTAATTTTAAATGGAGCCTCTCACCATTGTACAAGGTTCTTTGCAGAAAAATTAAAAGCATAAGTTACATAAGGTACATGCAGCGGGTACAGTAAGCTAGGGCTGCTGATAAAAAAGACCACCAAATCCACATAGCTGAGTTCTCTGAAATAGAAGGAGAAATGGATGCAAGTCAGCAAATGCAAGCTGCTAGTCAGATGCAAAATTAAGCAGTGGATCCATGTACTTTCTTCTAGGTCCCAGCAGCAGTTTGTACCCAGCCAAAATGATTAAAGCACTGGAAATAGCATTTTAGCAAATTTAATCATAGATTTTCTACATTTCTTGATTAGGTGTTTCTTCCCTTTTCCTCAGGCTTTCTTCTCTAGATATGTTCTTACATGTTTATCTGCTGATTTCATAACAATGCAAATGGATTATTATGTTTTCTTTCTGGTACTGTGGGCCGGTGATATGGCTACAGGAAAGAACTTTGTAAAGCAGAGCAGCATTGCTTGCAGAACCCTATTTTTGTGCTTCTTTATACCTGTGTAGTGCGTGTGATGCACCTAGAAGGCTGGTAATATGAAGGGGGAAAAAACCCCAAACAAATTCAAATCTGTGCATGGTGGGCTACTGAGAAAGAAAACTTTTTGGTCTTTACATATGCAATTCTATTTCAGTGGAGCAGACTGAGATGAGAGGCTCTAAAATAATTTTGAAACCCTAGAGGGCTCTTATACTGCTATGTGTCTGTGGTGATTTTATTTTTATTGGTTATATTTTTCTCCATTCCACTAGCACACCTTTTCAACCCAAGTTTTGTAGAAAATTCTGGTTTCAAAAGTTTCTCAGCCATTTTCACATCAGTTTGCTGCTGAGTTTCACATTTTAGGACTTTAGACATTCTTTTCTATCCTTTAACTTCATGACACAGGCTAGAACTGATCACATACTATTATTTCCCAGGGAAGAATTACATTTTAAGGAGAAAAGGCATACTGCCATTCATCACTGTTTTCTGTGATCTCCATTTTTTTCCTTCTTGTTTTCTATCCAAAGTGTTCTCATTTCACAGGCTGCATTAGTTTTACCTGACTGATTTATCTCCTTAGCCCCTCTTCCCTGATTTCAGTTGGATGTTTTACTTCATGGCATATTTTCCAGTTAAAAACATCTATATCAGCTTGCTTATATCCTGATGTCTATGTAAAATAAATGGTCAAATCAGCCATGCTGCTTCTGAAGAACTTCTAGAAAAGCAACAGCCTCTAGCTTCTCACACAGTGCCTGGCTTGAAAAAAATTGGCAGCAGATGTTAAGAAAACACTCTGCACTGAATAAACTGCTAGCCAAGTAATAACAAAACAAACTCAAATCCCAAAAGAGAATTTAGGATTCCTGCTTTTTGTGCCTCCATGGGATTCCAGGGTTCTGCACCTGGGCCTGTATTCTTATGTCTATGCAAAGACTTGTCACTCTCTTGTCTGCATGAGGAAAGCTGCTTGCATTGACTGTGAAACTAAAATTGTGAGATTGTGGGTCTTCTGCTCCCAAGAGAAAACCTGATGTGGTCTCTGTAAATATTAGGAAACTTGTGGTATCTTGCTTTTCATTTTTGAAAGCTTTTTATTTGCACTGTGGCTTGTTATTAGGCTCAAGTGGGTATTTTGCTTGACGAGCTGGCTTGGCTCCTTACAGGTGGCATATATCATAGCAGCAGCCTGCTCACTGTTTTCCCCACTGGAGGTAGTTACTTGGTCTATTTCAGCTACAATTGAGAAACCCAGCAGCTGAGGATGCCACAAATCATTGGTCAAGAGACTTGGTCCATAACATACCTCTTTTATCCAATTAATAATAGTTACATGGGAAGAAGAACAGAGTGAAGAGAGAAGAGAGATGCACATTTTCTCTATTTCTTTCACCTAGATTGGGTGATACTGGAATTTACATGAGTTTCCCCTCTCAATCTTGTGTAATAAACACTGCGGTTCATTTTGTAATGGGGTTTTAGCTATTCTGGAATTTCCTTTTGCCTCTCCTAGTGTTTTTGGGTTTCTCCTTTCTGAAAAATGGAAAACAAAATCACAAATACTTGTGGGTTCAAGAAAACCTGTTCTTCCCAAACACTTTTCTGTTCAGCATTTGGAACAGTTACCTGTGAAGTTTTCTTACTTTAGTAATTGCACAGATTCATGGTACTACCAGGAAGATGTACCCCTCTGCAGCAGTTGCAATATCAGACTTAATCTATTTCTGCCTAAGTCACTGGAATTGATTTGCTGCCAAGCACAAGAAGATGTGCACTGTTACCCTGGTGAAATATTTTAGCTCACAAATGACTGTAATATATAAAGGACTTTTCATAGTGGATGCATAAATTGATATGGTGTCTGGGTTTTTATCCAGTGAGAATCAATCCAAACTTGTCTTCCTTTGGTCACTGATTTTGAATTTAATTATCGACATGTAAGCATCTCCAATTGATTATAGAGTATAAATGCCATGGAACTTTGAGCACAAAGGATTGGATGGTAGCAATTAGACTGCATACACTCACCTTGGATATTGTGTGAAGTATTGACACATGTCAATATGAAGTATATCGCTGCAATATATTAAAGATATTAAGCTCTTAGAGAGTGTCCAAAGGAGGGCAGTGAAGATCTTGAAGGGAAGCCATATGAGGAGTGGCTGAGGTCACTTGGTCTGTTCAGCCTGGAGAAGAGGAGATTGAGGGGAGACCTCATTGCAACCCACAAATTACTTGTCAGAGGAAGGGCAAGGGCAGGCATTGATCTCTTCTCTGTGGTGACCAGTGACAGGACTCGAGGGAATGGCCTGAAGTTGTGTCAGGGGAAGTTTCGGATGGATATCAGAAAAAGATTCTTTGCCCAGAGGGTGGCTGAGCACTGGAACAGGCTCCCCAGGAAAGTGGTCACAGCACCAACCCTGACAGAGTTCAAGGAGAGTTTGGATGATACTCTCAGGCACATGGTGTGCCTCTGGGGGATGGTCTTGTGCAGGGACAGGAGTTGGACTTGATGATCCTGATTGGTCCCTTCCAACTCGGTATATTCTGTGAATCCGTGATTATTTGATAATAGCTGCAATTCTATGTGTGTAAATTAGAAAGGATCCATGTCCTTAATGATAAAACGTTGTTTCAGTTTTACAGTCTATTTTATAGGCACAAAGCTAAAGAATCTGTACTGCTGTAAGTGGTCTCTGATTTCTTTTGTTAACTTGTGTTGACTTGTCAGACGGTATTTTTCTTAATGTACCCACTGTAGCTGGGACCTGCTTTAAGACATGGGCTATTACATTTAACTTTTGCACTGAAATCTGTGCAGGTGTTATGCAAAAGAGTGTCTCCCAAAATGTGTGGAGATGTGTTGCCAGTACCAAATATATAGTAATATCCTTTTTGTCTGCTCTCCTTATCTTTCATAAGCTCATTCAACCAAGATGAGGTTTCTTTCTGCAGGATAGCTGAAGCAAGAGATATTATAAATTATAAAAATTAATTTAAATGAAAATGCCTTATTATTACCATAACCCAGAAAGAAATACCACATGATAAAAGAACATGCAACTATATGCATTACCTGAAAATACTTTCAGTTTCTTGTTCCTCTATAATATTTGAGTTGATTTGAGCAAGGAGGAATACAGGGAATACTTAGCCTCATGGAGCCCTGCTGGAGTGTCTGTTTAATAATACCTGGAAACTTGCTATCAGCTGAAGCGTGCTAAAGTTGGCTCTCTCTAGATGATTTTCTGGGAGCCAAAGAGTGTTTCAGAGTTAGGCATTGGGGAATCCCCAGTATTCAAAGGGGATTTTATACAGTAACAGAAAGTTCTATCAAAAACAAGGATATGCTTCTTTTTTCAGCTTAAAGAATTCAAAGATAGAGCATTGGAGGAATGCTGTAGATTTTCCAAAAACTCTTACTAAGTAATTACTGAATCTTATGCAGCTTTGGCATTGTTAGGGTTTGTGTTTCAGTGAGAGAAACTATTTTAAAATTAGTATTGCCAAAATCCCAGCCTTCCTTAAATTCAAATATAGTAGAGGCCATCCTCTACTATATCAGTTATTGATATTAAGCTCTTAGAGAGTGTCCAAAGGAGGGCAGCGAAGACAGTGAAGGGTCTTGAGGGGAAGCCGTGTATTGAGAATTAGTTCTTGATTCAAATAGCTTGGCATTCCCTTTACACTCAATATTTTAAGGTAAATAGTGACAGAAGAGGGGAGATCCTCTTTTTTTAAATCCCTTAGTTTGCAAACAGGCAACTGTGGTTCAGGAAAGCAGAAATATTGTGTGGGAGCCGCAGAGCACTGCGCTCCAGATGCCTGGAATGCCTGGATAATCAAAGAAGATTAGAAGAAAACAAGACGTATATCATGGTCTTGAGCAGGTCAAAAATGCCTTGTGTGCAAGGGAGCAGTGAAAAGACAGGTTGGAAAACCACCTGCAGTATGATTGTGCAGAAAACATGTCTTGTGACTGAAAACAGTCGTGTCCCATGTGAGTGTTTTGCCAAGGCTCCTGTTTGGCCTCTTATCTTGGATCTGTATCTGAATGGTATAAATATAGAAGTACAATAAACAGTTTGCCTGCTTCCACCACAGAATCCTGCTCTCAGATTTTTTCTCAGCTGCCACAGATTTGCTCAAGATCACACAAGAAATTGATTAAGGAAGTAGATCTGCAGATCTAAAAGTCTCTCTCAGCTTAACCTCTAGGGAGCTTTTTGTCTATATGCACAAAAGTAATTATCTTTAACCACAACCACATTTGAAATACAGTAATGCCTGCATTACTCCCCTCTTTTCCCCTGTAGTGGTTTTGGTTTGGGTTTTTCCTGGTAACAGGGTCATAGCTAAGGAAGTATTCCATCTCATTTCTTTATGTAAGCAAAGATATAAAGAGGGGAGTCGGAAGTCAGGA
>JAWWEE010000074.1:85249816-85288701 GCA_035221455.1 Xenops minutus | reverse complement strand
TTCTGTCTCTTTTCTTCTCTGTATACACATATATAAACTGTTTTAGTTTTACTGAAGTTCGGTTCCGCGGTTTTTTTTTTCCTTCCCCTCCTCTTTTCCCCCCCCCCACCGTGGCCAGGAGGGGCCTTAGGGGTCTCTGTCCTGGGCCCTTTGGCTCTTGGCATTTGGCCAACTTTTTTCAACCCGTCACATCCCCTTTTTTTGAATTTGTGGTATCCAGTTACAGAATCATGGAATTATATAGGTTGGACCTCTGAGATCGTTGAATCAAACCTTTGACTGATCACCACCTTGTCAACTAGACCGTGGCACTACTAAGTGCCATGTCCAGTCATTTCTTGAACACCTCCAGGGATAGTGACTCCACCACCTCCCTGGACAGTCCATTCCAATGCTTGACCACCCTTTCCATGAAGAAATTCCTCGTAATGTCCAACCTGAACCTCCTCTGGTACAGCTTGAAGCCATTTCCTCTTGTGCTATTGCTAGTTGCCTGAGAGAAGAGGCTGACACTCACCTTGCTACAACCTCCTTTCAGGTAGCTGTAGATAGTGGTAAGGTCACTTCTCAAGACTAAACAACCCCAGCTCCCTCAGCCATTCCTCATAGGAATAGAACCCTCTAGATGCTTTGCCAGTTTTTTTGCCCTTCTCCGGACTCACTCCAGCACCTTGGTGTCTTTCCTGAAGTGAGGGAAAATCCATTTGTTCTCTCTGGAGAAGCTTTCCAGCAAATAAGGGAGAGACAGGGTCTTCATCTCCGCTTCACTGTAGTTCATGGGCGTTTACCATCCTTCCTGTCCCAGTTCTGTAACCTACCAATATATTCTCTGAACTGCTGATTATACCTGTTCACACCATCACTTGGGTGGCAACAGAAGTGGAAATCTGGTGGGTTTGGCACTGCCTTCCTAAAGTCATCTGGGTTGTGCCTTTCTCTGCTGTTTAGATATCCCTGCTTTATATATATATATGTATTATATACCTGTGTGTGGGTATGTGTCTGCATATAGGTATGTGAACATGCATAGAGTTTGCAAGGGAATTCATACAGTGTCATTACATATCTTATGTTTCTAAGCAGTAATAGTTCCAGGTAAAGTTATTATCAAATAGTTGTGCTGAGCAACTGAAATGCTTAGATCACACTGTATCCTTATTACTTAAAAATATGCTACAAAGAAGACTCATATCTTCAGACCATGAGCTCTTGAGGGAGAAAGAATGACTAGTAAAGACTGTTCCACACTCTTCTTGGATTAGGGCTAACCAAAAATCTGGGCCCAGATTTCACTTTTACAAGCAAATTGTGAAGGATTTAAAAATGAAAGATAAACACTATTTGGATCATTTTAAAGTATTTTACTTTGACCATTTTTTTTTTTTTTCTCTTAAAAGTGAATGAGAAGATTACAATTTTTCATTCATGGAAGTCAGTCTCACTTCTTCAGGCAGAACTTGACCTTACAGTTCTGTGACTAGATGGCAATAGACCTTCTGTGAACTTCCCTGCTGCACTCAGAGTTAGCAACAAACCTGCCCATTATTTGTTGATTTTATGTGTAGCTATGTGAGTTCACAGTGTACAAGTGTGTGCTCATCTCCCATTACCTACCTGAAACATAAAAGAATTGAATATACAAGCTTTACCTTTTTTTCCCATCAGAACATTAAAACTCAAATTCATTTGATACAATGAAATGCTGAGGGGGTTGTGGAAATGGAATTAATTTTTGTCAGATGCTGATGTTGGGGTATTAATTTATTTTGTGTGTGTGACAATCTGATATAACTGGACATAAGCTGCTAAAAAATCTGTTTGCATTGTTTTGGCATTGTTTGTGTAGACGTTGGTCAATTTAGTTACCTAATTGTAACTGTCTCAGACTGAGATTGGTAACTATGGTAGGTAGCATAAATCTACCTTTTTAGGGATGACTAGTGTACATTTAGATGCTAAACTTAGATGAGGTGAACCCACTCTCAGAATCTATAAAAGATTATTTTCTGTATGTATTTCTGATGGTGTAGTTGTCTTTATTGAAGAAAATAGACAATTTATTAAATGCATGATCCAGGACATGGTAACTTTTTAATTATGCAGAACTTAAGTGCAAAGGCAGGATGGTGGAGAGAAAGAGGATGATAAGAAAGGAATTTTTTTTCCCTGATGACAGGCAAATGATTGAACCAAGATCCATATCGGCAGCTGTTATTACTGTTTTAATTCTAAAAATGGTAGAAATAATCATATTACTGTGTTTCAGAAACCTGAGGGGAGCAGTAACTTATGTGAAACAGTCTATATCTGAGAAAAGCAAGAAAATGTTACTGAATCGTTGATGGGAAGCCCATCTGTGTTTGTGGGAAGCAGTCATCCCAAGCACCATTACTGCAAGTCAAGGATCAAAGACAGACAATTCATTGCAGTCAATTGAAACTGTAAGAAGTTGATAGATTTAGGATCAGTCATGCCCCCTTTCATGGGGAAAGAGAGGGAAAAAACAGAGCTAGAGCTGTTCTTTGTCACTTTCTTTTCCTTCCAACTGTAAGGCAGTAAGTTTCCCGTAAGTATAAACAACTATGGCATGATTAAACAATATATGGTGCACACCCAGCCCTTCACAAATTACACAATTGCCATATTATGCAATTTGGAGTCCAACCTGAACAGCCTATTGCTCAGAAAATGAGGAGTCCAACCTTTTTCTCACGAAAGAGCAGGTGTAATAAGGAAGGTGTAAAACCAGAGTTTTGTTCACACAGCTACGCGGAGCTTACTCTTGCAGAGTTGTGAAATAACAGATTAGTAAGACACAACATAATTCTCAGTGTAGAGCTGATGGTTTAAGTAGCTAGGTGGAAATATATGGTGTTATCATGCATCTCTGCTGAATAACTGAAAATGTGAAGACCTGTTAGTAGCAGAAACCTCTCCATTGTTTATTTTCTGTGCTGTAGCCCCTTCAGGGGACAAGAAGTCACAGCATATCTGTGTTACACAGCCTATTCTTTAGGGTTTTTTTTAATTTGCAAATTTTTGGAACAAATTAAAGTCATTGGAGAAATAAAACCATTTATTGAGTGCATATTATTAAAAAAAAAAAACTTGTAAGACAATCAGACGCTGTTATACAAAGTTCAGTATAGCTGTGAAGCTTTCCCACATGTTAGAGTTGGGGAAAGAGTTCAGGATACATTACAGTGTTCTTCCTGTGAGAGAATGTACTAGACAGTTTTTTTAATGGTGGTGTAAGATGAGGCAAAGGGCAATTTTTTTGCAGTTATGCTTAGCTGTGCATGCCATGAAACACCTTCCTCACTGTAACTAGACAAAGCAAGTGTGGGAAAGGAGAAAGATAACCTCACCTGGACTGGGCCTCCAAACTTGGTTCTTAGGGCTGCACCTCAGCCAGTGTTAATAAAACAGGGAAAGCTTCAGCTGAATCTTTCATTTGCATAGGGCAGTTCTCTTATTAGAAGCAAAGAAACTGATATATGTAATGAATAATTTTTCTGTCTGTGTTTGGGTCTATTTAAAAAGAGAGATTCTATTTTCCGAGAAGTCTGGGAAGGAACTTAACTAAAGGAAAGTGTTTAGACAAGTGAGTGTGAAGTAGCCCCATCTACACTGGCAAAATGTAGAATAGAAATTACACCCTTTTCCAGTATTTTGCCTAATTAGCATTATGTCTGTTCATGCATGTAAATACAAACTTCCCTCATGTATACTTAGCTGTTCATATTCAGAGTTAAATTCATCCATGGGGCAGCTACTAATGTGCCAGCTGTATTGTTAGTATGTGTAATATATTTTAAAACATTGTAAAGCAGGAACGTACTTCAGTGAATAATGAGTACTGGAGAGGGAGGAGAATACGTTGGTTATAGTCTTACATCTGTCTGCATTATTCTTCTGATGGTAAAATGTGGTAGCAGCAAAGTGTAGTGCAGCGGTATTGATGGTGATCCACAAGGTACTCTATTCAAACTACAGGTTTAGGGTATGTGTGATGTTTAGACACAAACCAGAAATGCGATACTGCAGGTGATGTACTCAACACAGCAGTGCAAATGAAATTCAGCATAAAGTCGTGGAATCCTACAATGGTTTGAGTTGGAAGAGGCCTTCGAGGTTACATATAGTTCCAGCCTCCCTGCCGTGGGCAGGGACAGTTTCCACTAGCGCCATCCCACCTGGCTTCAAAAACTTCCAGGGATGGGGCATCCACAGCTTCTCTGGGCAACCTGTTTTAATTCGGCACTTCACTGAGTTACTGAAATTTATTTCTATTAGGTTAAATCCTCAAAGTCTGAGTAACTATTGTGCAACATAATTAAAATATTATCTTCTTGTAGTCTTAAGTGAGGTTTCTATATTGAAGCAGCTTTGCTTTCTGTAGCTTGTTAGGTCATACTTTTAAGTAATCTATTTCTTCAGACTATTTGAGGTTTTTATTTTACGTTGTCCATTGAATGTAGCACAAGATACTCAGTTCATCATTATTGTTCAATATATCTGAAAAGTTTGCAGTTTCTAGATCTTGTAATATTCCAGGTATTACAAATCTTCTGTTGGATTGTTGATTAACAACATTAAAAAATCGCTTACATTAGAAGTTAGAGAGCTAATCATAGATTTGGAGTTTGCAAGAATTAGAATTATTCCTAATACATCAAATTATGTGATGCTAAGTCTCTGATTTAGCTCCTTGGAACCTGTTTCTCTCTGTGTAAAATGTGAAGATAATATCTCACTGAGTTACAGAGGTGTTCTGAGAATACTTAATATGACTCTTAAACTTAATAAGAAGATATTTTTTATAATTTTATTTGAGTGGAAAATAATATATTGGATTTAATTTTGGAAATATGTGCAGCCAAACTTTGTCATGATCAGCATTATAAAAGGAGTGTGTCTTTCATCTTTGGACAGTTCAAGACCAAGGTTACAGAGTGATATTTTCTTAGAATAAGTATCTCATGTTTATACAAGCAATGCATACTCCTTTTGATGGTTTGCTGTGAAATAAATGCTCCTAAAATTCTGCAAAGTCTATGCACAAGGGCAGTTAACAAGACCTAGGGCCTTGTCAGTATTTAAAATTGCTCTCTAAGTCATTGGAGAGTCTTCTATGTCCTTGCAAAGCATCACACATACAGCTGAGGTTTAAGCTCTGTTTGTTTTTGTTATTTGTTCTTGTGAAATCTGGGGGAAAGGGATCTTCATAACCAGTAGTGCTTTTGCCTTTGTGATAGTCCTTCCGAAATAATTGCTTGAAGTGACTAAAACAGAGTGTGATGCATGAGGCTTGCTGGAGGATCATGGAAATGAACCACAAGTGTCTGAGTTCCCAACCAGTGGTTTAACTCTAGGTCTTTGTTCCCCTCATTTTGTCCATTAAGCTAACAAAGCATGTACTGATTTTACTTTATTTTAATTAAATGTTTAAAATAACTATATTTAAAGCTCTATCCATTTGAGTAGGGACAAGATATGCAAAGTATATGGCTGTTGTTTTTTCTTTTTCCCCATCTGTGAAATTTTCTACCCTTTCCACACTCAAAAAAATCCCAGATGGATGGGGACTTGTGACCACTGCTCTGTATATGTGTAAATTATTCAGCTTTAAGAGGCTTCCTAGTTTACAGAGAGGTTGACTGGAAGGATCAGTCTTGTTATTGGTGTTGCTGAAATGCATTACGTCTTTTTTTTTAACTGTTAAGAGGGGAAAAAAGCCAGTCTAGAAAAGCACCTTTTTTTTTTTTTTTCCCCCTTATTATGCGGGGGGAAGGGTACACTTAGTTGGACACTGTATGTGCAATCTGAGGGTTATGACTAGTGATACAAGTTAATAATTGACAGCCACACTGCAAGGAACAATGGCTTCTTTGTGAGCTAGTTTGCACTGTCTCTGTGACCTAGGCATTTTGGCCTTGTCAATGAGATGAGGTCAGCATTTTGTCACCATGACCTCTTGTACCTTCATTTCAATTACTTAGTCCACTTTTTTTTTCTCCGTGTTCTTACCTTTCAAAGGGTTGAGTCAACTTGCATTGATAATTTCTAAATAATTCAAGTCTGATTGCACACATTGTGAAAAATTGCACACATTTGGAACTAAATTCTCCAACTCACAGATAGCTTGAAGAGACAAAAAGAAAAAGTGAAGCTAATAACTTAATGAAGAGGAGAATATGCAGAGTACCATTCTGACATTTATTTAGCTGGTTGGAGGACTCTAAATGCATCATTTGGAGTGCCCAGGCTTTGATCAAAAGTATTCATTCTCCTATGAAGCTCAAGTAACTTATACCCATTAGCTCAACATCTGTACTGAGATCTGTATGAAAGATTCAACCAGTAAAATATTAAAAGATAGCAATTTTTTTAGTGCAACTCTATGTGCAAATCAAACTCATGGAAAATAAATCTTGTTTGCTGGTGACCAGTTTTTGAGTTTTATTGGGAGAAAGAGCTCTTGACAGTAGATTTTTGATAGGCGTTTGACTTAGCACTGCACAGAATTTTTTTTGTTGGTGTTTATATTTTAAAAGTTACACACCCAGACATGAACAACAGATTTTCCTTCCACAGAATAAAGATCTGTAATTTGGAATAAGTGACTCAAAAAGGCTTGAGATGCATGAATATAACTGACATATGCTGCATTTCTGCTGCTAGCGTAAATAAACAGGGGGGATTTTAATCAAAAGAGATTGCCCAGCCAGTTGAGGAAAATTGACCTGTGCATATGCTAGAAAGAAAGGATGCATGTAAAAAAATTAGATTCTACACAACTTTTTCTTCTGTAACACAGTGTAGCTCTGTGAGACTTTAGGCTTGACCTGACATGCTTTTTAGTAGAGAAGTAAAAAAATATCAGCTTCAAATGACACCCTGAAACCAATATTGAAGAACCCAGGAATACCATAGCTCCTCCCTTTGCCTGGGAGATGACAGGTCTCAGTGCATTCTTAGGAAAAATTTTCCCTCCTAGACAGCTGTGATCAGTAAATTTTTTCTTATTTCTAACAAACTGCTGAAAGTGTCCTCAAGACAGAAGGAAGACATTGACTGGGAAAGAAGAATTGTTTGAATTTCTGTACAATTTGAATTTTAGTGGCTTTGGGCAAGAAGGTAAGAAGTCAGTTGTCATCTTTGCAAATGAAGTTGACCCATATTCATTACAATATTTTTGTTTTCTAATAAATTCCATTTACATGGAATAGGTTTTATAATTTGCACCTTATGTCATGTCCAAAGTATATGTTACGAAAATCACATTTTTTCCAGTTGCATCAGGACCTGTAAGTAGTCAGTGTCTTTTGACACCTGAGGAGGATTCTTGTTAGCTTAACTGAACTTAAAAAGATCTTTCAACCACTATGTGGACATGTACACTCAGAATGACACAGGACTTCCATTTCCTTAAAATAATTTTTAGTTCTGCTGTATTTGGGAATAGTGATTTTGAATTCCGTGTTCAGTCATAACCAATATACATATTATTCATTGTCTGAGTAACAAAGAAAAGATAAAATACCTTTGAAATTTGAAGAGCTAACTTTAAGACTTGCCCAAATAATGAGATTGTGTTATATGTGTATGTACAGTTGTTTGTTTATTTATTTATTAATAGCAATGCAGTGTTCTCTTTCTGCAAGGAACAGATAAATCTTCATGGAACACTGAACTCTAATTACTGGTGATAGGATTATTAATTGTTGAAAAGTTTGCTATTATTTTTACTGAGCTGGAAATAAGAGTTCAGAATTGCAGGTGGTATTTCCAGTAAGAAGCAATTGTTTTGCCTCATAGACTTGCAGTGAATGTCAAAACACTTTGCTCACTTTTAACAATAATCCAAATAGATATTTAGAACTTTTATTAATTTGGGGGTTAATAAAAGCTGTCTTTTGTCAGTGCCATGAACTTTAGTGATTTTTTAATCTGGCACTGGGACTGAAGTCGATGCCACCATCCAAGCTCGTTTGATAGTTACGTGTTGCCTTGGGACTATTTCTAGGACTACAGTCTTTTTCCAAAGAGAGAAGGATTGATGCATGTATCCTCCTTGACCTCATCTTAAAATTTACCGTAATTTTCAAGCTGCAAGGCAATGGTGGTGTTGTGTGAGATTTTTGCATATTGAACAATCACAGAGAACATGACTGAATTTTTATCCAATTGAAATCAATACATCTTGTCTAGTTTACGTCACTTGCTAGTATTTAATTATCTGCAAGCAAGTCAAATTGATTATACAATATAGGAACCTTACAGCTTTGAAGCAAAATGACTGAGCCTTTAGATTTGGCTAGGATAGCTATCAATGCTGGTGGCAAAATATAATTAATAAATTAATATTTTTTGATTGGGAGGAACAACTTTTAATAACTTTGAAGGACTTGATAGAACTGTAGCTTGGAATTAAAATCCATCATAAAACTGGGGTTTGTTTTTTTTATATTCTGTCCCAAGTCTATCAAAGGTGTTTGTTCTCACATATATCTTCCGTGTATTTTGGATTTAAGGAAAACAGTCTTACAGTTTGGTCCCTTATTTCAATTTTTTGTGATTATTGGTGGAGGAAGTTTTAAGCTTGGGACAAAAACGGAGCAAAGTATCTGTAAATATGTGCTCAGGTAAAAGGTTTAATGACCTGTTCTTGCAAGGAAGAAATGTACAACTTGCATGCAGTGTATGTACATGCATACCTTGCATGAAATCTCTCTAGATGCCAATAGAATTTCTTCAGCTGACTAGAAAAAAAATGTAGATTTTGTCTCTTAAGAAGGAATTCCACTGCTTTTTTTTTTTTAAAATGAAAGTGAAAAATAACCTGTGTAGTTTAAAACCTAAGCATATTGAAAGGAGAGAAGGAATAAAGGACATCTAAAATGCCAGTACAGCAAAATCAAGGGTATTTCACAGGGAAACAGATCTAAGAAGGAAGGCAAACTCTTGATCAGGTAACAGATGTTTTCCCTCAAGGATAGTGATGGAACAGATAGCAGAGGGGGCAAAAAAAAAATAAAAATCTGATGAACAGCAAAATTTCTCATTTCTTCTTTTCCCCTCTATTCCCAATGTCAGAAGAATGACTAAAGAAATGTGAAAAGAACTCTCACCTTCTTTGATATTGAAGCAGCACCCAAGAAAACAGATAGTTAATTTTTAAATTTCCATGTAGAATGAGAGGAAATTCTCCCAATAATCAGTTGACTAGATATATCAGGGGAAGCTCAGCACATTTAGTTGAGCTGTCTTCAAAGAGAGTGTTGTATGTTCCAACATTTATAGTTTTCTCCTTTCCATTGCTGTATACAAGAAAAACAGCAGCAAAGTGGTTCATTCCGTACAATGCTCACTAAAGCAGGATATTATTAAAATATCCATTCGAGATTTATCTACATGTTTGTGTTGTGCAGGTTAGTTATGAACACAATGTGGATAATAAACTTATGAACCTTTAGTACTCGACTTGTGGTTCTTCTCAGGCCTCCTTATTTCAGTTCCTACCTACGGTCAGATTGTGCACTGACTTGCAAAAGAATTGAATAAATCCATTTAACATGAAATAACAGATTTTGACGTTTGGCAGGCACAGCGGTTTTTTAAAAAGACATTGCCAACACATCAATCAGTTTTCATGTGATAAATATATTCTTTCCAATATTTGAAAAAACAATGATTCATCAGAATAAAAGGTCATCTCCAAGTCAGACATGTATCCATGAGTGCATATGTCATCTTCCTTTTTTTCTTTGTTTCCTCCTTTTATAACAGCAACAGTAAGTAATGCAACAGTAAGCTGGAAGCCAAATTTGCCCTTTGACACAGAACTCCTGTTGGTTAGAAACCACTGGGAGCCATATGCTTCTGAAGTTAAAGCATGGGCTTTTTTTATGTTTATGCTGTTTTAATGTAGGCTATGATCCTGCAGTCATTTATGCAGTAAAAATTCCCATCAAATTGAACAGCAGCATGAGGATCAACAGTGGCAGTTTTCTTTTAGTAGGGCTTCCAGCGAGAGGCTGCCTGCTGCTTCCAGCCATCGCAGAGTGCAGCCTCACGCTGCTCATGGGACTGAACAGCTGTGATCACATTACATCCACCCAGCGGTCTTTTCACTCACTGCCTATAAAATGACAATGGATCAATTTTAAACTGACCCTCTTGACTTTTAAAGCCCTTACTGTAGAAGGAACTGGCTTTCTTTACGCCTCCCCCATTCCTTTGGCTCTTGAGCCCTCTTGGTTGTTGTCTAGACAGAGGTCGTTGGCTGGCAGGAATTCTGTTGCTGTGGCCACAGTAGTTTTGTAACTTGTTTCTTCTCAACTATCTTTTTGGCTTTTTTCTCCTGCCACTTTTTTATATGTTGTGTGAATCCCTATTTTTGACATGTCTTTCTTCTCCCTCTCCTCTGCATCAGTTGCTCTTCTACAAAGCAGCAGCAATGTCCCACCTCCTTACAGCATTTCATAATGATTTTGCATAGTTTCCCTTTTGAAATATAGTGTCATGCAATAGTTCAGGTTGGAAGGGACCTCTGGGTTGGGTTGCATCTCCAAACAGGGCTAGCTTCCAAGCTAGGTTACATTGTTCAGGACTGTGTCCAGTCAAGTGTTGAGTTGGCCCCAAGGATGGAGATGACACAGCCTTTCTGAAACGCTTGTTGTGGTGATTGGCTGTGCTCATGGAGAAGACTGTCTGCTTATGTTTGATCATAATTTTCCTTGCTGCATCTGTGATTGTTGCCTCTTACCCTTTGACTGTTTATATCTGAGAAGAGTCTGTCTCTGTCTTATCTATAACTTGCCTCTCTTTAAAAACTGAAGACAGTAATGAGTTTCCCTGAAGCCTCCTCTTCTCTAGGTTGAGTAAACACCATCTTCGAGTCTTTCCTTATAGGACATGTGCTTCAACCTCCTGGACATTTCCGAGGGCCACTGCTGAATTTGGTGAGGTTTAGGAAGACTGAAGATGCAAAACTTCGCACAGTAACCCAGACACCGTTTTAGTGCTGGGCAAAAGGAATGACCGCTGGACCTGCTATCCATGCTATTAATAATACTGCCCAGTATGTGAGTGGCATTCCACCAAGTGCATTGGTTGCTCACGGTTTCTACCAGGACCAGGTCATTTTCTGCAGAGGTACTGCCTGCTCAGTTGGTCCTCAGTCTGTGCTGATGCACCAGGTTGTTCCCTATTAGGAGCAGAATTTTTTTATCTCTGAGTTTTGTGAGGTTTATCAGACTGTTTCCTCAGCCTGTCAAAGTTCCTTTGAACAGCAGCTCTGCCCTCTGACATGTCAGCCAGTTTCTTTGCTGTGGTATCATTCATAAACTTTGCTGAAGATGCATTCCGTTGTGTTCTCCAGGTTGTTGATGAGATATTAAGCAGTATTGGTTCTGATACTTTCTTTTCAGCTTTCAAAGTGTTTCCTTGGAGCTCAGAGTGCCTTAGTAGGAGAAAAATAGTTTATTTATAGTAACGAGAATCTTGCATTACTATAAAGTATAAAATCTTAAAAATATTGAGCTATAATGTTAAGGTATGGGTTTGAAATGTCTCCATCAAAGCCAGATAAAAAAGGTTTGTCTGAGTATTCCTATTTTAGGGACATTGAACTGAGAACAAACATTTCAGATTCGTTCCACCTTGCACTAAAATTTTGTGGTTAATTGTGGATTACAATGAGGCTGCTTAAAAATAGAGAAGGTGGAAACAATTCACATTGCACCCACAGATCTATAATGTTTAAATTTAGATTTGGTGCAGTAAATATTAATGATATATTCTACTCTCTACTCACCAGGTAAAGAACATGATGCAGATAATTGAATAGTTTCTAGTTATGTTTGAGAGAAAGCACAGAGAGCGCGTGGTTTGTTGAAAGGTGCACAGAAAATGAAAGTTGCACCATTTGACCAAAATTTGATAATCTGAGTCCCAGGTCAACCATTTAACTTTAACATAAAGCTTTAGTTCAGTATAAATATCAGACATGTAGGGAAGAATAAGAGAATCGTTTTGTGATGGCCGTGAATTTTGAAGTGAGCTACTTCTTCCATTGGAACAACTTACCTGGTGGGTATGACTACAAGATCTCTGTAATAATGTTAGGTACCTGACAACTCAATTCCACAGAACTATCATGTCTCATGTCAAATGAAAACAAATTTTGACAGATATTGACCTCTCTGTCTGTGCTGAATATCCCAGCATACTCTGTGTGATGTGTGGTGATGTGTAATTTAATCACAATCACAGGAAGCAGTGAGCATTTTTGTTAATTATTTATCTCCTTCCCATACAGCCTTTATATATATATATTTTTATATATATATGTATGTCTTTTTAGTGGTTGTTATGAGTTGAATCAACTCTTTGTGTTTGGACAGAAGAAAATTTCCTCAAAACATGAAAACCATGGGGCAATATTATGGAGAGTTACTTCCTGATATACTGGAAATTCATGTTGGCTGGAGAGAAAGGCAGCATCACAGAAAACATGTTGATGACAATGCTACAGTGTTTCTACCTTTATTTTGCCTCCTTGTTCTTGCCCTTGGTTCTTTCTCCACAGGCAGTAGAAATGTTGGCTGTCATGGATCTGACACTGGGTGACTAGCTGAGTTCTCTAAAAGCAGAATGTTTTGGAATTGTGTGTGCAGGAAATTTAATTAGGCAATTGGGAAAAAAAAAAAAAAGAAAACTTATACTTTTTGTTGCAGCATCTTAGAGTGAATTTCAGTTCAGGAGACCAAGTTCTGAGGCTCTCATCTCTCCATGGCTCGTCTGAAAAGAACTAAAGAAATCTTTACAGCTCCTGCCAAAACTCCACTAGAAATGGACTGACCTACTTGTATTTCCACTAAGTATTTAATGGCTAGGCATTTGACAACAGGCAGCATGATCTCGGTTTTTCTTTTTGTACAAATGCTCATCACCTGATGCGAACACAGCAATATGTCCACAGACAAGGTCATAGACCCTGATTGTCTTTTGTGTATCTAGCTAGCTCTTTTCTTTTGTAGAACTTTAGAGCTACAGTGATGGCTCAGGTTACTGAATTCAGTCCTGTAAGTAATGAACAGTCAAAGAGTTTATAAAACAGTAAAGAGAATTTTTGCCATTGACAGAAATTTGGTCATGTCAAATATTCAGTGTTACTTGAAAAAAGCTTCTAATGAACTAAGTCAGGAATTATCAGTAAACAGACTTTGAGGAGTAAATATGTCCTGGTCAAATACTTGATTTGTAATGACAGATTTAACTATTTTTCACTCTAGTTTTCTAAGACTGAAAGGCTTCTTCTCATCTATTTAACTCCTGCTTACATCATTGGTGCTTCTAAGGCTAGAGTTCCAGAGAGTACCAAAGAAATGGAAGCAGCACTGTGATGTAAGTGGTACATTTGTGCTCAGCAGGTACCTTTGCTCCCATGGCTGCATTGCTTTGGAAGCCAGGTGTGCCATCCCCCACTTAAGGCTGAGGGAGCACCCAAGATGCTCATGGTCAAAAGGAATGACAAAAGTCAGAGGGTCTTCAAAAGTTTACAAAGTTTTATTAGTAAATTGCATACCTGGCATGAAAATTGGTCTAAGCTGGTGCCTTATTGTCTAGTATGAGTACTAGTATGAGTGGCGGTGGGTTTTGAATATGGGGATAAGGTGAAAGAGAAGAGAGAGAAATAGATTAAAGAGGGGGAGGGGGAAAGAGAGGGAGATCTCCAGTCCTGGCTCCAGCATTGATCCAGCTGGTGGGGTGCGTGTGCACCCGAGCTTTGTCAGGATACCTCTCTTAGATAAGTTTTTCCCACACTTTCTATGCAAATTAGTTATCATGCACAGTCCATTCTTCTAGATCTTTCTGGAAGTGGGTTGGAGGGGTTTGGGAGTCTTTGGTGATCTTGGTCTCTGTCCCTATTGGGTTGTCCTTTGGTCAACAGTCCATGCCTGCTTCTCAACGTCATTCCTGAGCTTGTGTTGTGCTGGAGCCAGAACAAGGATGTTTGTCCCAGAAAAGTGCTGCCTACCTCTGTATGGTCCCCTTCTCCAACCACATTCTGTTCTTTCTCACACTCTCTTATTACCAACAATCCTTGGTTGGCTCCACAGCTATCTGGCTATTGGTGTTTGAGACAGGCACATTAAGCCCCCTTATCTTCTAGGCTAATACACACAGGTAGACTGAAATTATGATTTGGATTTTCTTTCTTGCTCGGGAGTGCATTGTGAGTAATACCACTGCTGAGCAGCAGGAAAATGATATATCCCTCTGGATGTGGAGGGGGTAATGGGTGGATGCCCACAGTTCTGAGGAACTTGGAGGAATGGAGATGTTTCGACATGAGTTTAGATAGTCCTAATGTTCTGGGCAAGTAAAAGGTTTCCCAGAGACCCAGTGGGTCTCTGTGCTGGTCAGTACCATAGGGAGGGAAGTCCATAGCTTGTTCTTATGGAGCAGATGGCCCATACATGATAAAGTAGTTATCTCTAGGCCTCTTAATGGTTTGGCCTTTTTGGTTGCTCTGGAAGTTTTGCAGGACTCTTTGTTATGTATACATATGCTAGAATAGGCTCTACAGGCACAATAGCAAAGGTTAGCATCTTTATGAACCTTTTTATTTTTACTTCAGGAAAAGAAATGGCTGTTTGTATTATGCATGAGCATCTTGTCGTGCTACATTACTCTGTCTTCCATCAATATGTCTTGTATTCTTCCTTTATCAGCTACTGCTCATGGTAATTCCAGGGGTGCATCTTAAAGCTCAACTAAATGAATATCATAACCCAAACAGGTGAAAGAACATGATATGAGGCTTTTGCATATTCTAATGCATGAAACTGCCAGCCAGATAGTTATGTTTTAACAACATTATCAAAACAGAGATATATATGTGTAATAAAACTTACTGTTGCTGTAACCAATACACTTAGAATGATTATGTGATTATAAAAAAGTGATTATTTGCTACATTAATTAGCTGTTGATTTAATGTTATACAAATGTGATTCCTTTCAAGTGATCATATTTCTTGCTGACATTTTTGAATAGGACTTCCAATTAGTTAAACATGGGTAAATAGCTGTGCTGATTATTATTAGGTAAGCTACAACAGAACACAGCGAAATAAAGCTTCATAATTTTAAACTTTTAACATGTTACTTTCCAAAGCATGTTATTAACAACATGGTGGCATTAGATAAATAATTTTTAAATAATTTTTAAATAAACCCCGTTGATATTCACTACACAACCAAAGTTGCTACAGAAAGAGATGTTGCCTCTCTGTGCTGAACTTTTCTGTGAGATCCTGTATTGCTGTATCTCCCAACAAGTCCAGCTGCCAGAGCCCTTGATGAAATACTTAGTGGTCTACCTCACTCCTTCTCAAGGTCAAATCAAAGGCCACTTTTAGTGGTTTGAAATTTATTGCAATGTCAAGATGTCTCTGTAAGTGTAGATTTTTTTTTTAATTAATGAAAAGCAAATAATATATTTGAAATGTAAAAATGTGTACAGCTAAACTGTCTTCTTCCTTGACTTCCTAACTGTCAGACTTCCTTGAAACTCAGAATACGCAGCTTACCTTGTGCTAATGAGGTTGTTTCATAAATCTTCATAATGAGGATGCTCTGCCTCTTGCTTACCTGTGTAAACCAAAGCCACATTCTCAACTGATGTCAGTGCCTGTGGGGTTTGTTTGCAACAACTTGTGCTTGACTTTCTGGATCTGAGGACTGGACCTGCATAATTTCTCCTTAGGTAAAATTTATGAGTCTGAATACTTCATTGACTAAATCCCTTAAATAAAAAGTCAATACCTTGATCACCATGCTTTTCCTGGTGATTGTACAAGAGTCTGTAAACTGGATGTGACTTAGAGATTAATATCGGTGTTTGCTCTAGGCATTCTTTAAAAAAAAAATCTTTTCATATGCCATCTCTTGTAAAGTTTGCCTTAATATAGCGTGCTATTTTCTTGGCTGCGTCCCTCCTAGTTATATTAAAAGAACATATAATATTTTTTGTAGGACTCCATCCTACATACACGTACATTTTTTTGTGTAAAACATTTCACTAATCAATAAACTATCAGTGCAATAAGACTGCAGCTTAATATCTTTAGAACTCTGCATGAAGGTTCTCTACATTTGCGAAACTATAATTAACCAGGACTTTTTTGAGTGCTATTACGAGTTAAAATCAACCAAGTTCATTATCAGTTTGTTTGAGCAGCAGCAATCCAATTCAGTCAATCATGCCTACTGATAAACTGTTTCACAGAAAGCTATGCAACATGCAGTAAAAAATCCATTTTTTTTCCTTGAAAAAATGGTTAAAACTCATACAAATTTTATTTCAGAGACTGATTAGAATGTGAACTTTTAATCTGTCTCCTAACTACACAAAGGGACAAGCTCTTCTGGCTTTTGCAAATCTGTAATGGTCTGTATTTAAAAATTCATTTGCTATCAGAACTCCTGGTCTTACACATGTGAAAATTACCGTGCTTTTTATATTTGGATTCAGTTTTTTACAATACTCATACACAAAGGTGGTACAAGGAAAACTGGGAAATGGAGAAAAAAATGCATTAAAAAGCTATTATACAAAATATGGGTTCATATATTTTTTGATTGTTTTATTAGCTCAAAACAATTAGTTTTTCTGAAGGCCTAATTAGGAAGAAAGATATACTCAGAGATGAACCTCAGGCCATAGAAAACCCTTTATCTTGGATTGGGTATTTGGCAGACAGAGCTGAAGCCATCAGAAAGGAAAGAGGTGAACAGAAAGTAAATTACGATTTTAAATGCCTTGGTTTGGAAGGCTAGATCCACTGGCCTTTTTGCTGCCTTCTCTTTTCCCCTGTAGGACTTGCAGGTCATTCTGGTGGTAGATGCCAAAAAGACACACACAGATATTGACATATTTTAATAACCTGCTGTTATCCATCTTTAACTTCCCTTCTGGTAAACAGTGCCAGGACTCCACTAGAAAATAATTCCATTTATCTGTTGTTTTCTGGGATAACACAGAAGTATCCATTAAAATCTCAAGTTTCTACTTCAGTGGTACACAAGCCCACATTTAAAACTAGGTACATGTTGAACTGCTGTTCAGAACAGTGTTTTATTATTAGCAGGCTTTATTTTTTTAATTACACAAACATAAAGAACAGTATGGGGGTGTTTGGATCTTGTTGTTGTTAATTTCTGACTTGTTGTAAGTCCTTGTAACTTAAATATTTTTAGACAATTGGTTTGTACTGTCAACTTTGAAAAAAATCAGCAGCACATCCAGTTGGAGTTAGCAGCCAGAATTCAGGTTCTTAATTATTTAAGAGCTAACCATTTTATTTTTCTTGTGTGACATATATCAAGCCAGTTTTCAGACTTGCTTAAGAAGAAAGCGTGTGCTTTGGGAGACGTTTTTGCTCTACTTCTTGCTTTCTTGTTTCTGTAAAGTGCAAAATAAAAGACCTAAAAATATAATTTGTCCCTTGTGCTTTAAATGCGGAGAATGCTAGGAATGGAAGGAGAAGGTGTTTGGTACCTGGTGAAAGCCGTACACATCTGAAAACCTCCAAGAATTCCAGTCTGCAGAATACCTCTCAACAGGGAGTTTCTTTGCTTTGCTGTCCCCATGGGGGAAGAGCTTTTTCTTCTGTCCAATTTGATCCTCTCTCATTTCATTTGTTATCTTTTGTCCCACATCCTCGTGCTGCACCACTGTGAAGAGCCTGTCTCTGTCTTCTTAATGACCTCCTCACAAGTAATGGAAAGCTGCTATTAAATCCCCATGGTCTTCACTTCTAGAGCCTAAAACCCCTGCAGCTCATGTGCCCCACCTTGATTTCCCTCCACTGAAATAACTGCATTTGACCCTCATCCTTTCCTGTGCTGGAGGCCCAAAACTCCAGTGCTCCTGATGATCACGTAGTAGAGGATGATGAGCTGTCGTTCTAGTAGCACAGCCCAGCATGCTGCCTGCCTTCTTGGCTGTCAGGGCATCCTGCTAGCTCATATTCCCTTTTGTGGATTTATATCTTTATCTGAAAGGGAATGTTACGCAGTCACTAAAACTTTATAGAGCTAACCAAACCCTTGGTGGTAGGAGCTGGTTAACTACCTACATTTGGCAGAATTGCTTGACCTCATCAGCAACAAAGTGCTCCGTTGTTCTCCTACGAGACTTGGCTAATGCTGGGGTCTGTAAAGGATGTGTATTTTGGTCCATCATATATTTGGTAAATTGTAGATGTTCTGTGCTCACTTTTTCCTAGATGTGATACCTGCTAATCCCTGGTGACAGTGACCTGCTATTTTGAGCATGGACTTGATGCATTATTGATTAATCCAGCTTAGACTTCACTTAAAGTGGTTGTACTCTAATTACATCTGGTGTCTAGAAATAATAGCTTAGCATTTCAGAGGCTTCTTGGAAGAGATGGGGTCTTCTGTTCTGCAGAATGTTTTTTCTGATGGTATTTTTGTCTTATCAGGAAAAAAAACGTGTATCTTTAAAAGGAGTATTCTTTTAATCTGGTTGCTGCTATATAACAAGAATTTATCATTAGTAAGATACTTTTTCCTTCTCGATGTCTCATTTTAGCAGTACAATTTGTTACTTCCAAAGAAAATAATACATCACTTGAAATCGCTATGCTGTAATCTGAAAATGAAGTTTCTTTATTGAATCTTTTCCTTTTTATGTGTCTATGTGATTTTTGGTCAGTTACTCCTTTTTTTTATTAATGTTGAATTCTTTTATAACGATTTATCTTAATAGTTTCTGTCTGTGCCCATTAGTTTACTTTCTTGCTTTCTGATATTGAGTGCAAAGATTTAGCCAAGTTTCATGGTTTAAAAAATAGGTTTCTACATAACTTTCACATAAAAGCATTTTATTTTCTTTTGGGGGTACTAATAAATATCTCTTTAGCATCATGCTGATTGTGAAACATTTCAGACTGTGCTGCTGACAGAAGCAGGCTTTATGTAGCAACTTGAAGTGAGATCCACATTTTCACACATTCTCTTTGTGATTTCTTGGGAAAATCGCTTTGATAAAATTATCAATTAAAGTAAAATCAGTTTAAAATATAATCAGTTATTGATTAAAAGATAGTTAAATGTGTTAAACTGTTATCAACATTAGCAGGTGCTAGAAGTATATTGCTTAAGCCTAGATTTCAGAAGCATTATCAAATCAGGCATACAAAATCTTCATGTTTTATATGCATTTTGGATTGCATTCAAACATTTAGGGTACAAATGTTTACCGTACATCTCCTGATATTTGTGGTCTAAAATAGCTGATGCATATTGTGGTACTTGATGTGTTAGGTAGTGTTTGGGGAAGGTGGTCTCTTTCCTGAAAACTTTATTGTCGGGGTTTAAGAGCAAAAAGTGGGAGCACAGTAGGCCCAGTAGGCAAGATAAATCAACCTGAGAAGTAACAGTGCTAGTGCGCCACTTGCTGAATGCATATTTATTCTGGAGAATTGTGGGAGTGGAATGCAGCAAGGGAGACTTGTAATCAAATATCCATAAAAGAATATTCTGCTAGTGGATGCTGCTTTTGGTAGAGCAGGAAAGAGAGTGTTTGAAAATGCACAAGTTGACAGGTTTGTAGCACAGAGTCAAGAGACAAAACCTTGGCAGTGAAGAACAAAATTCCCTTTTTGGTTCAGTTGAGGTGGGGGAGAGCTACTTGGGGGCAATGAGTTGGTCAAAGTGCCAAAGGGGGAAGCTGTTTCTTGCCGTAGAATCTGGAATAAAGAGCAGTGTGAGAAGGGAGTCATGTCAAAGGCAGAGAAGAGCATGCTAAGGAAAATGTGTTACATTAGAAATTTTGTCACTGTGGAGAGATAGAAACAGGCACACTTTGGGACATTATAGTAAGTTGTGTAAATGTGGATTAGCTCAAGCTCAGAGGGATTCAAAGCAATGCTGTATATATGTATTTATTGTTTGTTTGTTCAAAATATTTTGTCAGAAGAAAAGTTTGAAATAATACTGGTAATTTGTTTGGGACAAGCCTGAGAGAAATAAATGCTCACACTTTTTAATGCTTTCTTATCTTAGCAATCTTTATTTGGTAAAAACTTAGTGGAATTGCTAGCAAGAGTGTCAGTTTGTAGCATTTGAGATATGACAATAGCGTAAATGCCTAAATGTTACCACCTATACAGAGAAAAGGCAAAGAATTTAGCTTGTGTAAGGTCTTCAGTCTGCGGCTTTCTAAGAATAGCAAAGGATCAAAGTGCAGTCAGTGTACCTTGATTGCTGCAAATAGCAATGGTTGTACAAGAGCAACAGGATATGTGCAAGTACATTGCAATGCTTGTGTTTTTCTGACCTGGGTTTCTGAGCATCAGTAACCAAGTACTCTGCAAAAGCACAAGGGGAAAAGAGAGATCAAGGGGGAAAAAAATACCTCTAGCTTCTTGAATTCCCTGATTGTCCAGTTGTTACTCAGTATATTAAATAAAAATTCTTACTGAATTATTGTACAAAATATATAAACCTTTTTAGCACCTATATATAATGACTTAAAAGCAAACCTCTCTTTGGTTTCTCCTTCAAAGTGAATCAACAGTACCTCTGTTGATCATAAAGGAATGCAACTTTGTGGCAGATGTATATCTTTTTTTTCCTTTGTAATATGGCTGAGGAATATCTGAGAATAACAATAAGCTTAATCCTCATGAGAACAATAAGGATAATAAAGTCACAAATGGTCTCCATATGTCCATTTGAAGTCTTATGCATTGAATAAAGTAGATATCATAAGAGTGCAAGGATTTCTCTGTCTCTTAAATCGACAGTCAATTAACTTTGTCTGGGGAGCACACAGAAGCTATTTCTTTGCATAGCTTTTAAGATATTGTAAAGCCTTACAACTATTCTGGAGTAATTTTCTTTTTATTTATATGCCTTTTTCTCTAGCTTAAGGGTTTTGGGGTTTTTTGTATCTGCATCCACACAGACGTGTGTCTAAGCAAAACAAGATTTCTGTTTGATTTTGCTCAGTGTAGTCTGCCTGGTTGTAAAGTGTTCTTCAAGGCTGTGCTGTAAATCTTGCCAATTCTGCAGCACACAGGGGCTTTCAGAAGGTGATCAGAGTCATCCCCAAGTTCTTTGGGGAATTTAGTTTGTAATTATGCATATGGTGTCTCTTTCTTTGGGTGAACAGAGCTTCCTGTGTAGTAAAAGAATGCAAATAATTAAACAAAAACAATGACCAAGTGTGTGTCTGTTCTAGTGGTTCACGGTAAGAGGAAGTGAGATTCTGAGAGATTGTTTTGCAGGTGGGAGTTTTTTAAAGCTCAGTCCTTATCTTTTAATCTTACCATCACATCTTAGGTGAAGCATGAAAGCAATGGAATTAGTTACAGTTTTTGAAAAACTTACACTAAAAGTGCAATAATATAAAAATATTAACTGAAATATTTTATTACTAATAATATGATATAAACTATTATATTATTATTAAAAGTGATTATATAGAGTTATTTGGATAAAAATTACCTACAGAGAAGACTACTTTCATTTTGCTGCCTGACCCTGTGGTTAAACCAAAGTAGTATGGCTCAACATTGAATAAAGAATTATTGAATATAGTTTATGACATTGTTATGATATTTACAACATTGGAATAATTTATGGGGGTTGAGGAAGAAGGATGAATGTGAGAAGCTTACTGTGTAATATCTCTGTTCACAAAGGTTTTTATGTGTAATTGCAGACAAATTGAAAACAATGGGTAACCATTGAGAGTAAAGACATGCTTAAATACTCTTCTGAACCAAGGCTTAAGCACCCAATAAACCTGCAGTGCACTTGTAGTACAGATATGTCATGTCAACACTCCCTTTCTAACTTTAGTGAAGTGTTATGGGTACATCTGCTGCTTCCAGTGAAAAATAGACAGGATTTGAAGTGATAGCTGTTGCTGCAGGAGTTTTCTGTAATAGCTGCCAAATGGGAGGGAGGAGGGGCAGACAGCAGCAGTGGAAGCGGTAACCTTCCTGCTCCAAGAAAAGAATCAAATCAATCAGTAGCTCTATGCAGGGAGTTGGAGATCCTGCCCAGCTTCTGTCAGATGAAAACTGACACTGTGCAGCAGAGTCTGCTTTATTACCAGCCATTGTGGGTGTTCTGCCTTCAGAGATGCATTCAGAGAGCTATATGAAGTTCTTTACATGGTACAAAGGAGGTGTATCAGTGGCACTGCATCCTTACATATATTTGAAGCAAAAACTCATAAATAAATATAAACAGAGCTTTATATCTTTCATATTCTTTTGTAAGTATCTTGTTTCTTGATTACTACAAGCAATGTGACACTTTGATACAAGTGGACCTCTAACCAAAATATACAGTGAGTACACTAGAAATGGTGGTGGTTCTTTCAGCAGGAGTAAAGGGTTTAGATGGAGGTCTCAGTAGAGTACAGAAATTGTCCAGCTTATGGTAGTGTGCAGAAACACCTTTTTAACCTCAGGAGCTCCCTGGGAAGTACAATACCCTGGAACAGGACTGTCCGCTAAATGAATCCCGCTGCTTCTGCTTTCTACTGTTTTGCTGTAAAGGTAACAATTGATTTTGATTTGGGAATGAAAAGGTGAACAAAAATACAGCTAGATTCTTTTAGAACAGGAAAGATAGAACAGAAGGTGCAAAGCAGGCAGTCTTACCTTCCTACCTCTGCTTGTAGGAACTTAACCAGAATGTACTGACATCTCAGCAATATTTCTGTAGGAACAGTGGTCTAAACAACGTGCTATGACAGGTGAATGAGACACTGAGTGCTAATTACCAGTTCTAGCATTTTGCTGGTGAGACTGATAGCAGCTCTCTAATGAGCTGCAAAAGTTGAGCACCAGAAGTAAAGCAGTCAAAGCTACTCTGAGCCAAACAGGCTTATAGAATCATTAAGGGTGGAAGAGACCTCCAAGATCATTGAGTCCAACCTATGACTGAATACCACAATGCCAACTAAACCCTTGCAGTGTCATGTTCAGTCATTTCTTGAATACTTCCAGGAACAGTGACTCCACCACCTCCCAGGTCAGCCCATTCCATTAACCAATGCTTAACCACCCTTTCTGTGAAGAAATTCTTTCTGATGTCCAGCCTGAACCTCCCTTGGCACAACCTGAGGCCATTTCCTTTAACTCTGTCGCTGTTTACCAGGGAGAAGTGGCTGACCCCCACCTTGTTACATGGTCCTTTCAGGTAGTTGTAGAGAACAATAGAGGTCTCCCCTGAGCCTACTTTTCTGCAGGCTAAACAACCCCAGCTCCCTCAGCCACTCCTCATGTGATTTACTCTCTAGAACCTTCACAAACTCCGTTGCCCTTCTCTGGACACACTGGCACCTCAGGGTCTTTGGCCCAGAACTGGATACAGTACTTGAGGTGCGGCCTCACCAGTGCTGAATACAGAGGGACTTTCACTACCTTGGTCCTGCTGGCCAACCTATCCTGATACAGGCCAGGATGCCACTGGCCTTCTCGGCCACCTGGGCACACTGCTAGCTCATCTTTCAGCTGCTGTTGACTAACACTTGTAGGTCTTTTTCCACTGGGCAGCTCTCAAGCCACTTTGCCCCCAGCCTGTAGTGCTGCCTGGGGCTGTTGTGACCCAGATCCAACACTGGAACTTTGCCTTGTTGAACCTCACACCGTTGGCCTTGGACCATCAATCTGGTGTGTTCGGATGTTGTAATGCATGTAGTGTCAAAGATGGGCACTGGCTTAATGGACAACATCTACACATCTCAAATGAAAGCCTGATCAATGACTGCCCCATCTTAACAGAGCAAGGCTTTGCCTAATGGTTGGACTAATTTGCTTTCTTGAAGGTCTTGTGCAACAGGCTGTAATTATACCTTTATTTTTTTATTGCTATGAAAATATTATTATGTAGAGGAATGGCAGAGCTTTAAGTTTGAAAATATGTATGCAATTCTTGTCCTTTTCAAAAACTTGTTTAAAAATTATGCATAATGAAAAAGAGCCCAGTAGATCTATAATGTGAATGAGCAGCAACACATGAAGTGTCTTGTACCCATCACATTTAATTGTCTTTGAATCACAAGCAAAGTACACTTGGATTGAGCCCTTCTTCTTTTTATAGCAGACCACTTACTGTTTCTGACTCCTTCTGCTAATACTCATAGGTAACTTCCTTTGATGGTGTCTCTTGACAATTCATGCATCTACCTTTGTTTTAGGGACATGCAGTGTTGAGTTGCAGCCAGATGGTCTAGACAGATGATTAAAACATAGGAAATTATACACCAGAGCACTTATCTCCTGCTGTTCTGTCACATTGAACAAACACTTAATGAAATCTGAAGTGTAATAGCTAAAAATATATACCACAGTACAATGGACTTTCACACATCCTTTTGGGATTTACTTGTCTTTAAATATGGATTCTGTAAAAAATGTTCCCTTTTGCTTCCATTTCTGGAGAAATTCCTAGTGAGCTGATGACAGTGAGCTGGGCAAAGAACGTAATTATTTATTCTGTGTTGGGAATTTCATATCACTTATTGTGCAAATTGTCCTTAAAAATTAGACTTCAGTGTTAGGCTTCAAATTATTTCACCAAAGAATTTGCTGGCATCCTTGTTGGGGGGAATGCTTGCCAGCAATTAACTTTTAGATCTTGTAATTCAAAATTTGAAGCCTTTAATGGGATATAGTGTGTGTGTTAAACTTCTGCCTTCGGCCTTTAGAACAGAGCCTTAGAATCAGATTTCTAGTGTACAATTATGCAGTCAGTATTTACCTTCCTAGAACATTCTGTAATCATTTGTACTTGCTCTACATTTGCTGGAATGTTTGCAGAAAGCAGTGAACAAAGGGCACAGACATACATATCAGGATTGTCTTTAGAACTTTGAATAAATATTCATCAAATATATTCAGTTTTCATTCTGTTCCTCATGATATTAGATGTTACCAAAGCTAATATCAAAGCATCAGAGGTGTGATGAATCCTCAGAAATAGTGTTGAAATTATGATAGGTAGAGTTAAAAGTAGAGACCAGAAAGAAAGTAGATTTTAACTGAAAAAACTTGGTAAAGTAAATGGCTTGGGATTCTGTTCTCCTGCTTCATGCATATGAAATGTGACTTGATCCTACTGGAATCTGAGCCCAGGGCTGTGGAGAACAGCTTTGGTAGATCACTAAAACTCTGATCAGATCTTATTGCTCACGTCCCCTCTGGTTTGTGTTATAAATCACTTCCACAGGAACTAGTCTATTGTAATGTAATGCTGCAGAGCAACACAGAGACTGTTGCAATTTCTATTTGTTGTGAAGTATTTTTTTTCCAGACATTAATAAAGTTGTCCAGTTTTGATAAATTTGTAGAATGCTTAGATTCACTAATTCAGGATGGTTATAGGTTATGTCGATGTCTGATGTAAGATTCAGTCACTTAATTATGTTTTTCCCCAAAGGGTTTCATCACTGTACAAGATAATGCATGAATGTACCCGGTCTTTTGTTTTAGCCTGAATATGCTTTCAGGACTTTTGGGTCCCAATAGCAATAAACTCTAGACCATATTTTACCTTGAAATTTAATCAAGAGTAGAGGGCTTCCTTTTGTGCAACTGTATGTAAAAACATACATAACATACACTGATAGGAATTGCATCAGTGTTGTCACAACTATTGGTTCTGCTGCAGTGACCACACATTTAACAATGAAAATAAGAAGAATAATTAAACCCTTCCCTAAACAACAAAGTTAAGTAATCTTGTAACCAGGAACAAAATTTTTGTTGGTGCATGAGTATGGACAATATTGTGAAGTTATCCAAGTCTGAATAAGGCAATTTCAGTATATCTACATGTAATCAAGAAGAATGAGTTTTCCTGCTTTTCTCGCTCATCACATGTAGGTGTCAGCTCGAGTGCTGAAAGGCTACAGTGCAGCTTTCAGTTGTCAACTGCAACATGTTCCTTTATTTTGGGGTTCTTTTAAGGTCGCTGATACCTGGAATGAGAAAGAGAAAATCTTTCAAATGTTCTTAACTGATAATCATCCCATTTAAAATAACACTTTTAAGTTAAACATGATGAAGTTTATTTCCATCCATCCTGTTTGGTTGTTTGTTTGGTTGGGGTTTTTTCTGGTTTTGTTCTGTAAAAAAAACTTGAACTTGAAAAGTCAACTTTATCACTCTTTTGAAGGTGTGATCTGTGGTTCTCTTCCCACAAGATGCTGAGTGTTTTGTTTCAGCTGAGCACAGTGTGTCATCCTGTGCATGGCAATATCCTACGCGTGTGAGTAGTCCTCTGCTCATTTTGAGAATCTCTCCCTGATCTGATTGGTTTTTTGCAGCTTTGCTATGCAGGGTGGCACACTTGGGGTGCCGGAAACAGGTTCCTAAGTATTGCTCCTTACCTGTTGTAATTGGGTCTAGTAAGGTTACAGTGATGAATTTGCTATTCAGAATACTTCCCAGAATATATGGGACTTAGGTATTCCCACATATGGACTGAGCATCTCACATCTCGATGTCCTGGCCTACTGGGTGAGGTTTCTATCTCCTAGGATCTAGATAATGACAAAAAAAGAGAAATTTGGTGCCACCACTACATTTTCTGGCTGAGATTTTCTGCCTAGCCACTCTACAAGGTGAGGATGCAGAGTAGAAGGATTATTATAGGAAATCATGGTTGTTAGTACACGTTTTTAGTTACTTTTTTGATTTCTTGAGGTCTACAAAAAGAAAAGCTTATTTAATATGCATCCTCTGGGGCGAACTTTCTAACCAACAGCAGCTTTAATTTATATCAGGATTAACTAATGGGACACTTTAAAGCAGCATTACTTACTTTCAGTTTGTAATTTTTGTGTCCATTTTGGTTTGAACAGAATGATTCTCTGACAATATGGGAAGGATTTCACCAAGTCACAGAATATTTCTCTTGGCTCCCTCCCACATAAGCAACTGCTGATTCTTGAGTTTGATTCATATTTTCTGTTCAATTAGTAAAGAAATGGTGTTTATATGAAGGTTTTGTGATCCTTTGGGTTTTAAGTTCCCTGTAAGCCAATTTCATTTTATAATTCCAAAGATGCCACTTGTGAGCTCCTTAAAATGCTTTCACTGCTGCTTTTTTCCCTGATGTGTTTGTTGTAGATTGCAACCAGGTTCTGTTTTAAAGCAAGCTGAGAGTATCCCTTAACAGTCATTTATGCCTTGTTGCATCCGTCATGTGTCAAATAGTTTTTCCTCAACTGCCAGGAGCACTGGAAGCACAATTGTCAGGATTTAAGGTGAATGAAGAGCGACGTGACAGGCAGAAATGATGTTTCCCATACAAGCAAACATCCATTCATAATTTGTGGGAAATCTCAGCGCTCTTTGAGCCAACACAAGAACATGATTTGGTGTGAACAACATACAGCAAATGCACAATGACACCAAGAATCCTTTTTTCAGCTCAACAAACAAGCAGGAAAGCCTTTCACTCTTGAGTATCTCTGAAATTATGGACACCAGGATGGTTTTGCTAAAAAATCATGATATTATGAGTTATTTCTAACTCATAAGCAATCAAATTGCCTACAGTTTTGCCAAGGTATGAGGGTCCTGCAGGTTTCAGGAATTCATGAACCAAGACTTACTGGCTGTGCTCTTCATATTATTGTCACTACTCTCCAGAGGGTTTTTGTAGTTTTGTGCAAAATGCTTCAATATTTTTCTTAGAAAGCAAAATCAGAGCTATGCTTTAAATGGGTCATCCCATATCATGAAAAACACGTGGAAAATAAATGGCATCCAGACTTCACTCTTGTAGCTTTTCTCCAGAGCAAGGTGAAGTACAGACTGCTGTTGAGGATTTATCTAATTTGTTGGGGTACCTATGCCATGTAAAGTAAAATGTTGTTGAAATGCATAAATAGATTTATGTAAGCCCTCAGTATTTTGAAATCAGACTGAGGTTATTTCAGATTAACATCTTTATGTAAAGTCATTTCCAGACAAAGGCACAGTACTTGAAAAGATACCCTTGATGAAATAAAGGCTATTTATGTGTGAGCATTTGCTGTAGTCCTTGTCACTATAGTAACTGAGACCCAGATTCACAAAATCATGTAATTCGCACTTAAGCACCTGAGTATCTCCGAAGCTCTGCTCTTAATTTTTTCTCAAGTAAATGTGAACTCACTGTAAGGCCTTTTATGAATTGCAAGAAATTATCTTTTCTCAATAATTTTTTTTCCCCCTTGAGCAAGAAGGCTCTGGCAGGGGGTGTAATGATTTTTGTAGTTAGAGCATCAGTCATACTGTGGCAATACATTGTAGATGTGGATCTAAGAGGTTATGCTGGAAACAGTCTGTTTCTGAGCTTCTGGACATTTGGGATCTGGGTCCATTTTATGTAGTTTACTCCTTCTGACATGAAAACATTTTGTCTTTGTTTCTCATGGACTGTTATTGGTTGTCCATTCTCTGGCACCTACGGAGAAAAGAGATTCACTAGAGTCATAGCGTCTGTGGTATGGACACACTGTCTCAGGAAAAAAATGCTGTAGTTTTTTTAATTGTTGCAAAATCACTGCAAAATCAAAAAAACACAAACCACTATAGCTGAAGAGATCACAGCAGTACACATTTTAAAGGCCAAACCTGATCTAGAAACAAATTCCATTAAATAAAGCTTAAAGAAAGAATAATGTTTAAAAAGGTTTGGAAGCAATGGCATATTACTAAAAACCAAAAAAACACACACAAAAAAACCCAAAAAACCCACCAAGGCTAGCTTACGAAGTTTTTTAACACCCTAAATATTTAGTTTCTTATCTGATGTTACTTAAAAGGTTAGCCACTGAAAATTTGAGAGTGTGGAACTATCTGAACACCTTGGTGTGCTTTTAATTTTTTTTTTCTTTTTTTCTGAAACAGCCTTAAAGGTTTGCACTTGTTATGCTGCTAGAAAATAGCCAACTGTTATGTTCCACTTTCCAAGAATTGGAAAACAAGTGTAGTAACTTTTGACCAGTTACCAGCAAATATCTCTGGGGCAGGTAGGCAGGTCTCATGCCAGTAATGCTTGCTGGCATTAGCAGCATGAGTTAGGTGCTGCAACACTGAGTCTCCCCAGCAGGAGCTCAGAACATGTGGAAAGGTTAGAGATCAGGACTTACTAAGTAAGATTGGTAAGATGGATGATTGTACTCCAAAAATTCTGAGGTTAAGCTGGATAAGTGTAGCTGTGTTTGGTGCACAAGGCATTTAGATGCCTTTGGGACATATTGGAAGGAACTGGACACGTCCAGGGTGAGACATCTGAGCCTGAAGTAGATCTCTATCTTAGGTCAAATGATCTTCTTTCTGCAGAGTGTGTATCTGTTGGGTGATTTTAAAAGGTGATGTGTTCTGATGCCCACAGTGGAGATGTCTTAGAGTGATACAAATTTCCATATGCACACTTTAATTTGTTCATGTAGCCTGTGAGGAAGATATTGAGCCTATTAATGGTAGAAATGATACCTCTGGCTGGTACTGTGCTGTCTGGAGTGCACACCTATTGAAGTCAATCTTGTTGCATCCTTTATTTCTGCTCAGGGAATGCCTAAATATAAAATTTATGGCCTGTGCTAGGTATGAAGAGTTTGGAAAGGGAAAATGCAGTTACCTTAGTTGTTTGGTGTAACTTATGGAGAAAATACTGTATTGAAAACATCTCATGCTGAAGTTGCCTTGACAGCAGCTGAGGCAATATGATAGTCCATGTACAAAATCTTCCTATGTTTGATTTTAACTTTGCTTCCTCACAGTGACTCCTAAGATTTGCTGAAAAAATAGTTTGAATTCTAATACAATAATTATTTTAAAACTTATTCATATTAATTTGTAATTTTCTATTTGGCAATTGCTTTGTGCAAATAGAGTTTGCAGTGATTTGTTCATGAGTTGTTTGTTTATGGCTAGTCCACCTTAAATAGTTGCCTAAAAGATGGGTTATTTTTTCCATTTCCTTCCTGGTTGACTTGAAGAGCAAGTGGTGAATTTTCATTTGAAGAACCTATGGTATAAATTTGCAGAGTCATTTTTGTCCTAATTAATGAAAATACTAGGTTTCATGGGTGTTTTTACAAATCTTTGGCAGTTGTTCAAGTACTGGAGTAAACAGATCTGGCTGATCTTACTCAGAAAAAAATATTCAAAAGGTGGTTTTAAAACCATGTAGCTATTGATCTTCCCTCTCTACACAGAAGAATAACATTTAATTTCAAAGAAAACAGTTACCATGGGGTTTCTGACACATCTAGAAATTTATAGGTGTTAGAGGCTTCTGTCAGTGAGTTATAGTTGTATGCTAGAACAAACTGTACCAACAGGTAGCCTGTAGTATCAGATTTTATGAGTCCTTCCAACTGTTTTGCTCTTCTGATTATATGTCATGCCTTAATACCACCCTTATTTGTCGTTTGCTCTGTCAGCGTGCTGGGCAAGACACTGAACACCTTCTGGATGTGCACTTTGTAATGAGTAATGAGGGTCAACACCTCTCAGTCAGGGTGTGTGCTTCTCATAGGCTTTGTTCATGAAAGCATGTTTTCTGGCAAGAAGGCATTTTGTGGCCATTAAAGAGCTCCTGCTCTTTTAAAGCTTTTGTGCAAAGGAAACTCCAGGCATTCTGCTGTGCTGCCAGCTTTGTGGAATTGGATGGGGGATTTATTTGGTGAAGACCAACTATGTCTCTTTGTAAGCAAACAGGTATTTCCACAGTTATCTCCAGTGAACTGGACAGGAGAATAAATGTTTGGGATTTTAATGCTTCAATTCAGATGGCTAAGCATGAACGCTTGAGGAAAGCAATATTTTCAAAGAGAAAGTGGGGATTTTCCCATCACCTACCTATGCCAAATGGAGCTTATGAAGTGCATTCCAGGTAATCATTTATTTTGCATCCAGGGAGCAGATAAACAACAGTCAGGTCAATGGGTGAGATCCTAATCACTCTCATGCACGCAGCAATGGGGAGAACCCGAGTCCAGAATGAGTGCCTTTCAAATAAAATGGTCAGAAAAGTGTATGTAACTAGTGAGAATAAATAGGGCAATGTGCAGCTATTTCACATTTAGCTGGTGCTCTGAAAGGCTTAAATTTGTGCATTGTCAGTATGAGAAAGGAAGCTGAAACAAAAAAAAGGGATTGACTGAAGAAACTGAGAGACAACTGTAAAGGATTATATATCCCAGTGCTCTTCCTCATGCAGGTATTAACCTAGGGGCAAATCCTTCAATTTGGTGGACTTCCACTGGATTAGCTGCACAAATTGGAGAAACGATGTGGTATAGATTTCTGTTGAAAACATTACTTTAAAAAAAAAAAACAAAAACAAACAACAAACCTAAAACTTTACAAGGGCTTTTTTCATTAAATTAATGTTTTGCTGGAGGCAGACAGATTTGGTAGATTTTTTTTTTTCACGCTTAAATATGTTCGATTCTTTAAAATATTTATAGATTTCAGTTTGCTTTTGTTTGGATTGGGAATTGACAATGAGAATATAATTCTCTGCTGTGACATACTAGATTAAATAGATCTTGTCTTTATAAAATAAGATATAAGGCATCTCCTACCCAGAAGGCTTGTCTTTTTAGATTTTTAAACCAGAGCATTCCTTTCATGGATATAGCTGTAAGCTGTCACTTCTGTCAGCAAGAAAAGTTAAAGAAAATTTGGGTTGTATGTTAAAAAGTGTATCTTTTTTATGGTATCCATCTGCAATGGCTTGAATGAGATGGCCATATCTTCTTTTCCTTTTTACTCCATATACTTAGAGAAAAAAAAATATGCAAAAAACCTACTGCTGCACGTGAAGTTAAGCCTAAAAGCAGAGTATTGGTCCTGCTGTCTGTAATAGTCAAAGCAGTTTACAAGACCTTAGGACCCCTCACTGAAGTTGGTGTGAGTTTTTGAATTGACTGCTTTGATAGCTGGAGCTGACCCTTAATTAATAAATGGGAAAATTTAAGATGCTCTGACCCAGAAATACAGATGAAACCATTGTCTCTACCTGTGACTTGCACTTGTGTGTGGAAAGGATTAAAATGCCAGTTAGGAAATTTAAATTTAAAAAAAAATATTTTCTGTCTCAGAGGTAATTTTTTTAAATTGTCATTCTTATAAAACTAATTAATTAAACAACAACATATTACATATTTTCAACGTTTCTATAGAGCAGAAAACAATGTGATGAAATTTCTGAGGCCCAAGGTAAGCACCTCTCAATACAAGGCCAAACTCTATTTGTGTTTCTGGGTAGCATGACACTGGAAAAATGTTATAATGAAGAATATTTTTTAGATGTAGATGTGCAGCTGAAAAATTTCCTTTATAAATTGCTATCTAAACTTGTACTGTTAAACAGATCATTATGCTTCTGTCTTCAAATCTGAATCTCTAGTTACAATGACAATACTTAAACTTTCATAAGGTTTGTGGGTTTTTTTAGATAGATGAACTACTAACTGGAAAATCATTGTGCTGACAATATTTATGAAAAATCATACACAATCTAAATAAATTGTGAATACAAATATAAAACATGCAAACCACAAACTCCTTGGCCATATTTTGATCTTGCTGAAATGTTTGCACCAATTGCAATTAAAGTGTGGAGTAAAACAAGCCCAGCAGTGTAAGTTGCTCTTCAGCTTTTTACAGCTGTTTGCAAAATGGTGGATTTCAATAGAGAAACATTGGTATAAAATATATTTTATAAGCATTTAAAGCCCAGCAGCATGAAAAAAAAGCCATGTGAGCCAACTGACTTTTGGGAGGCTGTAATGGAAATGGTATAGTATGGACAATTCCTATGTTCATGGGAGCACTGCTACAGATCTTCTGCTGAAAGCTACAAAGAGATGGTGGTGAGGAGAAACATGGGGTTTCGTGCATGAGGCATTGGCAGCCAGGCAGCAGCTTTGGAGAGCATCCCTTGCATCTAACGGTGTCCCTAAGATAGCCGAACAAACAGTAGCCTTTACATTCTGCAGAGCTGCCAGTGGCACTGTGGAGTGATAGTTCTAATTAAACTATTAATTCAGGCTGCTGGATTAGGTAAGTTAGATAATATGACTACTCCCTTAAAACTCATGACTTGATTATAGAAATCTTTTAATATAAAGCCCATTATTAACTATGCGTGTATCAAATAGATAAAATGAGATGGTAGTAGGCTTGGTTGGGTTCAAGATTAATTGACTTCCCCTGCCAGTGTTTACTTCAGAGCAGAATGGCATTTTGGCTCAACTGTTGTCATAAATACACAAAAGTCTCACGGCAACTTTTAAAAATGATCAAACACCAACTAACAGAGAGGTCTCAGAATACAAGCGTTCAGGCAGAAGTGTGGTCAAGAGGGTGTATTTTCAGTACCTTCTCTCTGGACAGGCATCATGGTCTATATTGTGATCTGTGTGATCCTGGGGAAGTAAGAGGAGGAGGAAAAGAGGTGGCTGGTCATGGTGGGTCTTTGATGTATTGCATGGAACATGCAGCTTCCTCCCCCACCTTGCCAGCCTGAGAGAAAGGTACTGGGTTGAGTTTCACGGCCTTTCTGCCATCTTCCAAGTGAAGGCAGAGTTGTATCAATATGTTTAATGGAACAATTACCCTCTTAGTCGTTTCTTCCAAAGTGTCCTTTGAAAAGTGGAAATTTGTAATACTATAAAAGTTTGCAGCTGTGAACTATAGCAGATCAAGCTATCAGTTTTCTACCACAAGCCTTTAGTCCTATTGCCAACAATGACCTTATATATGGCTATAAATCTTGCCAGAGTGTAACTGCATTTCACTGTAATGGGGTATGTCTTACACGCAGACAGACAGCATTAGGAATTCTGTGTGTAATAGCCGGTGCTTCCCAATATTCATGTCAAAACAGAGGATGTAGTACTGTGGGATGCAGAAGTCATTGAGACTTATTGCAGTTTTCTATCCCTATGTACTCTAATTTTATCATGCCAGTGCTCGTCTAGTTCAGGAGTTTGTGGTATTCATTGTATGAACCTTATTCTGAGGTGCTTGCAGCTTTTCTGCTCAGCACATCAGAAGTCATTCTGGAGAAGGAAATTTCATGAACTCAGTTGCTATTGCTTTATTTTTTATTTTCCTTTTTTTTTTTTTTTCTGTGTGATTAGGAATAGTTCAGTCAAAATGTAAGTCTGACTTTAAAAATTCCATCTCTTCTGTAAGTATTGGAGTCATAGCAATTTTATAAGACATTTGGAGACCCAAAGTGCAGTAGGTACCTAATTTGATTCACAGAGGAATCTATTTGTTTCTCTAGCTCTAGGAATTTAAATGCCTTTGGGGAAAAAAAGCGCCTCTAATTTATTTGGACTCTTTTGAAAAGTTAACCTTAAAACTTGATTTTTTCATGTGAAATTAATTTCTGGTACTGAGCTGAATAGATAAATACATCAGTGTTGTTGCATGGATTTTATTTCAGAACTCTTATTTCTGAATTTGAGATAATTAAAACTAAATATAGTTAAAATACCAGTAAGTTTTGTCTTACTCAATTATGAATTAAACACAGAGCTGTCACTATTTGTGAGTCTAAACAACCCAAAATAATACTTATTGTCTTGTAAAACTGTGAAAATATTTAATGAAAGTACTCACTGGCTCTGATACTCATGGTTGGGCACCAACAGCATCCCATTATTAAATCCCGTTCCACCATTCCTGGATCCCAACTATAGTAATTTTACAGTCTTTGGTTAAATTCAGTGCTGCAGTGAGCAAGTACAGTTCCTGTGGAGAACTGCAAGTTGTTATTCTTGAGCAAAATTTGGCATTTTACCTAGGTGTGTCTCACCTCCCTGAGCTTGTGTGGCACAGGGAGGCTGACTGGAGAGGAGAGCAGAGAAACTGTAGAGAGTAAAAGAGAAGCAGACTTGATAATAGTCTTCAGCATGCTTTTTTGTTGCTGCTTTTGTCAGCTTGCTCGTTTGAAAAGACATTGCATATTAAGAATTTACTCCTATCACCAAGTTTTTAAAATTGAAAGGGATCATATGTGTGCACATACATGTGAGCATATAACTTAGCTAGTGCTACAGAGGTGCAAACATAGAAAGTTGGATACCTTATTGTTCATTTTTCTTGGAGTTGCACAACCATTTTGGAATTTTGTTTATATCAGTGTATGACGGCAGACCATACACAAATAAGTCACATCAGATAATACATACAAAATTATGTCCAGAGCCACAAAGACCCAGCCTCCTTACTCATTCACTTTCCACCATTCTTTTCCCCTAGAAACAAAAGTATAATGTTCTCTCCCTGAAGAAGAAATTAGGATTCTTGCTTTCCCTGCCTCCCACCTGTTCTATATCTAGGTGAATTTGAGGAAAGAAAACTAAAGGCACAATGATACTCGGACTGAAATTCAGGGCATGGTTCAGTGGTAACCCTACAGCTAGCTTGACTTCAACAGAGGCTGCTGTCTGCATTGAGGGTTTCAGATCCCTTCAGTCAGGTGTCCTACACCACACATACATGTGCTTCAAGCTATAATGCAGGTAGTGGAGGGAAAGGCTGTACAGCTCGCTGCAGGGAAAGGGGGAGTGGTTCAGTGACCAGAGAGAAGAGGTCACAGCAATGAATGAGGCAGGCTGTCAGTTCAATATCTGATGCAAAAACTTCTGTGATTGTTGCTGTCTTTATCCCTAAGAGGGTTTCTAAAATCTAATGGAAAACTTAGGTTTCTATGAACACAGTCTTTAAAAATTATGTCTGGAGCTGTGCATGCTTCCAGCAAATAGCCCCTGGCAAGACTGGTTCAGAAAGATCCTTATGAATTCATGTAAAATGGTTTCTCAGAATGTTTAAAGTCTAAATCCATGACCTGCTGCTTCATAAAAGCTGCAATTCTTTCTTCATTTCCAGAAGACATAAAATATCTACCATTTGCATCAGTTTTCAAAAATTTAAGTTCTGAAGAAAGTCAAGTCTCATTTGGGCCTGTAATCCATCTGTTGCATCCTGTACTTCCCGGTACCATAATAGTCTTCTTCAACCAAGAAAAGTGTTAATAATATCATTTCAGCGAGCCTTTGCTGGGTGATTTTTAAGTGCAAATCATCAAAGTAATTGCAATAGTATCTTTTCTAGTCTTTAGTATTTGACTGCTGCACCCACTACCGAGCTCTGACACCATTTGCCTGTAGCATTTGTTTTTCTTACTGGACACATTCTGAAAATTTTAAAATTTCTTAAAATATTAAAATTTTAAGGAATTTCACTGCTGTCCTTAGTTTCAGGATTCTTAGCTTGAATTTATCCCATAACCTTTTGTACAACTTAATTTAGATGCATCTGTGTCATCAGTTTCTGTATGTTCTAGTAAGGGGATATCCTGTTATATAAAACATACAAGCTTTTAATGCTACACACTGGGAACCAGAATACATAGACTCTCCCAAATCATGGTCTGTACATGATCTGAATTACACAGATCAGAACACCAGCTGCTTGGAGAGCATTTATGAGCCACAACATGTATGCTCTGGGTCAGTTTTGTTTGCTTTGCTCTATGCACTGAAGCTGATGTCTCTCAAATGTTTGTTACATTTCCTGTTTTAAAAATGTTATTTCAGAGAAAGTTCATCAGGTGAAAAAGGTAAGAAAGGTGACTGAATTGAAGTGGTTCCTCAGCCTCTGAAAAGACCCATCTTGCACACTGCAAAGCACATAATAGATGCACAGACTACCATGGGTACCAAAAGGTATATTAGAATGGTGTTCACAAAAGGTAGTTTAGAGCCAACAAGGTGCTTTCCAGGCATCAAAGAATGTGTAGCATAGACATGTCTCAAGAGACCAGTTTGCCTTTCATAGTCTGGCTTATTGGAAGACAGTAGATTGGTTCTGGTTTGAGCTGTCTTTGGGGACTACAGAGATTACGTGTGCATAAGGTACATGGAAAGTGTATGTTGCTTCTTGTTGCCTTCTATTTCTGTGGGTAAGAACATAAGCAAGGAACAAAGCTGTATGCTAATGTGTTCCTGTTGAATGCTGTGATCCTTAATTTGGATGCCGTGACCCTTAATTTGCATGCCTACTATTTAAGTAGATTATTTTAGCTGAAACATATTCCATCTGCTCTAAATACTTGCTAAACTGAAAACCCTAATAGTCTGTGAATAAAACTGATCTCTCTCAAGGACAGTGTAATTTTAATTATATGCAGGCTTGATTCTGATCCCACTGAGGGACCAGACTGGCCACTCTGTTTGGAGCCAGGCAGAATTGGCTTCTATCCTTAAGAGCACAGCCATGTTCACTGCAGCATTGAAAAGAGTCTCTTGTGGGCAAAATGAATCGGGGTCTCTTTTTGAAGATTATTGTGCTATTTGACAAAAGCTGTCTAGTTCTGTTCATATCGAGTGTCAGAGTAGAAGAACTTATGCTGAGGAAACCCCAAATATATCACACAGCAGTAAAAGAGAAAAATCAGAAAATAAATGGATCTTTTTCTTTTTTCATTTTTTTTCAGAATATTGCAACACTTTCACACTACTGCTGAGGATTACACCATCATTTTCACATCTGGATGCACAGCTTCACTTAAACTGATAGCAGAATCATTCCCTTGGATACCTGAAGGCACAAAGCAACCCAGCAGTCGCTTTTGTTACCTAACCGACAGCCACACGTCTGTGGTGGGTATGAGGGGGATAACTGCCTCAAAGAATGTCTTGTCTGTTCCAATAAAACCAAAGGAAATCTTATTAGCAAAAAGTAGGTTACCTGAAGAACAAAACTGCACAACACCTCATCTTTTCTCTTATCCAGCTCAGAGCAATTTTTCGGGTACCAAATATCCCCTTTCATGGATACAGGACATAAAATCTGGAAAACTCTGCCCCATCAAAATACCAGGGAAGTGGTTTATTCTGCTAGATGCAGCTTCCTACGTGAGCAGTTCTCCATTAGACCTGGGAGTTCATCAGGCTGATTTTATCCCCATCTCATTCTATAAAATCTTTGGATTCCCAACTGGTTTAGGAGCATTATTGGTAAACAACCGCATTGCTCCCTTCTTGAGGAAAACCTATTTCGGAGGTGGAACTGCAGCTGCCTACCTCGCAGGAGAGGATTTTTATTTCCCAAGGAAATCAATAGCAGAAAGGTAAGTCTTTGTTTAACAAAACAGAGGTATTTTTCTGATATTGTTTGCATTAGAAAAATGTCTTAGGCCTGGTGTCTGCACTGAGCTGTGACTTCTGTGCTTTCTATGCAGTTGGATGGGTATTTCACATCTGATTCAGTTTGTCTTACCATTCTTTCCTATCTAAAGAACATCATCTGAAATATCTGCCTTCCTCTCCTGATCTAGTTTGTCACAACTTGTAAAAATATAAGGCTTCATTCAGTAACATAAAGGTCAGTCCATGCATTTCTTTAATTTGTGTTTAAGGCACCTCACTGGAACCTTGATTTGTTTTTGAAACTCTGCAGCCAAAGCAGTCAGGCCAAGGTTGATCACACACTGTAACAACCCTCAGTGTAATTGCAAAGTAAGGACTATTTATTTCACTGGAAAGGTGGCATGCTTTACTCTCATGGGAAACTTTATCAAAATAACCTGTGCAGTAAGATACATTACCTACAACAAATATTTGTGGTGCTCTTATTCCCTGACTGTTGGTCGGTCAATAATCTAACGTTCTCAATTTGGGGGTAGAAACTGAGACCATTTATTGATCACTCGCGTTACAATATATAGAACCGAGGGACGGGGTATGTTAATAAGGAGGTAGGACATGTTAATGAGGGGGACAGGCTATGT
>JAWWEE010000074.1:85223805-85249365 GCA_035221455.1 Xenops minutus | reverse complement strand
GTATCTGCTGCCCAGGGCTTGCTGGACAATCCCTTCAGATCTCCATCTGTTAATAATCCTTTTTCTTTCCCAACACCTGACTGAGGTTCTGAAGAAGTTGTGAAGCCCTCTTACAGAAAATAAAGGACACCTAAAGGAGGTCAAACATGTACACATAAGGAAATGTGGGGCAATGGATAAACTTCCCCAATCCCTTAATACATTGAAGTGCCACTCAGTGATGTTGGGTCTCTCTGCTTCTCTCCTACATGCCAGCAACAACTTACATAAATGCAGTAAAGGGTCTTCTTGTCTTTCATCTGCACATCTGCAAGAGATCAACATTCAATCACAAAATCATAGAACAGTTTAGGGTTGGAAGGGACCTTAAAGATCATCTAGTTCCTACCCCTTGCCATGGGCAGAGACATCTTGCACTAGAACAGGTTACTCAGAGCCTCATCCAGCCTTGCCTTGAACACTTCTATGGATATATTCCCCACTTCTCTGGGCAACTTTTTCCAGTGCCTCACCACCTTTGCAGTAAAAAAATTTCTGCCTTACATGTAATCTAAACCTGTCTTCTTTCAGTTTGAAGCCATTTCTTCCAGTCCTGTCACTACATGCCCTTGTAAAAATTTCCTCTCCAGTTCTCTTGTAGGCCTCCTTCAGATACTGGAAGTCTGCTGTGAGGTCTCCCCTGAGCCTTCTCTTCTCCAGGCTGAACAACCACGACTCTCTCAGGTTGTCTTTGTAGGAGAGATGTTCCAGCCCTCTGAGCATCTTCATAACCCTCTTCTGGACTCAGTCGAATGCTCCATGTCTTTCCTATGTTGGGGGGCCCAGAGCGGGATGCAGTGCTCCAGGTGGAGTCTCATGAGAGAAAAGTAGAGAGGGAGAACCACCTCCCTTGACCTTCTGGCCTCACTTTTTTTGATGAAAAGCAGACCAGGACATGCTTTCTGAGCTTCAGGGCCACATTGTCGGGTCATGTTGAGCTTCTCGTCAACCAACACACTCAAGGCTGCTCTCAGTCCATCCTCCACCCAGCCTGTATTTGTGTTTGGGATTGTCCTAACCCATTTGTCCTTGTTGAACTTCATGAAGTCTGCAAGGGCTCACCCCTCAATTCTGTCAAGGTCCCTCTAGATGGCATTCCTTCCCTTGGCAACTTGTCAACTGCCCATAATTTCCAGGAGGATCTGCTCCATGATCTTGCTGGACACCAAAGTGAGACTGACCAGTGTGTAGTTCATCAGGTCTTCTTTTTTTTTTCTTTTTAAAAATGGGGGTTCCATTCAGTGGGAACTTCACCAAACTGCCATGACTTATCAAATACAATGGAAAGCAGATTAGCCACTTCCATTGTTCCCTGAGAACCCACAGATACATCTCATCAAGTCCCATGGACCTGTGCACCTCCTTAGATGGTCTTGAATCTGAACTATGGTCAGCTCTTCATTCTCCCAGTCCCTGCCTTTCCCTTCTGTGACTTGGGTGGTGTGGCTGGAGCACTTGCTGGTTGAGGCAGAGGCAAAAAAGTCATTGAGCGCTTTAGTCTTCTCCATGTGCTGGGCAATCAGGTGTTCTGTTTCCTTCTGGAGAGGGCCCACATTTTCCCTAGTCTTCTTTTTACCACCAATGTACATACAACAGCTTCTCCTGTTGACTTTGATGTCCCTGTCCAGATTTAATTCTATCAGGGTTTTGGCTTTCCTAACCTGAAAATCTCAACATTTCAAACAATCTCTCTGTATTCCTCCTAGGCTACCTGTTCTTGCCTCCACCCCTGTCAGCTTTCTTTCTGTGCTTAGGTTTGTCCAGAGGCTCCTTATTCATCCATGCAGGCCTCCTGACATTTTTGCCAGACTTCCTTTTTGTGGAGATATATTGCTCCTAGGCTCCTAGGAATAGATGATCCTTGAATCTTAACCAGCTCTCTTGGGCCCCTCTTCCTTCCAGGGCTTTATTCCAGAGTATTCAAACAAGTATTAAATATATAAATATACATACACACACATATATATGTGTGTGTGTATGTATAAACATGTACCAATATATAAAATATATAGATACATATATATTAATAAATATATATATAAAATGATAGTCCTTGAAAGAGGCTAGAGGTGAAAAGGAGAAATGATAAAAAAAACCCATTCATTCCTCTCAATTGTTTATGGATGTGTATTCAGAAGCACAACGTCCTGCATCTCCCATGATGTAAATATCTGACTTTTCACTGCGTATATAGTAATGCAAAATGATGCTTCACGTATTTGCACCTCTTCTAGGTGTGTGCCCTTAATGCTGGTGTGGCATTTTGGTTCTGGACTGGTAAATGCAGAGGCTGGCTGTGTTCACCTGGGTCTTGCCATACAAGGCCACACATTTTTTCAGAATTTCATGATGGCACTGTGGATGTCCAGTTAATCTTTTAATTTAGAAATAAAAAAACCCCAGAGGAACATTGGCATTCTGACCTCTGTTTCTGATTTTTCAAATCAAAAAGGCTTTGAAGTGCAGCACTCACTGAAATTCAGGATGAAAGGGCATAGAAATCATGGGATCCCAGGGTGTTCCTGCATCACGTGCAAGCCAAGGAGAAAACCAGCTTTAATTTGACCTGTGCAGGGGCCAATTTCTGAGCAGCTTTTCTAGAGGAAATTGATACACAACTCCTGAGACTCCATAGCAGATAAAAATATCTGAAATGTGCTTTAGATATCAATTCTGCTTTTATACTTTTTGTAATTAATAGAGAACCTTGAGGGATACTCTATCTCTGGTATCTTTTTCAAGAATTTTCAGAGGTTGATCAATTAATGAACTTTTTGAGTAGTTGAGGTTCCCACTCTTTCAAGAGCTTTTTTTACTGGATCAAAAGAAGAGCCTGTTTTAACCTTCTACTACAGAGTTATAAACAAAGGGATTCGATTTCTAAGTCAGGCTGGGTACAGTGTCTAATCTTGGTATGAAGGATACTAACTAAAGTAATCAAATCTGACAGCTGGATACTAGTTGCCATTAAACACCAAAGTGTCACACAGACAGTCTGAGTCATTGTTCGTAGGTCAATATTTATATTTGGCCTCATCTAATCCTTTGGTTGTTGTTTGAAAACCTAATATTTAAAAGTTCGTGTTTAGAGCATTACTGATGCTGTCCACAATCCCTAGAGGACTGTGGAGACTTAAAGTCTTACCTGGAGAGGCTTGAAGTTTTCAATGATAGGTCAGGAATGAGGACAACCACATTTTTGAAAAAAATAAAACCATCATATTGCATTGACATTCTCAGTCAATGTGCTCCAAGCTGTATCTTTTTGTTTTTTCTCTTTCAGCTGCCATGGGTTTTGCTTTATTATGCTTTTAATTTTTTATTTTTTTTTGTTTGTTTTCCTGACAATACAATAGACAGAGCAGTTAGAAACAGAACTACTACACTTCAAATGAAATGCCAGGTTACCATGGCCAAAGCTAATATGATTACCTTTCCATTTCTTTGCTAGTGATGGAAGCACCTGGGTCCTTATTTTGCAAATAAACAGCAATTCTAGTCAGGTTTTATCCCTGTCAAACTGGAGTAAGGAGCCTTCATCCTTGGAGGTGCCCAAACCTAACTGGAGAAGGCCCTGAGCGAACTGCTCCAGGTGGATATGCTTTAGGCAGGGGGTTGGATTTGAGATTCCCGGGGGTCCTTTTCCAGCCTCTGTGCCTCTGTGATTGATTTTGTGCGCAGCTGCTGAACTCCATCTGCATTCTCCCTTCAGACATGTCTTTGTGATTCCAAAAGGTTTTATTCTGAATTTTCCATTTTTTTTTCTTAATGGATACAGCTTTTGCTAGTGTTTCTTATACTTTATTGTTTTGCTTCTGCTATATAAATTAATGTATCACAGTCTCTTACATTTTTAATACCCTTAAATCACTTCCACATTTTCCCATTTCTTGTCAGTAGCCAGTCTTCTTATCTCAACTTTTAAAATCATGTTTATTGTATTTCCATCCTTGTATCAAACAGCTTGACAAATTGTTATTATCATTCACAAATCTAGCTTCACTTCCCTTCCCATGGTTTTTTTTCAGCACAGCATGAGATAATAAAATAATATGATTATGTATAGCAAGAATTCAGCGATAAAATATTCATCATCTGCCCTATTTTTCTTTTGTATCTGGGAGTGCTATTGAGAATCTGATCATCCTGGAATTTATGACTAAGGGGAAAGGAGCTGTTGTGTTATCTCTAAATTGGATATCTGCATCTTAGCCTACTGGTGTGAAATATCTAGTGCATTAGCTGTTGTGTGTCTTTCATTTCCAGATGCATTTTCAAAAGCTTTAGAAACCCAGATGGCATGACTTTGTCCCTGATGAGTTTTAGTGGCTCTTGCCTCTGCTGCTTGAATGATTTGACAGTCCCAAAGCAGCACCTACACTTTTGTAATCTACCATGCGTTGTACTTAACCAAAGCAGGTTTCTTTATTCTTGGTGCTGTAGCTAGAAGTCACTGGGACAACTCTGTACATGCTCATGCAGGTATGTGTGTAGTGACCTGGTTTGGAGTCTCAATTGCATGCTGAGTTTGTGCATGCCGTGGGGAAGGGAAGGGAAGGAGGGAAGGAGTGGGAAATGGAGGTAGAAAGGTAGGGATGAAAACTAGGATCCCACAAACTGGAGTTGAGACAAAATCCTGGGTCTGAGTGATGGATGTGGAGCAGCTTGAGAATCCTTTGGCAAAAAAAAAGCTGGTCTGCTTGAAGATGTCTCTTTACCATGATTGACTGTTTCTGTCAACATAGAAAGAATATAGTGACAGGTGCTAGTTTATTCCACGTAACTTTTTCATAGTGCTGAGAAATCACCTAGGGACTGAACTGTGTTCAGAAGAGCACAGTCTTTATGTAGAAGCTCACCCTGTAGATTAGCGTGTGCCCATTGACTCCCCACAGGGACTCTGTCCATCTGTCCGTGATTAATGTCATAAGTGGACTTAAATCTTAACCTGTCACATTTTGGTGATGTTTAGAGATCTCCAAAGAGGACCACTAATGGAGGAATTTCCAAATCTGTAAAATTCCTGAACACACACTCTTTCAAACAGCAGTGATGACTTTCAGATTAGATATTTGGGAAGTGAAGGTGACTTCACTTCACTAATTTCTAACCGGTGTTTGCACCACGAGACTGCCTTCTGCACCTTACAGACCTGTTGCAGCCAGTGACAGGGACTCATAAATCTGAACATAGAACAAGAGGGTGAGCAAGTCTCCTCTTTGCCCTCAGCCCCCACTGTCACCATGTCCTGCAGAGATGAGAGGCCAGAGGTCATTGAGAACTGTGTACAACTGTCATACAGTTTTTCTTGTCTGAAAATGTCAGACAAAGTCCTTTCATTTAACTATTAGAACTTAATTCTGACAACTGTTTTTCAAAACGAGAGCTGTGAAGAAATGAAAAGGGACTTTTTTCTTCCTGAATAACTATAAGAAGGTTCAATTAACCCATTATTCTTTCCCTTCTCTGCTGAAGTGGAAGTATCCGCTGAGAAAGCTTCATGCAGTCTGTCTTGTTACCTCTCAAGACATCCAAGGTGGCAGTTGACATTTGCTATGTTTTTCTGCCAGCCATCACTACAGCAAGCCACTTTCTTTATTATTTGATGCAAAAGAAAGTTTTGCTGAGGCATTCATATATCATTTTGCACTCTAATCCTCCATGATTATTTATTTTTAATACTGAAGTTGTTTCATTCTCTGAAAACTCAGAATAAACTGAAAATTGTGCATCAGCAACCCAAGTGGTAACACTTTTGATCTTGATTCACCATGCGATTCACCTTAAATGCTGAATCTGGAATAAACTGGAAGGAGTGCCTCTGAAAAATGCTTGTAGAGTGCAGTCAGATACTGAAAAGCATGTTTACTAACTTGGATTAGTGGGCAGTCACTTGAAGAGAAGCAATAATATAGGTAAAAGTTTGAAGAGGCAATAAAGTTGGCAGAGGTGGCTTCTGTTAGTCAGTCAACCCCACCTCTATTAATTCATACATTACTGGAGTGTCTGTGCTAGGCTGCAATCTACACTATGGAAATAAATACAGAGGGAGGTGTTTTCCTCAGGCAGGAGTGGCAGTGGATCTTGCCTACTTTTTTGAAATGTTAAGCAAAATGAAATAAATAAAAAATAGAAATGCAAAGAATTTTTAACTGTACTCTGGATTCTCTTACTTGCGCATAGGCTGAACCAAACTAACCACGCTTTTTTCATTGTCCAACTCTTATTGAAAGCCAGTAGTAATCATGAGCCTAATGTAGTCACACGTCCAGTGCAGACAGGCTCATGTAAATCACATTAAGCATAAATATGTATCATTAGGAAACTCCATCCCAGTATATGACTTGAATCAAATTATTGATTTATGAAATAAACATTATAAACCTTACAAAATTCTAGAGAGCCACAACACACTTATTTTTTTAAAAAAGAGAAATGTGGAGCTCATTATTAAATGCATTTTTCTTAAAATATAAAGTGTTTTGAGATGCTAGCAAGAAAACAAGAAATTCTGTTTTATACCAAGATTTAATTTGGCTTTTGATCAAATACAGTAAAAATTTTGTTTGAACCAGTCATTTTGGCTAATAAGCTGTCATGACACAGTTTTACCCGAGGGAGTTCTTGTGCTCAAGTTTAGAATCAAATATTTTCCCAACCTTTTCCCTAAGACTTCTCTAAAAGACTTTGTGAATTTCTAGTACCAGGTATTGTGATTTTACAGAATTGGTTTTCTGCTGATAAATTTATGGTACATTTTTAATTGTGCTTTGTATATTTTACATTTGTGATTGATTAACCTGTTTTGACATTTGAGGAAAAATAATGGTAACTTGTTTGGCATAAAAATCACATTTCTTTTCTTTACCATTTGTACTGTATACTTAGAATATCTTGATATTGGATGTAAAAGGGTGAGACTGACTTTTTGACCCAGACAGTATTTACAAGTCCTGTTCTGTTAAGGAATTGATTTACTTCAAAGTGCAGGAATTAAAGCTTTTGCTCTCTCATTTTACCTCAGGCAGTTCTTGGTAACAGAAATTGCTGTAAATACTCCACGGTACAGTATATAATTAGTATAATGCTTTTTGAATCCTGAAGTCTTAGAGACAAAAGCATGAGCTAAGGAAGACATATGGAAGAACTGTAACTAGTATCAGGGGGTCAATTTAGATATTTAACATTATTTTAACCTAATTTTTTTGTGCTCTGAATCCTCTGGTGTGTGTGTGTGTGTGTGTGTGTGTGTGTGTGTGTGTGTGTGTGTGTTTGAAATACTTTACATAGTGGTGGTGAAACTGTTCTGAGTTGGCTGCTGAAACTTTATTCGTGCCTTTGGAGTGAGTTTAATCTTCATTTACCTGATGCAGCCTGAGATGTGCAGAAAGCACTGAGCCTGTGCAGCAACATGTGCTGCCCACAGGCCTGGTCCTGCACAGAGCATATCCTTACACCTCTTCAGAACGTCACAGAAAGGGAGGAATCCTTCTCACATCTTCCCTCCTTGCCCAGGAAAGCAATTGCTGCTTTGTCTAACCTTTTAGAGAGAGTTGGGAAGGGGTGTGTGTGTGTGTGTGGGTGTGTTTCCATGCTCTTTCCTTGTTCTACAGTAGCTCTGCTGCTCAAACAGGGGATGGAGTGGTAAGAAGGTCATCAGGGCAGGAAATGACACTGAAAGTGTTTATATTTTCCATTTGGGGATTTTTTTTTTTTAAAGCATAAGATAATGTAAGTAGGAGAAAGGTGTGAGCTAATAGAAATAAGAAAAAGCAGAATAGAAATGGCAAAAGTGGAGGAAAAGTTGAAACAAGGTGATCTGTAAGGGTGACAGCCCCAAGCCCCAGATATGGTGATGTGAGGTTGCTTCTTTGAGGGTGGCAGCTCTGCATGGTGAGAGGCAGATCTGCTCCAGAAGCTGACCCGTCCATGTGAGAAGGGATCCTTCAAACAGGATAAGGAGGACTTGGAACATTAGAAGTGGGTGGGGAAATGCAAGAAATATGGCTCAGTGTCTTTGTCTCTTAACATGTATATGACTGCAAATGAGTAGCAATGGCTCACTGGAAGTTTTGGATCAGGGCCATTTCTGTCAGCATGTAGCAAAGCTTCTGGCATGTCTTCTGCATGGATGCTGCAACAGTGGACTCCAAAGCAGCCTTTGCAACCTGTGGTTTCCACAGATTTTCTGTTTTGGTGAGTAAATGAGTCTGAACTACAGGATACTGCTGTGCATGGCTGCCTTACCACCCTGTCCTCCTGACAGCTGGGTGGGTTGTGTACTGCAGAATGAGACACTGGGGTCCACATGTGTATTCAAGACTCATGGGCATGCATGTTCACAGCTGTGAAGATGAAGTTTATTCCCATATGCAGATGAGAACTGAATGCCATATGTCCCTCTTGGTTGCCACGTAATGCAAAGCAACTAAGGGTGTGAGCCCCACATCAATCCATTTGCTAGAAGGATTTGCTAGGGCTGATGGGGAGCCGGTGCATTTGCAAATGCTATGGCATGCTGTAGGTGCCTCTTCAGAGGGAGCAAGGTTGTCTGGCTGCTCCAACACTGCATTTTGAACCTTGTCAGTTTCAACAGTTTTGTCATTTTTCTGTTAAAACCTTTTCTATCGAAATAACTCTAAGAATTAGGAGAGAGTCCTGTCCCGGGTTTTAAAAAGAGTAGTGCACAGCAGTGAAAGTGGTGGGAAGGGGAATCTATTCTCCAATTCAGAAAAGGACTGAAGCATATGTATTTAAGTCAGTGTCATATGTATTTAAGTCAGAAATTTCTCTAGCTTTAGCAGGGACTTCAGCTTATACTTCAAGTAAATAAGTTTATGCTAACTGCAGTACTATATTTCTATGTGGGTTCTTTTGGAAGCTTTTGGAAACTTTTGAGAAATCCTTTCTCCCTTCTCACAGCAGATCCTATCCTCCTACTACTGTAGATTCAGCTTATTCTTTTTTGTGGACAATGGACAAAGGCAGGCATGGTAGAGTACCTGGCAATTAAAATTACTGTCTGAAAGCCATCCAAATTCAGTTATTGCAGAATGGGATGAGACTCAGTAATTTCCTTTAACATTTTTTCCTTAATACAAATAATGATTATACGATGAAAAGGTATACTCTTCTAATAGTAACTCATACAAAGGTTATGTGAGGAAATGCCTGATCACAAATGAGGAAGCATCTCCTCTACTATTATGTACTAATACACTATAATGTCCTATGTTGATGTTAATTATTCTTGCTTTTATTTGCCCATTTTAGGGATAAGGTGTTTTTCAGCCTGTTGTGCATAGATCCCTCAAGATCTATTAACTTACCATAAAGGCTCCACGAAAGGAGATCGAGAAATCCCCGTATATGACATGACAATCATAGATTTGATCTTTTAAAGGAGATCTTCACTTTCACCGGATTTTTTTTTCTAGCCCACTGACTTCCTTCCACTCAGAATCATGCTTCTAAAACCATTTTTGAAAGGTATTCATGATTAGACTTATTCTTTTCAGTATCATCAGAAATAAGCCTTATTTAAGAAAAGGGTATGTTTTTGCAGTCTAAATAACACCAGAATTCAAGAAAGAAAGTGAAAATGCCGTAAATGTTTGTCTGTTAGTAGTAGAAAATAAATCTAATGACTTGGATTACATGACTTCTTATTTGATACCAATATTATTTTATATTTTATTTATAGCTAAGAGAGCTGTATAGTACAGAGAGCTACTTTTTAAAAAAGTTTAGTGAACACTGCCATCCTAGTGGTAAAAAAGAGATATATTGAAATAGGATAGTTAAATGTTTAGATGACTCCACTCAGGCTAGTATTTGAAGATTACAAGTATAAGCACGGGTTTGGGGTTTGGGGTTTTTTTAATCTTCTTACTAGTCAAATATATGCAAGAGTGCATCTGGCAGTTGTGCTCTTGGGAGCCTGTGAAAGAAACATCTACAGGCTTCTCAAACAGATTTAATTTAGAAGAAAAAAGAAAATATTGATGCTCTTGAGAAAAAAGGTTTTACAGTCTTTCTTGACTTTTCATATGAGCAACAGTTTCCAAAACAGGAAATACACAGATCTGATAAAACACTTGGCTGTCACATTTCAGTCTGTTCATGTTCAATTAAAAAATTCAGAGGGATTCTCTAGCATTATTATAATCTACTTTTTTTAATATCTAGGCATTTGTATTATCAAATGACATCTGCTATGGCTTAATTACTGTGTCAAATGATTGTAATAGCTTTATTTTTGGTGAATTTTATGATAAAATGTTTCAGAGTTACAGCAGGAAAAGTACTTATGCTGAAAGGATTGTATCTCCTATTTCATACTTTATGGCAGACATTTTGTAGTTATGTTTTCAGGTAGTACTCAGTAGCGTCCCTTTTTTTTTTTTAATTGATGCTGATACCAACAGTCTATAAGTTCAGTAATTGCATGGATTGCATTGATTTTGTCTGTAACATCCACTGCTAAAAAGTAATTATTATGAATCTAACTCTTCTTATCACTCAGTTTTGCTCTAAATTAGAGGTGTCTTGGTTGATCTTAAGTTAGCTACACAGATAATATGTGACCAGTTTAAGTGAGAAAAACGGTGTGCTACTTTTGTCAATGACCGATTTAGCATGGTCTGTCCTTTTGGGCACATCAATACATTAATGCTAAGTAACAGGAACCCAGTTAACCCTTCCTGCAAAGGAAAGGGTTTCTTTATATTTTTCGGTTGTCAGTTTACAAATGAAGGCAAATGCTCTGAAGGCCTCATCAGTATTAAAGAAGGGTGTTGTTCATTCATGCAGTGTTTAGGTCTTGGGTTTTGTGTAGATACATTTTCCCTGTGTTTAATCATGATGAGTTACTTTAGAAGGACTGTATCAGAAGAATAGCCAGTCGTTGTTAGCCCTAGATTTTCTGACTTTGTCTCAAGACAGATGAAAGATAAACCTTGCATGAGCTTTTATCACATTAAAGGAAGAATGTGTATACATATAAGAAATATAAACCTTCACTGCTGAATAGCAATATGTGGATACTAAGTTCTCTCTAACCATCTTTTATTAATAAATGTTTGCAGCATGCTTCTATTATAGATCAAATCCCACTTCTTTGTGATAGAAATCCTTCAAAATAAGGTTTTCTGCAGAAGATGCTTACTTTAATATTGCCCTTTGCTAGCACAATGCATGGCCCGAGAGAGCTTGTACTCAGTTGTGCTAAAAGCTTAGGAAGAGCTTTCACAGACTTTCAAAAACGTGATGCAGTACATGTGAATACCACAAGCTCTTGGGGAGGAGAGTGACGGAAATGCTGTGTAGGGGCCTTTTGGCCCAAGTCACCTCCTCTTCAGCTCAACAGGAGATCTTTGATTATGTTCTGTATGCCAAATATAATCCATTTTAATAATTCAAATTGATTAAAAAAAAAAAAACCAACATGAATTCTCATTGATTCTCTATATAGACATTTCTAGCTGATTTTTCTAGGCAGATTGCTACAGAATTGGTGATGAACAGGAAAACTGCCTCTCTAATTGTTCATAAGAATTACACTCTTGGCATTTAGTGAATGTGATTATTAAAATAAAAATAAGCAGGACATGCACTTTAGCCGAATTTTCTGAAGAATTTGACATTTTATATATATTTGAATATATATAAGGACACTCATGAGTAAGAAACTGCAGTAGACTTGCCAATAGAGAGAGAAGTATGTAAAAATTCCTCCTGGTAAGATGTAAGTGTAAATTCTACATGTAGCAACTTCATGCAGCTCTAACTCCTCCTGTTGTCTGATACCAAAGGAGTTTAAAAGGAGTTTTACAAATAGAAATGCAAGAAGCAATTTTAAATATTGCTGAGGACCAAATCCTGTGCTGTGGCTGGCAAAAACTTGCTAAGGGACTTGGCATGAAAAAAGTTTTAAACAACAGGACATAGTGAAACCAGTTTTGTCTTAATAACATGGTCGCATTTTCAAGAAGGTTGAGTTCCTTTGTTCACAGCAGAGCACAGGTAAACATTATGAATGGAATGGATGTAAGATTTTAACTCCATCCAAGAAGACGTGTATAGACACAACTGACTATGTTCAGCTTCTACACAAAATGTTAATCAAATTACTGTGCTTCTGTTAGTAAAGGAGAATGGTCTCCTAAGTTGTTAGTCTGCCAGTTTCTAGCACACATTCTAAATATTTTCTGTTAATTCTTCTATTATGGAATAAAGTGCATGAAGATTGATGTCCATAGCATAAACACTCCTGCAGTCTTCATTCACCTGAACCATGTACAGGAATAGTAGATACATTCATTTTGTGTTCCTTAAAAATTTCTCTAATATCTCTATTATTGTCACCATATCCTTAATGTGATACTATGCACACTGTAGTGGATATATACCTTTTAAGATCAACTATATGAAATTTTCAGAAATTCAGATTATTTGACAAATCAAACTTAGTTTAAGTTAATGTATAGGGAATATGGGTTTTATTTCAGTTTCCATGTGCAAGAAGATGTAAATCTACACATACTTCTCCTATGCAGGCTGTATGGAATAAGTTCTCATTTAATCTCCCTCCCTGACTGATGGACACAAATGCTAGGCAATCAGAATTCTAAGTCTAAGATAAAGAAAGATTTCTTATCCTAGCCTGGTTTATTTAAATATGAGCTAAAGGTGGGAATGTGAATTTTGAAGTCATTTTGTAGTTAATGAAGCAGTTATAATAACCAACAAAACCTACCTTCAGCTATTTAAATGGCCACAAGAATGTTAAAAATGTATATAAATGTAAGAATTCTCAGCAGAACATCTTATTTAAGTAAACTTTTCTTATCTCTGCTGCTTTCCCCAAGCTAAAGTTTAATAATCCATTAATTTAACCATTCTGATTTATTTGTTTCCTCAACTGCACAAAGAATTTAACAAGGAAAGCCCAACCATCATTAAACAGCATGTGGGGTTCATTAATATACTTTTTTAATCTATAGTGGCATATTAAAAGATGTGGAAAACTTGGCAAGTGTGGCAAATTTGCTCGTGTGTGGGTATCCTGGCGGGGGGAGGGGAGGAAGAGTAATATACACTCACTGTATTTATGTCTGCAAATTGCACTGTCAACACATTTTCCAGGTGCAAATGATATGTATGGAAAGGAAAACTGTATACACACAAACAAGAGGGAGAGTAGGCCACTAGTGAGCCTTTTCATAGAATTACTGACCAAACAATGTCTAAACCATGGGGATGGATGCAGCACATTGCATGACAGGTATTTCTTCCTCCAGCTTACATTCAGAACTCTTTCTTCTTCCAAGACTATTGGAGATCTAAGCCTGTAGCTAATATCTAGAGCAACAGAGGTGTGGGACCCCATGTCTCACGACAGGTTAATTTTTCAGTTCTTCATGGTTCTCTGTGTAAGCCCTATCTTAAAACCTTTGCCTTCGAATTCTGCCTGGCCAAACACCATCTGAGCCAGTGACCTGGCAAACAAGACTGACCAGTTTGCTCTGTCAGAGGGTGAGCAATAGCTACAATACTCTATTCCTAACTATTTCTAATTTTGCTGGACAATTTGTCCTGCATTGCTGTCAGCATGACTGTACAGAAGGTAAAAGTAGAAGCCATGTCTCCTACTCACCCTTTCTCTGGGATGTGCTGAGGTGCCTATCGATTACAGCTACAGATTAAAGTTCAGAAAAGATTGGAAGAACTTGATGTTAAAGAAAACATCAACATATCAACTCAGTAAACTTGTAATGGCTTGAGTGTCTTAGGGCTCCTTGTCATCCAAAAAGTCTTTGACTGATGCTGTCCTGAGAATAAATAACATGGTCTTAACTATGTGTGTAATAATAGCTGATTAATCACTTAATTTCAAACTGCTAAATTTCCAAGCGTACAATGCTTTTTACGAATGTTAATACAAGATGCTTTACGCTATTCTTGTGCCCATTCAGTTTCCACTGAAAACCTAAATACATGAAAAATTCTCTACTTCAGAGTTTTCATTTAGGGAGGAGGCCAAAGCCCAAACATTGAACACATCTGTTTTCTTTTCACAAGCAGAGGAGTAGCAGGTTTTAAGCCTGCTTCTGTGGTCCAGGCAGTGCGCAGCTGTAACCAGAAGTATTCAAGCAAATTCTTGCCCCTGAGACTCCAAGGACGTGGGACTTGTAGTCACAATCTGTAAAATGCAAGTGAAGTAAGGCTCATAAGTTGCAGTAACCTTATTTATGGGATCAACTGCTACAGCTGGAAAATCTGTTTACTTTTTTCTATAAAACTTGTCTTACAAGCTTTAGTCACCATTAAATCAGGCAGCATTTTCTGATGCTCCACTGAATATAAACACCCATCCAGACACTGTCTTCTGCTTCTTGTCCATTTCTCCCTAAGTCAAAACCAGAATTCTAATGAAGTTTCATTTCTAGGGGAGAGCCTTATTGTAGAGGATGAAATTTGTTTTTTAAACTTGAAGGAAAGCACAGTATAACTTCATTTGTACTGGAACATATAGTTGTCAATTACAAGAGACTTTATGGCTTCATATACCACAGTGATATGACATCCCAGGGTGATATAATTACTATATGCATTACAGATCTGTGGGGAAAAAATAAAGCAATGACAGTACTATTTGTCAGATTTCCATAGGGGAAAATATCTTTGGCATCTGTTTTAATTTGCAGGGAAAAAAATACTTTTTAACAGACTTTGCATGACATTAAGCTAGACTGCACAGTAAAAGAAAGATAATCTTCTTTATAAAATACTTTTGAATAAATCCTAATCCTAAAAGGAAATAAAAAATAGTTAGCAGGAGTATTTGAGATCTATGGAATTTTTTTTTATTTCAATATACTTAGATTTTTAGACAGCATCTTACACTCGAACTTGATTCTGCCACTCCAGTCAACAAAAAAAATCAGTGAGGCATAGTGTCTATCATGTTTCCTCTATTTGTTTATTAATGTACATACCCACAGACCCAATTAGATTTAGAAGCTCAGGTCCCTGCTGGGTTTTTTTGCAGTCTCTGGGCATATCCAAGAAGACAGTGTTACCTTGTATTGTTTTCAATATTCTGTCTTACTATTTTTATATCAATTACTTCCCTGACTGCAGGAAAAATATAGTCAACAGAGTGCTAAACCCCTGAATCCTTTTGATCCTAGCAATTTGATTACCATTTAAAATGAGGATTTCTTTATGACTGAAAAGTTCAAAGTTTGTCTTCTCCCTTTCAGCATTGCCTTATTGCAGCATCCTAAGAGAATAAGACCTCCGTGGCGTATATGAGATGCATCAGTAATAATCCTGTTTGCAGAAACCCTGCATTGGTAGAAAATGTCAACATTGAGACTAAGTGTGACAGTTTTGCAGGGGTTTTTAATAAATTACATTTTTATGATCTTCCTTGTAAGATTATCCCAATGAACTGTTGACTCATTATTCTGTTTTCGCTCCATTGTTTTTTCTGGTTTTGTTTTGCAATCCCCTGATTATACTTGACTCTTAATAAAAGCTTAGAGAATGCCCTGTATTTACAGTGTGAATTATGATTGTGCCAGTGTGCATAACAATTACATTATAAATATTTTCTCAGCCATTTGATAAAGATGCAAATTAAGAAAAATAATTACCAGAACAATTACAATTATATATAATTATGCTATATTCAATTTAGTTTATCTCTAGCCCCCACTTGCTGTAATATGTTCATTGTTGGAGAATGAGATTTTAGCTGACTGTTGGAAGTAAACATGGATTTTTCTGTCACTTACGACATAGTTTGATTAAATGAAGAGTTTTATCAGCCTGCTTTCTCACCTGAAAATAATGCAGTTTAGGTGGTTCAACTACAAAGTAGCATCCTAGATAAACATGACTTTTTTCTTGTGGGGAGTTTGCCTTCCTTTAGGTTAGAGAGACTGTCTGCCCCTAGCAATGCTACTTCCTAAAATGTAAATTATTTATACTTGGGCACTCATAGTTAATTTGTACTTGTGCAGTAAGAGAGAGGTATGGCAGCTGGATTAACTAAACACAGCAGATACTTTTCTAGAGAAGCTCAGAGTCTTTCAGAACACTTAGTGAGGACCCAGTCTCTGAAAAGTAGCAGTTAAAAACTTGGCCCTTATTTAGCATAAATATTAGTGGTAGGCTAATCAGTATGTACCAAAACACCTCTGGAGTTAGACCACCTAAATTGTGCCAACTTTCTTTGTTTGCTGTTCCCAAGAACTGCATCTACATTGTCTTACTTTGGAAGGATTTATCAGGCCTTTATTAAAAGCAGAAGAGAACAAGTGACTAGAAAAGAAAGGATTGTTTATTTTTCATTTTATGTTAAGAAATGCTCTATGGTGCTCCATTGCTGCTGCTGCTTTTGACTTGAAGTACTCAACTGTTATTAACAAGACCGTGTTACTTGATCACTTGCCTCTGAAGTGGTACACAGTTTTGCTGACAAAAGAGGCTACCAACAGCATAGTCTGTAGGGTGCCATTGTTTATAATGCATTTTATTTGGTATCTTCTTCGTGTTGCCCTCAAATAGTCCCTTGATACTTTAAGCATTATGCATGTTAAACAGTTGTATTAATTTGTGCTTTTCAGAGACTCTGAGATCAAATATTTTAATTTCTCTACTCACTTCAAGGAATTATTGTCCTATTCCAGACAACACTCTGTTTTTAGACAGTCTCTCTCTGTAGCTTTGTGTCTTAGATATACTTAATGCTGATTACTTGCTCTTTGTTATTCAGTCTGCAATTTGCCAGTGTATTTTGACTCCACAAAGGAGTAATAACCTGTGATTTGGTCTCTTTCTCCCAGGTAACAAGTGACAGGACCAGAGAAAACACTTCAAGTTAGGCCAGGGGAGATTTAGATTAAGTATCAGGAAAAATTTCTTCACTGAAAGGGTGATCAGGCATTAAATAAGGCTGCCCAGGGAAGTGATGGAATCACCAGCCCTGGAAGTGTTCAAAAGGCACGTGGATGTGATACTTGTAGATATGGTTTAGTGGTGAACATGGCAGTGCTGGGTTAACAGTCGCACTTGAAGATCTTAGAGATCTTTTTCAACCTTCATGGGTCTATCTTTCTGTGACTAAAGGAAAGTCTTATAATTTTAGAGGTATTATCTCTAAATCATATTTCTTTTTCAAGTTCCATAAAATTTTTGTTTAAATTAGGATGTGTGTGTTTGCTGATTAATACAGTTTTTGAAAGTGGACACAGATTTTATTTCCCCAGCCTGTGTTAAACTCTGAAATACAACATTGATGTTAATTGGCAGAACAGTAGCTACTCCCAGCACTCGAACACAGAACTCAGCTCTTTTCTGCAGCTCTTTTCTACTTAAACTTCAGTTCACCTTTGTAAGCAGGAGAGCAGTATTTGTTTTTTGTATGAGGGCACTGCAAAAAGGTCAGTCAGATCTGCACTATGATTTAGTTTTAAATAGTGACTGAGGAAAACATGTTAATGAAGATAAACTTATATTTGCATTTAGGTTAATGTACATTGTCTGTATTTCATTATCAGCTCTTTACGAGAAAAATGTCCGTGGAAGGACACAAAGTATTAATTGCTAGCCTGCTCAGTGTGGTAACAGCTCTAAGCTGGCCAACTGTGCAGCTTGGCGCAAGGCAGCTGGCTGAGTTGAATGGTTGAACGTGTTCCTGAGAAGGTGCTTGTGAGCAATTGTTTGGAAAGTGTCCAGTTTACTCTAATCTGGATAAACATTGATGACTTACATCTCACAGGTATTCAGGAAAGTAATTTGAAATTACTTAAATCACAGTTCTTCACATCAGTGGATAATTTGCAGGGCTTTGACTTGGTCATAAACCCAACAAAGTGCCATATGTCTGCCCAAACGCATGTAAGTCAAGATGACTTCCATACCTTTAATGAGAGCCTTAATTTTTATTTTTTTTTTTAAATTAAATAGTAGCTTCAATCTTTTAGAGGAAAAAGCGCAAGTACACGCAACATAGCAAGTGGCACCTAGTAGATCAGGGGAAAGTGCAAGATATAAAGGACAGTGAACTTGGATATAGGCATCAGTACTCTGTGAGGACGTCTCATATTGGGAGCCAGCAGTGTGTCTCTAGGCCAGTCTCTCCAGAAAATCCCTCAGGCACCCTCTTCCTCCATGGACGTGGGTGCTATAAGCAGAAGCAAGCAGCATGGTCCACTTTCTCAACATGCTTGCACAAGCACTCTTCTTGGTGACATCTACCTGACAGTGTAGGGTGGCGGTGAAGGAAAAAGAGTCATAAATTCTGATTACAGTCCATGGCAAATTTGTCCATAGAACTTGCTGCTGCCAGCAGGGGTGTCATTAGAACAGTTCAAAAGCTGTGGGGCTCACCTTTAAATTAGTAGCCAAACTCTTCAGGCCTGGGGCCAAGTGCTTCTTGAGAGTCAAATTTTACCAGGATCTCTATGGCTAATCAATATGCATCTCTATGGATAATCAGTGTTATCCTCAGATAATTCCATCATTTGTATTTGTTAGTATGGTAACAGAAGGTGGTAAAAAATGACAATTATTTTTGCATAGCCTAAAATTTTTTGGGTTTTTGTTGATGTATGTACCAAGGTCAAATGCTATGTCTCAAAATTCTTCCACTTACCTCACTAATTTTGTGGGTTTTCTCAAAGGAGCCTTTTAAGTGGCTCCAGTCAGTTTGAACACCAGAATTTTAGTAGATGGTATGATAGCTAATTGAACAAATACATTGGTCAAGTTCATATCTGCAGACCTAGATTCCAATAACAAATGTAGCTTTAAAAACACTAGTAAATGCAAAATTGCATAATAGTATATTATCAGCTGTATCCCTTCTCCAAAAAATGATCACAGAACCACAGAATATGCTGAGCTGGAAGGGGCCCACAAGGATCATCGAGTCCAAACCTTAGCCCAGCACAGGATCATCCCCAAGAGTCACACTGTGTGCCACCTTTGGGTATCATCCACATGCTTCTTGTACTGTCAGGCTTGGTGCTGTGACCACTTCTTGGGGGAGCCTGTTCAGTACCCAACCACCCTCTGGGTGAAGAACCTTCGTCTAATATCCAGCCTAAACCTCCCCTGACACAACTTCAGGCCACTGCCTTGGGTCCTGTCTCTGGTTACCATAGAGAAGTGCCTGCCCCTCCTCTTACCCTCACAAGGAAGTTGTGAGGAGACAATTTGTTTCTACAAGAATGGCAGAACTCAATAAAAGTTTATATGTATTTTATGTCTCAGTTGAACTGTGAGCACTATTATCAATTGTTTTGTTTTCAGAAGAATTTGTGGAAGACTGCACCTTTTAATCAGAGCCTAGAGTTGTGTCCCTGAAGTATGTTTAAGTTTAGGAAGATGGAGTTAAAATACATTAATTAATGGTATATGCCATGTCATATGTGCACAGACTGCTATAGCACAGTGAGAAATCACAACAAAATAAATACTATTGTGAACTTTGAACTTTACAGATGAGTTTTCAGCATGTCACAACTTCAAAACTATATCCCCAAATGAACTGATTTTCTGTATAAATGTACAATTTTCTTTAAACTAGACCTTGCATCTGGACTGAGACTGAACATTAAAACTTTTTCATGTTAGCCATGCTAACTACAAAAGTAATGAACGTATTCTTGGTTGTTTCCCACTGTGCCTGATATTTTCCTGGTAAAGACATGTAGCAAGTTATCTTTGTTTACACATCAAAGGCAATACATGTAAAACTGCTGCTTTCCTTTCAGATCTGATGTCATGTCCAGCAGCTCTTGCTGTGCTGGGACACAGCTCCTCAGGGCAAACTTGCACATTCATTGCAGAGAAAGGCCCAAGGCCAGCTCAGGATTCACAAGCGCACAAGTGAATACACAATGGGGACTCCTGACAGTAGAAAACTCTTAAGACTATGTCTAAGGTGAAAAGAAAATTAATTTACTGGCTACAAAGATGAAAAAAAAAATACAACAAACTAGGACAGCTAAGACTTACCTTAAAATACCCTGAGCTGTCTGTCTATGACATCCAAAGTTATTCCTTCTTTCTTTTTACCCTCAGGATCTTAGGTTTCAATCTTTTGTGTGTATGTACACTTTGGAAAAAAAAAAAAAAAAGATATCTCTTCAGAAATTGTATCAGAAAGAACAAAGGCTGTTTTTTTCCTCATATGGTTAAGCTGCCCCATTAATGTCAATTTTTAATTTTATCCTTTGGATTTCTCATTAGCTTTACAACATGTCTAGATTATTTAATTATTATGTTTCAGCTTGTAGATGACATAAGATTTAAGAGCTTTGGCTGGGCTATAGCAAGTTGTCGCTACATTTTGCCTGAAGCTGCTTTTGTATAAAATAATCTTCCTATAGTTAACATTCAGGATATTTTGCAGAGCATCTTAAGAAGACTTAAATGCTAAATAACTGTCACATAGCAAATCTTAGTATTATTGCACTAAATTACATTGCAAGCAGCATGATAAACAACATCATAATACTTTGACACATTCATCATTAATTATAACAGAAATCTAATCTCAACTGGATTTTTTTCAGTAATTATAACCACTAAAGCAAACATTAACATATATGGGGAAGGGAGGGTGAAGAAAAGAAGTCTGCCAAAAGCATAGCTGATATATCAAAATACTGAATGGCCTGACAGTCCTATTAGGTTTTTATATGGAGATTTCTACATATATTAAGAGATTAAGTATCTGAAATACATTTGGAATTCATTATGTGAATAATTGTTTTGAAGGCAAAACTCTTCAGTGACCTACCGGTTGTGTAATTTTAAGGTGGCATGTGACAATACCATATGACATTCCAGATTTCTGCTGTCATAGTGTAGAATACTAGTGTTGAACTAAATTTAAAATCATAGATCCCTCTGACCATCAAAATATTGTAAGGGTGGTGTTTTAGCCTTCGTACTACTATACTTCCTGTATTTCCCTAAAAATTCTACGTGGTATTTGTGAATGACAACTCCACGTACCTTTTCTGTCCAAATTCATATTTACTTTCCACTGGGGAACTTTGTCCTCTTGTGGAGCTCCCATTCTGTTACTGCAAACTCTTTTCCTTTGTACTGGGAAATTTGAGAGTCTGGCAGGCAAGCTGTGGGTAGCAATGCTGTGTGTTGCTCAGCATTGTGCTGTGATACACCACCACAGCACCCTATCGGAAGAGCCAGAGCTTATGTCAACTCAATGAATGTCAATTTCCTTTTTGCTTTCTTTGCCATCTTCCTAGGACTCTGTTTTTGCAAAGTGCTTCACTGTTTATGCAGTATGAAGCATACTTTTTCAAGTGTGATTACTTTTTTCTTTGTGTATTTTGAATTCCTGGCATGAAAAGCTATCAGCTTTCTGCCATAGAATAATAGAAAATACTATATTTGAACCAATGTCACCTGGTTCTCCCACTGGATATTTCTACTCATACCAGATATTTTCACTGCCTATTATTTTACAAGCACCAATTACCTGAAATATCTACAGACTGTACCGGAAACATCAAACTAGTGGAAAAGCAAGTGGCTTCGTTTCAGTCCTGGTTAGTCTTTGGTTTGTAAATAAACTGTGAGAAAGTCTTCCCCAGAGGGCTTTTTACAGAAAACATACTTAGCTTTCTGTGGTGGGGGGATGCAATTTGGTAAAACTTACATGCAATTATTTTGTGTTATACTTACTGCTATGGTCTCTGTAGCATTTACAAAAACTCAATATATTTTCATCCAGAAGGATTACAGGCTCATTGAGAGCTGAATTTTGAAAGTGTTTTTATTGATAAGAGGGAATCGATGACTTACTGTATTGGTTCATGTGAAGTTTTTCAAACAAATATTTTGTATTACAAAGTCACTATATAATTTTTGTTTCTTTTTGATACTGGTATGATTGAGGCAGAGATACTTTCCGTAGTCTTATGTTAAAAATAGCATTAATGGAGGTATGTCTATGTTTACTGTGTTAACATAATTTTATAAAATCATACAGCTCTCAAGATCACTTTTGATTTCTCTGACAATTAATCTAAATAAAATTATCTCTTTATTCCTCACCACCATCACCAGAAACCCTCCTTACTGGAAGCCTACAGAACTAGTCAATATGCCATACTGTCAGGCTAGTAGAAAATGCATGCAGAATTATAAGAGAAAAAAAACCAACAAACTGTCTGTAGATGCATTTCTTTTACTCATGTCTCAGTAGCCTCTTTATACAACTGATGTTGACCAAGACAGTGTAACCTTAATTGCATGCCAAACTGAACTGACTTGGTCAGAGGAAAATCAAGAGGGATGACTTCAGGGTTTTCAGAGGTTAAAAAAGTTACAAACTTGTGTATTTATGGTATTTTCATATGCACTTTTAGAAATTAAGAGGAGTTGTTATTTTGACATTTTGATTTATTAGATTTTTAGGAGGGGCAAAAACCTTCTGCATCATGTAATCAACCTATTTGTTGTCAAAGACACCCACACTATATAATTCCCTCTTTATACTGAGCTTGTGTGCATAGTGAGAGGGAGACCTTTGGGACAGGGGAAGGAGGATATGCTGGTTTTGATTCGTTCCTGCTACTTCTGTTGTAAAATGGTTCTATAATCTCATATCTTGGATGGACACAAGACTTCAAGTTTGCAGTCTGTATTACCTTGAGGTCAGTTTGGTCATTTATCTCCATTTTGTCCTGTAGGTGTTTTTCCTTCATGGTTATTACTCACCTTTTCCATCTCTAGATGTACCAAGCAATTCTACTTAACTTTGAATTTCCATACTAAGTGAACTGAGCACTTTTATAAGATGGGCTTTCCTTTTGTCTATTCATCATATAAACCATGCCACAGAAAATCTTATCAGATCTTTATTGACTGTGTTCTTATTTTTCTATCTGTAAGTCCTAGCATGGTTTCCTGTTTATCATGCTTATGGCTGACAGTTGATCTGATTGACTGGTAAATCTGATGTTTCACTTGACAGTCCTGCAGTTCATAGAAGTAGTTAATGTCAGTAATCCCTAAGTGCATAATAGGGCTTTTGCATGATAATGTACTTATTGTACATTATAGCATATTATACATTTAATCTTGTTTCTGTTTTTAGGGTTTTCAACATTATCTGCTTCTTACTGCACACAATATACAGCCCAATCTTCTGCACTGACTATATCCAGATTTCACTCCAGCAGCCTATTTTATCTTCACATTCCTACCTTTTATGCCAGGATCATTAGTGAAACTACTGAAAGACATACTTGTCCCAAAAGCAGTGCTTGAGAAACCAAATGGGAAACCTTTATTTAGCTTAATAGTTTCCCTTTAAGCACAATTGCTTAGCCTACTGTAACCTCTTATAATATTACTTGTTCTGTAATAGATTCTCAGATGACACTATAAGTAATGTTTTACTGAAATTTGGATAAATTAGTTCTGCATTTCCTTTGCCTAGAAAAGTAATGTGCTCTTAAAATGGCAGCCTCTCTGGGCTTGATTTTCCATTGGCACAATTAATTTTGCTTTTGAACACGCTTTTATTTACTCATTTAATTGTGCTTTCATTCAGAATTTGTTTTCAGAATGTACATAACACTGAGTTCACACTAACATATGTGTTGTTCCCTGAATCATTCTGTTTCCTTTTCTTCAGTAGAAATACTGTGTTTTCTGTTTTCCATTCCTGATTTGACAAATCTGCTTACTGGCCTGTGTTATTTGCCTTACTGAGATTTCCATGGCAGTTTCTTGCAATTCTGTGCTGTAGTGCATCTGTCTGCCTGTGTTCAAGTGCATTAAAACCTTTAGAGTTTCTACACCAGTTGCAATAACTTCATGTTTTCCATACACTTTCAGCCATGAGTCACTCTGTCCTGACCCATGTTTTTCACCAGTCTTTGTTAAAATCTCAATCCAAGTACTCAGTTTTCAGACTGTTCTTCCAGCTCTTTGCTTCTTGAATAGCTATCATAATACTTTTTATTTATATTGTTTATTTTGTTATATTTGCATGTTATTATATATCATTATTATTTTCCCTTTATTTTGTATAAATAGCTTCCTGTTCAGTTTGATTTGTTTTGTCAGGGCTTGGCTCCTGGGATTTCTGACTTTAACCCTGTGTTTTTTGTTTTTCCAACAATAGCTTCCTTCCCTGAGCAGCACTTTTTGTGATTTCATGTCAGCTTTCTTAAGCAGTGCTAAAATCTCTTGTAAAAGTGTGTTTTTTAGGGCGGGTTATTGTTGGAAACTTTTCCTAAAGGTTCATTTTCTTTATTTCTTTCATACTTTTGAGATGTAAGTTCCATACATTTTTGAGCTTCAGCTTCAAGTAATTTTAGATCTTCTCTATTTGTGAGTATCTGATTATTTCAGTTCAATTTTCCCAACCAAGTAACTTCATTAGTGTCTCATGTTGTCCCACTCATATTCAAAACCTCATTTGACGTTGCTTATCTGTCTGTGCCATGTAAACTTGTAACCCCTCTGCCCCAAGCATTGTATCAAAGTCTTCCACTGTGTATTGTATAAATGTTTGTAAAAGCCATTTTTCAGGTAATCATTTTATTTGTAGCAGGTTTTGTTTGGGTTTGGCTCTGATATTAAGTAATAATTGAACTCAAGTATTTCTGGTATTTTGGGTTTGCTTGAAGAAAAGTTAATATTAATTTCTGTGAGAGTGATAGAAGAGTATCTGTTGGACACAAAAGCATTTTTTTCCTACATAGCCTGTAGCAGAATCTCAACAACTAGTCCTTTTTGGTTTGAACATCTCACCAAAGACATTCCAATTCAAAACATTTCTGTTTTCTTCACCACTGTCTCTCTTATATTTATGTGTTTTCTTTAGCTTGTTTTCTATTTATGATTGTTTTTCTACCACATGCTAATGTGGTAGTATCCTACAGAGGCTCTAATCCCTGCATTTTTTAGCCCACATACTTTGTCTTGGTATATAAACATCTCTGCTTTTTTCACCCACTCATTGTAGTTTTCTATTTGGATTAAAGTTGGGATGATATTACTTACACAACAAATGTTTCTATGAATATTAAGCCTTTCATTTCTCTACTGATGCACGCACTTCTAACCCTCTGCTATTTCTTTACCCTGCTGTCTCCTCAACTACCTGCCTCATGCTCTTTTCTGTCAAAGCCAGGGATTGGCGTCATCTCCCTATGCTCCCTACTTCAAGCATCAGCAATGCTGGGTAACATACTAGGGTTTTCCTGAGTTCTTGAAGGAATTGTTAGTTGAGATGATCCTTTCTTCTGGATTTGGATGACTGAAAGATCTCCATAACTTCCTCCAGTTACTGACCTTATCAGTGCAGGTCCAGGACACCTGTGAAACCTAAAGCAGATACCTTTGATTATAACATGAGCACATGGCATTCCTGGGGTGTGAAGGGTTGAAAAAAAAATTGGCCAAATGCCAAGAGCCAAAGGGCCCAGGACAGAGACCCCTAAGGCCCCTCCT
>JAWWEE010000074.1:85196279-85217948 GCA_035221455.1 Xenops minutus | reverse complement strand
TGTTGCTGTCTTCCTTTTTGCTTTTCTTCTTATTCTTCTTTTTCCATTTCCGGTAACCTTCTGACTGTACTCCCACAGCCTCCCAAGATGAGAACTAGAACACCAACCACCTCACGTGTATGTATGTATCAGTGCATGCAGCCTGGGGAACAGACAGGAGCAACTGGAGCTTCATGCCCAGTCAGAAAGTTACTATATCAGAGGAATAGCTTAAACGTGGTGGGACAGCTGACATAAGTGGAGGATTGAGATAGATGGTTATCGGCTCTTTCAGAAAGACAGGCAAGGAAGAGAAGGAGCAGTCACACTCTAAAGAGAACCTTGAATGTACAGAAGTCAACTACAGTGATTGTGGAAGCCCTGTTTAATGACTCCAGCTAAAGATGAGAGGTGTCATCTTCAAGGAGGATCTTAACAGTAGACATCTGTTACTGACCTCCAAAGCAAGATGGTAAGGCCAACAAAGCAATATTTGTGTAACTTAAGCAAGCTTCGAATCAACAGAATGCATGACTTCAACTACTCAAACATTTATTGGAAGAACAACAGAGCAGCTCACATATCATCTATCAAAGTTCTGGAATATGTGAAGAACTGTTTCCTCATACATATGTTAGATTTGTCAGCCAGGAATGAGGCACTTCTGGGTTTGCTACACACAAACCAAGAACACTTGCTTTGCAATATCGCAGTTAGTGATAGCTTTGGTTGCAGTGATCACAATATTGTGGAGTTTGGGATCCTGCTGAGCACACTGAAGGTAGTAAGACAAAAGGTTTAGATTTTAAAAGGGAAAACTTATCACCATATTCCAGTATTTAAAGGGTGGCTACAAAGATAGAGACTTCCTTTTTACAAGGAGTCACATGGAAAATATGAGGGGTAATGGGTACAGGTTAATCCTGGGGAGATTCTGGTTGGACACAAGAGGAAAAATTTTTCGCAGTGACAGCAATCAGCCATTGGAATAATCTCCCCAGGGAAGTGGTGGATTCCCCAACAATCCACACTTTAAGGATTCAGATGGACAGGGTGTTGGGCCATCTTGTCTAGACCATGGTTTTGCCAAAAAAGATTGGACCAGATGATTCTTGAGGTTCACTCCAATCTGGTATTTTGTGATTCTGCGATTCTGTGCACAGTGGCTCTATGTCTGGATTTACTTTATCCGGACAAATGAATTGAAAAAAACACAAAGAAACCCCACCTAAACAGCTGAATCAGTTATCTGCCTGCTAATCAGTTCAGCCTTCCCAGAATCCAGCAGCAAGTGCTCCCACCCAAAATACCAAACTGCCTATGCCTTGTATACTTTCCATACACAGAATAGCTTATGTTATGCAAGGTATTTCACCACCTCAGCATTGATTGACTGGCCTTGAGTATTTTTCTGGAGTCCAGGGTAATATTTTTGCCTTCCACTAAATTTGGCACTAAGTCCTTTCCAATCACATCTGTCCAGGTCAGGATTCTTATCATCATATTTCCATGTAAAGGTGACCTGGCTAAGGAAAGAATGAATTGAAACTTCCCAGGATGCCACAGTTTCCTTTTGTGTTTCAGTTGCCCCAAAGTGTGGGATAGTGACTTTGGAAAATAGCATTTGTATGCAGAAATCTAACAGAGAAGTTTCACAACAGCCAGTTGAACAAGGATTCAGAAAGATTAGCCTCCCTATCTCCATCCCTAGGAAGATCCTAAGGGCAGGACTGCTCTCTGTAAAGTTTTCTCTTGTGGCTCAAGAATTTTTGCTTCTAGAAGCAGAAGTCTTGTGTGTCTTTGAATAGGAGAGCAGCTCGTCAGCTTCATAACTCCTAGATAAGATTTTATGCAGGCTGCTTGGGTTTTTGTTATGCCACGAGTTTAACCAGTTTGTCAGATAGCAATTTGATGTGAAATGCTATTAGCATTTCACAAACACAATCAGCTAAGCAATTGAGCTCATCCCAGACATGATTAAGTGAGATCAATTATAATGAGATCTAGATAAGAGAGGTAAGCTTCTTGTTTCTTGGGTTGGTATTCTGCAGTATTAGCTTTTGGAAGTATCCTTTATACATCATCAGCTGTAAAACCTTGATTACTTCAGGAAATAGCTTCTAGACCAGCATTCAAATGAACTTCATCCTAAACTGATTATTCTAACACTGAAACTGCCATTGAGTGAGGAAACAGTTTATTTGAAGCATCAATTGCACCAAACAGAAAAGTAGCCAATGTTTTGCAGTGCAAAAAGCATGTCTGCTCCCAATCTTAAACACAGTTAAATATTCTGAGAGAGCGCTCTTGGTGTCCCAAGAAGGGAATAGCTGCCCTTCACAGCATCATGTTTTGCCATGACACTATTCCTGTAACACTTAAGGCTTAATTTGCTAAATTTGATATGAAATTGCTCATCAGGAAAGAGATATGTGAGAGTCAAGTGCACTGGAAGTAGTGTAAATATATATATATTATAGGAGTAACAAAATATTCATGCTTTGTCAGAAATGGAAAGATGGTAATGTTGGAATGGAGGGAGCCATATGAACAAACAAAATACAAGAGAGGAATGCTGCAAAATAGTCCATGTCTAAATTGTAGAAAGACTTGCCTGTATCTTTGAGTAAATACTTTTGGCATTATGTTCTATCCTTTTGTGGCTTTTGGTTCTTGCAATGTATCACTCAGAAGGCTTTTTTTTTTTTTTTTTTTTTTTTTTTTTTTTTTTTTTTTTTTGTGATAGAGAAAGAATAAATAACATGGGTCTGCTAAAATAATGCAGGATGCTTATACTGCCACAACAGTTGTGCTGTTATGGAGCATAAGGTTGGACCAAAACCCCACAACTGTGTTTGCTTTCTTTCTTGCTTTGAATGGAAAGTGATTCCTACGCTCTGAACTGTTTCCATAAAAATCTTTAAGATCTCAGAAGAGTGACATGGTTCATACATGTCTCCTGTAGTTGTCTGCTTAGTTAATGCTCATGTCTAATGAACAGAAAGACAATTTTTGCCTCCCCTTTTACTATAGGCAAGATTCAGAGGTCTTTGACAATCTAAGCTGGCACCTTTCTTGTGCTTTCAAGAACTTTTCTACTGTGATAATGATAAGGTTGTTGAGGATTGCACAGTCTTCTTGATGGGCTCAGTGCGTGTCTCTGCTCTGGTCTAGTTCCCAGTGTTTTATTTGCTTTGCTGGCCATTGTGTGTAACTGAGTAGGGCAGGTCAATTCGGCTTCACAATCCTCTCCGTAATGTCTCCTGGGCAGACATGTGGGACCACTGTGACATTTCCTGGCAGCCAGTGCAAGTTTTGAGTGTTTTTCTGTATTTAGTCCAAAAAAAACTGTTCGCCTCTGCCTTATCTTTTCTTCCTCCTCCTCCTCCCACACTTTTTATGGCTTTTTGGATAGAGCAATTCTTCCCTCAGATACTGGTCCACAGGTCTCTGTGAAAATAGTCATGGTGCTAGGTCTCCTTCAAGTCACAAGTGGCCATTTTGCACTTCATCACTAACAACCACTGAGTTTTTTTCCCTGAAGTTCAGGAGCACTTATTAATTATTAGTGGGTAAGATTCAGAAATTCCTAGGATGGATTCTTTAGCCTATGCTGTCTTAAAATATGTGAACATGAGTCGTCTGTCTTGGGCCAGTCATCCTTGTAGCAATTCACCACTTCTCTCTTATCACTTGGTTTCTAATAATTTGCTGCCTCTGTCTTCTTTTATCAGAGCTGGATGTCTATTGGTATCACTTACAGTATGTAAATTATTTGATAACTGTAGAAAAATAAAACATGGGTAAGAAAAATTATAGTAGAAGTGAGAGCTATTATGCTATTCTATTGAAGTTTATTTTAGTAATGAAAAAGCATGTGAAGTCTGATTTTTTTAATCTTTGAACCTTTTCACAATATATACTTAATTGTGGCACTGAAAGCTTTTAACATGCATTATGAAAAATTATACACTCAGGTAAGGAAAAAAAAAAGGAAATCCCCTATTTTCCAATCTAAAATGTGTATGTAAAGTGTTTTGCTCAAGAATGCTTTTTTTTGTTTCATCTTGTCCATTTGTTCTTCAATGTGAATATCATCAGACCTTTCTGGAAAAGATAAAAGGAACACCAGGTTCCTGTGAAGGTTTCATCCTCATGATCGAGTTTGATTTTAAACTTGAACCATGAGATTGAGGGTTGTTGCTGGTGGATTCATTTCCAGCATTAACTGCTACAGTTTTGGAGATAGCTCCTTCCTTCCTAGAGAGTTGTTGTGACGCTAGGTTCAGCCTTATGTGGTATTGAGTTTTGTACAGATCTGACTTCATCAATTGTCTTTTATTCTGTTTTCCTCTTTGTGGTGAAGCAAGATAAATAATCACTCCTTAAAACTACTTGTGGACTGTGGTGCACACAAAGCCTAAATGAAATGTATTTTGATGCTTAATATGGTGTCCCTTGTGACTCCTTGAAATGCTCTTGTGCACCACTTCCTGAATACATTCTCACCTTGGAGCTGCACCCTCTCCTCTTGAACTGTTGGAATGGCTGCAGTAGTTCATACAATCTGGCAATTTTGTTTCCACTTGGTGTTTTATGATGATTTGGTGTTAAAAGATTATGGTAGGGAATGCACCTTTTTTCCTGATTCTTGTATAGTGCTTTTGTTACAGATCAGCTAAAAATAATTTCCAGGTGGAGCACACAGAAGACGTAACTGTTAGCCATTAATTTAAAAATCAAAAATCCACAAGTACCTCATGCAGGGGAAAATCATAACTTTGTATGCATAAGCAACTCTTCATATGAACCTCCATAGCTTTGAAGAACATATTTTTACTTCACAGGACACTAGAAGACTGGAAGATAAATCCCTAAGGGAAGAGTTTCCAATCTGCAAGTTAGATTCACTGAATATAAAATGGTTACTCTTAAACTAGATTTAAACTGTGTACCATAGCTGCATGTTTTGTTTACTGTGCCCTTTTATTCCATTCTTTAGGTTTGAAGATGGCACTGTCTCTTTTCTTGATATCATTGCTCTGAAACATGGATTTGATGTTCTGGAAAAACTCACAGGTCAGTTAACATAACTCTAATATGAAATTCCAGATTTATACTCAGGGCACAAGTCTGATCTATTTCCTATGGCTGTAGCTTAATTTTCATTTCTAGTTTTACTATCCATGTTCATCATTGTGAAGAAGAGACTTCAGTGTAACTGGTTAATTCATGTATTCCATATTGTATTATCCCAGCCTGGTTTGGAAAAAAAGAAAAAAGGTATTCAGACTGTTCCAGATATGCAAGACTTGAGTACATTAAGCACTTCTAGTCTGCCTCACACCCACAAAGATGCAATAGGAAAGTAACACTAGAAAGTAGCTGAGTGGCTTGCACTGTTTGAGTATCTTTGAAGCCCTTAACATGGAGCTAGCAGTCCTAAATAAAACTTTAAGCTGATCTTCAGGCCAGAGCCTGTATGTGAAGAGGGACATTCGTGTGCCTTGTTTACTCCAGGATACCATGCAGCTTGTCTGGCTCAGCATCCCAAACGCACAACCTCTCTGTTTGCTGCCATGGATCAGTGATTCTCCTGCAAAGGGCAGGAGATGACACCTGGCCAGGGAAGCTTGCACCACTGGCTGTGCAGCAGATTTGCACCCTGAAATGTTTCCACATGTGGAATGTGCCAGGTTAGCAAAGCATGTTCCTGAATGGGTTTTATACTCAGGTATGGGCACACTGAATGTGAGATGTCTGAACCTCCCTTCTCCAGTGCACTCTTTGATTTCCTATATAAAGGCATAAAGTGCATCATGATGTAAAAGAGGAGTGAGTCCAGAGAGACACTGACTATGTACTTTTCAGGTTAGTACAATTTCAGCTTGTGTCTGTGGTTTATTGCCATGATTTATCTGAAGGATTCTAGTTTCTTCTGCCTCACAGTGCAAGAATTCTGTGAGGAGTATTCTATTAGATGCTTCAGGTCCCATTCAGGTGGAAATCAATAGCAGTTTTTATCCACTTCAATAGCAGTTTAACTGAGCCCCAACACGTAAGGATGTTGCTCTACATGGAGACCAGGGATCAGAAACCAGCCTTTAGTATATGTTCTCGTAGTATAGAATGATCCTGAAAAATGTGCAATTTTGAATAAATATGTTCCCTTGTGAAGAGGGATTTGGTTTAATGTATAGGAGTGTTGCCTGCGATAAACATGAGAGTTGATGAGAGTTCATCTCATCTATTGCATTTCTCATCCATCTAAACCTCCTATTAGTACTTATTTCAATTAAACAATTGCAAAATGTCTTAATAGGAGATAAAGGGAAACACTTAGCAGTGAACCTGAATAAAGTGGATATCAGCAGATGACAGAGTAGAAGACAGGCAAGAATAAACAGGATGTTGAGACCTTTCAGTTGCCAAAAATGTGAATTTGGCTTCAAATTTTCATATTTGTAATCATTTCATAAAAAATTGAAAACATAAGTTTAGGAATATTTCTATTTTCAATTTAAAAACTTATTTTTGTCCCACCATGCTAAAATGTAGAAAGATTAAAAAAACCAAGAAAAATTTAAACTGAAAAAGCAAAAAAGAAACAACATTTATGGAGGAAAAATTTGAAAAATCAAATAAAAAATGTTTGGCAAATATTGGAATTTTAAAACTTCAGCACTCCTGGTGTAGTCAAAGTACTTTTGTTGGTCAAATTCTGGAGTGCCACACTGTAAAGCAGAAGTGCCAGCACTGTCTCTTTACAGCTACAAGAGACCAGAGTAACTTACAGAAATCCATAGTGGAAGAAAAAAAACATGAATTCTGTAAAGGATTTTAATCCCCACATGATCCAAGAATTTCCCACCATGTCAGACTAGTCCCACACCATTATCTATGACCTAAAATGAGTCAAGCTTGTGTTCCAGGTAAGTAGAAACTTTCAACATCTTCATGCTAAAACTTGCATGATTATGGTTACATGTCTGTCCATGCAAGGGCAAACATTTCCATGTGATGTGTTTTTTGTTAATTAGAATCTAACCATATAGAAGGGGAATCAAATAAGCTACACAAAGGTAGTAATAGAACGTGGCATGACTGTGGCCACATTTGGGGTTTTCTACCATAAAATGCATTTTGTGTGAAGACTTTTCAAAGCTTGTGTGAAGAGCAGCTGCAATGTTGCACCTTTCTCAGCCCCGTCAAGTCTCTGTGGGCCCTTCTGTGCTGGCTGCAAGACCAAGGCTGGGGGGGCCCTGTCATGTAGCAGCACAGCCTACAAGGTGATATGTGCTGTCCAAGGCAGTTTGTTTGCCTTTCCAGAAGCTTAGCTCTTCAGTTTGTATAGGCACTGAATGTATCTGTGCCCAGCAGGACTGAGGCAACAAGAAGTTCAGGGCTTTGCAGTTGCCAGTTTCCTCTCATCCTTTTGCCCCATGAACATCACTGAGAACTCTGACTTTTGCAGGTTATTTAATTTCTGTCAAAGGCCCACCATTCCTTTTGAACAGAGATTATTAGCATTTTTGTGTTTACAGCAAAGCTGTTACATGCTGTAGAAACAGTTCATAATCCAGAAGGACTGCAGATTTGTTTTAAGCCTCTTTATAAATATTTCTTCTACTTCAACTGTCAGAGTTGTCAGTGACAAAATGCACTGTCAAATGTGAATCACTTCTGAATTAGCTACTGTAGCACTTGCTTTGCACTCCCCCAACACAAACAGTGATTCCAATCTGGATTGGAAACAGCCTGGAGTAGAAACAAGCAAAATAAACAAAGTATTGTTATTAATTCTGTTTTTTATTTACTTACAGCTTAACAGCTCTTGCTGCTAGCATCTTGTGTCTGTCCAGGTTTTCCTAACTTTCTTTTGTGACTTAACTAATGCAAACGAGACATCATTTGTACCCTTGAAAGCAGAGCAGAACAGCTAAAGCATGATTTGAGAAGCTTAGAAACAGTGAGTTGCCAGAAGAAATCCTGCCAAGGCTGCCTTTAAAGAGTTTAATCTGTATACTAGGTTTCTTTCTGAAAATTGGTTTAATGTTTTGAGTTTTTTAATAGTCATTTGCTAATGTTGATGTGGTTTGCATTCACAAACTACCTAGTCTGTGAAGAGGCGAAAATCTGTGAAAGGAACAAAAATGCCCTTCCTCAGACCTGTAGAGATAACACAGAAAGAAGTAGTACTGTACGTTAATGTTTTGAGTGTTTTTTGCATTATATAGCTAGAGAGAAAACATACTTCACATGAAATAAAAGAAGGGCAAGATGTCTTTATAATAAACTGAACTGATGAAGAAAAAGTGCAGTACAGCTAACAGAAAATATACCCATGGCAAGAGACAATTGTTCTGTGTTCAGACAAAAGTTAACAAGACTTCTATGGTGAAGGTGTTTACGGGCATTTAGTGTTATTACAGGGGAGATTTGCAGCAGGATCCTCTCAATGCTTGAGAGACTTTTGTAAAGAGGAAGCTGGGGCTGCTAAAAACTGAGGGATCTGCACAAGTGATCTGGAATTGGTTGTGGTTTGCTGTGGCAAGAAACAGCAGGGAGCATCAGTGTCCAACACTGGCAAGACTTTTACTTGTCCAGTGGTAACTGAGTTCTTGAGGTCTGCAGCTCCTCATGTCTCATTTTGCTGAGCTGTGTACATTGTAGATCCCAAGTATTACAGAGTACAAGGAGAAACTTGAGATAATTTTGTTTTGCGAGCCTTATATGTTTTCATATGAAAGAATGCTGGAGTCACTGATCTCATTTTTATCACCAGTGAAGGTTTAATCCCATCCTGTTGGCAGAAGAAGCATCTCTTGTATGCAAGTTAGTGTGTCCTGTGCTTGCCTTTCCTCTTTCATGCTTCTTTGTGTGTCTAGTTTCATCCCTAGATGAAGAAGACAATATTCAAAAGTATTTTGTGTCCCACTAGTTACAGTTTCATACTGTAGATCAGGAATTACTTCTGAAGTTACTGGAACCTGCAATAATTAAGGTCACAGCATCTGGTTTGCTTTTTGGTATGATTTATACATGTTCATATAACTGTTGGCTAAATTAATGCAGTAGATCTTCGTTCATGAAGCCTAGCCATGATGAAATCAATGCAGAAAAAAAAAACAAACAGCAAAACAACACACAAGGCTAGATATGGGTAAGATACAGAAAGAGGAGTATTTGCACAGAAAATAAGACAGCTGCTGAACATGTTAGCATCCTCAGCTAAATCGTGTTGTGGGTCATTGTGTTGATTTCACTAAACTTGATAGAAATGCCAAAAAGACAATGAATTTATAAGAACTGTTGTTCTGTACCCTGAGGAACAGCAAACTGCTTTCCTACGCTGGTTGTTCCCAAATACAGGCTTTAAGACAGGAGTATGGTCATTAGTTGCACATCCTTGTCTGTTTTGCTTGATGTTTATTAAATCATATGGATACTGAGCTATTAGATACTAATAAGGGGAACAGGGAGTTAAGTAACTGAATATATTTTCAGATCTGCATTTAGTCTCTGGATGTCATTTCATAAAATCATAGAATCAGCTGAGTTGAAAGAAACTTCTGAGATCATCATGATCCAACACCACGGTGATTACTAGAACATGGCACTAAGTGCCACATCTCATCTTAAAAACCTTCAGGGATGGTGAATCCACCATCTCTCTGGGCAGGCCATTCCAATGCCTGATTACTCTCTGTGTAAAAAAATTTCTTTCTAATATCTAACCTAAACCTCCTCTGACAGAGCTTAAGCCCATGCCCTTGTCCTATTTCTTATGTTGCTGTCAATACCTATGCTTATTTAGATTCCCACTGAGATGGGACAGTAACTGAATGGACAGTAACTTCACCAGCTTGATCTCTCTGAATTTTTTGAAATTTAGGATGAGAGGAGTTATAGCCAGCAATAGCAGTCCTTCTCATTGTCTATCAAAGGAGCTTAGATGATTGGCTTAGTGTGGTATAGAACATTTCTTTCCTTTTACATAATTTTCCTGGTAATGATCCCTTTGGGATTAGAAAGCTGAGCTGTCAGAAATAAGGTAGAAATAATGGTTTGGGAATTTTTTGCTTCTCTTAGATCTGCAGCTTGTTTGGAGCAGGGCAGGTTCTACATTTCCTGTGGCTGAAATACATCAGTAAAGCAGGACAGGGAATGTGCTGGAAGAACCCCAAGGAGCACGAAGTGTAGTTTTTTATTTGTGAAACCTTTATCTGTCCATTACTCTAGGAGTGATTTCTGATTTGCAACATATATTTCGTACTTCAAATACAAGTTTATTGAGCTAGATGTTGCTTTCTCTGAAAAGAAAAGGCTCACAGTCTGACAGCAAACTATCTCACAAAGGCAAAAAAAAAATAAAAAAAATTCTGGCTTCAGGGTGAGAATGTCCTTGTTATGGTAAAAGAGTCAAAAAGATATCTTATATAAAGAGTGTGTAAGTACAGATGATTTCTGAAGCGGTTGTTGGACAAAAGGCGTGCTCAAATGAGAACACATTTGCTAATGGCTGTAGATGAAATTAAAGCAGTTACATGGTCAGTATTACAAAATGAGCAAGTGTGTGGGGCAGTCTTGTGCAACTGCTTGGAAGTACAGCCAAGTGCAACACATACGATGTGTTTGGAAGGCAAGTTTCAATTAATGGGTGGAGGCTACCTTTTTTACTGTAGACACAGGATCTGTCTCTAGTTCTGCTGAAGGAAACATGGTGAAATCTGTCACTTTCACTTTCAATAAATAAAATGGGAGAAATTGTTGTACCCTCCATTGAGAAAGAATCACTATAAGCCCAAGTCTTAAGTAAAGGCCATAGGAATATTAACAGTAGTCAAGAGTAATGAATCTCAGATCCACTGGTTCCTACACTGATGCAGCATTGTCTATACATGGCCAAAGAATATTTTGGAGAAGAAGTACTTTCTGTCTATAATACCTTTCTCCCAAGATCATTTTCTGTGTCCAGTATAGTTAGGATCTGAAGGAATTGTCATTTTTACTATAAAGTTGTCATTATCATTGCTAAGAGGTAAAGTCCTGTGAGATTATATTTTTCGAAGGAGAACAGAAGTGAGGGCTTTTAGACTTGGGAGCAGACCTTTCAAAGAGTTTTTGATGCCTAAATTGATTGACTGGGTTAGGGACCTTGTTATCCTTAGAATACCCTTTTAAAATGGAAAAAAAAATAAAAATCTTGTTCAGCTCTATTCTTAAAACCTGTACAAGAAATGTTCAAGAATTGTCTTCGTATAGTTCTAACTAAAACCAGAACTCAAAGGGAAATGACAAATAAAATTAGATTTAAATTAATTCCATTATGTTTTAAACAGTGTGATGTACTGCTAATTTTTATTTTTTTTTTTGCCACATCTTGATATACTAACAAGGAAATAAAATGTTACTTTATGGATACTAATTTCCTTTACTGATGGGTGAAGAGTTTTCTTATTAACATGCGCCTGGAAAATGAACCTTGACAGGGTGGTGAAATAAATTTAGTTTTATGAAAAGTTAGAGCGCACTGATTAAATAAGGGCTCAGCATTTTGCCATTTGTGGAGAAGGTCTGGCTGGCATTAGGGGTGCACACTTCAGCCTTCCCTCAGCAAATCTCAGGGTCCCATTCTTGTGTGTGCTGGCTACCACAGCAAGGATTACCTTATTTCATTTATTACATATTTAATTTCCTAGCTAACTGGATCCAGCTGTTTCAGCCCTTCATGCAACACAGAGATTTTATGCTAAATCCAAAGGGGCTAAATTAAAGCGAAATGAAATTTGCATATTGTGTAAAACTCTACTTGTTCGGCAGATCCAGATTATATGGTGCTAATCACAAACACTAGATAGAGTAAATCCTCTTGAAGTCACCCTGGGGTTAAGTCAAATGCTTTACACTCTTTGACACATACCCATGAAATATGTAATCAAGGCTGTTTGACGTCCTCTCCTAATTACATGTGTGTATTTTAAGCAGATGCTTTTCCAGTTGATCTGTGCCTTTTGAGACTTTTTTTTTCATTATTAATCAGAAAATCATGCTGTATGTTAACGGCAAGTGCCAATTATGAGAAACTAATATTAGTTTCTTTGCTTAGAAGCTGTGCTTTTGCAAATAAATCTATTGCCAAATAATATATAGATGTAAAGAAAATATAAGAACGTCGGAATGTTATCCATCAGGAGCATAATTATTCACCCATGTATTGCAATATTTCAGCCTAAAACTAAAATTTATTTTCTCACATAATAATGATATTTTAGTTTGATGCAAAATATTTAGTAAAGAAATTCTCTATAGCAAGTAGGAATGGACTGCTTGTTTTCACAAAAGCGAGAATTTAAACGATAAAAATATTTTTCCCAAGACTCTATATTCATAACTTCTGCCAAGAATATTAATAAATAAGCTTACCTTTCTTGAATTCTTCTTAGTAAGATAATATCAGGAAACAAAATTAATATTTAATTAAGTTGGGACTCACTGAGTTTTAAGTAAAGGCTGTTTTTATTGTGACTATGTAAGGATAGTCTTCAGAAAGTGCTAGTGAACCTAGTTGGTTCTAACCCTACTCTTCAGGGGAGGGATGCAAACTGCCACTTGCATTTCGTTAGAGTTTCAATCTGAGTATTTTCCCTTCATTGTGCTTAGCAGAGACATCTACTGGCAAATTTTTAACTGGCATTCTCATCCTTGGGTCCTGCAATGCCATTTCTTACACCTCTGGAGGGGAGACTTACTAGTATAGAAATTACTACTTTGAAGCTTTTAGATGTGCTACAGCATTAAATCTATTATTTATAGGAAGAAGTGTTAAATAGTATATCAACAGATACAAAATCAATAAAGGCAAAATAAAATTTTCCCATTTTCTCAGTAAGGTTACTTCCTGCTGAATGGCTAGGCTACTTTTAGCAGAAATGTGCATAACAGAGAAGAGGATAAAGGAGTTACTATAGATGAACAGGACTAATTGAAAATCACATGATAATCGTCATAAGTCTCCATTGATTTTGATTCAGTCAATATAGAATGGAAAGACAGAAATTGCAGGATAGAACCAGAAAAGCTATTTTGCCTACAGGGACTGTTTTCATGTCTAATACTTGCTCCACAGTCACAGTTTATTTTTTAAGTAAACACCTGCCTGAGCTGTCACCTTTGCCCGGTTGTTGATGGCTCTCAATAGAGCCATTCTAGATGTGGTTTCAACTCTTCTTCGCTGGCTGCTTTAGCTGCAGTTTAAACTCTTAGGGGCCATCAGGGTGGAATGAGGCTCACACAGACAGAGATACCAGCAAGTTCCTCCTTGGGCTTCAGCCCTGAAGGAGCCCCTGGGAGTGCATCCAGCAGACCTGCCTCTTCAGTCCAGCCTTGCTGCCCTCCTGGGAGATACGCATGTACCATGGGATGGGCATAGCCTTGCAGAGGTGCAAAAGCAGAACCAATGGCAGCTGATTGATTACATGCCCCCAGCAAAAGATCATTAAATATTTCAAAATTAGCCTTTGCATTTCCAGGTAGCCAGTTAGAGTGGGAATATTTTCCCACAGTTGCTGCCAATAAAATATACTTTAAAAAGCATCTGACTTCTAATGTTTGTTTTTCAGGGGGAGTTAAACCATTTTAAAAGGGATGAGTCCCTCTTATAACAGGGCTGCTGTAACAGTGAAATTTTTCATGTTAGCTTTATTCAAGTAAAATGTCCCTATTCTCTGCACTAAGTTTTCACTGAACCTACTTTGTATGTTTGTGTTATGCATTCTTAAAAGCATTAATTTTATGTTACTCTAAGTTCATATGTAGTTTTAAGGGCCATTTCAGGTCTGTTATGCTTTCAGGACTCTGTGTGCACCTCAGCCTAATTCCAGATTTGAGAGCCCACATCTGTTACCTGTATCACATCCCCTAGTCTCCTGGTTTCATCCACATCCTAATTTCCATGAAAGGAAGACTTTACAGGGCAAAGGATCTAAGCTGCTTTAATTGCAAATGTTGCAATTCTGTAATAGCTGGGAAAATGTGGAGGTTTTTAAGATTTTCCTCTGCTTTTCCTTTCTCCTCCCATCCTTTCTCCTTTTTTTTTTTTTAATTTTAAAGAGATTGCATGTATTTTACATGTATTTTGTTAAATATCTTACAAATTATTCTCTACCATACCGAGAGTAATACAAAGGTTTGAAATTGGTTGGTCTAACTTGGTTGTTTCTTACAGTCTTTCAGCATGGCATATTGTCTCACATTCACTCTAAAATTTCTGTTTCATTGCTGTTTTGACCTAAGAATTACTACTTTTTGAATATTATTCACATTATTAGTTGAAACCCAGGGCAGTAAAATTTCTGTCTAATTTCTCCATCAAAATATAAACTTCCAAATCAGCTTGGACTTTGGCTACCTTCCTGCTGAATGCTTTATAAGATTTTAAGGCAGTCACAAAAAACAATTTATTTTCTAAGTGTTAGGCTAATTTCAATTATATTCTCACAAGTATCAACAAAAAAAAAATATTCTGAGCAGGAAAAATTCTGCCATAAGACAGTATTTGAATAAAAGATATATTTAGCTTTATAAATTGAGGATACAGAGATGTAATAAAAACTTTTTTGGTTATCCAGTCCACAGAAAAAAAATTGATACTATCTTAAAAAATAACAGCTGAATGAGCAGATTTCTAATTTCAATGAATTTTGTTATTACTTTTTACAAATCACAAGAGTTTAGGGAAACAAGACAGCTTAACTATGTCAGTCAGAGGACTTTCACTGCTTAGAGCAGAGAGTTGTTGGCAGAAGGTCTACTCAGTTATATGCAGTTATTCCACCAAGCAAACTAGGCTGAGCTCTTGTCACAGGAGCCAGTGTAAACTCTCTTTACGTTAGAAGGACTTCAACACCATAACCACACTGGAAAAACCTTTAAGGGAAAAAAAGCTATTTTCTTCTGAGTGTCCAGCAGCACAGTTCAGTATTTCAGTCATAATATTCAAGCGTTTGAACAGACTACTCAGGGAAGTGGTGGAATCACTGTCTGTGGAAGTGTTCAGAAAACTTTTAGATGGACTGTTTAGGGACTTGTTTTAGTGGTGGATTTGGCAGTGCTGGGTTAATGGCTGGACTCAATCTTGGACAGCTTTTCCAACCATAATGATTCTATGATTCTATGATATAAACTGTTGTAGCTTATTGATGTTAGTGGAGAGACATGGTAGTGGATACCACCTGCCCCTAAATCTTTGTTCAAGATCATGGAGATGCTGTTTGGAAAGCTGCCATTTATACGAGGATTTGACAAATATCTTCAGGGTACAGGCCCCTAACAATTGAGCTGGTTTCACTCCTTGGACATGGCTAGTTGACACAATAAAAGAACTTTACCCCAGGAATTAAAGAACAAGGCTGGGGATCAGAATTATTGAGCTGGTTTTATTTATATAAATAAGTTTTCATAAATTTTGGCAACACACTGCAATGGTATGATTTTCTTTTCATACTGTATAAAGAGAAATTGGAGAAAATTGATTCCAGGTGATTGAGAAGATGACAGGGTAGATTGAGTTCTCACAGTTGTGTTTGAGCCTGTTTTGGGAGGGAGGGGGAGGTCTGCTTTGAAAGTTTGTGGTTTTTTTAAATATAGTTCACATAATCACAAAAAATAATTTGTTTTCTTCTTATGACTGTGTGTTAAGCAGTGAAACTCATCTTCTAACTAGTAGAGAGCCTGGGGCTTAGTGTGAGTGAGTTACTTTCTTAAAGTATACCAAAAATTGCATATGTGTAACTGAAAGCAACAGACCAGTGCCTTTGCAGGGTGCCTCCAGGTACCTGTTTTTAAGTTTTTGCATTTATTTTTCCCTTTTCCCTCTTCAGATTAGTGGAAGTTTCGCTGGGTTTTGGAAACTGGGATCATCTCTGTTTGTGGAGGTGTCTTCAACTATTTTTTCAAGACAAGTTCAAGTGAAACAAATATAATTGGATTTTTTTGTTGTTGTAATTTCTTTCTTCTCCACTGTGTTTATTTTCTGGTGTGAGAATGCCTACTTTTTATTTTTATTTTGAGATAAATAAGATGATCTTTTAGAGGGACATGAAACTCAGATTTCACTTAGGTTCTGGTTTGCATGATCTGCTAATTTACTATCATCACTGCTGATTAAGTGATTAAGAGATTTCGGTTTCCAGACATCCACCCCAAATCTTGTCCAGAGTTGGTGCCTAGAGGCTGAGTAGTCAGTGTACCCACTTCTGAGCTCAGGCAGGTGGCAGCCCCACCTACTAACCAAAGTTTCATCCACCTCTCCATAAAGAAAAATCATGAAATGCTGTGTCTGAATGCTCAAATTCACCATCCTTGTTAGGGCTATAAGTGACAATTACAATTTGGCACTTCTGGCCCCTTGCCTCTTCTATAGACAGTGTACAGCTAAGCAGAGGCTTGGATTACATATCCATATAATCTAGGAAAACAGGAGTTGGGTTCAAAGGAATTAGAGACATAAAATCTCCCATAATTTTGTATTTAGATGGTACGGGTGGAGAGCAGAAGCTCCATGGACTATCTTGGAGCAAATTGTGGAAGACACTCTAGTGCCACTCTATAAATCAATTGTTTCATATTCAAAATGTGTAGTGCACTCCTGATTCCCTCATCACATGAGCATGTCCACAGAATTGGAGGGTGCTCACCAGTGAGCAGCAGCAAAAATGAGTGCACACATGAACAAAGACTAAAATAATCACTGGTTTCATTTAGGAACATGACTCTGCTTATCAAAAAAAAAAAAAAAAATAGAAGAAGGATGCTTGTATGGACCTAAAACCCTGTTTAGCAGAACACAAAATTTGTTTTTCCCCATATGTTTGGTTTCACAATGTTTGCCATGTTTAAAGCATTCCCCTAGTACCTCCTGTTCCTGCTGTTCCACAAGGCATTTGCTATTCTTAAAAAGTCACCAGGGGAATTAGACTAGTGTTCAAGAAAGGCTGGGGTGGGGGGCAGAAGGAACAGGAAAAGGAACTGTGAGGACAATCCAATTCTTCCAATGCCACTTGATTCAGTAAGAACAATAACATTAAAGGGATTTGGGGTCTGCAAGCTCCTGTTGTCTCACTAATTTACCATGTGTACCAAAGATCAGTGAGGAGCCCTTGAACATGCACTGTTAATCTGGGCAGTCAAACTGCTGGGTACATCCAATTATTAAGAAAAACAATGAAGTTCAAACTCAGGAATATCTTTTTCTTGATGTGGGTAATGCATCTCGATGTTTGTATTGTCCTAGTTTAATTGTGAGAAACATAATGTGAAAATAATAAATACCCAGTTAAATTAGTTGACATGTTTTTATTAATTCCTTTCATTAAGTTATTAAGCCACTTACCTGTCTTTGGCACTAATACACACTACAGGACTAGTGGACGTTACATGGATAACAAGTCTAGAAGGGATTCATACCCTTATCAAGAACCAAACTAGATATCTCTGTGCATCCATCTCATACTAACAAAACAAAATGCTGAACCAGCCTCATTTCCGTTTCTTCCTTGACTTTGTGTTCATGTTTTTCCAAGTACGAAAACTGAGGGTTCCCTGCTAGTTAGTTGGTGGAAGAACAATCAACGGGAATTTCAGGATGGTGTAACAGAGCAAAGGAGATTCTCAACTGCTGCCAAATGGTCAGAGGTCAGGAAGTACATCAGATATTCAGATTAGAAAACTGGTGTTAAAAAGGGTAAGAGTAGATGCAGCATTTTTTGTTTAGTTCTAGTTTTTGTTAGTTTTTTTTTTCCAGAAAATTCTAGAGAAAAAACTGCTGTGATTTGATGCTCATGAAATCTAAAAGCAGTGGGGGACACAATTAACAGATTGCTGCGATTTGTGAGGTGAAACAAGAAATTAATTTGACTCATGGGTTTTAGTAGCCCAAAGATGTTTTTATGTCATCCTTTCTTGTGCTTCTGATGTTTGATAATGACTATACAGAATGAGAAAGTGCAGTAAATTTTCTGCCAGTGCAGGAGCAGCTAGAGGAAGTCTCTGGGAAAGAAGAGTATATATAACAACACAGAAACAAAGGGCAAACAATGCCAAGGGCAGATAACTCCATTAGACAACTCAGGCATGTGGTGCTTAGTATAAAGTATTGTAGGTGGAGCAGCTGGATAGAATGAGGAATATCAAGATGGATACAAATAAAACCCAGAAATGAAATCTGTTACTATTTCTCTGAGGTCTTATTTACAACAAAAAGTCAGATCACCAACTGATGTAAAGTGGTTTATGTCCTAATAATATTAATGCCATTAGGACAGCTGAGCACCGTTAGAATTCTCTCTACTGAAGGCTACACCCATCCTGTAAACACAAGACAAAATTCCCATTGTCGCATTAAGCTTGCCTAAGCATCATGCATCATCGAAATGGTGAGCAGTGACTAAGCAATGTTGTATTTTAATGAATATTCAAATGTAGATACCTTATTTTATTTCCATTGGCTTTTTAATTTTCTAATGCTTTTTCAAGGTTTGTGCATCTGGGAGGGGGAGGGAGCCGTTTGCCGTTAGAGGAAAAAAAAGGCACGTTGCCATTTAATTTCTTAGTAGAGGTTCATAATGCGATTACCAAAATGTGAATAACAATCAAATAATGCAGAGGCTTATTCCCTATGGATAGCAAAAATAAATTTCAGTCAAATGTTTCCGGCAGAAATCTCAAATTTGTCATGCAAAGTACTTTTCTGCATTCAAACATAATGTATTTATGTGAGTCAGAAACATCAAACATTAGGATAAATAGCCAGATTATAACTACAGTCCGCTTATGAAATGATTGAAATAAAAGTGCAATTTATGAAACTGGCAGAATGGCTATGAAGCAGTGTTAATGCTTTGAGATTTAAAGAAAGGATCCAGATCTGCTTTACAGCACAGGGTGGAGGAGACATAGACATTGCTTCCCATTCTCCCTCTTAACAATCTTTTAGTACCCTTTCATCTTTGTGACTTACATTCATGTCAGAAGTGAGTTAGAAGCAATTTTTGCAAGCTTCTCCTGGGCTCAGATTTAAAACGGAACTGAGGCCTGTGGGGAACCAAGTGTAGGAAAATTAAAAGATTGGCATTCTTATCAATGTTTTCCTTCTACCTCAAAGCCAGTGCAACATTGCATGCTTCTAAAAAATCCGCAACAAACCATAAGTAGGGAAGGATGGTGTGTGGCTGTGACTGACAAAAGTGTTTCTATGAACTCTTATTCCAACACTCCCAACTCGACTGACCAGTCAGAAGTGTTCTCTTGAGTTGCTCCCCAGAGGAGTTGTTGAGCAGTGGTAGGTTGTCTCCTCTTCTGACTTGTCTTCTCTGCATCCTTGAAAGGGAATGAATATAATCAGGGATACCTGGATAGGATTTATTGATGTTTATGACAAGTTAGATAGGAATGTCATAAAGCACATGGAATGATAGGTTTTAAAAACTATTTGGGTTCTATGTGTTTCTGGGGCTAAAAGTTGCAAGTTTGGAAAAAAACAACAGGGATAGGAAATGACTGAGAGTCCTCTGTGTTGGACGGTGTGTATGTGGTTCTTTACTGGGCAGATGTTTTGGAGAAGTGCTTCAACAGTCTGTGATCAGTGGATTGCTCAGCATATTTTGTCAGTTTTCTGTGTCCATCAGCTAATGGTGATGAAATAAACATTTAAATTTTGTAAGTACCTTGGGGAGAATGCTAAAGCAGAGGATGCTGAGTGTAATGCCAGGCTCAGCACTGTCTGATGACAGAGGCTGGCATTGCTTTCAAGCAGTGAGAAGTGTTGAGATGCATCTTCCTCTTGCCAGGAGCCCTGAGACTACCTTGAGAATTTATTGTGGCTGTGCTTACTGTTTCTTTTTATTTTTTGGTCTTATTAATTATTTGTATCTCAGTGCGACTTGATTAGCAGTAGCAAAAATTTTCGGATTTACCCTACCGTACTATGCTGTTAAATTACAACACCCTACTCCAAATAAATGCAGCAAATTAATCTGGTATTCACATCTTAATTGAGCCTGCTCCATGTCAAAGTTTCATGATATTTTGAATATGTTATTAATTATTTCAGTAAAGGGATGTGTAAATAGCAAACTTCAGGATGGTTTTGGTGAGGTGATGCAGGTGGAACAGTCTGGAAGACCTGTGCTTAGTACTTAACTCAGGGTATATGAAAGTGAAAAAAAAAAAAAGGCAAAAATGAGATTAGGACACCTGTATTTTGAAGCTGTACAGGATTTATTGCAACTTATATAGCCTTGGAACTAGCACAGTTTATATCCAGTTATCCATAGCCTACAGATCTTTATGAGAAGGGTTTTACTAGGAAATAGGTATGTGACTCTATAACTCACCACGGGGGAGGATTCCTCTATAAAGGAAGAAACTTCTTTTCTTGGCTTTAACTGATCTGCAAGTGTTTTCCTCCAGAAAAACCTTTTTTTCCCTGTTAAGCCAGCAATAATCACAGAATCACAGAATATGCCAAGTTGGAAGGGTCAAGGATCCCACAAGGATCATTGAGTCCGACTCCTGGCCCTGCACAGGACCATCTCCAAGAGTCACACCATGTGCCTGAGAGTATCATCCAAATTCTTCTTGAACTGTGTCAGGCTTAGTGCTGTGACCACTGCCCTGAGAAGCCTGTTCCAGTTCCAACAATCCTCTGGGTGAAGAGAGGTGTTCAAGCAACCTCTGTGTACTGAAACTGTGCCTCCAGGAAATGTGCAAAATCCATAAGGATCACATGATTTGTTATGAACCAGTGTCTTAGACAGGTGATTCCCTTCTTTCAATAAGTCCATAAGAAGTCCTGCTCACATAGAAGCCTCTTTTTTATTTGATGAGCCTGGTAGAATACAGCTAGAAGGAAAAGCTGACAACAATCTTCCTCATCCCTCAAGCAGTGCCCATGGTGGTTTGTGGTAAGGCATGTTCCCAAGGAATTGTAAGGCCTTTGCTGCAACTGTTCATTCCAGAATCTGTTTTTATTCTGTTTGTGTGTTCTGGCTAACTACATCTCAGAAACCTATGTCTAGAAAGAGCTAAGTCTTCTGTAAAGCTTGATGACAATAGTATAGCCTTCACTTGCAGCTGTATTGGACAAAAATGTAAATACTAACCAAATTATTCTCTGATATTTAATTTTCATGAAATTTAAACCTTTTGTGGAAATGTTCCATTTCGGAGGTTTTGGTGGGGTGCAAGAAATTTCATTGACCTAGAAAGTGTAGAAATGTTTTGATTTATCTAGTTTTCCTATAGTTTAGAAGATACTAATTTTTATACATCTTGTTAAATGCTGTCAAAAATAATTAATGTGAGATGTACTTGTTTACTATCTCTAGAAGTTTTCAGGAATCAGAACAAACTAATATGGTGAATTTTTAAGTTATTGTGGTGGTTTGACCCTGCATAAATGCCTGGTGTCCAGCAAAACTCCTTCAAGGCCTTTCCCCTCCGGCCCCACCTTTTTGCCTTGCAGAGGGAAGGGAAAAAAACCAGCTTGAAATTTACGGCTATAGATAACAACCCAAAGAGGAGCTTTGATTAATACCACAGGCAAAACAGAACATAGAATAATGCTTAAATTTATTACTAACAAACTAAAAACTAAAAATAAGAAATAGAAACAGGTTAGAAACACCTTTC
>JAWWEE010000074.1:85126781-85191744 GCA_035221455.1 Xenops minutus | reverse complement strand
CTCCTGCTGCCGCTCTGCCCTCAGCATCTGACACCGAAGCAGCTCTTTGCCACTGTGCTCTTCCGACACGTCTCAGGGCACCTGGCTTTTGCTGTAGTCTTCCCAGATCTCCAAGGGCACTGGACATTTGAGGTCATCTTCCCTCATCTCGTGGGACAACTCTTCCTCAATATTGTGTTCCCTGTCCTCCTCCTCAGCCAAGGCTGGAAGTGGCATTCTCCGAAAGAATCCCCACGGCTGTCATTGGCACCCTCTGCTGCAGGGTCACCCAGGGGGAATTGCTACCTCTTCTGGCAATCGGGCACCCCAGGGATCTGCGCTCCTTCAGTCTCCCCATGGGAAGGGCTCTAGGCCCTGACAAAGGGTTCTGATGAAATTCCTGATTTTCTTTAATAATCTATAAAAGCTGACGGTTAATAAAAGGGGAAGCATAAGAAAATGAAGGGGATAAACTAAGGGTAGAAAATAGAGTCTGAGAATTTTATAAATTGGAATTTTTAAATTGAGAGTAGTGATACCAATCCATTACTTGAGTAACATCATAGGTGTTTAAAAGCAATATATTTTTATGGCTGTGTTAAGTGGTTTTAAAGATATATTTTGCTCTCTTTTTCATAGATTAGTCTTGAAAATATCTTCCTGTTCATGAAAGAAGAAATTCTCTACATCTGTCTCTGGGCATTGTGCCATTTTGTGGTGCTAATAGATCGTTCTGTACTGACAGAAACAGTTTTAAATAAATGTCTGTTCAACAAGCAGCTGTGTGAAATGGGTTGATATGGCCTCTGTCTTTGGGTCAAATGCTCACTGTCTGTGCTGCAAAACAAAAGACAAAAACTAAAGAGCTAAAGTCTAATGGAGTGCATTCAGTTAGCATGGAAAAACTCCTTGAAGGGTGGGCTTGCATCTTAGCAGCACATAGAGTACAGAAAGATGTTCTTGCTGGTTACCGCAGGGAAGTTTTACAGCTGTCAAGGGTCCTATCTGCTTTACTAGGCTCTGAATACTGACTAACCTGGCTTACAAACAGCTGATGTTAAACTGCCTGATGCCCCTGACGCACGCCTTCATCTCTTCCCTGCCTACAGAGCAAGAGACAAAATCTGGATGAAAGTAATACCAGTGCAGCCAAAAAGTTGAAATAGCTGAGCAGTATGGTGATGTGTTTAATTTCTGGCTTACAGAATATTTTCAGATAAAATTACAAATGTATCATACATACTCAAGTTCAGTGAATATTGTCCATAAAGAGCTGTGAAAATGAAGGAAAATAAAGAGCTGGATAAGACATGGGAAACAAATTAATCCTCCATGACAGAGCTCATCATATGTTACAAAAAAATCAACATATGAATTGAGTCAAATCTTGGTGGTTGCTAAATAAAGTAAAGACTGTGGTTGCTGTCTCTGGCTGTTGAACAACGTGAGCCTTCAAGGTTCAGTTTTTAGTCAAAAATAATTAACACACTGTCTTGTTACCAAGACTTCTTGTTATCTGAAAAAGAAGGATCTAAGCTTTTATATTAGATTGCATAGTGAACTTGACAGCATCATTCTGATAAAGAAAGGAAAAAGGGAAGAGCTGTAATGAGTATATTTGGCAAGACTCACATTGTCAAGGCCTCAAAAAGAAAGTTGGGGGGTTTTTTTGATCAATTGATTGGTTTGACCTTGCAGGTGAGTCAAGTCTCAGCAGGACCATAAAATTGTAATGTTTCTGACCCTTCAATTTATAGTACCTTCCTTTTCTGTTTACTGTTCTTTGATCAAGACAGGTTAAGAGTTTCAACACAACTTCTGCTGTCCTAGAAAATTGTGTGATGCATCATAACTTCAGGGTATTAGTCAATTTACTTCTTGCCTGTTCAGAGACATAGAAGGAAAGAAGTGCTTGAGCAAACATTTCTTTACTTACCTATTTATTCATATATTTATTCCCCAGCTGTACAAAAGGTGTTTTAATCCTGTAAACATTTATCTTCAGTTGGCATGTGAGAAAGTAAAACACTCTGGAACACTAGATCAAAATGTAGTGTCTATCACTTCTCAACACTATGTGAAGGTTGCGATATCGGAATAGCTAGAAAGAAACAAAAATATAGAACACAATACTATTAGAAAAACTGGAGAGCAAGAGATATGTCACATAATAAGTCTCCTCAAACTCTGGAGTGCATGATCTTAAAAAGTAGGGGAGAAGACAAGAAAAATGAAATTGCTAACCAGTGTAAAAAGCCTCCCAGACAAGTTCCAAAACACTGAAGTTTCAGCAGTTTGTAGGATATGGAACTGTCAGGCCAACTCATCCTGCGTTTTTCTAACCTTTCTTCTTTGAGAAGGCTCCCCAGTGAGAGTCATAATGGGTATTACAATGAAAGGGAAAAGAGCAGAGAAACCATATCGCCATCCAAGCTAATATCCAATAAACACTTCATCTGATCCTGGTGTCACTTTTGACAACGTAAAATGGAACAATATGCTAAGGTTGATATCTTCACAGCTGCCTTTTGGTCTCACTGATTTAGTAGAATTTCCCTATTAAAAACTTCTCAGTAAGTTCAAACCATTTTTAATAAATATTGAATATGTTCTTGAACTCTAAAAATTATTGAGGAAGTTCATGGAAAAATGTCACTGAGTACTAGTAAAAGATTTTGTGGATGGGAACCCACAAAATTCTGGGACTGTTATTGTTCTCATAATATGAAACAGGGCTGATTGTTTGCATATTGCTTTCCCCTATATCCTCCCATATCCAAGAAAGCAGAAGGGTTTCAGAGAGGTAAATGAATATACTAGTTCTGAATTAAATGCAGCCACAAAAATGTTTGATACATGCAGCCTTTAAATGCATTGCCATGATACTTCTAATTATAAAACTTTTCCTGTTGGGTTTGCAGTCAAATGTTTGAACAGTTTGATCAATCACTGCAGTCCTAATTGGTCTGAAGTTGGCTGCTGCTTTGAATTAGGTGTCTTGTGTCTCTTGTGAAGTACCTCGTTAAGGTGATGTAATTTCGGTAGGATCATCATCTAGAAATGTAAGACCACCAGAGGCCTGGTCAGGCCAGAAAGGTTGAGTCAATAGGTTGAATCAAGAGAACTATTAGAAGCTTGAACAGCCTGAAATAGCTATTTGGTTAGTTCAATTCAGACAAGAATATCTATGTCACTCAGTAAATGAAATGGACTAAATAATAATCTTTGGTAGACAAGTCATTTCAACTGCAAAACAAGGCTCCTGGCTGCTCAGCTAGAGACTCTAAGCCAAGACAATGTTGTCTGAAAGGAGGTCTTGTGTACTATTGAAGCCATTCAAATTGTCTCATATATTGAGTTAAGCATCCTCCAAGAAAGAGAAAAAAAAGATGAATGCATTTTACAAACAAGTTTTTGTAATTCAAGGCTGAGGTATGCAAACAGATTCTTTGCTTCATGTTATGGAATTTGCATATCTCATGTTGTGCAGCATCTTTGTGTAGCCAAAGGTTATGCAGCTAAGCTTGTGTCAATTCTCTTTGCCAACAGTAGTAACGCTCAGGGTCTGTTAGGCATAATGGCCGTATATACTATGAGTCATTTCTGAAGATTTTCTTTTCATGATGCTTTAAATGTGAAGCTCTTTTCATGGTCATACTTTTCATTTACAATAGCAAGACTGCACTTTTCATTGGTGGGGAAAGAATGAAAATCAAAGTAATAAGGATTATCTATGTATTTATTTCCTTAAATTGCTTCGTTCCCTGAATATTTCCATTTATCAAATAAAGGCATTCTAGATATCTTTGGCAAATATGCTGCATAAAAGAAAGACACACATGGCGGATAATACTAAATAACAAAAAACAAACAAACAAAAAAACCCAAAAACAAACAAAAAAACCCCCACCAAACACAAGAAAAGCTGTATTTCTGATTTTTCCCTTCATTAGCCCTGATAATGTTCTTTAACATGTTAAAATATGGATCTCATAGAACAGTCTGAAGAGCAGTAGCCAGTATTACCAGTTTAGTAATAATGTGTCAGAATGTAAGAAAAAGCATTTAAAAACCTGACAGCTCCAAAGAAACTGGGGAAGTAAAATATGTTTTGTTGTTATGTCTGGTGATAAACTAGAGTCTGAAGCTCCTCAAAGGAAGACATAAGTGAATCTGGCTCCAGTGCCTCATGAGGGTTGTAGATTCATCCTTATGTGGTGGAAAGGGAACCTTTGCCATCTTGCCTTCTCTTCCCTACCTGAAAAGGGAATTTTGTGAATAATGCCTCAAGCTGGACCTTCATTTCTAAAGCCTTGCTATTGCAAAAAATTACTGAAATGGAAACAATGGGGGAAAGGGGTTTGGGTTTTTTTAAACTCTTTGTTTACACCTTAACTGCAAAGTCCCTCATTTGACAGAACAGCAGCAGTCTCTACTCCTTTTGCCTCACTTCTGCAGAGCTCAGGTGTAATGGGTTGCCATGGGAAAAGGCCAAGGCTTCCTAAGTGAATGCTGCCTTGCTTCTCTTCCTTCACAGCAGCTCCCTCTGAGCTGCTAGCACTCATCCTTCACTGATGCCTTTCTCACATCTGTGTTTTCTTTTAACCTTGTCTAAGTCTGTCTGCAGAGGCAGTTCCCTAGTTTACTGTAGGTCTTGATTTACAGCATGAAACAGCAAGTGGTACACATAAGAATTGCTCACATCTTGAAATGCTTCACTTCTGAACTGAATCTGAAGTACAGATTTTGTCTGATTTATGGTGTTATAGCTTATTGAAGCTGATGTAATACCAAGAGTGGTTATTTTTTTTCTGAAGCACACTGTGTACAGCCTTTAGAAGGAAGCAAAAACTACAATAAATTACTTTATAATGTTAATATTTTCTATCTTAGATTTCTCTTCCAATCTTCTGTTTAGTAGATCTGATCACCGAACTTACAATTGATTAAAATACCTATCCTGTGCTTACAAAATTACAGATGTTCAGTCTTTATCCAGCACACTATCATATATCTCATCAGCCCCATGACTTGGAGACATCACAATCTTCTAGGTGCAGTGAGTTTCAGAAGGCCATAGGAATGAGCAATGTAATGACAACCTGTCAAAAGTTAATTTATGCCAGCCAACACCACAGGACATTCTGCTTATAGGAACCTTGGTGCTGTTTTACAGGAATTATTGCTAAGTGTCCCACAGCAATGGCTAAGCTTTAAGAAATATTGCCATCTCACTTTTATTTGATGAACTCTTGAGAAGTGAGACTGGAACTGTAACATCATTGCTCAAACCTGTGTGTTGAGCCTTTTTTTTGCTCTCATTTTTTTCTTTTACTATCTGTGAAATGGTGTTAGTGTTCACACATCTCACAGACTCACCAATGAACTTCAAGGGATCTGAGCCTTCTACGTCCAGTCAGAAAAGATAGCCCCATGAGGGAAAATGTGTCAGTGGGTCACCTTTTGGTCCTCATAAGAACAGTGACTGAAGTGAAGCAGAGTTAATACTGTGACCTGAGGGAAGAGTCGATAAAAAACATAGTAGAAAAATTAAAGAATTCAGAAATTCCTGAAGTGTTAGTTATGTCTCACTTGTGGCGTTTTTGTACATAGTTGTTAAAATAACATTGGCCTTGTTAAAAAGCCTGGGACAAGAATTGGTATGATTCAATTTAGTATGAGGTCCCAGAATCCAGAGAACTTTTCAGTGTTGACTGCATACTTCCTTATGATTAAAACATCAAATCAAGGAAATTTCAAAGCAGATTTTATAATTCATTGTAGCTGCTTTATTATCTTCATTTAATAAATGACACTGTTCCTTCCATGGTAGCTATTATTATAATAACAGTACCAGCAGAGACCTAGTCTGAGAATTCAAAACAAATGGCAAAGCATCCTTTCAGGCTATCAGAAAATTATGAATATCAATAAATACAACATTTCACTAAGGAAAATATTGTTCTTTTAATAATAATGGATAAAAATTATTTTACTGACTTCCTGTTTTCCTGACCATTACAGATAGAGAATGGGAAAACTAAATGATTTGGTTTTCCTTGTTCCATCACTAGTTAGCATCATGCTTTAGAAGTTGTCCTTTGGAAACTTTTAGTGTATTGTGATTCTTGATTTGATTAAATGAACTTGTGATATTTTCTGTATTGCTTTGATGGGAAAGTTGTGGAGGCTTCGAAAAAGTAGGATACAAAGGCTGGAGTATCGCCACTACTTCATGGACTGGCAGCAACAGGCTTGGTTCAGAGGTTGTCAGAGAAAAAGAGGAAAAGTGTCCAACCAAAATTATGAGTCAGAGTAAACCTGTACCACAAATCGATATGCTGCCTTGGCCACCAAAATGTTTCACCGACAGAGGATTCTAGAAATGTTATGTTAAAAGTTTTGCTAACACAAAACCCATAGGGAGATAGAGTCAATCCAGTGGGTACTGGGGTGTGAGTTCTGGGCACTGCATTAGCCATTCTTCTACACCTAATGCAGGCATGGTGAGCTTTGAAGCAGAATTGATTCATGTCCCAGAAAGGCTTTAGCTTGGGATCTACCATCTTAGGGAGAAAAAGAAATTTCAGAAAGGATTTTCAGAATATTTTAAAGAGTTCTCTTGGTGCTGAGGGAGAGATTTCCTCCCACAAAAAAACACATTTGGATTTATCTTTATATTCAGCTTATTTCTGGTGCAAGTTGTTTGTATTCATTGGTCTGCAGCTTGCCTCAGGGGAAAACAAAAGCAACCGACCCACAAAACTGGAGACATTAGAAAGTCATGAGACTGTAAAGTAGCACTGGTGGCTGGGTCTTACAGAAAAGTTATTTAAGGGAAGAATTCTACTTAACTTCAGACCTGGTGATAATATTACTTTCTAGCTGAGCAGATGACAAAGGTTTTCCTCCAGCTATTTTACAGTGGTTAGAAAGTCATTGCAGACTCGAATAAGTAAGTTAATAAGTAAATTAATAAATATACAGTTCTTCATGCAAAGTCAGTGCTGAATTAATCTTACTGACTTGAAAACATAAGACTTACTGCCCCATCTTATGTAGCTTTGAGACAAAGAAAGAGTTTTATGCTCTGCCTTATAATAGCAGACTAGTTGTTGAGAGTTAAAAATACCAGGAAACAAGCAGCAGTAAAGCTTTCCCATGCTGACTTCAAGGAATTGTGCATAGCAGGGTCCGTTAAACAAAAGACAGAGTCACTTTTATAATAAAGCAGAAAACAGGCCTGCATGTAACATTCAGGTTTCTAACAGCTGCCAGGAGAATTTATGTGCTTTTATAGTACAAGCTTCTCTTGCATTTTGTCCCTAAAATGACAGAATCATAAGCAGAAGTTGTTCTGCTGGACTGAGAAAAGCCTTGGGAGATAAAGCCTTTAGAGGTAAAATGTGAGTATCGCATAAATAGGTACTTTCAGGGAAGATTCTGTTGTTCTTGCAGAATCCTCTGTGGGCTCACTCAGGAGATTGAGTTTGAGTGCTGCTTCCATGAGTTGTGTAAAGCAGTCTGCCTTTTTCAGAAAGATTCTCCAGTCATCTTTTATGCTGCTTGTTTTATGGTTTGAAAAGTCATCTTGAAATTATTACCTCTGCTGAGAGTATGGCTTGGGCACATGGAAGAAAAAAAGGATGGACAGATACACATACCCTTGCCTTGCTCAAAAGAGAAATCTTATAATAGCAAACAGTAAATTAAATGTATCTTACCAGAGCTATTTGAATTCTTAGATAGCTGTTAGTCTAACAAGCAGTTAACCAAAAGTGAATTGTACCTGTAGTTAAGACATTTATACTAAAAGTGAGTCAGACAGCTGGCATGTACAACTTCCCACTCTCATACTACTCCCAAGAAATTTAAAATAAAAAAAAAAAATACTGTTCATTATAATGTTTGAAAATCAAGGGCTGCTTCTTTCAGAATGTGCTGCTCGTTTTATTCAAAACAAAGACTTTGAACTCCCTCACTGTGTGAAAACAGAGCTTGAATTAGCTGCTCTAAAGAAGTGGGAGATGGGGCATCAAAGAGCCTTCTGTTCATTAAGATAAACACTGAATATGTGTTTCATGTTTGGTTTCGGTATAACATTCTGAATAGAGGATTAAGCAGTTGCTTCCCACAGTCTTAAACTATTGAGATGGTGTGGGAGAACGAGAGGAATAAAAGGATTTAAGCTATTATGCAAAGAATTAGTGTTGAGAGAGTAAAAGGTCCCCCCTATTAGCCATTGAATTCTGCATGGATTTAGTAGTGTTGAGAGTGTAACATCACTCTCTGTTTTGAACACACAGAAGGTACATAATTAAGTTGCAGGAGTCCATCAAAAATTTCAGCCTGGACACTGATCTTGTGAAATGGATTTTTGCCAGTTTAATATGTACTTTCAAACAAAACTATGCACTTTTCAGAAAAACAAAAAACAAACAAACAAAAAAAACCACCAAAACCAAACAAAAAACGCACCACATTTCATAACTGAAATTTTCTTTTTATGTAATTCAACAAAAAAACGCACCACATTTCATAACTGAAATTTTCTTTTTATGTAATTCTTTTTGTTGCATCTTAACTTTAGAAAGAAGCCTCCATGGCAAGGTATTATTTTTTTGGAAATACCAATGACATCTGGGGACAAACAGATTTTACTCTTCTTGCTCAAAAATGCAGTCAGCTCAGCTGCAGAAAAGATCATGGCTCACCCCACTTTGTGTTCCCCAAACCAATTTTTATTAAATGTGTTTTATAGATCAAGTTAATTGTACTGGTCATGTGAGTTGTGTGAACAAGGGGTTTGCAATCTGTCCGTGCCTTATGCTTTTTTTGTGAATGTGGATTATGGATATTTTTAGGAATTGGCTAATAAGCCATTTACACTGTTCTATTTTCAGGTTTAATGAGTGAGATTTGGTAACAGTCATGACCAATATTGCAGTGCTATTACATCAGGATAGCTTTTTTCTGTGGACTTCAGGGAAATGTTAATGTATTAATTTTAATGCTCAAGTCCCATGAGAGGTTCTTATACCCTTAGTTCTGTTTTTGAAAGCAATGTTTCATTGATGTTAGCCAATCTGAAAGCTCATTTTCCTCTATTTTTTTTAAAATTTTATTTCATTTTAGCTGATTAGACATTACATACTTTTTTTTTCATATATTTTTTCTCTAGGTATCTGCTACTCCTCACTCTGGGAAACAGGCAGTAGCTAGATTTGGTCTGAGTTAGGACAGTTGTTCTCATAATTTAGGGTGGAAAAAACCCACGAGGAATGTGTGTATTTATTATTTTTAATAATGAAAGTAGGAGCCCTAACAAAGTGATCAAGGGTTTTTATCAAGTTGATTACATTTTCTTCTCATTATTTGGTTTTCTTGTATTGTATTTATAACATTCCAGGGTTGCCCTTTGGGTGTAGGGGGTTGGATTATCTTATGAATATTTCATTTTCATGTTTACAGTGTTTCATTTGAAACAGGATTGCTAAAAAATAGCAGTAGTTACAATGCATTGCTAATGTGATTTTAAACCAAAGCACTCAAACTTGCAAAGGACATGTATGAAGCTACCGTCACCAAGTTCATTCTCAAGAGATATTTTTTTGGGGGGAGAATAACACTAAGTAGGTGACAGACTTCAGTCAGAGACTTTCAGTTCCATGCATAAAAGAAAAGCTCGGAAATGAATCTTAATGTACGCTTCTTGGAGGAAGTGAAGGAAGGGTGCCAAATGTTTGGCAGGATTTCCAGTTTCATGGCTTCATTAGCACATTGACTCACAGGTTCCACACAGTGATCTGTCTTGTCTGGGATCTTTTAGAAGGTGGCTACATCTTGGTTTTACTTCCTGCTCATTGGTTTGCTGAAATTTCAGCTCATCATTTCTCTGCCTCATTGCTATCTGTTAGGTGATGTCAAAGAATAGTGAATCACACTGATATTTTTCTTATCCAAATATATACATGAATTTGGATTTACTGGAGTGACAGAGAATTCGTTCATTTAAACCTCAATTTTTGTGGCTTTTTCACAGCAAGTTAGAACAATAACTGTATATTTGATTTATAGTTCTTTTCTTCCTTACCTCCAGTATTTAGTTTCTCATAAAAAGAGAGATAAAAATGTATTTGAATTCAGATCACAGAGGTTTCTGAGTGCAATCTGAAACCCTTAAGCACCAGATATTTCATTCTAGAGGCTCAATTTCAGTCTCTGCTTTATCCTAATCTCTTTATCCAAAATCTTTTATGGATGTTGATATATGCCTATTTGTCTACAATTCTTTCAGGAAGAACCAACATTTGAACATTTGGGCTGCTGAAATCCTGATTCTTTCAAAAAGGAAACGATATGCCATTACACATTTACCATTTACATAATGCAAAACCAACTCAAATGCAAAGCTAACTCAAAGTCATTCTTTACTGAATACTTATTGGGCACCTGTATATCTCATACTTCATTGATTAGATGAAATTCCACTGGAAAAATAAAATCTTGCTCTATTTTGCATATAACAAGCAGATAACAAGACAGAGGTAATGCAAATACAAGATGTTATCACCAGGCAAGCCAAACAGTGGATTTACAATACCATGATGACAATTGTGCATAGTTTGAATGCACACAGTTTGCACCCTGTTGTAAATGTGACATAACTTGTCTTTCTCTTCCAAATGGATGAGCCATCCCGTAGTCTCTGTGGATAGGTGTATGCACACATGCAATTCCTATGGAAGAACTGACACTGTAAATTTATCTGTGGGTTATCCAGTGCATTGGCACTCTGAATTTTCCATATTGGAACCATATTAGTTTCCATAACAATATCCAAACTGAAGTATGGGATGGGATGATAGCTCTGAGTTGGTGTTAACCTATCAGGATGCTGTAGTGTGCAAACATTCATCAGCAATATGAGGTTTAAAAGCATCTCCACAGGTTTGCTAGAATACTTTGGCAAGGAGGCTTGTACGCAAAAGTACAAGCTTTCTTTGTCAATTACTTCTGCTCAAAAACTTTGCCACTGCAAAAATATATGGCATTTATTGTTGCACCAAATAGGGTGAAAAATTTGGTGCTAGTGGGAAGAAGAATTAATTAAATAATCATGTCTGGCTTAATGGAATGTCAAAACATACAAATGGGGGAAAAATTAATAAGGGGCATATTAATCCACAGAAATGCAGGAGCTTCCCTTCTAACAGAGAAGTCCTTACTTCTGCTGTAGGAAGAAGTAAATCATGAGTCCAGATTGTGGACTGTGAGCCTTCTTGGTGCTGAACGTGTTCCTACACATATTACACATAAATACAATGAATGGATTTAGATAGATTTCATGTGGTGTAATTTAGAAATCTCATGAATTCTGATCCAAATTAAAGAATGAATAAATTATTCTTAATTTTAAAATATTTTTATGAGCAACTATATGCAATTCACCTTAATGAAACAATGCAGTGGTAAAGAATAAAATCCATATATCGAGAGGGAGTCAGGGCTCTTGAGTTCTCAGTACCTTCTCAAGATGGCTTACCAATGATTTTTCCAAACTGTAAGTCTGCCAAAAGGCTTAAGCTGCATTTCTTCTTTTATCCCCAAACATGCAGCTAGGGAAGAGTATCTAAGTATTCAGAGTTAAGGAACCAGTTATAAAACCTGAGTTCTCTACAGAGAGAAGATAAAATGCAGGAATGCAATAAGCTAATAAATACCAAGTCAAACATAATATAGAAAATTAATATGTTATTTAACTTAGGCTCAGTCAAGAAATTAGTTTTAAATTGTCACCCCAAATTTGAGGCCAGATGCAATAATCTAAGTCCCTAGATCATGTTAGAGACCAAAGATTTGTTCTGGTTTTTATTTTATTTTCCTCACATTCTTTTCCCTAGAAAGGAGAGGGAAATGAGGTAAGCACTGGATTTATGGAGGACACAGTATGGATAATTTTGTTGAACAAAATAAAAATAAATCACAGCTATTTTCTGAATATATCCCTTTTTCTGTCAGAACAAGCTTCAGATTGTTGACAGTTGTTCCACGACATTTTCTGTGGCATCAGACCTAATCACAACCTATTCTGCTACTTAAAAGTACAGGACCCTGGCAACACAGCTTCCTCTCTCCAATCACGGGGCAGGCAAGCAACTGCAGGCTATTGCATTTGGATTTGTCAGAATAAATAATTAAAAGGCTCATCAGCTTCTCACTAATGAACAAGGAAATGTGATTAAGCAACTTTGAAGGAGAATAGCTGAAAACAATATAGAAATGATAGCAGGATGATTGCTGTGAATGAGTGACTGAAATTTCTGAATAAGAGATTTCTTCAACAAGGCACGAGGACAGTAGTTTAATCTTCCATTAAAAGATTCCTGACAATTTGGAAAAGCTCTGAATCAGGAGATTACAGACGTCTCAGAAGCTGACAAGGCAGTCTCTTCTCCTAATACAGCTACTTTCTGGCAAATGCTCAGAAATAAATTGTGTGAGTGTGGTTTTGGTTTTACTTTTTACTGTTTCAAGGCTCTTTACTTCAACCAAACAATGATTAGGACAGGCTTTATTCTCAAAGACTCTGAAAATACAAATCATCTTTCAGACCAAAATGTTCTAGAGATTCTTGCCAAGTTTTCTCTGGCTAATATCTGGAAATTGCACTGATTAGCTTCTGGCATGGTTCTGTGCAAGTGCTTTGCATGTTACTTTCTCTCCAAATTTCTTTTCCCTCTTTATTTTTCTTTAGCACCAAAAAATACACTTCCACCTTATATCTAGTCTACATCTATGCTTTTATTGTCTGCTCTCCTAGCTTATCTAAAGGACATAGCACATAGTAGAGAAGCTCAAAGAATAATGAAATAACAGATATCGGTGCAATTCTTCTGTATGTCTGGAGAAAGATATCTTATTTTTTACCTTTATATACATTCATAAATGACACAGTGTTTTTATGAATAAAGGCGCAAAAGTCAACAACCAGATTACAAAATTTATGTCCAAGGGTGGTTATATCAGACTGTAGAAGTTTCCAGATACTCAGATATGAAAGTGGTTTGCACAAAAGTAAGTGTAACATTCATAGTTACACAGTTAAAAATAAAAAATTAAAATAAAATGTCAAACATCGTTTTAGTTACAGAAATGCTCATGTGGCTCAGATAGTATACTCAATGTTGCAGAAAATACTCTGGGTCTAAAACCCAGGCAGAAAAATGCTGACCTTTAAGGGATCTTTGAGGAAGTGATTCTTCATTTTGTTGTATTTTCTACATGATGTAGGCCCACCATAGTGCAATGTATAGTATGCAGAATAGAAGTCACTTCAATAGGGACATCTAGGAAAGACACAACCTCTCCTTGGAGAGGAGAGGTGTAGAAGAGGTCTCCATCTGTCAGGAATTCTCTGCAGTTCTCTTTTCCAAACTGCTCAGTGTAAGGGAGACCAAAAAACCCAAACAAACCAAAACAAAAACAAAACAAAAAACCAAACCAAACAAACAAAAAAAGGCAATATATTTCCTCTTTATGCTTTTTACAGGCCAATTTCTGTGAAAACTTCTGAAGTTTCTCTTGAGCAACTAGATTGCATGGGTGTAGTCAATGAAGCATTCACGATGTCCTTTCTCGTCTATAAAAAGAAGTGCAGTCTTGGAAGAATAATTCTTCATTATTCAAGTTCCTTGTAGAATGATATTTTTTGTTATATTTAAAATTTTATTAATTTTATTTTATCTTAGACATAGCAGTTTTCTTTCTGTGCTGTGTTAGGATTGATGCTTCTTTCGCATGATCTTCAGAGCCAGATCTGGAGAAAAACTTGCTTTTCAATTTATTTGTACCACAACATCTTAGTTTTATGTGTAGGCTGGAACTAGAAATCTTATAATTAGTGTGAATCCATTTCAGTGTAACCTTAGCTTTCTACAGTAGATTAATTATAGATAAATCCTTGGTGCAACAGTACTTCTGAAACTTCTATATGAGGAAAGAAACATTTGCAAATTGTATATGCATTTAAAAGAAACACAAAACTACCAATTTTGTGCTAATTACCTTACAGCTGCACCATTCTGAAAAATCATCCTGTTTGTACATTGCCATAAAGATAATGAATCTGACATGTATCTGCACTTTTTTCTTGCAGGTGGAATGGAGAAAATAAAACAGCATACCTTTGCATTAGCTCATTACACCTATACTATGCTGTCTAACTTAAAATATGCCAATGGGGCTCCTGTAGTACGTATTTATAGCGATACAGATTTCAGCAATCCTGATGTCCAGGGTCCAATTATTAATTTTAATGTGCTTGATGAAAATGGAGAAGTGATCGGCTTTTCACAGGTATGTTTTTCTCTTGCTTTAACTTAACTGTTTTGATTGTATTTTAAGTATATTTACAATATTGTTCTTTATCCTAAAAATATTCTATTCTTAGTAGCTCTTGCTAAGATTTTGGGTTATTTTCTTCGTAGTTCTGCACCATATATACACACCACTTTTATAGTAGAAAGAGAATCCAATAAATAGTGCTAGCACAATATAAAGTAGGTAATAGCCAAAGGCAATGTCTTACAGATTTAATACTCCACAAGTAGGAAGTTTGGAAGTGGGCTGTTTTAACAGGATATATTGACTAGGCAGTTTGATTTCTTGTTTCCTTCCTTCTCTTAAGTACTCAAAACGGGGAATTGAAGACCAAGTCCAGAAAAGCTGATAGAGACTGCCTTGAAGATTCACCATACAAGTGAAATCAGATCTCAGAATATTGCAGTCACCAGTAAAAGAGGAGTTCTCTTTTCCCTTCAGTTCTAATAATTGCATTCTTGTAATATTCCTGAGGAAGCATGAAATAAAATTGAAACATCAGTGTAAAGAGTGAGATTCAGGCTCAAAAAATCCTGAAATCCTCTCTTTCTCAGCAACTCTTCCTACCTTTATCCATCAGGTATACCAAGTATCTTTGAGATGAAACTTCATTAAACTTTCCTCCCTTCAGTAGAGAGGTAATGGTGTGTGACCATAATTGTGTGTATGGCTGTGCACCATGTAGGCAGTGGGTCACGTAGGGTAGCGTAGCTCACTTGCTCATCAGCAGAAGTCGGAAAAAAACACAGAGCTCTAGTTTTGCTTAATTCTTCTTTTCTTTGCCTTGGCTGATGACTGAATAAGCCCACAAGTCAAGTGTATGACCTTGATTTTTTAAAAGCTGTCAGTAACTGAATAACTATCAATAACATCTGTCTTGGTAGTACCTCCCTCTGCCAGCAGTAGTGGCAGAGCTGCATTACTCTTGTAGCTGATAATAGGGGACCATTAGGGAGAGCAAAGGAGCACTGTAAAAGATGTTCAACACTCCTCTGCCAGACAGGTGAAGAATAGGATAATGAGGGGAACATGGAGGCAAGTTATGAGAACACAAGAAGAGATCCGTTTTTACACAAGGGAGAACAGAAGTGAAGTGCTTACTTTGTAGGCTGTCAGTGGGGAGTTTTTCTTTCTTCCTTTAAGGCATTTACCACACTGATTAACATGGGATGGGCAAATGTATATAGTACTCAAGAAGCTCTTCTTTACATGCATCTTTTATCAGAAAATGCTATCAAATATTGGCAAATATTCACCATATTTGATTTCAAAGCATTCCACATTTTTGGAGTGAGTTGGCTATTTATGCAGTCTTGAATAAGTGTGGCAATCTTCTTAAAAGACTGGAGATATCAACATGACTGGGTTTGTAAAACACTCCTCTAACACTTTTATGTTGTTTCTGTTCTTTGGTTAAAATCAAAATCTTTACTTTGATTTCTGATTTTCACAATTTCTTAGTAAAAAAATGGTTCATCCCTGTTTCACTTTTTTAAACTCACTGCAGCCTCCAAGAAAAAGCTTTTTTATAGTGTTATGCCTCCATTGTGCCTGTTTGCTGCAGTGACTGCTCATAAAAGCTTCTTTATTGATCTGTATCATCTGGATTATACTGTTCACCAGATTCTTGTAATTTCTGGCCTGAGTATGTGGAATGAAGAATTATAAAATTTTGAAATGTATACCAGTCACATCTGCAGTGCTTGTTAGATTACTTTTTTAAATTAAAATAATGTGCAATTTAATGACTCTTGGAAATTAATAAGCAGCAGCATTATTCTTTCCAAAGCTATGTGAGATATATAGATATAGATATATATATATATTTGGAATTGGCTTCTTTATGGAATTAAATCCTTTCATATATATCTTATACAAGTTATGGGGGAACAAAATGTTTGCTGATTCTTCTTTAGGATTATAAAGAAAATACATACAGCAGAAAGTAAGTTTCATTGAAATGACAATATACAATATCATCTTACTTCTCTAAAATTAGATAGGTTTATTCAAATCAAAGTTAAATCCATTACTTTAGTTAATGGTTTGGAAGTGAAATAGTGTGCTCTAGTTTGGTCATGTCTATGGTCTGTACATTCCTGTGAATTCACGGGGCAGTCTACAAATGCAATCTTAATAGAGTTAGGAGAACATGGTTTCAGAAGGCTCCCAGAAAACATTTTTGGTAAATTTTAATTAAGGGAAAGTTGTATGGTGTTTCTATCTGACATGCCTACTACTAGTGGACACCAATTAATGACTCAGGTTGTCTTTCAGCTAGTATATTAAAAGAGAAATGACAGAATCTCCTGTTCCTTTATGGATGATATCCCACCTGTAATAAATTACTTATAACCAGGCATCAGACAAGTTCCTGTCTTTCTGACAGGGAATTGTTATGTGCCCATTGCCTATTATAAGGCACAGTGGGACTGGACATTAACATTTTGTAGCTTGTAAAGGACAATATGACTAACTGATTCCAGAGAAAATATTATGTTTGAAGCAGTTTATTTGGAACATTTCAGATTGGCAAGAACGACTTCATAAGTAGACACTGTCTTCAGAGGATACCAAGCTTACATTTAAGCCTGAAGATTTACATAATTGGCATGATATTCCAAACCCTGAACTAAGCCCAAGATATTTGGGATGTGAAAGGCGTGTAGTGAAATACATGACATTTAATACTGCCACTGAAAAATGAAAACAGAGAAAAAATTATGTCTTTCATCTGTATAGCAGTGGGAAGGAAAGCTATTCTTACCTGCTCATATGATTGAAATCCATTTTTCAGTGTTAGCAAAGTTTAATTACCATAGCTAACAAGATTGTTCCACTAAGCACAAACATGCTTGAATTACATACATGAGGTCAATTGCACCATCATGAAATAGCCACAATCTCTGATTCATCTTTAAGTGAAATCTTCATTGCAACACTGAAGATCAAAGGATGGCATTTCATTAAAGTGAGACGCACAAATAACCATACCATGATTGCACTCCCAGGAATGGCAGCAATTTTTACAGCCTCCTGACACAATATATATGATATAGAATATTTGGATGTTAAGAAGTGATAGGGTGAGAGTGAAATAATTATGGAAGTTAGTTGTATTGTTATTGCTTTTTTCTTTAAATGTTTCTTTGTTATTCTTGAAGGGCAACATTGTTTGGAATAAACTTGCATTGCATACTATGTGTATCATTGATTTAACTGACAGTTTAATTACTAGTTTAGTTATTTTTCCCTAAATGGTAATTAAAACAATTAAAGAAGAGGGACTTGCAGACTCCAAACATCAGTAGTCACTCAAAGGCTTTGGTTTTTCTTCAGATTTTTCATGAAACATTTCTTTTTCTAGAAACAAAACTACTACAGCTTTGAAATTTCCATAAATCTCTTGTCTTTAAGCAGTAAAACCACATTAAATTTCCTCCTTTGAGCTGCACCGAATAAGAAGCTGCAACTTCTGATGAAAATTATTTCCTTCAGTAAAGTTGTCTTGTAGACTACTGTTGGTAGTAATTTGTTCTTGAAATTACCTGGGAGGACATCTGTATTTTTTTTCACACAAGCTGCCTGTCCTCTGCATTTTGTCATGTCATTTTGTTACGTGTTTATTTGCACTGCAGTACCAAACAGCCCTGGTTATGAATACGGGTTCCATTATGATGAATTCTTGACAGCCCCAGGACATAAGATGGCCTTTTTGCCAAACAGCTTCTTCATATATACTTGTCTAGTTAAGAATGGATACTTCCCCAGCATTATAGTTTTTGCTGCTAATGAAGTGTGGACAGATGACACACTGGTGATTTGGAAAGGTGTGAAAGTGCAGGGGTAGAGATGAAGGACCTCTGCTAAGTCAGTGCTGCAGGATGGAAACAGCAAAGCTGACATTAAAGTTCAGTTGTCAGTCTTCTGCTTCCTTGTGAGGCAACCAGAAAAGGAGAAGCAATTAGCCCTAGATATTAAAGGGGATTTGTGATGTCACAAAAATGGTGTTACATGCTTGGTGCTGAGCTAGTACTGCAAACTATTCACACAGAGTATCATCATTATTACCTCATTTTTTAACAATGAGTGTCTGCAGCCTTCAGCATATATAAATGTCAGGTGTTCCTACATCCTCATGTCCTTCCAACCTCTGGAATACTGTTTGACATCAATGACTCAGCTTCAGTTTGCAGCTTTGCCATCTTTTTTATCAAAACCTTGCACAGGACTCTGTAAGGTTCCAACCTGGTTTGAATGCCCAAGAGGAGACGAAGCAGCTGTAAGGAAGCAACATTGATTTGAAACAGCAATCATGCACACACCAAAAAAGTAGACTTCTTATAAACTGGGTCAAGTTGTGGACATTGTTGAATGTTCTCTTCCATTTGCAGATGTGAAAAAAATCACCATTTCTGCTATGAGGGACCTTTTGTGCTAATATTGTTTATAAAGTTTTTCTCTTTGACAGGGAGAAGGGACCTGTGAGATGTTCTTTGCATGTTCGGTAGATAATTGCAGAGTAATTTCATAATCCTTTCACATTTTGTTCTGTAAAGTCACTATGGAAGCTGGAAGAGAGGAAAGGGGTAAGAGGCGCAGACGGGCAGATGGAATCTCACCTGAAACATCTGCTGAATTGCAGGCACTGGAGAGCTCTTACCCAGTCACACATTCCAATTCTGTGTTTTCTGCCTCTAGTGAAAAATAGCCCTTCCTTTATCAAACTTTTTATTATTTCAATCTGGTCTTCTGAGACAATATTTTCTCTTCTCCTCCTTTGTCTAACAGGCTTTAAAAAGTGAGCAAACCATGGTAGCCGTCTTTTGAAAAATGGCCATCATTTCACATTTCAACTTTGGATTACCAGCACCCATTCCTAGTCTGTTTTCTCGTGCTGCTTTCTCTGCTTGGAGCCTTAACCTAAGTAGAAGTAACTTGCTGTGATTGTCTGACTTGCAAAAGTTTCTTGATATATATGTATATGTTTGCCATATCTTCTAACAATCCAGTCAGGAAGAGAATGAGCACCAGTCCGTTAGCAGTCTCAGCCTTCTTGCCTGCCACATCACACTTGTGTGTGATAGACGAACTGCTATAACAGGAATCAGCTGCCAAAGATAGAGAATGTAAACATTTTGGTTTGCCTAAGGAAGGCTCCTCTGCAGTGTTACATATGAATGAGTTTTGCCTCTCAAGACTGAGAACCCTGCTCACATACATTATAATCAGTTTTGTCTAAGAGCCCACATTAGCATGTCCTGACTCACTCATCAATTCAGATAAAATGAAGGAAGGTCTCTAGACTTTGAACTTATTTTCTTCACCCATTTCTCAAACGAAAAAAAAAAAAAAATCAACATTTCTCAGCAGATAACTTCTAGTGTGTGTCCCTTCAGCACAAATCTGTAATACAATTTGATGATTGCTCTTATTATGGCATGTACGTGCTGTCTCGCCCACCTTTCTCTATCTCAACCACCCTTGAATTAAGGTAAGGATTGACTCAGTAAATCACTGTTGGGTTTGGTTTTTTTTTTTTTTTGCTTTCCTCCCTTTGCTTTCTATCATTCTGAAGTGAAGACCAGCATCTCCCATTGGAATATGTCGCCAAATCACTTACATCCAGCCACTCACTGTGATACCTTCTGCACCCTGGTAACCTCTTTCTGCTAGCAGTATATGCTAGGAGTATAAGAAGAGGACAAAACCAGAATGAGACTCCCCAAACAAACAAAAGAAATTTTGTCTTCTTTTAACCCCATTTATCCTTCTGCATCCAAGGCATCCTATGTTAGTGAATTGTCTTGTAAGCAGTTTAGCAGCCAAGCTGAATTCATCCCTGTGGTTTGAGAAGATGTGGAGTGGGAATAACAGATCTTAGGATTGCATGGTCATCTTTACTTGAATTTTTCTGCAGCCTCCAGTGGCAATTTGTTCTGGAACTTAGCCATATTCAGTACTACAAAATATTTCCTAGTAATTAACCTAAATTTCTCATAGTGCAGCTGAAGTCCATTATTATATGGATTGGGCAAAGAAAGAAACACCAATTTGGGCAGGAAAGCAGTAAAAGGGAATTCCAGACATCCAAGGTGGGGGAAGAGTGGGAAAAGCAGCCTGAAACAGTGTTCTGTGGTAGAAGTGTGACCAGGGAAGAGGCAGGGCAATATACCCAAGTATAAGTTATTCCATCTGTTTTTATTTGGACAAGTTTGAAAACAAAAGTAATATGGGAAAAAAAAGGTGAGGGAGGATGGGAAATGCACATAAAAGTAGTTACTCTAGGTAAATAACATGGTAATAACTAGTTCTCAAAGCACGTTCATACTGCATGTGCACAAGTACATTTTTTTGCTTTAGTTTCACAATGTTCTCTTTTAAGAGTTTCCTTTTCCTTTGGTAATTTCTTAATGAATTGTTTAACTGGACTTAGATCAGTAGCCAGGACCTGAGAACAAGCAGGTGAAATGCCCTCTCTCTGCTGTAGGCTTTCAGTGTCACCTTGAGGGATTCAGTGTCTGTCCTCCCTGCTTATTCTAACCTCACAGGAGTGGAGAGAAGGTGTGTTAAATATTGGCAAATCTTCAGATATCAAGTGGCGGCTACATTTCTATATACACACAGCTGGTGCAATACATATTCATATCACCGCTCATCATTACATGATGAAAGGGACCATGCAATACCTAGAGTGGGTATATTTCTTGAAATACTTGCTGTTTGTGTCTTAGACAATAGCCTTGCTAGATCAGCTCCAGCTCACTGTACATATGGTATATACAGAATTAGAGCCATGACAAGATGAGAATTAGAGGAGTGGGGGGGAGGAGGGGAGAAAATAAAGGAGCTATAGCATTTCACATGCACAGAAAGTTGCTACCAGGTCAATTGGATCACACTATTGACTGGAGCCTGGTAGTAGCTGTCAGTACTTGTCTGGAAATTCATACCATATCTCTACAGGAGAAAGTGGGTTGCTGTTAAGCAATGAGGAGGGATACTTCCTGTTTCATGTAAGCTATGTGAAATAAATCTTCATGAAAAGTAATTAAGCAAGAGATCATTGTTGTTCTTCAAATTTAATCCTTTTATTTTTTTTATCTTTTTTTTTTTTTTTTTTTTTTTTGCATTCTTGTAAAACAATCATTCAGTTTTGCAAGTGACATGCACAGCATTTTTCTCATCTGGGCTGCAGAAAATGGAAATCCATCATTTGCTAATTTCAGCTAAGAATGCCTTTGCAGTGGTGGTCATATGACTCTGAGCTAGTTACACTAATGCTTTTAGAAGCATAACCACTTATTATATTAATTTTGATGACTCAGGGAAAGAAAAGTGTTCTCTAACTTGCTTAATGGGATTTTTGGCTGTCTTCCCACTACCTAAAAATTGCTGAGGTGATTACTCACTATTGATTTTAGTTATGGATTTAGCCATTGATTTCAGGAAGCTAGGGATGGCAGATGGACCCACACAATAGAATGCAAACAGGATTATAAAGATGAAAAGATTGTTGTGAAGATTCCTGTTGAACATCCACTGCTTTCCTTGGTTCCAATTAGTTTTCAATTGTACTGTGAATGTCTTGAAGCAGGGAGATAACAGCAATGCAGCAAACCACACTGTCTTATCAATAAATGGCACCTTATTTCTTCAAACGGGAAAAAAATCATTGCAATCTGGATCTTTGCTTTGGTTATATGGCACTGGATGCCCAAAGACAGCCCTTACAAAAAGGGGCTCACAATACAGGAGGCAATTTTATTGATCTTGGTAGGGGATCACTGACTGAACATAAGGAAGTGCTGTGCTTCAGAGGCTCAATGTGATAAATGCAAACCTAGTTAGTAGGTAATGAAGCTCTCTTCTTGCTGAGGTAGTTGTGACAAAGTACAGGCTGAGTTGCTTTTTGTAATACCTCATTGCAGGGGACAAAAATACATGTGAGTCAGTATGCTTGAAATTGCCTACTATTAGACTGCTCATCAGAGCTGATCAAGGTTAGAAAGCTTCATGAAAGCCTAGACTGAAGGTGTTGCCTGACACTGGTCTGAAGTGTCCCTGCGTGTTGCCAAGGAAACAAAAAGAAATAAAAGAAAGATGCTCATAGTTGGTCAGATGAAAGAATCTCAGATGAATGAGAGAGACTAAATATTTTCTGTTTAGTAACAAGGCCAAACTGTGGCTCTAAACTACAGACCTCATCACATGGGAGAAATGTGAAAAGAAACCACATGGCAGCAGCAAAAGGACTGCACTTCTGACAGCTTGCACTGGATTACCTTTTCCTTGATTTTGGTAAAAGCAGATCAGCTGCCTTTGAATGCATGCAGTGCCTAGTGTCAGTCCACCATCTGGATCCTCTGAAGACAAAAACAGCCTGGTCCAACCTTCTCTATTACCTTGATTGATCTTCCTGCTCCAGCCCTCTCTCCACCACTACTGTATAGTACCCTCTATGGCCATAATTAAAGTAATATTTTAACATGGTCCATCACAGCATTTTAACCTCACAACCCCCTTGTGATCTATTATCCCCATTTTCAGGGGATAAATACAGACAGAACAGGATTTAAGTGCTTTAAAAGAATGAAAAAGTGGAAAAGATTTTTACTGCAACATGCATTAAACCTGTGTTGCTAGACTTTTGGTATCAGGCACTGCACATTTTTATTCCTAGGCTTTGTTTCCACCTGTATTAGTCTGCTACATTCCTCTTTATCCCTCTTGATAGGAGTTGTAGCTCAGTCTTCTGCATGGTTTTCCTCTGGCTTCCACATCCCTGACTAGCAGTAGTTTGACTGAAAGCCTTTAGCCTACAAAATAGCTGGGAATGCTCAGTGGGATATAGAGATATGGGCATTTTCCTATGACCCCCAGGGGAATGCTCTGCTAAAGTCAGAGTTAGGAAACCACAGAGGGCTTGAGTTCCTTTACTTTGATTTTCTTCCTAGAAGCTGTCCTTTTCCTGATGTCATTTTAGCAAACGAGATTTTCATTGTCAGTGAATTCAGTTTGAACTGAAAAAAAAATAAAAATGTCATTGATTGGAGAGACCTATAGCAATGAGAAACCAAATCACAGGAACAAAATCAAAGTGTTTAGCCTACTCATCAGCCAGTTCAGTTTCAAATATCTGGATCTTGGACTCAAGAAGTTTAAATATGTTCCACATAGTCCATGACTAATTCACTGCATGTACTGCGGGAAGAAATAAATAGATGAAATGTGAGGTCATCCAGTAACAAAACTGTGTTTCATTTCTTCCTTACAGCCACCTCATCCCCAGGAAATTTTCTAGCTTCTGATTCTCAGAAATGTAAAATTATTGCCATTCCTTTAAGCATGGAGGATCTGCAGTTCGCTGTATATATGGAATCTTCCAAGTGAGAATTCCTGAAGAGTGGCAACTCACATATTCTGAATGATACTGATGTTTCTAGGCTGCTCCTCTCCCATGCAATCTTACCTGATATTTTACTGTCTTTAAAACTAACAGAGAAAATTAGCACATCAACTGCAAAGTTCCTGATAAACTCGCTTTTACACTATCAGGACACTGAGTTGAAAATTTCAGTAAGTTTCAGTATCTGTCTAACACTTCACTGCCTTCTATGGAAGGAATTTTGTTCAGAGTGAGTGATAAACGGATGTACACTGAAAAGAGATTTACATCCACTCTTCAGTTAGTTTAAACTGTTGTCAACAACTAAAGACTCAGAACTGAGGAGAGGATCATATTCATCAATACTGAGGGAACCTGCCCACATGAAAATGATTTCCCTGAGATGGGAAAGAAAATGCCTTTTGTTGCGGGAAACCATGCCGTTAAAGCAGTTTAATGATACTGTAACTCAGCTAAAATGCTTTTTTTCCCCCCTGCTAAATGATTTGGAAACAAGTGGTGATTTCTTTTTTCTGACCTACTTCTTATTAAAGTGTATTAAACAAGATTAAGTATGCATTTGCATCAGCAACAGTGTTTCACAGTCAAATGCTGGATGACAGAAAGAGCTAGCTTATTTTCTCTCCAATTCCATGCCATGAATCAGTGAATTAATTTACCAGTGGATGCGAAGAACAGCATCATGAAGCCTGTTTTATAACCAGCCATCAGTGGTGTGCAGTGAAATTCTTGTAATGAGCAAATCTATCAGGCATACAAACTGCTCTGATATGTGGGCATTGTAGAAAGTAGAATGAGAAGTCCCAATTGCAATTCCTGAAGGACAGTGCCTGCCAGTATTGACTTATATGATTTTTTTTTCAGAACACTTCATGATGTATTATAAAAAGTTCCTTTATTCATGTGACTAATTCTTGTAATCCTCAGTAAAATAACTTACACAAATAAGAAGCTCTTGCTTGAATAAGAGCTACAGAATTGTATGCTATGGGAATAACTTCAGCAGGAGTTTCTAAAGAATTCTTAGTGAAAGTCTTAGTTGATTAGGAATAATGCAAAATTATGTGCTATTTGTATATCTTTACTCTCATTTAGTATATATGTATATATCCACCTACAGCAAGTATCATTCCCAGACATTTCAATGAAACCTGAAGCCAGAGAAAAGCTTACATCTTTCAGCTGACTCCCCCAGAGGCCCTCAAGTGGGTAGCAGAAGTCAGTCATTTAGCAAAGGCAGAAAAGTCACCAGTGCAGCTGTTTGACAGGGAATGAGAAAGCAGAACACACCAGAAGTTCATTTCTTTTCAGAGCTTTCCAGCTGCTGAGTGTCAACTAAAATACCAGATCTCCAGGACAGGACTACTGTAGGGTAATGCATTACGAGGAAAAGGGGGAAGCTGTCCAATATTTTTCATATTAAAAAAAATTGTATTTATCTGATACAGAACTATGAAAAAACCCCAAACATTTAATCAGTCTGGCAACACTAAAGAAAAGCTTTCTGAGGGGAAAAAAAAAAAAAAGTTTTAAAAAATTGATTTAGGCAGACTCATTCGTATATCTTTATTAAAATTGAACACTGTGGCTTGGAAGTGTGAAAAGCACCTTTTGTTTATCAAAAATCAAAATTGTGTGACATCAGAAGTGTTGGCATGTGAGGCATCCTACAGGGTCAGATCCACAGTAAAGAGCTTCAGTAAAATTAATGAATGCCAAGGGGTTCTGAGGGACAGAAGGGACTTAGGTCGTGATGGCTTAATTACCATGTCCTCACTGACTGAAATCAGTAAAAATGCTGCAAGATTTCTGCATGTATTTTGCAGTTTAATTGTAGTCTTAAAGGTCTAAAGGAGCAAGGCACAATAGTTCCAAATATCAGACCTAGGGAATCACCAAAACTGACAATCCAAGTACATTAAGCTGTGTGCTTACCATTAGTACCATTCATGCTTCTGTGCCTTCATCGAGGAACATATTTCTGCCTCCCAAAAGTCAGCTGCCACTGTTATAGACAGAGCTGCAAGCAACGGTCTGTTTTTCATAACTCTGAGCTCAATATCCATTATTGCTCCTTATGGCAATTTTAAAGATGTGCTTTATTTAAGTAAGCTTTTCTTCATTGGAATAACTGTAACAGATGTTTTATGTTCTGTTTGTTTTGCTATGTGGTAGCACTGCAGAGAGAGATTAAATTAACTCCCCAAGTAGCATATTTCTAGGGTGAAGCTAAAGAAGAAATCAAAGCATATGTCCAAGAGAAAGCCAAGCATGTGTTCAAGGGATGGATATTTTTGTAGTGCTGCCTTTACTGATTCCATAGTGTTACTGTTTCCAATGAAAAGTGCATCACATTCCCAAGATCTGTGTGCATTATCACACTGGTGATAATGAAGTTCAGTGAATATTAAAGCTGGGCATAACCTATTTTTGTTCTCCAGAGTCTTGGTTTGAGACAATTTAGAGAGGCAGACACCTCAGACAGAAGCCGCCCCCTCGAATTCAATACCCCTGGTTTTTCCAATACAGAGAGAGAGACCAAATATGCCCAGACATAAGTAAAAAAAAATAACTCTTTTCCAAGAAGTGCTCATGAAAATACTGACAAAACCAACTAATGAGGAGAAACTTCCCAAGCCCCACGCAGATCAAATGGAGATGGTGACCAGCCTCCCCGACACAATAAAAACACACATGGCCACAAGATAGAGACAAGATGGTCGCCTTCCATGTGGTTTGCCTCCCTTGTATCTGAAAAACCTGTGAGGAACAATTGGAGAGTCAGTGCTGGAGTGTGGCTGCAGTGCCAGTACAGGCAGGTGGAGCAGGTCTGCGGATTCCCCAGGTGACTGGAAGGACCCACAAGACATCCATTGGATCCAGTGACCGGACCTGGCTGCTGCAACTTGGATGTTTGTTGAGTGAAGTGGTGGTTGTAGTCCTGTTGACATGATGTTTGCAGTGGTGGAATCCCCAGGTGGTAAGGAAAAAGTCACAGATAGTAAGGGAAAACAACTCAGTGTTGAGTGAAGTCCCAGTGTGGTCATTTATGGGGCCTAGACTAGGTGGGAACACCCCCAGTACCTCCCCTGGAGCCTGAAATTCCACACTGGATGATGTATGTCTGGATCACAGGATCAAAGGAATCTTTGACACCCTCTGAGATGCTACAGCTGTCTCTTAGGTGAGCACAGGTGGATCCAATATAGTACATCAGAAGAGATGAATATCTTCAGGCTATGTGTGAATTGTCTGGATGCTTCCCTGGAGGGGAGTTATCACAGCTGAGTCATTTGTGTAAGCACAAAGAAACAGCATCCAACTTGCATCCTGAGATGGCAGGTGTGCATGCCCCCAGCACTCAGATGGTTACTTTGCACATCATCAGCTTCCACCTGGATTGTCTGAGTCATCAGTATTCCAGTCTTTCACACTCCTGGATACATTCTTCTCCTAGGATGATAGTACCACCCTTATCTTATCTTAAGTTCCTGTCAGGGTACAAATTAGTAGGCGTATCTGGGGATGAGAAGAGAAAAGGGGGATGCCCGAACTTTTGTGTAACCCAGGACATTCTGAATCAAATTCCCATATTCCTTTAATGATCATATGTTTTTATGTATCAATAATCCTTGTCTACTCTACAGATTAATATATGTCAGAATTTAAGTATTATTTTAGAAGGGTATTGAGTTTTATGGCTAGAATGAAATTACTGTTCCTTAAAGAACAGTAATGATTTATTTGATAAAATTGAAAAGAAAAAAAAAAAATCTTGTTTCCAGTTCCTTGAAGTTGTGTCATGGAAACTTCATTACACTACGTACACTTTGATAAGCAAGGCTGCCCCAGCAGTATTGCAAAAAAGTACTGCAAAAAAGTATTATTAATAGGAAAATTATATATTTAAAGCTTTTTGTATACTGCATAAATCAGCCCAAACACTGTACAATTTCAGTAGTGAAGTATCTGTCACGATTTTTGTCTTGCTTGTCATCATTAACAGAATGATAGATCCACCCACGAGTCACTAGCACCATGACAAACCATGTTATGGCAGCATGACAACTTTTCTCATCTAAATGAAAAAAGACGTCAAGAAAATGTCACTGTTCCCAGACTGAAGTCTTCTGACAAAACAAAGCTAGCAACACCACAACACTCTTTCTCAACAGATGCCTTTTACAATAACTTCAATTTGAGAAGTATACTTTGAACACAGGATATTCTCCAAGGCATTAATCATGAATAGGGATTTTGGGACTGGTTCTTTTCTCTGCTTTCCAAGTCTGCATTTATGGAGTTATTTTAATTGTATCTCTGTTGGAGAACCAAACCATTTTGAACTGAACTAGTGGTGCAGAACATACTTAAGTGTGAGCTTGAAAACTTGTACACTATAGTAATGTAGGATTTTTAATGTGTATAAAGCACATTTGTGTGCAGAGAATGTTGTGCCCCACAAATGGAAAAAAAGAAAAAAAAAAGGAAAACCACAAGAACTCAGTTTAAACTACTTTTAGCAGACCCATATAGTATTGAGGTTGAATTACTTCAGCACAGAGTAAATTCTAACAGAGGCCTGGTTTTTTCCAGCTGCCAAAACAGTAAATTTAAAGGTGCTTGGTGTCTCAGACAGTTAAACGGAGAGATGTCAGAAGATAGATTGACATCTAAAGATTAATGATGTTGAGAAAGAAGATGCACTGAATTATACCAGAAAGTATTTGCTATATATATTGGGCCATTATCCTGCACAGAGGGAATTTATGTGAAAAACAATAAAAGCCAATAGAGATTAAGCCAGCTAGAAAAGTGAGGTTGAATATTTACATCGATACCTCAGGCAGATAAAGCATGAGCCCAGAGTTAGGGGAGCAGTTAGTATGAGGTCGTTGACACTTCCATTCCTGCACCTTTAGGCTGAGCTGTCACTCTGTGTGCAGCTTCCTGCGAGGAGGATTCTGTCACTGGTACTGTGGGGTCCCCTCAGTCTGCAGTGTGGTTATTCTCAGAGCTTTCACCTCTCCATTTTGTAGAAAAGGAGCAAAAGCACAGAGGACTTGATGCAACTTGTGCGAGGTTGTTCTGGAAGTTGGTGGTAGAGGTAGGATGTGTCAGCTGTTATACATTTGACTGTCCTTTCTGCCAGTCCTGACCAGGAATGTTCATCATTTGTTGTCAGAAAAATAACCGGTGGCAGCTCAGCTAACCTTACCAGCTGCTGTTTGTTGCTTTTTGAAATCAATACAAAGCATTTCCAGGTCCCTGCAGTGAGCCTCAGTGGTTTCTTAACTGTGCTAAGAGGATCCCTGTGGTGTGCTTCCCTTGTTTCTTAGCTGTGCTGTGAAACCCTGACAATCCGTATTCTCTGCAGTGCTGCCCTCCCAGTGCATGCATTTATGTGTCTCCTTCTGAGGCACATATGGACATGTGCTTCTGTTCTCTTTGCACATCATTTTCATTACTTCCCATAATTTATTCATGACAGTTTGTCATCAAGCAGTGTATTTCTGCCCATTCATTATTTAGTGGATGATAAAGAAATGGTGTAACACCAAGCAGTACAGCACAAGGGAAAAATGTACCAGGACTTGGTAGATGGGGTGGTTGTATGTGCAACACTCAAAGGGTCTTTCCAGTTCACTGCCTGTCCTGTCAGATGTTATTGCTTACTGAGGGGCCAATCTTTCCAGCATTTATGTTCCAAAACCCCGCAGGTACTGTCAGTTTCTGCAATGAGGACTTGCACTTTCAGATCATCATCTTTAGCTAACTGAAAAGGTACCCTAGGCCTCTGTTCAGTATCTGCAGAAGCAGTTGCAGGTGGTGATTCTGTCAAGACACCAAATGACACTTTACTGTGGATCTGTAATTAGCTCTACTGATGTGAATAAATCTGTTCACAGGTTTAAATTTAAGCAGATGTAATGGCATTTACAGCATCAGGACCTGAATCTATATGCTCTGTTTATGTGTGTTTTATGTATAGTAGTGTCTCCATGCCAAGGTAGGCTTTCTGCTTCTACCTTTGTTTTCTTCTAGTTGAAATAACAAAGCTGAAAAATCCTAAATCTGGATGAGAATGGTAAAAACTACAGTAAGTTGTTAATATTTTTGAGATTTTTTACCTTCATTGATTTCTATCCTTTAAAACATTGTATCTTGTTGAGCACAACTTTAAAATGCCTGTTTTTCACTCTGCTCCTATATCTACTGCTGAATTGGGAAGGTGGACAAGATGGCCAGTCTCCACAACATACATGTCCGCACAGGTTGCTTCTGTAACACAGGAGCCTGCCAGATGCATTTGGATATAAGCAATGAGGACATCCAAAGGAACCTGCAGGTTAGTTTCTGAATATGGTTACATGATAGATATATTGTTCATGGAAAATACTTAGATTAAGTGACCCAGGAGACATCTTCTGACTATCATTTCTGAATTTCCTGAAGGTAGGAGGTTTGAACAGGAGCAGAAAATCTGCTTCTGTGTAAAAAATATATATTTAAAAGCTAAAGTAAGTGCATCCTGTCTCATGGTTTTGCGTCTCTCTGACTTTAAGAATGAAGGTAAATTTGATTTGCTTTCTCTGACATTTCAACTCACTTGCCTTGTTCAAGAACTAAATTAATTGAATTTCAATTCATTGAAATGAGATGTCGAAACAAAATCATTTGACGGATTCAAAGAAGTATTTGTTGCTTCTTTTTATTTCCTTGGAAAATAGGAAGTACTTACTTATTGTTCATTCAGACTTTCTGCAGAACAGAAATTCCTGGAAAATTCATCTCATGTTGTTCCTTTTTTATCCTTAATTGGTGTTACAGTTTAAAATACATATGCAAATTGGACAAGAACAATAAATGGGAATACACAGTGAATCTCAGAGAATGAAGTAAATTCAGATGACATCTACTTAGATTACTGGTGTGTTAGATTGTTAGAATATGAATATAAAGACTGTTCTCAAGATTACTAATATTTTCCATAAACACTCATTGAAATATGTACAGAAGGATTTATTACAGTGAAGTGGGGGAGGCTTCCTGTCTGCATATTTGTCAGAGTTTGAAATTACACTAAATTAATTCAGAGTGATCAAAAATTTTATTAACGGTGTACTTCAAAAGGTAAAAAAAAATAAATCTAATGGCTCTACTGATATTATAACACCCTCATAATTTCACAGAGACATTTAGATAACTTTTGCAAACACATTTATATGCAGGACTGATAAGTTCTTAAAGCAGGGGAGTTCTTTAATGCATTCTTTGGCAAAATGGTACTTTGATTTACCATGGAAGCTCTCTCCTCTGAGAAAAGAAAAAAGGGTCTACCTTTCTACTGAAATGAAAAATGCCAAATAACCAGCTGCAATGCTCTTAGATCTCCTTATACAAGGAGGATTTTGCTAAGGAGTGAGTGGCCTCTATTAGGTCTGTATCATTTAAATGGGGATAAGCCAAAGTAAAATTTATAAAGAGTCACTTAATCCACCAAAATTTGTACGATGAGGTGATACAGTCATGCAGTCATTATTTTGGGACACTCCATTCCCATCAGTCCTTTGAGAAGAATCAAGACAAGTTATTGACAATATTATTGTGTAGTGGAATGCATTTTTATCACATTATTTGTACATACACTTTGTTTTCATCTTTTCCCAGGGTACTGACTGTATTCTTCCTTCCCTTTTGAAGATTTATATGTATAAAATGCCTGTGAGGGAGGACTTTCTGTCCTCGAGGGTCCCTGGAGAAGTGTGGTTAGTTTTCTTAGGATGTTACGTAGGAACTCATTTACTTATTTGCAGGAACCTCTCTCCTCAGTCAATCAAGCAATATTTGGCAGAAGGGTTACAGAAGGGCATATTAACAGATGCAACCTAATTTCTCAAATGTTGCTTCTGCTCTGTTCTCAGGGATAAAAACTACATCACACTGCACTAAAATATTTACTACTGTATTGTATGCTTTGACATAGATGTAGATTTTTTTATTTCTCTTTGGATAAATGGGATCTGTGTTCATTGTACTGTGACATTTCTTACTTCAAAAAAACCGTCATGTAAATAAACTATTCACGCATTCATGCTTCCATTTTTAATGTAATAGAAATGTGTTAATAAATTAAATTCTGAGGGAAAAACCTAACACCTACTGCACTTAGGATGCTGTGTTAGGACTAAATCTTATGTCCATTGCTGAGCTAATGTTAGATGGATGAACAGAGAGACTCTAGCTTACGTCACTGTTGGTGAGTGGCAGCACTCACTGACCCACTTATGGAATAAGAAAGTTCTGCTCTTAAGGGAGAGTTTTCCATAGGGTGTTGTATGAAAGACAAATCGGGTAGAAGAGTACCTACGTGGAGGTTACTATAGGGATTTTTCAATAAAAGTTTTCTAGTGAAAACTTGTGTTCTTCAAAGGAGGAAGTGCTAGGGGAGAAGCTAGTTCCTTCCATCCTGAAAGCAGTGTGTTGACTGGATCAGCAGGAGAGATTTGCTGCATATTCCAGTGCCAAAGGATGTCACTTTGGATGTTTGAGCTCTAGATCTCTGTTGTTTGGACTATTTAACACAAGCCATGAATAAGCCACTGGTAGTATAAAATTGAACTGTTCTGACAATGAATATCAAGAAAACTGCCTCATAAAGATCAGCCGTCTCACGGTTTCACTTATCTGAACATAATATCCCAATTTACATTCCAGTGAACTATTCAGGTGAGACTGGAATATTCCTGGAGACTGCCCTAGCTAGCAGGCAATCATGGGACATACAACTTTTTTGTGATTCTTGATATTTTTTTAAGTAGCATCTCTCCCCAGAATAGGACAAGCAGCTCAGTATTATCTTCTTCTCAGTGTGAGTAAATCATAAGATAGTTGGCTTGGGTTTTTTGTCTCCATTTTCTGTTTTTATTCATGAGTTAATCTTGTATTTTATACAACAGTTTTTCAGGTTAGAATTAAGATACTCATTAATAACTAGGTAGAATTAGAGGGAAATAAAACAAAGTGTCATCACAGTTGTCTGGTTTTCTTCCTGTTTCAAACTAGGCTGGCCATGTCTGTGGAGATAATATAGACGTAGTTGATGGACGTCCCACTGGTTCTGTGAGAATATCCTTTGGCTACATGTCTTCTTTTGAAGATGCACAGACTTTTTTGAATTTCATCATAGCCACCACACTCTCCAAATCAGACACCGAGATTCCTTTCCAGTCTGTTACAAAGATGACAACAGAGTCTGTTCCAGACGACCACTCTTCCTTGAACAATGCAGATAAATTGTCTCCAGTGCTGCAAATCTCAGTTGGAGATCTCGGAAATAATCTGTCTGTGACAAGGGCAACAGACAACTGGCAGCCACCGGAGACTGAGGCCGAAAGCATAAGGGCAGCTGTTTCTGAGACTGCAGTGCCAACGTGTAGGAAAGGTGGCAAGCCCATCACTGTTGCCAACATCTACCTCTATCCAATCAAATCATGCTCTGCATTTGAGGTATGTGTTTTGAATCATTCTGAAGTATTTATTCAGCTCTATGTCGTGGTTTTCCTTACCCCTCTCGGGCACGTGCATGCGATGCTGAGAAGCAGTGTGTGGGTACCCATGTTTCCTTTTTTCCAAACTTCTAGGATCAAGTCCTGCATGTTAGGGTATTTTGAAGGATTTTCAATTAGGCTGAAGTTACAAGGTGCAAATATGTTTTCTGCTCTCCCCTCGCCCACAACAGACAAATCTGCACATAATATACTGCCTTGAAGAAAATAGTTGGATTTGCAAAACTTGACTAAAATATAATCAAGTAATTAGTATGCTTTTACAGAATGACATGTGATTGACTTGTAGGCATTGATGGGTAGACAGCAGTTGAGAAATAACTTGATTAACATGTCATAATTGAGAGGCGGCTGATTTACATTACAAAGAAATGTTATCATTAAAAATACATTTGCAACAGAAATATGACATTTAAGTGTTGCCGCACTATTTGAAAGTTCACTCTTTGAAGATTTTAATTGCTTTTTTACCAAGTTAATAATATCATCACCTTAGCTGTGACTTCTTTTTTTTTTTTTTTTTTTTTAATAATGCATGATGAAATAGGTGTATGGCCCACACATGGCCTAGAATGTGACTCTGTTTAGTACCATACTGGGAAGTGATTTAATGAATGTCAATAACAGTATAACTTTGCCTATGAAAACTTACTGGTGTAAGCCCCTCTGTCACATCTGTGCGAAAATTGGGGTCAAATCCAGAGACAAATCCCCTGCATTCCAAATAGGGCTTCTCAGCTCATTTGATCACATCTATTTTTTATATTTTTTCTTAATGCAAAAAAAGATTGGGCAATTAAACACTGTCAAATGATCAACAAAACATCTGTATTTTTGAACTGAGTTTGACTTATGTCTTTAATTCAGAGGCGCAATCCTGAGCATTAAATGAGACCTGAACAAGCAATTTCCACCCCTTATTAACTTCCTACTAGATCAAACTGTTTAGAAAATCAAATTAATTACCCATTTCATTTGAAAATTTTTTAACCTTTGTTTAAATGTTGCAGTTTTTATAGCTGTATTACAGAAGCCCACTATAGGAGCTGCTGAAATATGTTGTAGCAGTATTCAGGGCCCTTTGGGGTTAAATTCTATTTTTAACATGCATGCTGGTGTTGTGAGATACATACCACAACATTCAGCACTAGGAAGGCTTTGAAGTGATTTTGCCCAGGAGCAGGTAAGATGTACCTCAGCATGAAAGAAAGCTTATGTTTCTCCACAGACTGAGCTAGATTTCTTCTCTTCAAACTCTATGAGGGGAAATGACTCCAAGTGGTAGATTCAGACAAACATAGTACTCCCTGACGGACAGAACTGCAGTTTTATATGGAGAAGGAAAATCGTCATGCCTCATGAATACTTCTTGTGCCAGGCATGTGTTAATGGGCTTAGAGGGAAAACAGGGTTCATCTTACCTCATCTTACACCTCTACAGTTAGATATTGTTGTGTAAGCAGTGAGAAATGGAGACCTGCTAATTCATTTTATCATAAAATAGGCATCTGCAGTAGGAAATATAAATTGTTCCTGGATATTTCTGTTTCTTTTCATCAACTACAAGAGGAATCCAAGGCAACTTGGATTATATAGATAATAGTAGCTGAGCTGTATAATTTAAACATAGATATTGCAACTACATTATGAAGTTTAATTTTGCAGGACTAGAGTAATTTTTGAAGTCTGTTTTGATTTTTTTTTTATGACAAAACAGCAGCCACATTAGAAGAGAGTAAGCTAAGCACTGTCAGAGCCTATATTACCAAAGGGTAATAGGCAATTAAATATATACTGGATTTAGTATATGGTACTGGAAGGGACTGGAAGTTCACTATAAATAGCACTCCCTTCATCTCGTCATTTTTTCAAAGGGTGTTACTTGTGCATTTCCACACAGTTCATAGAAGATACATGTGTGCATATGAAAGAACAGTGGAAGTTGATCTAACAGATATGCTGACAAAGGGCTTTCCCTGCACAGGAAGAGAAATCCAGGAGATGAAATCAAATGAGTATTTTGATTTTCATTTTATTTTTTGTAGTGAAGTAAATCCCCAAACAAAATGTGTTTTCTTTTGTGATCTTCTTCCTGTTCACGAGGCATTCATCATTTTTTTCTTGACAAAAGTCTGACTGGCACTTCTAGACCTGTCATACATTTCTAAGAAGCCTGTGAAAGATCTGTCAATCTTATTGTCTGCCTATTGAAGACGTAAAAATGCCAACTTGCAGATCCCCATTTGTAAAATGAGCTTTAAAACTCAGTTAATCCCATTCTAAATCACTCAGTGGCTTAGTCACTTCCCAATGGGTATGACTAGAATAGAAAGCCATGGCTGCCAGAACAGACACCATTGCTAATTGCAGAGTGCACCAACCACCACCATACATATATATACACAGACATATGTATGTATATAAGTATGTATACGTATATATGTATATATATGTGTGTATATGTGTATGCATATGTACACACACTATACATATAATTCTATATATATATCATTACTGCATCTTCAGCCTGTATCACCTTGAAACAGGAGAACAACCTATGCCACCTGCACTGGAGTTGGAAACAAGATGTGCTCAAGAAACCTTGTCATAGTTAAATGGAATCAAATCCTGAAAATGATTTTGCCTTCTAAAATAATGATTATACCAGAATCTTTAGGCTTTATCTTGAAAAGACTGAATTGTATGCAAAACAACTCCTTTGCCATTCGCTTAGTCATCTTTGTCATACAGACTTCACACTTAGCATTATATTATCCCCTTACTTTAATAAACTCAAAAACTTCTGAAGTAATAATCATGTAACTTGTAGTTTCCTTAGTCTTTGATTACAATTCAAGAATTGAAATTCAGTTTCATGTTTTAAATCTAAAATAGTTTTACATGCTTTGTCGTCATTAGAAATTTAGAACAGTATTTTCAATTTGATCTCCATTTTTATCAGTTATAGGGTAACTAAGATAGCTGATGTAAAAAGATGAAAGTGACTTAAGTACTGGGCTGTAATAAATCCATTCATCTTGAGATACTTTGATACTTGAGATTGGAAGCTCATGAATTTGTAGGTTCAAGTGCAGGCCTCTAGCTGGGAGGTCAGACCTTTAGCATATGTAGTAAAAAGGCTTTATTGTAACTACACAATCATTTGCATTTTCCTAAAATAATATGTACACTGGAAAGTTCCAGCTAACCACGTGTACAGGACCAAGCCCATCTGCCAGAGATCTGCCCACTGACTTGCTGGTTGCAGGACAGATGATTAGTGGCAGAAGAACAAACTTGAGGAGGATATGAGTACAAACTCACAGCTGTTTGATCTCCTCTTTAGTTACATAATCTCCTCCTCTCCTAAACTCTGATTTCTCTGTTCTAGTCTAAGTTATTTAGTATTAGAGGTACTTGACCTCCAGAGAAAATGAGAGTTCAGAGTGCTTTGGCAACTGGGAGAATGAAGCTTGGCATGAAGACCATCATCTCACTGCAGGTCGGATAGTTCCTGCAGCATTTTATGGTGTTCCTGGCCATGGGACGGTCTCTGTTCAGTGTGTTCCATGGATTTTGTACACATGGCACAGGAAGCAGAGAGCAGAATATTCTAACTCAACTTCTTAAGTATGTTTTCTTTTCCCTACAATTATTATATTAAATCGAGAGAAACACAGGAGTAAACTCTATCCCAGATGACTTTCTTCTACTTTTCCAACATAAAAATGTGTTTTAAACATGCATTTTTAAACATGAACATCTTTCATGTCGATGAATTTTGCATAATTATATAATGTAATGTGCCTAGTGAAAGAGGTTGGGACTTTAAACATTAATAACTTTATTATTCTCGCAGTAGATTTCAGAGTATAAAAAAAAAAAAAATTGCATCTCAACAGAGAAGATAAATTAGCTTTTAATTTAAAATACAATGCAAATTCCTGGTGATCAGTGGATAAATTATATGTAAGACCACTAACATTTTTAAACTTACATAATTTAAAACCTATTCAGTGATTCCTTTAATGTGTTCAAAACTGTTCTAGCCTTCATGATGACATTACTATGAACTAAAGGAGCAATGCAGCCCAAAATGTTTTAAGGAAAAATCTGAAATAAACAAACAAACAACTTTTTTTGCAGTGGATATTTTTATTTTACAATAAGAAAAATGGACTAAAGCAGATAGTACAATAGCAAGTACTGGCTGTACTGTGCAATGATCCTTGCTTGTGACAGGTAGGCGTCCTTATATGAAATGATGCTATGATGAATCATCATCTGCCATGCTAGGAATGAAGTAAAATCATGATCTCCCTGCTTTCTTTCTGTCCTTCCCCTTTTAATTTGTTTCAGTAGTCAGAGACGGCCAGATAACTTCAGGGAATCGCATTAGAAGATATATAATACAATATTGCTTACTGTCACATATACTAACCTGCTTCATTTTGCTTCGCAGTAAGTTTCATTTATTGCTTTCCTGCACGGTACTGGTTGCCTGAATATAAGTATTCAATGGCATTTGAGTGCCCTGCCTGTCCTTCTGCTTCTGATCTTAGTGTAATGTGGCTTGTCTTTGCAGCTTGTATCATATCTGCTGGCCCTCAGCAGAAAACTCAGGCATGGTCAGAGGGAGCCAAGTTGAACCACTCTTCTTGTGTCAGATGAAAGCAGAGCATGCAGATTCTGTTTGAACTTCTCTATTCAGTTGCTTGTAGTTATTTGACAGTCCCTTCAGCCTCTTTGAAATGGCAGGAGATGGTCTGCATAGGTTTCAAGCCTAAGTGCTAAGAACAGAAAGGAATATGTTCTTCCACACTCATCTCCAGTGTCAATATTCACAACAAACAAGCTCTGACTGTTTAGAACCATCTGCAACTCTCCATCCAAGGCAGGGCACACTTATATTGCTGTTACAGTTGAGATTCTGGAAATGTGCAATACAGGAAGCTGAAAAGTGGAGAGGGAGTACAGCACTTGTGAGTGTGCGGGAAACATCCAGGAGAGGTCAGGAGCTCACTGCAGGGCATGAGTGTGTGACTGCAATGGCGAGTACCCAGAGCAGGGGGGAAAATCGTTATGGTCTGCACCTTGGGGTGAAACATAGAATTAGCTACCATTTTTTGGACCTGTCAGAGGTACTTACAGTGGAAAGTGTTAATTATTTTGAAATATTGGCTCTCTAGTTAGCTGGGCTTACCCTTTAATGCCTGTCAGCACATAAAAGGTAGCTGAATCTCTGATTAAAGAGAGAATGTTTTGCTTTGCTCATAAAACCTCTTGCCTTCAGTGAAGGGTAAGCAAACACTTCAGCTATTTCTTGAATAAGATTACTGTCCTGACGTGGAACCAAAACAGCTGAATGTTACAACAGGGAACTATGAACCTTTGTGCTGTTTTTCTTTTTTTTTCTTTTTTTTTTTTTTAGTTTATTCTGTTCTTTATATCTTGTAAATTCTGCAAATCCTGTAATTCTGTTGGATTCATGGGAGAATTTATTACCAATTAGTGATCTTCTGTTTTGGAAGGGAGATTTTTTTAGCAGGAAATTCTTGCAGCTCTCAGGTGATCACCAGCTGTTCAAATGCATTTTGTAGTCCAATTATATAGGATAGCCAAAAATACTGTTCTTTCCAAAGAATAATTTCCAATAAGAACAAAGGTCTGTTCTTCAGCTGATATTGCAGTCTTTGGGCTATGATTCCTGTGCTAAAAAGACAGGGCAAAGGATGACATAACTTAGGTGCTGTCAGTTTGAGGTGCTTGGACAATGTGGTTTCGGATGACACTGTCAGACATAAAATCTCTCTTTATCATTGATTTTTCCATTCATGTTTGCTTTAAAAAACTGCCAAATAATATTATAAATCAAATAGATTGATAAAGCACATTTCTTATTTTTTCCCCATGTATTTTCTGTATTGAACGTAATTGGTAGCACTGTGGCCAAGTTATTTAGACTTCAGATTTGATACTTTAAGTTTTCAGTACTAGAGTGCCTGCCCTCAGTTTTCTTGAGTCAGGTTGTCAGTGTCAAGCTACTGCTGTAGGCTTCTATGAAAACCAGAAAAGTTTATAAGAATAAGATATTTCAGGTTCTGTGGAGTTTTGGATAGAACACATGATAAACAAAAATGTGATTTTTAATTAATCTAACCAGTGCTTCCAGCCATGGTTTTCTTCAGAGTATCAGGCTGTACTTGACATATCTTTTACTAAGTAATTTTTGCTAAAAGAGAAAAGCATATGTGAGCTGAAGAATATGTCTAAATGGCCAGCTATATATTAAAAGACTGGTATTAATATTTTAACATTCTGGAGGAGAAAGCAGATATTAATATGACCCAAAGGCATTAATAAAACTGCTCTCTTTTTGGATTTCAAGATTACCATCTGTGTAGTATCAGAAACAGATGTTCTTTTTACCAGAAAAAATGTAAGCGAAAGCAAGGACAATATGCTTGTATGGGCTATCGGATGTAAAGAATGTTATAGAAGTGATGGAAGAACAGATAGCAAAGAAGTTGATGCGTTTTGTTGTAAGGGGATCTGGAAAAGCTATTCCCAGCCAAACCAGAAGCTTCAGTGATGGAGGTTTCCTCAAACTGATTCACTGAAAAGTGGTTCCTGGTTTATGAAAAACAAGATTTTTCAGATTTTTGAGTTTCACATTTTTCTTGCTTTCTCTTTGTTTGGTTTTGTATTAATCTATAAAACTCCTGTGAAATGTCTGTGCTTTTTAAGTTAAATGAAAATTGTTGAATGGATGAGTATAAAGCTGAAAACAATTTTCAGAGTGTTCTGGAGATTGTTTATTCTTATAGCTATGTTAAATGAAGGTGTACAATTATATGTAGCAAATTAGAGTAATTTGATTTTGTTTTGCCAGCTTTGTGCAGTGGTATCTTTAATTTGCAGTTAAGGTTTCTCTTAGAAGAGGCTGACATTGGCTTGCTCAAGTTTTTCTAATTTCAATGTTTTGTTAATGGATGCTTTTCTCTCTCTTTTCAGCATGAATGCATTAATGCAGCCAACATTTTCTAAACCTTTGTATCCCCTCTTGGTGCTTTCCCAGGTTACAGAATGGCCAGTAGGAAACCAAGGTTTGTTGTACGACCGAAACTGGATGGTTGTAAACCAGAATGGAGTCTGCATGACTCAGAAGCAGGAGCCAAGATTGTGTCTTGTAAATCCCTCAATTGATCTGAAGCAAAAAATTATGGTCATTCAGGCAGAAGGTTAGAAAGCAATATTCTTTTCTCCCCTTCTTTATTGGCATGCACCCACCAAACTACTGAATGCCACGCATGCTTACTGACTTCAGGGAAAAGTTCTGTGCCAACTGTGGGCAATAAAAGACCAAGCTGTAATATATAGCCAGGAGGGGTGGGGGCGGGGGGTGGTCCTAAATTGTTGTTGGGGTGGGCAGAGAGTAGACGGTGATTCCTTAAGTGCAATCATAAAGTGGATGCTCCAGGTTGGAGAAAGGAACAGATAGATGTGGAAATTTACCGACCAGTGTACCTTTCCACATCATGAAGTCCAATAGCCTGAAGGGACTGTTACTCCTGCAAAGGTAAAGAAATAGTATAGAAGTCTAACATTAAACACACTGGCCAAAGACCTTACCATTTTATATCTCTCTTCCTCCTTCCATCTGTGGGATTAGACAGGTAGAGTCCAGTGGAAGTTAGTATGAATTAAAATAAGGACCAGACATTATTTAGCTCAGTTAAATACTTGCACTAGCAGGCAAATATTTCGTGATGTTTGAGCTTCTTGGGATTTATCAGAACACTTTTTATTCTCTGCTGAGGGAAAAAAAAAAAACAAAAAACAAACATCTATAAAGTGTTACAGAAAGCCCTTTGCTACTTGGGGGTGAAAATAATTTATTTTGCTAACAGTGACATTGGCACAGAACACTGGAATAGCTTTGTATTCCACAAAAGTCATTATTAGTGCTGAGTTTGCATGTGTCTGAATAGTGTTCATCATTTGCCTGGGGTCTAACATTTACTCAGCCTGTATGTCTTAACCATTAATAATATATGTGACCACATTTTCAGCAGTTACAGCAAAACAAGGGAACCTATCTTCAGATTTTTCAGCCTTTATTAGAAACCCATATGAGTGGATGGTCTACTTTCTGTTTAAACCTTACAGTTGCTATCCTCTCCAGCTGTCTGAGCACCCTCCATAGCATTAAATCTGACCAGTTGGTTCCTTTTCTCTGAAAAAGGTTTCTCAAATTTACATTTGGATACTTCTACTAATCATGTGCTATTGTGTGTATTTCTGATCCCAAACACAATTTACTCTTTTCTTAGGGATTCAGGGCTTGCTCCCTGGCACACAGACACTGCTTCTTTCTACTCTTCCCTCTAATATTTCCTTGAAAAGGTATCATTAATTCATTTCAATTCTATGTGAAGCACCTTGCACCTCAAATTTTTGTAATACAGCTGCATAGACAGCCTTCTACCGCCACGTTTAAATTATAAAGTGCTTCAGAATTAGTTATTTCTAGAAATTCAGTTCCTTACCATCTCTCTTCCTTTCTACACATACTTCTTGCTTGTAGACACAGTATGATGTCTTGTCCAAACTTTCTCCATTTCTGCTTCACATTCAGTTCAGTTCAGCTCTGTTGGGCCTTTTGATTGCTTCATTCTGCTCTTCTAAGTCTGTCCTTCATTTTTAACTTGCTAGTATTGTTCAGACAAGTGCATATCCATTTGTATGTTCACCTGTCAATAACACCTGCACTTCAGGGAGTCAGGAAGAAGTTTTCTTAGACAAAAATGACAGTCAAGACACGCATTTCTCACTGAGATTTACAATCTCTTGCCATAGTTAGGGCCAGGGTGAAATTCACCTTTAAATAATACATTTTACTTTGTGTCAGATTTGGAGTTTTCACTGTCAGTTGCCTTCTTTCTGATGAAAGTGAGAACCATTTCCACATAGAAGTGATTGTCCAAGTCTATGGACCATTCTTCCAACAAAAAGTAATTGATCAGATCTCCAGTGTGCTCTAACATGGCTTTTATTTATAGTCTGCTTTGGTACAGCCAGTGTGTAAGAGCAGAGTCATTTTATTCTTTGTAGAATGACTCTAGATACCAAAATCCTAGCCCATGAGGTGGCCTGGGCCCTCTTTTATAATAGTCCTGCTGGTTTTTACTCTCGTGGTGTTCTTGCAACCTGCAGCACTTTTTTAATGCTTGACAGTGAGATAATGGCTCTCTTTTCCTTGGGGAGTCTATTCCAGAGGTTACTGCTCCTAAGATAGCACAGTGATGGGAGAATATACAAACCAGCAGGGTAAGACTAACCAGATAAATCTGGAGGAAGTTGTTTCAATATTTATTTGGGATTTTTTCCTCTGACCTGCAGTCTAAATGTGTTATTTGTTTGTTGGAGTTAAGTTTTTAATTTTGTATTTTATCCCTTCCCATATGTGGGTTAGTGTCATTTCTCCCATTTAAAATAATTTTGTGGCAGACAGCTTTAATAAGTTGACTCTTTCCTTGAAAATCACATGTTAATCACTGCTGCTTTTGCCACCACTCTCACCAGCCTGTCAGTAGTTTGTGGCTAATTTAGGACCTGAAGCTGAATACAGCATGTGAAGCTGGAGCAGTGCAATAGAACGGAGCCAGGCCGAGTGTTCTGCAGCTCAGAGCCTTCACTGGCCTGTGTCGGTGGCTAATTTTATTTCAGATTTGTAGCACTTAGCCTGCCGACTAACGACCACCTCCAGGTCTCTTCCAGATTTGCTGCTTTGTGAGTTATTTCTCCCATGGAATGCCTCCTACCCAAACTGCCTTTCCTCAGCTACAGCAGCATGCATCTTTCCAACACGAGTTTCCTCTGTGTCTCCTCTGCCTGCCCTCACAGTCCCTGTGCAGAGTTTCTCTGTTCTCATTTACCGAATCCCCTTACTCCAGTGCCTGTGAAAACCCGACGGCTCCCAGCTGACTGGGTGACAACTGCAGCCAAGCCAGCTGCCTCCCTCCTGCTCCTCTGCAAGGAGGCTGTAACCACTCTGTTTTCTCTGCCAGTTTCGCTGCTGTCATCTGCGCTTTTCTCACTGTGAGAGCAGGCTCTGGCACACATCTCCATCTAGAGCGTGCTTTAGCTGTCTGGAGGTGTCTCTCTCCAACAGTGAGAGCCTAAGGCAACTGTGCTGCTGGAATAGGTGCCTCTGGTAAGTGCCTAAAGACAAGTGGGTCAAATCCCATGTAGCTCAAGTATGCTGCCTTTTTTAAGAACATTTTACTGTTACACTATTAGATTATGGTGAAGACTTTATCTGTGTCACTTTTAAAACATAATGAGTCTGTTCTCTCACTCCCTACAGGCACATGCTTTCCTTTCCCTCTAGAACTTTTCATTAATGGAAAATTTGTTTATGGCTATTTTATTTTAATATGGTTTAATATTCTCTTAATATTCGTCTTCTCTGTCCAAGAAAATAAAATTGTCAGCATGATTTAGTGTGACAGTAACTACATTAATACCTTTTGCTGAATCCTCTATGTGCTGAGACACCGTTTCAGTGACTTTCTTTAACCCCTGCATGTTGGGTATCTCTGTAACCCATCTAACAACCAGGCTTGGATGAGCAGACTGGCTGTCTGACTGACCCAGCTGTGCAATCCTACCCCCACTGTGGGTAGCAAGCACAGCAGAGTGCGGCTCTACCCAAGGCTAAAATTGCCTGAAGGCTTAGGATCTTTCCCTGGCATGCCTGCAGAATTAGTTGGCTTGCATGGTAGCTGAAGAACTCCAGGTGTTTTCCTGATACCTGAGGAAGGGGGTAAGTGAGAGCAGAGGGAGTGGAAGGACTTGTGCCTAGTCTCTCACTGACTGTACTCTTATTCAGTAGAGTGAGTGAGATTTTAATTTTGAGAAAATGCATTTATTAATTTTTTTCAGAATTATTTTCTTAGGCTGTGTGGTTTTTAACAAGCGTTTCCTATTTTTTTATGTGAAGATTGTAACAAACCCTTGCTACAACAGAACCTGATTTGAAAATCAGTGTACCTAACTCTGAATCAACCCCCCTGGAACAAAAGAACTTCTTGTACCTCAACTGAACTTATTAGTGGTTAGGCTCCCAGTAACTGAAAAGGTGGGCAGGAACAAGTGCCTTTATTTCCAGAAGTCATATTACTTGAGTGGAAATCAAGGGAAGTGTTTTTGTCCTGCTCCATCAAATACATGGGAGCACAGATTACACTGGGTTTGTTCCTGACCTACACAAAAGTCAGCGAAACAGAATTTGACTGAGAATGCATTTCTGTAAAAGACTAATTTCTCTCTTTCCATTTTAGCTAACAGTCAGCATTACTCTGGCAAGTTGGGCCTTAGTTTGCCACTGCACAGTGTGAGAAGTTTTGAGTGTTTAGGAGGCCCTTTAAAATATTGAAGTAGAAAGATGCTAGCAAAACTGAGCAACTAATTACAGTTTATGGAGTTTATTGTGCCTTCTAATAGTCATGTGTTACTGCCAATAAAAATAATGGGAATTAAGCACATACACTGATGAAAGAATATACATGAATAGTTTATATTTGAGTCTATTGAAATAATAGACTTCTGATTTTTCTCATTGTCTGAAAATAGGAGCTATAAAGATAAGAATATTTTTTAATATTAATACTGTGAGCACATCTGTGAATTTTATTATCAAGCAAATGACCATGGAGAATGACAGCTTTTACATTTTAGTAACTGGCAATATTCTACTTTATTTTTTTGCCTTAAGATAGAATAAAATTGCAATTAACAATGTTTAACTGACCTAAACATCACTGTAAAATGTGTACTGTTCTATAAAAATGTAACACACTTGCTGGTGTATGACAGCAGGGCTTTTGAAAACCCTGAAATTCTGTTTTAAGAAATCTTGTAAGCATGCCTTTCTCAGAAAGTATTTTTAAAAGTTATAACAGCTAAGGGTGCATACAGGATGAAAGCTTTCAAACTCATCTTTTCCAGTTTGAATGGAATTAGTATAATTTGAAAAGAACAATACTAATGTTTAATTGTTTCAAAGTACAAGAGCATTAGTTCTACTTGATAAAATGATAACACCGGCTTCTTTTTCAGGTTGTTGCAGCCTAGTTCAAAGCATTTATTACATGTTTTATTTTCCTAAATGACCCTAACTTTTCCCCCTTTGTCTTATGAAGTATATAACGTTATTAACTAAAGAAGTAGACTGCATTCTCTTTTATGTAAAATATGCATGGAACAGAGTGGATAGTTGTGCTATAGTGAATATGAACTGTGTTTCATTACTCTTCAGAAGGAAATAAAACAACTTGATTTCACCATGTCACAGAGCTGGTAGAGCTTTATTCTTATTTTTTTTACAATAGCGTAAACAGGAAGTAGTGAGGAAAATCAAAATGTGCAAAAAAAAAATGAGGGGTCAGGGTCTTTGGTGGTATATGTGGCAGCATAATGGAAAAGCTGGATTAATTGCAGCCACTCAGAAAAACCCTTTGTTCTTTATTTAAGATTATTGGTTTCAATTAACACAGAGAAAAATAATACAGCTTCTAGTAAACTACAGTACCCTTTCCATCTCTTTGGCTCATTCTGTTCAAGATAAGTAAAATGTACAAGACGTTGTTAACGTAGGTCATTACCAGGGATTCCTCAGCTGGTTTAAACTTGGAGATTAATAGATGGGAATAATTCTCTCATTAGCAGTTTCCATACATTTTGTTTTTAAATTATTGTAGTTTTATGGCACATTATATTTCTTTACTTGAACAGACTGTGCTTTTTCTTTTTCCTCTTCCCCTTTTCTCCATCTTTCATCTTTCAGATCACTCAATCCCACTACTCCAAAAAAACTCAACTCAACAGTATTAAGTCATCTCCTGACTTGCTAGAGGGTCCACATCAGTGAAAACTCATTCTTTCAACAGAAGCTGTGGCTGAGGCAGTAATTTTGTGCCAGCTTTGTTGCTGGAGATAAACAGAAAATGAATTTACTCAAAGCTGAAATTATATATTCCTTAATATGGTTTGAGTACCAAGGTCATTTGTAGCCTTTACACTTTGCTTTATCATTTGGAGCCACCTGCAGGCAAAGAATATAATTCTATCATAAAGAAAGGATTTTTTGATTTGCTGTTTATGATGCTGCTGTGACTGTGAGCAAGGGCAAAAATTAGAACTTTTTTCATTGCCCCACAATTTTTCATAAAAGTTTTATTTAAATATGGCTTGTTCTCTGCCCGTATAGGCATGGACCCAATATCTGTATCGCTAGAAGACAAGAGTGGAAAAGAGGCTGTGATCTGTGAGAGTAAAGTCTGTTCACACAGGTAAGTGAAGCAGAGAGGTATTGAAGCTGAAAATCACTGTAGTGACACTCAGGACATGAACAGGTGGACACACAGGGGCAGAAGTCCTTAAAAAAAAGGCAGGGAGGTGGAAAGCAATGTCTTAGTGGACTAGGAGAAGATGTTTAAATAGGTAATTTGGCATGCCCAGCATGTCTGATAGAAAAATGAAAAAGAGTAGGACGAACAATATGATAAACTGACTTAACACTCACTTGAATGAGAGCGATCTTTTTTTTCACTTTCTCCAAGCATGAGAAAATGTCAGCTGGGTGTGTCAGCAGGACTTGAATTCAGTTCCCTCATTCAGTAATAATGATGTTGGCAACTTTACCTATTTCATGCCGCATGGATTCAAAATTGCTAGAACTTTCTGAAGTTATAAACAGCTTTCCATATTTATAAACCTTTTTGATTTCGTTTTGACCACCCATGTTGATCAGTGTTCCCTTAATAATCTTGGGATGATTGCAGGTGTGTATGTTAAATAACATTAATTATAATCGAGAGACATACAACTGCAGTGAAATATAACATTATGAATAAATTTATTTCCTATCTGTGTACCTAAGTGTTTATCCATCACGTTTTCTAAGAACTTCCCCTAGGCTCATTAAGATTTCTGAGTGGCAGTGTATCAAGTGCCTTCCTAAAATACATTTGCATTATCTACTATGTTTCTTTTCAATGAGTCTCTTGGCAACTCCAGCTAAAAGAGCCACTTAAAGATTTATGTCTTCCTTTAACCAAGGTATACTAATTCTTTGTAACCCTCTACATTTGCTTCTCTGAGAGTAACACATAAACAAACCAGCAGACCTGGCATTTTCCCCATGGAGCCATGCAGAAAATGATCTTCTCCTTCTTTTCTACTAACTATTCAGATGATAAAGAGCATCTTTTTCTCAGAAGTGTATTTTCCTCAGGTAGTGGAATTCACCCAAGAGTCATTTGTTTTAACCATCTGTCCCACTTCCCTTAGTGTTGACTCATCCCTAGCCTCCCCATGGTAAGCTCATCTATTACAGGCTGTAAAATAGCCTAGGTTATCTTCCTGTCTGTGTGCAGAAAATTTGCTGCCATACTATTTATTGTAGCTTCTATTTCATGTAACTGACTGTCATTTTTATTATAGCAAATCAGAAATTTTCATGGAAAACTGCTTAGAGTTCTGAGGAGGATGACAAGGACAGAATCATAAAAAGGGGATATGCAAGGCAAATTGCACAGAGTAGATTATGATTAACAAATAAGTAAACAGGAAGTAGGGCAGAATGAGTGGACAGTGTTGATGAGGTTCAGAAACTACTCAGACATCCAACAGCACTTGATGCCTCGTTCCAGTGTTTCAGCAGGGGAGCCTCTGGGGCCAAAAAATTGAGAAAAGCAGTGCTTTGCAATAGGACAAGAAGTGATTTATGGTCTGGGGTCTTTTCTGCAAAGTGTCTGAGGTGAGCAGTGGTACCAAAAGTCTTTGTTATAAGCCTTTTATTTGAAAGAAACCTGTAGTGAAGACATTTTTCGTTTATTAATTCTGCACTCTGATGCTGTGATTTCATCCAGTTCTGTAGGCTTACTCTGAATTTAGATTGAGATACCTGAGAAAAGTACATGATGTAGAAACTGCAAGCAGTCATGTGAGGAAGTTTAATTTCACAGCAGCCACAAAAGTTTAATGAGCTCAAATTTCCCTTCTGAAGCAGTTCATCAGTGTTAGCCTTCATCTCAGCAGGGGTTGTCCATCAGCAGGTGCTGCTCACATCAGAGTGCCATGCGTTCTGGTATAAGATCTAACAGTGGACAGATGCAAGCAGAAGTTAGTGTTGTTAAGATTATTGATGTTGTAGAAGCTCAAGGTTGCTGCTCTACTGAAATAGTCAGGGACACAACCCTCTCTTTGACAGGCTGCAATATCAGAGAGATCAGGGAAGGGTATCAGTAGTAGAAGAAGACAAAGGTGTAGCTAAGAACAAGGTGAACTGAGCCCATTGTGTGTATTATATCCCTTGGAATCAATATTCAGACTTCATCTGTCCTTGTTTCTTGTTCTATAAATTGCCCTGCTAGAGGGACCAGCTGTAATGCACTGAAGCTAAATGACATAACAGAAAGATGAGAGGGGAACTCAAGGCAAACAGCAAGCCAAATCTGAGAGAAATAGGACCTCCTTTATAAATTGCCTGACATGTGCCAAATGAAATGTAATACTGACAGATGTAAAGTTATACTCCGCAAAATAAACACAAGAAGAAAACAAGTGGAATTGAGCTACAACAGAATGACTTTGACTAAGACCTTGAAGAGATGATGGTACATGCTCCAAAAATGGTCTGACAATAAGGGAAAGCAATTTAAAAACACAGGAGTCTTGGGTTACAAAAAACCCACAGTGACATTTGATGAAAAAACAAGAATGGTGGGAGTCTCTAACTCAGCCACTGTTACTCAAAATGGTAGGTATAAAATTATGGGCAAAATTATGTTCCTGATTTATACAGTATTAATCCCCAACAGGCTACTAGAGGCAATTGGCTTAGGAGAGATTTTAAACACCCCTAGCATCTCTATTAGGGTGGGTAAAAAAATACTTGGGGAATTTTTTTCACCTATACTGTTACCATAGAACCTTCATGTCTTTTCATTTAGCAGCCATCTTGCTAACACACTGACTGGCAAGTACACAAGAACCACTCATTTCAGACTGTGAAATCTCATGTGAGCATTCATCTTTTAGCCTCTTTCTCAGCAAAGTGCCCGTATGTCTAAGTACCAGAGTACCATTTCCATTCTAGGACATCACTGGATAGATGCAGCTGTGGGTGACATCTGTCCAGTCTCAGAGTGGGGAAAGACACAGAACTACACCATAAATCAAAATTCAGAACAAGTACTGAAGATATACCTGATCCCTGCAGTATTATAAAATCTCTTCAATTTCACTTGTGCTGGGTTTCCACCAGCGTAATTCAGTTGAACCTTACAAAGCATTTCGTAAAGCCAAGCTACTTCCTCTCTCAATCCTGTGGCTCAGCATCTTTTGCTGTGAGTAGCTGTTTTCTTGTTTCACAGAGCAGTTGGTCTCCACGCAGATCAACTTCTTTGACTGGGTAGGACAACAAGGCGAGCATAGGACCACAGCTACTTCACTTTCCCTGCTACAAGACTCCTCCCTAGATCAGCATTAGAATTTGCATTCCTCTTACCTGCTTATGTGATTTTAAAGGTAGGTATCAGTCAAATCTCTTTTCGTAGTCAATAGAGTTGAACACTTCCACAGTGAGAGCCATCCCATCCTGAGGTCTAATATAGATAGGAACTACTCACTTCTTTCCATTATCTGTGAGAGGAACCAAGACAACTAACTTAAACTAGATGCCTGGATTTTGGAAGATTGACAAAAAGTTTGCTCAGGGCTGAGGAATCTAATGTCAAATAGGATCACTTCCCAGTGTCTGATCTGTGGCCTCCTTGGACTGAGTGAGGTGATCTCAAAATCCCTCTAGGAAAGATTATATCCAAGTAAAGAAGACAATTCTATTGCCAGCCTTGCATAGCTCACTAGACATTTTACAAGTAATGAAAATCATCTTTAGATAGAGAAATACTTGGGCTCTGTTAGTGGAACCGTGCTTCAGTGTGGAATGTCCATACTAACATGATTTAAATTAGGGAAGTAACATCATTGTACCTAATGGGATCACTAAAAATTACATATAGTGGATCAGTCTTAAGTTCAACTCAGATCACTCCTCTCTGCTTTAGTAAAAAGCACAAACCAGAGTGTGACTTTTTCATAATACTGTATTGTAATATTGTTGTATGGGCTAGTACTTACTGTACTTCAGAGCCAGTGTCTTGAGCTTTATGATTATTTAATGCTTTATTTCACAGTAATTTTCCATAGAAAACTAAATTAGATCTCATGAATGTTAACTTCAAGAGTAACAGAGGAAAGCTGAGGAAATTGGGGAGATAAAGTCATGCAGAACTTCACATCAGACATTCATCAGACATTACAGATTCTGTATTTTATATTGAAAGAAGCAGAATAAACATCTTTCCAATTTGCCTTCTGTTTTGCAAATTTCTGTTTGGGCAATCAAATTTGAAGTCCCGCTTTTCTCATAATAGGGTAAAAACATATGACTGTGGAGAAAGAATTGCTGACTGGTTCTCTGTGTTTCTTGGTCGTCCATGTCGCTTGATAAGACAAAGTTCAGACATGAAAAGCAAGTCACATCAGAAAAACACAAAAGGTATGTTGTCATTCTTAAAAATATTTATGATTCCTCACGCAAACATCAGACTCATGGACTTCATACTAAGTATATAACTACCCTGATAAAGGCTGAAAGAATCATCCAATATTGAGCTAGTAGGTACATTTCTAATCAAACTGACTTTTTGCTGCACTTCTACTTCTTAAATTTGGTGAAAATGTAGAGATACACCAATCTCTGGGGTTTTTTTTTATTATCATGACCATGATTTTGTATGGAAACTCAGTGATCATTTTGAAAAATTATCATGAACAACCTAAGAATCAAAGAATTTCTTCAGAGACTAAATTTCATTACAAAAATAGTTGAAAGAGCATTGAAATTGAAAATCCATAGATATTGCTCTTGTAAATTGTTTTACGAATTTGATAAAACCTCAGCTCTATCTTATCATTGCATCATTGTCATTTACAGGTTTGAGATGATTCTTGGGATGTTTCCTTAGTGTCTGGAACCAAATAAATAAATTTTTAATGAGAATGAGTTAGAGGTCAAAGAAAAGATGGGGTGAAATTACTAATTTTAATTACAATTTTAGAATGTTGGATTGATTTTTTTTTAGGTCTGTCATCTGCTACAAACATCTCACTCTCTCTTGTGAATGAAGCACAATACCTCCTGATAAATGTAGCAAGCATTCTGCAGCTGAAGGAACACATTTCTGCAAGGTAAGGCCCTCCTGTCTCCAAATTTCTCTGAGTGATCTCCAATTCTAGAATCTTTTCTTAAGATGCCAATATAGCTCTTCTTTCTGGAAATTTAGAGATAGTTACCTTTCAATGTTCAACAAATATATAGCTACTAAACTTCTCTAAATACTAATTCTTCTATGACTCCTGAAAATTTGGATTAGATGCATGAACATAATCTGTCTACCAGTCATCTTTAGGAAAACGTAAACGAAATTTTTGTCAAATGATTTGGTGGCAAGAGATTACTTGGAACCAGTCAGTTTTTATTTGTCAGAACAAGGATAAATAGGTTTTCTCAGCATGAATAAACCAGCAGGTAAAAATACAAAATCTAATGAGTGGCTGAATTATTTCCTTCTTCTAAGAATGATTAAGATTTAGAGTAAACATGCAACAACAGATACACTTTAAAACTACTTTAAAGATTGGAATAATTTAATTTCTTAATTGAATTTGGCTTCACTTATACAAAAGTGGGGGATAGAAGCAGCAAATGAAACACTGAGTCAGCCCACAGTTCAAAGAGAACAAAACCACTGCCAACCAAATTTTCATACACTGACAATAAGAAATTGTTGTTTCTTGACTATAACTAGGACAGGTTCAAATTCTACAGAAAATCTTCCCTCAAGGCCTCCATCACAGTTGTGCATCCCACAGCACCATTTTGTCCCTGAGCCCCCTTTTCCTGTCTAACAAAACTTCCCTCACTCTTCTTGGAGTCATCTTACCTCCTCTTAGTCACCCACCAAACATACCTGCTGCATTGAAATTCCTGGTTTGAGTAGAGAAGGAATATAAATATAAATATAAATATGTGGGTTTATTTTTGTTTAGTGGAAAGTTGCTAATTTTCATAAAACCATTTCAATTTTCAAGTAAGTTTTCATAATTTCTCTTTCTGTCTGCTGTAAGTAAAAATGAATCTTCTGGGTTGCTCTTGGCACTTGAGAGGTGATCTAAAACAGAAACAGTGATTGAATTAGAAATTAGAATGTATCATACTCTTGGAGAGCTACATGTACATGCAGACATTAGTCTCCCTGGTATTTCCATTACTGATCACCTCCATGAAAATCCCCATGGCTTGGCCTATATGCTCAAATGTTCTTTTTAGAAATATGCCCCTGTAGATAAAAATATTCGTTTTAAAGTTAGCCTGTTAAATATAGGTAATGCATTCTTCATTGCAGAGCCCAGACTGCTGTGAAAAGTCTAAAGTACCTAGCCTGACTTTGGCAAATTACACTGACTTTCAAAACAGATCCTTGTTGAGATCTGTAGGATGAAGGTACCTGTCCCTCCATCCAACCAATGCATGTTTTGAGGGAGGACAAATAATGGGAATTAACTTAGATACATGTTGCCAAGTAATTATAAACAGTTCTGAGGGGTGGGGGTAGGTACAAGAGAGATGATAGGTGTTCTGGAAGTGAACATGAGCAGGTTGAAGGCAGCAAGACTAGGAGTAGGGGCATTTCAGTCTTTGAGTTCAGCAGCAAGGGATGAATTAATAGAAACTTGAAGTAGGTTTCAGCAGCTGACTCAGGACACTGCAGGCCCAGCTCTGAGGTTACTGGGGTTTTTGATGCCCCCACCAGCACAGGCTGGGGTGGCAGGCTCTTATATTTTAAAAAATGCATTCAAAAGTAGAGTCTAAACAGCACCCAAGCTCCAAGATCCCACAGCAAAGCCATGGAGCACAGCAGCATAACTGAATGTATTCATGAGTAACTGCTATTTTCCTCCTCGTTTGCATGAGCACTGGCATAATCTTCACCTCCTGTTGGCCCCCACCTCCTGCAGTCATTACGAATTGTGTCTCAGCCACGGATTACTTGTGGGAGAGGGAAAACCTGTAGCCCTTCAGCTTCCCATCCCACCTTTTGCCCCCACACTGCTGGAGCCTTGTGAACAGTGAAGGCTTGGTGGAGCTGCACTTCTGTGGTTTGACTGAAAGTCTGCTCAGGCAGTTTATCCTTGTGCACTTTTGTCTGCTAAAGAAGGTCATCCAGACTATGTTAAATAAAACCAAACTCTTTTTTTTCACCTAACATGCCTCTTCTGCCAAGACTGCTTGATGTGAAGTTTTACCTGTTATTTTAATTTTGCATGGTTTTCCTCATTTTAATTAAAATACATTTTAAACTCTATGTCCTTACTTTTCATTTTTTTTTTTTTTTTTCCAGGACAGAAACTTCTCTCTTTACTACTTATCCAGGTTTCTGCCTCTTCTCTAGGGTGTCATATATATACCAAATATATATACCAAAAATATTGTCGAAGATACCAAAATTGTCAGACTTCAGCTGATGGAGAATCAGAAATTATTCATGTTCTTAATAGCTAGTGCAAAACTACTCCACTAACAATGGCACAGAGAGACCTCTCCTGCAAATTTTAGGGCTGACTTTTTTCTCTAGTACTGGTCAAGTTCTCCTGTAGAAGAAGAATGAATGACAATTCAAAGATGCAGGCAGATTTCTGATATTTGTATGCAGTCTGATGCTCTGTCTGTCTCATATACGTTCTCCACACTGACATAAGTCAGTACTCTGGCAGTTCAAATGCTTGTGAAGAGGCGGAAATATTACCACACAGAGATTAATTTGTTTTTTTAAAAACACCTATGATTTGATACAATCTGCTGCATCCCAAAGGCAAATAATAGTAACATGTGGGTTATATTATCTCATAAAATGACTTTACTGGCCTTTTTCACCTTCAGCAACCACTGGTTTTCTCCATTTTTCCATTGCAGCATTTTCAGCATGTTTCTATTTGCATTCTATTCTAGAAGCTTCTATTTCTAGAAACTAATAACAAGTCAAATGATTGATAACTCAAAAGATCTTTTCATTTGTTACCACTAGCCTTACGTATTCTAATTAGTAAGGAATTTTCTCATATGCATTGTTCACAATCACTTGTCTATATGCTTTCATACCTACAGTTCCATGTTACATCTCTGAGGAAGCCACCTAGAGGGTTATATATTGTAGTTGAATGACTACAAATTATAATTAAATACCTTATGCCATTTCCATAGCTTTTGTAATAAAACAGACTGGGTTATTCTGGAGAAGCGTTTCCTTAATCATATAAGCTGCTAGATTCTTACAACACAAACATCTATTGCAGAAATAATTAATAAGCCTTATTTTTTCTTCTTCTCTGTCAACTCTGCGAGACAGATTGGAAGAGCCATTGGAAGTAGAGGAATTAATCCGACGTTTCCGTGCCAACATTGTCGTCAGTGCACCAGAGTCCTTTGAAGAAGAAGAGTGGGCTGAGATTTCAATAGGTGCACTGCAATTCCAGGTGTGAGCTTTTCTCTCTTGTCCTCGTCCCAGTCTATCACAAAACATTTTGACCCCTGGAGACAGACCAAATATTTGCAAGGCTTTGACTGGAACATGGGCCGCAGTTTGTCTGATTAAATTTATGAAGTGTGTAAAAAAAAATAATGTGATGTGACCTGTGACAAATATACTTCAGTATAATTGAGAGTTTTTGACATATTTCTGCACACCTTTTTCTTTTTAAATTTCATAATCCATAACACTTCCCACATCTATCCATCTAAATTGAATAATATTCACTGTTTTGAGGCAGAGTTTGCTGCAAATATTTAGCCAGCATGTCACGAGACATGGTTGCTGTTAAGCACAGTAATCCAAACGTAACCTCAGATTGCTGCACATCAAGCAACTGATTGCCAAAAAACCGGACATGAATACAAGTGAACACTCACAGTCTATTGCTCTCTATTGTATACATTTTGTCTCAATACCCATTAAAGGAATGTTGCTAATTCAAGCCTAGTAGGGTTTTTTGGCATGTTGTACTTTACTAACAACATAATGTCCTTTGTACTGTGAGAAAAATACTGAAGAGTCAGACTTTGTTTGCAAATACATTCTTTTCAGAAAAGAATCCATGGAAGCTACATATAAAAACCTAAGGGAATGCTGCACACATGTATTGCATATATACACATGTATTGAATTTGTCTGGCCCTGAGATGTGAAATATGTATTTGAAGATTCATTGACTAGGATACGAAAGAAGTGACTTATTCATTGTTTTCTTAGAGATGATAATTAAGGTGTGAATAACAGAAGTGCCAAGGTCAAATCTAGAAGCTGTGATAGGCATCCAGTATACTGTATGAAATATTTTCAGCAAGGGTGGAAAGCATGGCTTATCTGCTTGCTTTTTACATGTACTTTGATCAGGAAGCTGTAATATGAGTTATATAAAATGGAGGAAAAGTTCCTATAAGTAGGAGATGAGGAACACAAAGGACAAAATCCTTGGTGTATATAGCTTGTCAGAGGCTGGAGTTACACAGGAAGCTCAGCTGAGGATCCTGTTGAGAAGTTACTGTAAAACTACAAAATAAAAAGGCATTACTGCTTCTGGCATTGATATACTTTAGGAATGCAAGCCAAAAATAGAAAGGCTTATGCAACTTGCATTGTCTTCTCCTGTCTCTGCTAGCTACTTGTTCAGATACTGATGTAGTCACAGTAGAAATTATGCTAATGCTCCTTGATGCCAGGAAAATGGTAAAGTTGTAGAACAAAGGAAAGCAGGAAAATATATTTCCTTCTCTGCCTTGTTGTTCTATTAATTAAAAAATAAAGCTGTGGAAAATCATTTTCTAAAAAAGCTGATGTATGGTTGTGATGATTACACTAAAGAGTTGTACAAGAAGTTCTAGAAGCATCTCAAAAAACTGAAATATTTTATTTGCCCTATTTGAAAGTTATGACACATTTTACAAAAATAGAATCTATATACTGGAATGCTGTAAGAGTTAGTTTCTACAGTGTACAGCTTTGCTAAAGTTAGGGATGTAATGTTAAGTGAAAGTGCAATATGTTGTCTTTCTTCATTTTAATGCTTTAATAAGAAATTTGTTTCAGGTTCGTTTTGGAGGGTTTTTTCCCTAAAAAAACACCGTAGTTCAAACAACAATTAACTTGAAGAATGATTATATGTGGATGCTAACATCATATGTAATACATGATAGAGGATCCATTACTGCTTCTGTTTATGTAAACTGGTAGAAATTCACATTTTACATTCTGATTATCTACAAGCACCATGCACATAAGAAAGATACTGTGCATTTTAGCTGCACTTATACAATCCCAAGAAAATCCTCCTTTGGTGGAATCCTGAGGGACTGGCTTAGTTCTGTATTCCGTTCTCCTTTGGGCAAGCAGCCCTGCTAACCTGTAGATGAAGTGAAGTCATCAGGAAATACAAATATGCAAATGTCTGTTATTTCTCAGATTCTGTCTATGGGAAAGTCTTCCTTAAAAAAAGAAAAAGGTCAATTACACATTCAGTGAGATTTTTGCAAGTAGACCCTTTGAAAAGGTGCCTACTACATTACATGAACAGACCTGACCTTTTACATAATGAAAGCATAAAAAACCCACAGGAAAGGTATGTAAAAAGGTATGTGTTTAAGATATGATTGTCAGAAGCTTGTACTGTTCAATGTTGTACTGCTTTGATACACAGCCATGAACTTTCTTTAACTAAAATTTCAGGTTGTGGGTCCATGTAGCAGATGTCAAATAATCTGCATTGATCAACAGTCTGGGGAACGAAACAAAGAAATTCTGCAGTCTCTGTCTGCTGCCAGAGGCAGAAAGGTCAGTACAGCACTTCAAAATGGCTGTAATGAAAGATGTAGTGACTTTTTTGCATGCATAGTGAAATAAATGCTGAGAGAATATTTGCAGTTGTTACGCTAATTGTTACCATTTGTTTTTTCTGTAAAAAGAGGATGCACTTACAACCCAGATATTACACGGTTTATTTCCATAAAATACTCACACACTTTTTATTCAGAAATGGACTATTAATATGCATTATTTTTAACTGTGCTTGCTTTTATTCAGTATGTACTTCCTTACAGAGTGTTTATTTTGGTCTTAAAGGCACAAGCTGATGCCCTGATGTCTTTTAAGAAAGGAAACATGCAGAAAAATCTGCAAGTGTTTGAATTGATACAGTTGGCTTGTAAGACTAAACTTTATTCTTACCATGAGAAACTAGTAAACAGGAAAAACAGAGCAGATGTGAATATAGTTAAAGTGGAGAATAATTGCTTAAAAAGGTGACTGGAGAGTAAGTGTGAAACATAGGCCTTCATTTGGAGTCCTTCTGCTTCCTAACGTTGCTTCTTGGAACTGAGAGTGGTCAGATGATGGCTAGACAGTTCAGCATCCCAAAGGCTTCACAAATCTCCTCATAATTATTTATTTTGCTGAAAATCATTATTCGCAATTCATTGCTTCTTGTTCTTTAAGCTTCTGTTGTAAAAGTTCCTCAGCCAGTCAGCTCTGAGGAGCCTTGCCCGTACCCACCAAACACCAGAGACTGGGCACAGCACCCAGGCAAAGCAATGACAAGTAGGTTCAAAATCATTCACCCAAACAATGCACAAACAAGTTACAAAGAGAGCATTCTATGTTTGGAAAAAAAATAATAAATTGATTCGTCTCAGTGACTCATTAAGCAAACAAAGGGCTGCATTTTCCTTGACTGTTATCCTCAAAGAATAGTTCCTCTGGCTCCATCTCAGAGCCAGCCGCCTGGTGCAGTGAGCTGGGAGAGGCACGCGGGCAGGGCCGGCTGTCTAGGCAGAGCTTCCCACTGACCTGAGGTGACCCAGGGTTGCACAGCAGGCTCTGGTGTCCAGATCACCACAGGACATGTGCCATGGGGGGTAGTCTGAGGACAACATCCCTCTCTGGGTAATGAGATGCCACAGCTGGAACATCTGGGACACTTCAGAGTGCATTTGGGCACTCTGGGCAGGGATGGTGCCATACCACATGGGGTGTGGTACGCAGAGGATCTTTCTGCCCACATGGGTTTTACTGGATCATGACTTGAATCTCTGTAGAAGGCAAGCACTCTGCACTCGGAGAGAATGGCAACAAAACCTCACCCGGAATACAGGTTCTCAGGAGAGAGCATCTTCTGCGTGTTTCCCACAGCAAAGATGAGCTCCTCTTTCATTCTGTTTAATTCAGCAATGCAAAGATTTTTTTTGTTGTTGTTGGGTTTTTTTTGTTTTGTTTTTTTTTTTTTATACAAGCACTCCTAGAACCAAGTAACTCGTTCAAACAGGACTAAGGCAAGGAGGGCAATCTAACCTCTTGAGAACAAGCTGGCCCTGGATAAAAGGCGCAGCGAGGCAGAGCACGGCGCTGCTGATCACGGCAGGGGAGTGCTCTGCTCTGCTCTGCTCTGCTCTGCCCTGCTCTGCCTCCCTCAGCTGTGCCACGATATTCCTGCTGCAAAGAAACAGGCCTTAAGCCTTTATTTTTTTATTTATTTACATTTCCCAGCCTTCAGCGCTGCTGACAGATGGGATCTTGTGAGTATGCTCTGCTCTGCATAAGGCTGAGCCCTCTGGGTTAGCAGACAGCTGGAAAAGACAGTTTGAACTGATAGTTTTGCCTGAACTGGTCTGAGAAGACCTCAGAGCCCATCCCTCCTGCAAGCCACCTGTGGGATGATGATCACCGCCTGGTTATCAGTGAGCAGCACCCAAGGACGCATTTTCAGTGTGCTCAGCAGACCTAGCAGAGAACGTTGATCCAAACCTTTCACAGTTTGTAATGGGGAGAGGAAGAACATGGAGTTTGAGTTCGTGTGACTGTGTTAAATCACAGAGCTAACCCTTTGGTGACTCATGGCTCTAGTATGTGCTTCTCCGCTAAGGAGTCATCTAATAGACTTCATTTTCTTTTTTTATCAGATGCAGATTCAGTGGAGGAATTTAGCAGTATTTGCTTCCATCTGTCAATAATCTGATTCAAACTACAAAAAACTATTGCAGCAAAATAAGAGTTAAGCTAACGTCCCAGTTTTTTTGAAAGACTGTTGTAGTTATTTGATTGTGAAAACATTAAAGATACTCCACATTCAAAAGAGAGCCAGATGTCAATATTTACCATTTTGTTCCGTTGGTTTGATTTTTTTTTTCTCAAGAACTCCAAAGTGGGAAAATACGTTGAAATTTATCAAACTGGTATCCCAAATAGCAGCACTGCCAATTAACTTCAAGAATGAAATAAATAATGTAAGGCTTGAAAGAGGCAGTTCAGTATTTATTTTTGAAATCCTGTTTTTCTCCATTCCTCTGAAACTCTGAGAGCCTGTTGCTCCAAGCCGAAAGATTGAAACTTTGCATAGATGGTTTGCAGCTGAAAGTCAGGACCAGCTACTGTAACTAGCCACATAAGCAATTTGCACGTTTTCTGATAAATGTAAAACGTGGTGCTGAAGCCTAGCCAGCTGCTTTTTATGAAACCTTTTGTGTCATTATTTGAAATAAGATGCAAACACCTCTACAAAGTAAAGTTGAGCTCTGATTTCTGAAGGAACACTCATTAAGGATTCCTTCTGTAATTTTTGACTGAAAAGGAAAAATGTGTGACAGAGTGCTCTCTGTTACTGCAGGAGACTGTGAAAGACTAGATAACTATATTAAACAAATAGCATAAAAATAGCCACATGCTGTTTCACATGCCTCCCCACCTGATGCAAAATATGGATGGAAAATGGAGAACTTTGAATTCTTGCTTGTCTTCAAGAATTTGCAGATGCAGTTTAGTGCTAATGACAGCAGAAGCCCTGTGGCTAGATTTGCAGCAGTGCTATAAGCTGAGACTTGATGTCAAGGTAGCAAAGGGAATTGCATTAGCAGTCTGCCCCCGTCTAAATGTATGGATAGTGGTACATCAAAGGAAATCCATTATGTTTGCACATGCCTTCATACTCTAAAAGGCTTGTGTTTTTTTCCAGTGGGCTGTTGATCCTGCTTTATGTATCTCAATGTGCCTTGCAAGAGCTTCTTTTCCTGCAGAATTAGATGTTGTGCCTTTGGATTGCTTACTGAAACTTTAGCAAAGATAGAAAATGACTTCTCATATCTGATGTATCATGATCATTATTTTCATAGTTATGTAAGGCTTTACGCTATGCAATGCTTTTCATTCAAATATCTGGAACATTTGAAAACAGTGATTGTTGTAATTAATAAACTTCTGAAATAATATAGTCCTATTTCCTCACTGGTGGCTGAACTGGAAAATGCATTTATTTATGATAGACCAAAGGAAAATCAATTCTTAAGAAAACATTCTGCTGTCCACATATTTCCAACTGAACAATATGGGTTTTTTGGACACGAACTTAAAAATTTTCCATTTTTTCCAATATAAAAAGTCAGCATGTTGAAAGTAAACAGTTCCACTCTCCTATTTTGTAAGGCTGTATTAATAAGTTTTGGTTAATCTAAAGCTAATAAAACATTCTTACATTAAAAAGAAATTCACTTCTAATAATTGCAGCTCCCAAACCTTTGCATGAGGGGGAGGTCATGTTATTGTATGAACAAATGAGCAGACCTGAGCGGGTAAATTTATCTACTGGAGATGGCAGCTGAGAGCTATATATGGGAGCAAAATCCAGAACTCATCCATCCAAAGCTAAGTGTTAGCATGGAGTATGATTTTTGTGCTTGTTACACATTGTATAAGGGTATTTCCATACCAAATTAAAGTCTGTGTTAACTGATTGTTCAGGAGCCCTACCTTGAAGACATCTCTCCTCAGCTTTTGTCAAATGTAGCATCTTAGGTTTCTATCTTACAAAAGGAGATAATACACCCAGGGTATTTCTCTGTCAGTGAATATCTGAGCAGAGCATACTACTGTTGATCCAGTAAATGAACTTGAAACAACATGCAAGAATGACAGCATTTCATAGCTCCTCCTTTAAGTGAGTATGATGACTATTTTATGACTCACTGTTGGCAAGAATAAGTATGTTTTCTCTATTCCTCCCAGCAGTGAAATGTTGTGCTTTTTCCTAATCAAGAATCTTTACATTTTTTTTGTCCCTGTGCAGTGTAACAGTGATGGTAAGAGTCTCTACTGTCTCCAGAATACCGAGCAGATAAAGCCACAGTGCTGCACTTCCCTGCCCAGTTCTTGGTGTGTTCTGGGGAGATCATATGCAGAGTAAAATGCACTTGAAGTCAGGAAAAGGTAGCAGCAGCAGGGAGAGATTATGAGGTTTCATTGTAATACCTCTACAGGCTGTAATCTCTCCATCTGAAAGCCTCATTTTTCATCAGTGAAATGTGAGAAGGGCCAATTTCTGCATTTTGTCTTTCTCTTGAAACAGAGCTGAAGTGGCAGATGCACAGCTTTTGTGGTTGCATGACGGGAGGGGTGCAAGGAATGTTATTGCTGTTATCAGTACTTTCGAATAATTGTTTGTAATTATTGAAAAAACAGGGTAATTTACTCAAAAGATGTTAAATCCTCTTCTGGTAATCACAAGCTAAGTTTTGGTCTTAAGAACATTCACACACACACAAAAAAAAAAAAAGAAAAAAGAAAAAGGAGAAAGAGGGGTCAGCAATTCCAGACCACCACTGGTCCTAAAATATGTATACCAGCAGTGTATCATCACCTTGAAAACTCCTTAGGCATGACTCACTCAAAAAAAAAATAAAAAAATATTGAGACATTAGGTCCCCAGGCAGAGTAGGGATATATTAAGGACGAGTATTAAAACACTTTTTGAGAACTTATGAAGACAAGATATATTCACACAAGATATATGCCTTTTCTTAAATAATTCCCTGCTTTAAAAATAACCAAAACAAAACAAAGCAAAAAACCTTGCTAAATTATAGAATAGAATAATAATAGACAAATTGATAAACTAAGTTTTCCACAGTGAACAATCTGCCCAGATTTATTTTAATCTCATTTTAAGATAGATCAATATGACAATACAGTAAATATAAATAAAAACTCATGTATCAAATAAGTTCATTTACATGGATGAGTTGTAAAATTCTTTCCTGTGTGAAATGCAGTGTAGCACTAACTAATATTAATTTTACAGTATTTGTTTTATATTGCCTGATTTTTTTAAGCAACAAAATCCTGGCAATTGACAATTTTGCATGAGGGTACAGGAAGTGAATCCAAGTTATTAATCACAAGGCTGAGAAACACATCATTTATGCTAATAAATAAACCACAGGTTGTCAAAGAATAAGAGAAAAGCAAGAATGAAAAAATAATCCTATGTACTTTAATATTTTAAATGACACTGTAACTTGCCATTTTAGCATCATGGTTGATCCAACACTGTCACTGTGCTGGTGGACTGGGATCTTACTGTGCTTCAGTTGTTCCTCAGCATTAAATACTAGAACACCGAAAATAAGGATATACCCTGTGTCCACCAAGCATTGATATCATTATGGTCACTGATATCCAAAAAGTGTTAGTAATGGGATAGGCCTGATAGGTCCACTCATACCCTCTATATGTGTTGTGCCAGTGAGATGAAGGAATAGCAGAAATAGCAAAAAATCTCTCAGCTTGGGGCTTGTTTTTGATTTTTAGGATTATAAATGAAACAGAAAGACCCAAATTCAGAGTCTGAGGGCATTTTTGGATACAACTTTCTTACTTGGGAGTAGGTCTCAGTCTTGCCTCTTGCTAATTTTCAAAGACTAAAAGCTGTTTCGTTTCACCTCATTGCCGTATCTTTAATTATACAGTGCAAAAACAGGAGGATACATACTGCCTTCATATTTAGTCTCTCGAACATGCTCCCTTAAATTCACCTAACACTGTTTTTTTTTAATTTATTGCAATTCCTTTTACCTAATGTTTTTTTCAGAACCTGCACTAAATATAATTCCCTCAATTTCAGCATCTTCGATCTGAACAATGGCAGTAAATGTAATCAGGAAATAGGGAAGGATAATGCAGTTTTATTTTTAAGTAATTTCATTTGCTTGGTTTTTTTTATTTTACACTTTAGAATGACTTGTACATTTTGGCTGTAGTCTACCAAAGCAAAATACTTTTTACTGAAACCTGTAAAAAGAGACAAAAAAATCAGTATTGTGTTTCCAAGGTCCTCAGTTTGAGGAACAAAGGCATTCTGAAGTCTAAAAATTAGTTGTCAATTTAACATGGTCTTCAACATTTCTTTATTTTCTACTTTACATCTTTTTTCTGATTAACTATTATCTAATCCTTTGGAAAATATCATCATGAGATGACAAATCTTTTTCTTGCGTATTTCTAAATTTTCCACTGTTGGAAACCAAAACCACACCAGTCTCCTCCTGTGACATTTTCAGATCACACCCAGCTGTTCACAACTACAACTGTGACATTCAACTGCTTAAGATCAAGAGCACACATAAGAGTGCAGACAGATCAGATTTTTGGTAACTGAGGATTGCATGGTCAGTGGGTGAAGTTGTTTTTCCATTCTTCTTTTCTTTATTATTCGGTATCACAAAGACACATTCTAAGTGTTTCTAATATTTATGTACAATGGATTCACAGGTAATGACAGATAACAAGTGGGAGTTATAATAAAACAAACTTCCTGAATATTTTCTGTAAAACATACCAAAATATTCATAAAAACAAATGAAGGGAAATTCACAAAGGTTAGACAGAATAAAGTTCTGTTAACAAAGTGAATAAGTCATGGTAGAAGATGCAAGACTTCCTTGGTGTTGGAACATACATGCATTCTTGCACTGCATAGCCTTTGTTTGTGATAATACATTAACTGTGTTTGTCAAGATACCAGAACAGTCATTAAATAACAAGATTGTGAGCCAGTGTAAATTGCATACATGATACTATGGAGCTCATGGTGCAATACTAAGTTCTTTATCCACATACTTAAGGTATTTGTCTTGAATAGCATATGCTTAGCCTTTGTTTACCAGTCTATTACAGTTAAGGAGTTAAGAATGTTCTTAATTGAATGCATATAGTACCTGCCTCCTTATTCTTAAAGTAATATTGTTCTTCTAAACATATCTGGGTTGTAAGATCCTCTACCTATCTGATTACTCTAACATGTGTTGCATCATAATAAATATTTTGCTTTTTCAGACAAACTTTGGCATATACCTGATGAACCAGCCCTTGCACTCATCCTTTTCAGCTGTTTTATCAGTTGGGTCTCAAGTACTTCCAGTACTGAAGGAGAATACAGAAATTCAGCCTCCGACATCTAGTGAAGAAAAATGTTCAGGATAGATTCTCTGGTGGAGATGAAATGTTTATGCAGCATCAGGGAAAAGCCAGTAGTCAGTTACTTAAAAAAAAGAAAAAGAAAAAGAAAAAGAAAAAGAAAAAGAAAAAGAAAAAGAAAAAGAAAAAGAAAAAGAAAAAGAAAA
>JAWWEE010000074.1:85088135-85126681 GCA_035221455.1 Xenops minutus | reverse complement strand
AAAAGAAAAAGAAAAAGAAAAAGAAAAAGAAAAAGAAAAAGAAAAAGAAAAAGAAAAAGAAAAAGAAAAAGAAAAAGCTTCCATTCATTTACTTCTGGTTTAAGTCTTTCAATTTTCTGTTTGCTGTGTTATCAGATGGCAAACTTTTGATAATTACAGCTTACCTACATGTTTTTGCTTGTGATTAGGTTACAGCAGCCATAACTCTATTTTGCACAATTGCTTCAGGATGCAACAGGTTTGATCAAGTTTTACTGGTGAATGACTCCCAAAACAAGCCCAACTTCATTGTCAGAAAGCCACATCTCAATGAAGCAAAGTAAATACAACAATACGCTACTTCCTTATGCTGCTTTGTTAAAACCACAGTTAGAAGAGAGGATGCAAGACATATTTTAGAAACAGTGTGCGTGGGAAGGGAACAGTGGGAGAGTGGCATGAGAGTAGCAGTGCATTCAGCTTTTCAAAATTAAATTGAAGGTGATGTGTATACAATCTGAAAGCACTGAAAAAGAGGAAATTATCTGGAAATCTGTGTGTCCCCTGTCAGAAGTGGTGTGTGAGGATGCCAACAAGGCACAAAGATCAATGAAGATTCGGGATGCTATTTGCAAAACACATTCCCAGTGAATGAAATCCATTCATTTGTTCTCGACTTTTTTCTATCATTACCATTTGTTCCTTTTCCATCTGATTTATTTTATGTTATGACTTCCCTGAGGCTTTTTTATGTCCCTGTCCCTGGAAAAAAGTTTGAAGTTTGGAGCTAAATGATCTTTAAGTTCCCTTCCAACCCAAACCATTCCATGATCCGATGATTCTATGACTCCCTCTCTTATTTCCTTACATATTTGTGGATGCTGACAGAGTATTTCTAATTAGAGATTTTTCAACTAAAACAGTCATTTTCTATACAAACTTTGTTTATCCTCAGGATACTCTAATGTCCACTTAAGGAAACTCCTGAATGTTTGGATGCTTCTCCATCATGAACAGGTCAAAGTATTCTTTTTTTTTTACTGTTTGTTCAATTGATAATGTCCTTCTTAGAAGACTCTTCAAAGCTCCTATGTAAGACTCGTACCTTCTGATTTCTGAGAGCAGATGTCTGAAATATCTGTAATACCGATTATTGTGAAAATTAAAAGAATAAAGGAAGCCACAGATAAAAAAAAAACACATAGAAAAAGAAAAGTAATGCAAGACTGAATACATTGAGGCCAGCTGTTTTATGACCCTCAGCATGTGTCCAGACAGCCATTGGGCAATTTTATGCTTCCAGGAAGTCTTTCTGGAAGAAGAAATTCTCCTAAAGTAGCTGCTCTGTTGCCATTTGGGAAGTGAAATTTTGACCCCATTAAAAGCACCTTCAGAACTCTCATCCAATATGATTTAGAACTTCCTTGAGGCAATTTTGGCTCCTGCTGTGTGAAAGTGCTGCTGGCTGAAGCAATCCTTATGTTGTTTGAGCATATCCCTGGAAGGAGGCGGGTGGCTTTGTGAAAGAGTTGGTCAGTGTTCTGAAAGGGGAGTGACAACTACCACACAGCGCGTACAATGGGAAAAGGAAAACTCCTCACCCAGTGCACAAAGCAGAATTCAAAAATGATCTTTCCTTCTCTCTCTCTCTTTTTTTTTTTTTTTTTTTTAACCCTAATGGTTGCTTCTTTCTTTTGTTCTTTTGAAGAACTCGTTTTACCTAGTTGAGCTGGAACAGTCTCTCAGCAGAGCTTTGTAATGGAAATGAGAAGAGACATTAGCTGTTTCTTACAATCTGCTGTAAAATACATGGAAAGAGAGAGGTTTTTCATATGTATATAAACTGAGGATCGATTTTGAGAGTTGTACCTTCTACTTCAGAGCCCAAGGTCTGCTCCTTGATGACTGCTTTGAAAAGCAGGGGTTTTATCTGTCTAATAGTCAATTATCTGAGGTTGTAATGAGCACGATTTCTGGAACTTTGAAAAGCAGTTTCCTGGTATCTAAATCTCTTAACTGTTTCACTCTTTGCCTTTCTGTTATGCAGAACATTGCTTCGTTGAATAGAAAGCCAATGCAGCTCTGACAGATTTAATATTAAGAGATCTGCTGTATGCTGACCTTCAGGTGATCTCTGGTGCTTTGCTCTGTCCTCTTCACATCACCATTATGCCATTTGTTTAAAATAGCACAGAAGTTAGAAAGGGAAATTGAAAGCAAACCTCAACAAACTCTGTTTCACTTGTTACTGGATTTGCTACAAAATAAGTCACTTTGGCACGCTGTGGCTTGACAAATATTGTTTGTGAATAGCCGTAATGCAATGTATGATAACTATGGATGAGAGGATTTGAACTTTAAAAATGCCATGCTTGGTCATTTTGACCTATTATTTACAGGCAATTACACATTCTCTCTGCTGTGGCTTAGTAATATTAGATTAAGAATAATTCTGCCATTTTATAGGGGGAAAAGAAAGATTTCCTCTGATGTATGAGCATACTCATTAGTATAGTCTGTACATTTCCCAGAAGGAACATTCTTGTGATATAATGATAGGAAATGTCATAATGCTTCAGATTGATGGAAGACACATAAGGAATCTTTCATCTCAACCAAGGATAATATTTCCCTTCTAGTAAGTGGAGTGTTCCTGCCAGTGTTGATATGCCTTTCCATCAATGAAGACAAATTCTTCTCAGTGCCAAAACTGAAGAGTCAATTTTAAATGACATGTGCTGTAAGCTTGTAGAAAGAACATGCCTCCCATCATGGGAAGAAAATTTCAAAGAAAGAAGAAATTTGACATTCTGCAACCCCAGGTACTGCAGGTACAAAAAGGGCATGAGCACTTTGAAACACTGTATAGACAGGTTATATATCCTCTATGGGTTTATTTCTTAACCTTCCAAGGATATAGAAAAAAACCCATTTCATAAAAATGCAGGCTCTTTCATCTAAATACTCCAATTAGTGAAAAATTAAAACTTTGGACTAATTGCAGATGTATGTTTGCCTTATATGGATAATAAATCTACTTACCACAGTATTTCCAGAGTGCTATATTTAGAAAATCCTCTATATATTTGAAAACCAAATCCGTATTTCCTTGCAATGAATTATTCAAACACATTCCATTCTCTGTAGAACTTATCTCCTTCTCAAAGACAAAAATGGTGATTATCACAAGGTCTAATAATAGCCAGGAGGCTGAAATGACAAAACAGAAATCAGCATTTTTAGGAGAAGTATCTGAGCTCTGTGTTCTCTGATATGACTAAGATATTTTAGATACAGTTTCTGAGTTATATACTTTCAATGGCTTTCTTAAAAGCATGGTCAAAATTCTAGGTCATCCTTCTGTCAAAATTATGCAAAAATCAAAATTAAGGACCACATAAAAAAAAAGATTATTATTATTCATAAATTGTAGAGATTATGCTATGCAACTCTTCTTCAGTCTGTTTTTTATCTTTCTTGGAAATTAAACCAATAAAATATATGTTGTGCTTGATGTGTCTACTGTGGTGATTGCATTCCTTTGAGCTCATGAGATGCTAAATTCTACTTTGAAACATTGCCAAACTCACAGGGTGAGTATGTGTCTTAGGACTGAAGGGATGTCTCATCAATGCTGGGATTCACAGGTGAGGTGTTCCACCAGCTACTGCCCTGACAGCCTCTGTCTGTCCAGCATGCCAATCAGTTGCACACTCAGCTCAGGCCCTGAGGGTGTCAGAGAAGAGGTTTATTTCCCTCTGCTTTGCCTGGAGGGATCCAACACTGTTTTTCTCCTCTGCCTAGCCCATCAGTCAGTAGGTAATACTGGGGACTAAACAGGAGTGGGTGTGTGTAAGAATCACAGGGAAGGCTTGTCCCTTCCTTCTCATGAGGTTTACATGGAAATTATCTATGATTCACTGGGCTGGCAAGAGTTGGACCTAAGCACAGTGTGGCAGTATCCGCATATGACTTTGAGCTACTTGTTCATGTGTTTTTGGATTCACTGAGGGTGAGAGCAAAAGAAGAGCATGACTCTGTAACCCAACAGGTAGGTCACTCCTATGGAGGTGAAAGATGTGGGTACATCCCTGTCTCTGTGATGAGCTATTATGAGGAAACTACCACTCTGTTTTTCCCAGCTACTTAGGGAAAACATAGGCACAGCCCCCAGAGAAAGGAGAAGGCAGAGCACTCCTCTCCACAGGGCATTTTGAGACAGTGGGTTTACAAAGGCAGGCTTGTCTCCTTCCTTTGGCAACCAGTGTTTAAGTACAAGAATGGAACTTCAGCAAGAATAGATGAGAATGCCCCAAGTGTGCTTTGAAATAGGCCATTAGAGGAAACGTGAATTCAAGTCCTCAAAAGCTGAAGTTGAAATGAATGCACATTTCTGACTTCTTGCTAGGTGAAATGGCAAAACCAGAGCGAACAGGATAAAATGGGGGAGAGAAAGAAGACTGGCAGCTCCTACAGTCAGAGTTTAACAGAAAGTCGTGATACACATGCTTTTATTTTTTTTGCCCCAGGAAATAAAGGACATATATTGGATTCAAGCCCATAAATTGGATTCAAATAACTCAGTGTAAATCATCAAAGAGAGGTGCCTCTTAAGTAAGACACCATTTAAGAGGCCTCTCTTCCCTCCCTATCATGTCAACTAGCTTGCTTTGCTAGTGTGGTGATGGTTGTGGGTCCTTTCCAGTGGAAGAGAAAATAAGCAGGTGCCTGCATAAGTGACTCACTTGGGACTATGGACAGGAAGAGATGTTAGGGAGGTTTGAGATGAGGCATCCTTGAGCATCACTGCTAGGTGCAAAGGTACATCAGAAACCTCCCTAATAATCCCAGAAATATGTGTTGCAGAAAAAGTATTTTTTCTGCTCACACTGTGAAGTCTTCCTGAAAAGGTAATAACAAGAATTGTGCTGTTGAGGAACATACCATAGCAAAGTCAGGATAGGAAACAGGGACTAACAAAAAAATGCATATTGTAGCACTTTCCACTCAGAATTTCTGAGGGGTTTCTTAAATAACCACTAAGTAAGACAAAATGTGAGAAAACAGGGAATTTGATTTAGTTCAGCAGTGTCATGGCAAATTTGAGATAACACTGATCTCAAATGAAAAGCCTCTTGCCTTCCATGGCTCACACATAGCCTGTAAGTAGGTGAATGTCTTTTAAACCCAGCTTCTTCTGTGAGCCAATATATTCCAAACTTGCAGCCAAAACTTGTCAGCACACTTTAAATCTGGTTCTCAACATCAATTTCTCCTAGATAACCAGTATGTTCCGTATTTGAGCTCCTCTCATGATTTTTGCTGATTTTCGAAAGTAAATGTCCCATCTGGATAAAGTACTCTGGCCAGGATTGCTAATGAAGAGATGATTCCTCAGTCCAGAAGTGAAATCAGCTTTTTGATTTCTGAAAGGGCTGTTTTTTCATGAAGCTGGGTTTAAAAAGCCAACAATGATCTAATATCAAGTCTGTTGTTTCCTGGTACATGTGACAGATGAATCAGATAAAGCTGTTGAAAATTTTGTAAGTTATTATTTCCAGAAGCTACAGAAAAGTAGATGGCTACAGAAGGCCCTGCACTGCTGAACCCGTTCTCCAAGTGGAGAAGCGCCTCTCAGGTATCTGTCATTCATGGATGTAATTCCCAATGACTCATGTGTTAGATATTTGTAATTTCACTGGTTTAGCCAAATGCTTTAAATTGTTTCTTATCCTCAGAGCCTTTGTATTCACTGTCATATTGAAAAATTTTCTTCCAGCAAGCCCTTTAATATTGCAATGAAATAAAATTTGTCTTAGGTCAAATGTTTGTCTTTATTCCGCTTTAAGGAATAAGAAGTAACAATCTCAAGGAGGTTTATATTGGCTATTAGGAAAAATTTCTTCATGGAAAGGCTTGTCAAGCATTGGAATAGGTGCCTAGGGAAGTGGCTAAGTCACCATCTCTGGAGGTATTTAAGAAACATGTAGATGTGGTGCTAAGGGACATGGTTTAGTGGTGGACTTGTCAGTGTTGGGTTAACTGTTGAACTTGGTGATCTGAAGGGTCTTTTCCAACCTAAATGATTCTATGTCTATATATAAATGGATATTAAAATGTCCCAGAGACACTGTTGGAGTGCTGCCACTGCTGGCATGATCCGTAGTACGAGAGTTGTATATAGTGGCCAGAGAATCTTAGAAAATTAAAAGCCAACAGACATTGCTAATTTAGCTTGCCAAGCTTGGAGAGCTTTTCATTAACTAGTTGTGCATGATTTTATCTGAGACAAGGACTTCGTCAAGTTCTTATCCTATTTTATCTCTAAAACTGGCATCACGGAGTCAATTGGTATTCATTCAATCTCACTTGCTTTTCTCCCTGGCACAACATTGTAATTTGGAGCTATTTATGTGCAAAGTGAAGAATATATCAAGGAAGAGAGAATCTGAGGTTACATTGAGTGGGTAATCTGAAACAATTGGTTAAATGAGTCAGACAAGATTGAGAGTTGTGTGGATGAGGGGCATGCAGGAAACATTGCATCAAATTGCAGGAAAATTGCATCAAATTGCAGGAAACATTGCAACAAATCCTGAATTCCTACCAGTCCTTTTTGCATAGTGCAAAGATTATACAAACCATCACTCATGTCTAGGAAGCTATATATGATCTAAATGAGATTGCTATTTATTGCAATTAGAATGTTTATCCGCACTTATATTAAATACTGTGCTTCAAATAAGAGCATTTGGATTGGGAGGGTCATTATAACCCATGTGGTATTTCTTCTAATTTCATCTATCAGCCCCAAAATACTGATGGGCAAAATATTTTTTTAAATTATCATTCCCATTTCATAAGAGGAGTTGAGCTTTGAAAATGCCTAAACAAGACACAGCTTTCTGAGTTGAGAGACTGCAAGTTAGCCATATGGTGACATTACATGATGGGTCATTTGGAAAAATGGCCATGACACTTGTCAAAAAGAAGAAAATTCAAAGTGATTCAGGACTTAAGAGGAGAGGCATACAGTCAGGCAACATGGCATGTGTAGAGAAGAATGGTGCTGGAAGAGAAATCCCACACACGCATGCATCTCTCAGGAACTGCCCAAGTTAGGAAATTTTCTTAAATATGTGTTGTTATTTTTCTGAAGTCCCTGGTAATAGCCTTTATGCCAGAAGCAATAGATAAAGATTGAGAGGCAAAGTCATATCAGAGGGAAAGTGCCAAAACACAGCAAAATAATGTAATTTTTTAAAAATGAAAATGGAATACTTTTACTTTCTATGGCATTCTTTGTAGGAAAATAATTAAAATTCGGTTTAAAAAAAGTGTGAAAATAAATATAAAAGTGAATAATGGAACTAAATAAAATTCTCTAAGCCTTCTAGAATGCATTACTATAAATAAAAGCAATTTCTCGCTTTTTGAATGTCTAAACCATAGTTCATCCTACCAATTCTTGTTATTATAACCCCAGAACTGCCAGATCATGGATAGAAGTCATTGAAATAAGGTTGATATCAGTTTATTCTTGACAATGAAACTAATGCTGGATATGAACGTGATGATAAAGCTGCTAATCAGTGTAGTTGCATGACAAAGTAAACCTTAAAATCATAAGGAGGAAGCCTCATGAAGGAAGGAAGCAGGAAACTTCTGACCTTAATCCTGCAATGACAAGTTGAAAAGCTTTACAATTATAGAAAGACTTACTGGTTCAGAAACATCACGATTTTTGGCCTCTTGATGGTAGCATTATTTTGATACACACTCTGGCTTTCTTAACCTGGACTTTCTGTGGAAGAAATAACTGCAGCTGACAGAAAGAGGATGTGTGATCATGAATGGCAGAGGAGATGAAATCACTTAAGTGGCTGTCAGTAGAACAAGACTCCCTGGTGCCCTCAGGGCAATAGGAGCCATGAGCCCAGTAATCCACCTGGAAATGCAGCTACAGATTCATGAATGGAGCTGAGAATTGGGAAATGCTGCCTTAAAAGTGAGCTCTTCCCTCCTGCTTTCAGTTATTTCTCATTTCTTTCTAAAAATAAAGCTGCATGAAAACATCATAAGATTACAAAAATGTAGATTCCACTCTGATTCCTTTTTCATTATAGGTGAGTTGTTTTCACATCTAACCAGCCAAAAACTATATTGCAATGCAATAGCAACTTAATAAAATTTAGAAAGCTCATATGATGGGCTTTAAATGAATTAATTCATGTGAAATTTTGTTTTGAGTGCTATTAATGTTCATTAATTTATGATCATCCCCTTGGTTATCAAGTAGTCAATGTCAGTGACTTCTGAAGATCCCCTAGTTCAAAATGCTTCTCCACGCTTCAGGGCTAGATCAGATCTCTCAGGGCTATATTCAACTGAGTTTTGAGTTTCTCCAACTACCTTTCTGGGCAACTTCTTCCTGTGCTTTTCCACTCTCTGATGAAGAAATATTTCTTGAGACCAAAGTTCAGCTTCTAACTGTTGCCTCCTTACTGTGCACCTTTGTGAAGACTCGGGTCTTCTCTCTACCCTCAACCCATAGTTAATTGCACACCCTGCCCTTCACTTTCTCTTCTCCAGGCTGAAGAAACCTGCTCCCTCAGTTTCTCCTCCTACATCATGTGCTGCCATCCTCAAACCTTCCTCTCCAGTGAGAAGTATGATGAATGACTTCAAAAATCCTTTGCCGAATACTGGAGGATTTAAACCAGAGAACTCTACAAATTGCCACCTGAGCTACAGGCTGAACAGCATTCTTCATCTGCTGTTTTGATGAATGAGTGAGAAAGGCCATGCAGTTCACCCTGGCAAGCTGGGTCAAAAAAGTTATATTATTATCAGTTTAGAGACTTGGCTGTGATACACCCACTTTTTCTCCTCAGAGAGTGGCTCTGAATTTAGTTTCATTTTAAATGAAACTACACTGAGTTTAGGGTATAAGTCTATTACCATTGACTACTGGCTGATTCTCTTTTTGACTCAATCAAGGAAAAGTCTGGGGTTTTATTTTTGAGGATGGGGCACTGGGGGGCGTTTAGTATATTCTTTGCAAAGCTGGAGCGTGGTTGAAATCTTGGTCTGAGTGAAGTCAGCAGCAGAATTAAACTCCTATCTGCTGGGTAAACACACATTTCTTCTAGAAGGTTGGCGGTAATAATATTTGCTTCCCTCAATATGTTCTAAATGGATTTCCACAATATTCAGAATGTTGCTGTGTGACTGAAGCAGTTCTGTTTCGGTAGGCTCCGTTTTGGATACTTAACAAATTTGATTTTCTAGAAGTATGAGCTGAACTCTCAATAAAAATTGGGTTGATTGAACAGTGTAGCAATCAAATATCCATGCAGCCCAAGTATTTCTGAAACTTTAGACAAAGATGTACTGCTTCCTAATTTACTATATTAACTGCATCCGAAAGCAGTTAATCAGCTGTTTCACTGACAGCAGGCAAAGGAAGTTAACAGCTGTTCGCAACTGTATCTTTGTACTTCTCTTTAGCATGTACAACGCAAAAAACATGACTCAGGCAGAATAGATCAATAAGATTTTCAGGCAATCACAGGAATGAAATAAGGGCTGAACCACTGAGCAGCCTCATTTTTCTCTCCCTGGCACCTGGCATGCTTATTTGTCCCAGCACAACCCATGGCTAAAAACCATAATCACATGGGAGCAAAGAATCCTGCCTCAAGTATCATTCTGAAATCCCCCTGCTTAGGTGATGAATAACGTACATTAATTCCAAGGTGATGAAGAATCAGAATTAATAAGATATTTTATTGGGAAGAAGTTGTTAAAGCCAAAATTCTTCGTCTGCTGAGACTGCAAAGCTTGAAATAACTTTTTTTTTATTTATTTCTTCTCCTGTTGTATTAGGCTAATCTTACTAGGATAGCAGCTGAGGTTTGTGAATCTGAAAATTCTTGCAGAGAAGTCTTTTATAACTACGCGGAGGTTGTTAATAAGTCAGACAATGTTTCTTGCTTTTATGGGCTCTTCTCATCGATGTGATATCGTCTTATGCAGGTTATCTGCCTGAACTACAGAGGAGCTGCACACAGTTGCAGCAGATGACTTGGAAGATTCCCAAGAATTCAATATTTGCAGTGAAGTGCAATTGATGTCAAGGATGAACATCATCTTGGTATATTAGAGAAGAACAGCAAAGTGGAGGGAGGAGAGTCCTTGAGAGGTTATCAAATATGTCGCTCAACCCTAGGCCAGTGCCAAATATAGCTGCACAACACATAGTGGGTGACAGAGATCTAAAATGATTCCCTGATTCCAGCATTCTTCAGCCCTAGCCTGTTGCAGCATAGGGGAGGGCTAAACAGGGTGCCCAAATGCAACTGAGACAGATCTCTTGGACTGAACAGGGTTGGTGGAGGTCCTGGGTGATTTCTCAGGGCAATTCAGACATATCAGAAAAACACAGGGAGAAAAGCAGGGGAACTGAGTAACTGTGGCATCCAGGCTTGTGCAGAAGTAGACTGATGGCTTTGGTCCTTAATCAAAATAGTTATTGCTGATTTCTGGGCCAGATGGAGAATGATCCTGACTGTCACAGAGAGAGAGATGTGTGCTGTTTTTCTGTCTGCCAATTGACTGATGTAGGCTACGGACCAAGGTGGTTGTCTTTCAATAAACAACTGAACTTGGCAACTCTTGTGTCTGGGCTGACACAGCTGTGCACAGGCTATTACAGACACTGTGTTCACAGGCTTACATGCATGTAGGTTAATGGGCAAAGGGCAGTTCTTGATGAAAAGCTTTCGTCAGTCTGGCCAACTAGGTCTTATAATCACCACCAAGCCACCAGAGATCTGAGAGATTTCTATTCCATGTTCCCTGTGCCTGTAATTTCTCAGAGGAAGGCTGTGTATTGGTCATCCTTTATAAGCAGAGCTTTAGCTATTATTAAAATTTCCAAAGTGGAATATAAAAATGAAAAATTCTTGTCAAACAGATGTTCACCACCAGTGATTGATGCTCTTGCAAGAACTAATGTCATCTGAAGGGGACCGGTTAGCAGTGTTTCTCTTTTTTTCATCACAGAATTTAGTAAAGCAGGAAATAGCATGAAACTTGAGAGAAAGATAAATGAGTCTCATTAAGAGGAGTGAGGTATGATTAAACAATAGGATTCAGCAGGATGGGTGATGTATGAGGCCAGCACTGATCTGGGAATGACTCATCTAATTGTTTTCAGTTTCCCAGCCCAAAAGAGTGGCAATTCAGGAGTTAAACATAGGTACTGAGGTATGTCATTGCAAGGCTAAAATTTACAGTTCAGAGGATTAACCACACCAATCCCTAAAAGTGAACTCAGAAGAATCCTTGAACTGACAAGTTCATAATTAGCCTGAGGGATGAGAGGTCACGATCAGTCGCATTCGCCTCTGGTATAAGTTGGCAGCCTCTCACTGACTTCCATCAAGATGTGATTCTTCTGATATCAATGTGACTGTGAAAAGGCAAAAGCAACATGAACATTTTTCTATTTTTAATTTCTGTAAATGGCAGAACTGCTTCTGATTTCAAAATAAGCAGGACAGGGCCATTTCCTTAATTATACAAAGCTCTCCCTATCAAATGTAATGGAAATTAACATGAAGTTCTGTTTACCGTTTTGCCCTGCTCTGCCTGAAGCTGGAAGGAGGTATTACTTTCCATCCAATGAAATGAGAGTGGTACTCACTCTTCTCATAATCTCTTTGAATCATCTGTGCTTGAGGCGGAAGCCAAAGTCTGAAATTGAGGCAATTTAACAAGTAGTGTCAATGACCTTGTGCCCAACACTGCATCGAGACGAATAATTGCACCACTGTGCTCTGTGCTGGTTCTTATGTAACACGCTCTTATGCAAGAGAAAGTAGCTGCAAGTCACTTTTCATGTTTGGTGAGGGTGAGTGTGCGCAGCAGCCTCAACAGGACTGCACACATCCAGGGACAGCTTGCTTTCACCTCAAGAGCAGGAGACCTAATTTCCCTTGGCCTCGCTGCCTGGATGCATTCATGCCTGCCCACCATGATCACCTTCCTTCTGCTCCATTCGACGTGTGCTGCTGCAGGGTTAGAAATTCCATCAGTTTCACCAAGCAAGTCATAGGTGGCTGCTCTGTGACTCCTACTGAGGGTAGAACTGCAATGCACCTCTGAGATTTGCCAGGCCAGAGCTGTACCACCTTAGCCTTCCTTTATCAACAGTGTTTTTCAGGCAGCTCCAGTACTGTGGCCTGGTTATTTTTCTATTCCTGGGACAGTCTCTTCGGTGAGCAGAAAGTGATGGCCTGGAAAAGGAAAAGACTGATATGTCAGTCCCTTGAAGCAGATGAGGGAGTTGAGCCCCAAGCTTTCATATTGTGTGTCAGCATTGGCAGTGGCAAGCTTTGGAAAAGCAGAGCTTCTCATGTCAGTTTTCAAGGAAGCATTCACCGGACTCCATTGGACCATGGGATAAATCAGGCTTGCCAACATTTCAAGAGGGGCATCTTGACTATCATCCAGACTTCACCTCACGAAAATTTCAGGGCAGAGACTCATTCCTTTGCTGTCCCTTCTCATTATTGCACAGAAAGGGGTAGAAAGAGGGTTTCACTGTTGAGTAATTGTGAGAGCAAGATGGAATGGGGATCTTTATACTGGATGCAAAAGGAAGGAGAAGTTGGATGGCAAAAAGAACAAGTTGAAGGCAGGTCTCCCTATCATCTTGTTTCAATTTATTTGATAGTTTGCTAGTTATGATCAATACTAAAATGTGTTGCTTGCTTTCATTTATCTGCTCACATTCACGTGAGTTACTGCAAGAACATATTCAGTAGAAAGAAAAGTGGATTTCTGTACAATTCCTCTAGATGGCAAGCTTTATCTGTTCTATTTATCTTATCTATTTAAAAGTGAGTATGTTCAAGCTCGGCCACACTAGAAAAAACATCCTACACTGCTCAGACCATTCTGTCATTTTTAGAATATCAGCTCCTAGAATACTAAGCAAGTTTCTGTAGGGAAACAAAATTCTGATGATGTGCAAAATTCTTGAGAAATGTGTTTACTGGTGGAATATGATTTGGAAAGTATAATAATGAAATTTTGTTTGAAAGATGACATATTTTGCAAACATTCTTACTGCACCTCGTGGTGAAGCTGTTGACCAGTTTACTCCCAAAGGCATTTTGCTGTGCTGAATATGAGGGAAGTCTCTCTCTCTCTCTGCTCCAGCTTTCCTAGGTATTAACACTGTTCATTACTTTCACTGTTGCTAAGAAAGTGAGGAATGAGTGTAAGAAATCAAAAATAGAATGAGGAAATCAATAAAATTGCCCTGAGACTGATCTTGATCTAGTTCCTGTATAATTAGCAATTACTCCAGTGGACTTCCTGGCACAAAATTACTGTAAGATATCTGGTCTGGTGTGCATCCAATATTTACATCTTAGATAAAAATTGTAAGAAAGATCAGCTATTTTGCATCCTAGGTTGTCTTTTGAACAAAGTAAGTGTGATGGTAGTGTTGGAACGCAGAACTGTTTTACAGATTTCATGCTATTAGATAATTTACTAGGAGGCAAGATGACAAAGAATCAAGCCCATGTCTCTCTGGAAATCAGAATACAGTCTTGATACAACAGAAAGAGCTTCCAAAATGCTCTCATTATTTATGAGAACTCCAGTCAAGCAATATATCACTGATGTGATGGGGCTTTACGTTACAGTAGTTGTTCTGCATTTTCTGTGGACAAAGAAAACAATGTCCACAAAGGCTGATGCTTGCCCCCAGTGCTCTGCTGTTTGCATTGTTTCTGCATGCTCCTTGCAGAAACCCCATCTGTGTTCTTCACCTGCATGAAACATTTTGTGAATTCCCCCACAGAGAGATAATTTCATGCATTTCCCAGGTGATACTGTACATGACACTGTGCTCAGGTGTGATAAATGGAATATTTAATCAATATTCTTAGAAGCTTTTGCTATGGTCCTAATGATCTATTTGAATTTTAATATTCAGTTTAGGTTTGTCCTGTCTCAGTTTCAGCACATTACTTATTATATCCCTTAATCTCCATTTTCTTGCCCTCCACTCTTTCAATCATGCATCTTGTCATGCCTTTGACTTGAAGGGTCACAGACTATACATTTTTATTTGTTCTACAAAATGTCTGTGCACTCTTGAAGTGCTGTACAAATACATAATGACTTGGACATACTGTTTGCTCTGTTTTAAGTGATTTATCTCCCTTATTAACCTTCGCCCTTCAAATAGTTTTGTCTCAGAAACTGTCTATGGCTTACCCAAGCTCTCTTAATTTTCCTCAAGTTGGTCTTTCCAGTCCAGAGATCATTGCTGACACCACTTGACCTCTCTTTGGTCAGGGATTTGACAGAAATTAGAAAGCAAGTTTTCCTTTCTAGTAGAGGGATGCCCAGACCTCTGTGCAGTTCTGCTGATCACATCTCAACTGAGTCACCTGAAGAGAGCTGCTCCTCTTGCCTCCCTGATGAGATGCTTCTTTGGTTGGCTGCCTTCTGCTCCCACATTTTATCACACACTCCTGGCCCTGACAACACCTTTCCTTCTTGCCTTGAGCTCCCTGCCTTTCCCTTCCCTGGGGACTGTGCCTGCCCTAGATAATGAAGTGCGTTGTGCCTGGTTCTTGCACAACTATTCCAGTGAGGGCACCAAGAGACCTCTTTTCTTGATTTCCTCTGCTTAGGGTCACCATGAATCTCTGAATACTTTGTGATCAGATATCAACTGTCCTCCAAAATAGCAGGGGAAGTGGAATAATCTAATTCCTCCAGCTTTTATTGAATCAGAGTTCTGACTGAAAATGAACAGGAGAATCCACCGTGTCCTTACATGCTAATACATAAAATGCATGACAAGATAATTTTTGGCCACCGTTATCGATAAGCATGATTGAATTTTTATTGCTGTCCACAATTACTTCCCCCTATTTTGACAAGAAAGCCATAATAACTTAATCTGTCTTGATCTGAGCCAACAGACTTTTTTTCCCCTCGATTTTTCCCTGTTTTTAAATCTGAAGGAGAAAAAAAAATAAAAAATAAAAATAAAAAATGCTAACTGGCTGTCCTTAGAAGCAATGACACAGCAAACATGACCCAGTGCACATGGTGTCCCGAGGAGCATTATTCTTCCTGCCTGAGGCAATGGCACAGTGTAGCCTTCTAGAAGGTCCAGAGATCATCAGCCTTCCATTTTCTTGCTGCATTTGATTTTACAGCCTTTGCATATATTTAGCATAGCCGTTTATACTGACACAGAGTGGTGAGAATCCCTGCCCTCTGGCTCCCAGCTCCTCAGAGTGACTGACAAGTGACGTGCTAACCCCTTCTCCCAGGGTTAGGCAGTGACATGCTATGGGACAGAACCTTCCACAGGTCCCTCCAATGTGCTCTTATGCAAGATGGCCTCGGTCTTACCTCACGGCAGAGAGGAATAATCAACACCTGAACTGACTGTTTTCCCACAACTGGTGTTCCTTTCACCACACTTGAATGATGCCTCTTACTGACAGGTAGGTGCATGTTGAACTTTTCTTTCAAGGTCAGAGTGTCCCAAAGTATCCAGAGAAATTCTGGAAAATCTTTTTCAAATACATGTGTGGCACTGCTAAGGAAAATGATGTTACTGACTCTTATGCTGAAGAAGCAGTGAAGGAAACAGAGGCCTCTGACGATGTGCCAGATAGGGAATTTAAGAAGAAGATATATTTCCTCATGGCTTTGTATGTGAAATGCAGTGTGGTTGCTGTGTATTGCAGCTGAGTATTACTCAAGCTTAAGCCCTCCTTTTCCTTTAGTACTTTTTTCATGTTGGTACTTTGAATACATGTGTAATCATCCATGCCCCAAATTTTTAGGCACTTTTATTTCCTCTATTCTTCATGCCATTTGGAAATGGATCTGTGAGTGGCACCTGCATGTATATATAAAAGGTACATAAAATTGTATTTTTACAGTACCTTCAAGTAAGAATCAACTGAAAGACCCTGTGGAAATTATTTTTGGCCTGGTTTTCTAGTTGCAAGGGAGTAGGTCAGGCAAACTAAACACCCCTACATCCTTTGCTTCAGGCTATTCCCTAGGGCTGGAGTAGACCTAAGAGAACAGGATCTCTCAGAAGGAGCTCAGTGCATGGAGGCTGTATTGTCCTTTTGTGGGTGCATAGGTAAGTTTTCCAGCCTGTTAGGGAGAGGGAGAAATTAATTGGGAGGGCAAATTACAATCCCCTTCTTTCTGTTAACAGTGGGAAATCTGTGACAATTTGGGCTTTTTTTTTTTAATCTCCCTGGCATTTCTCTAACAGAGAAGCAGTTTAAGCACAGCATGAGTGAAATCTGAGCCCCTGTTCTTCTCTGTCCTTCGTTAAATGTGTGGTAGGGTGAAGGTTTGAAGTTATTCATGAGTTGGGTTCATGACCAACTTTTTATGAGATATATTTTAAGAACACTGTATAAATGCATGTGTGTAGGTATATTATGAGACTTCTCACAAATCAGAAATGTCCCGTACTGGTGATGAAATGGAACTTTGGAATAAAGGATTTCTTTGCCTACCTCAATAACAAATGTGATGGATGTCTTACCCTATTCTGCACTTCGGCATGTATTGATGGCTGTGTATCATACTTCTAAATGTGCAATGAAGACAAGCTAAAAAATTTTGTGCCTCTGGAAATGTCATGCTTTGCAAATCCAGCCTATGCATAGTCTTCTACTGTGCTCATTCTGATAGCAAATTCTAAGTGTATTTCATTACCAAGAGGGCAAGAATGGCTGCCAGCTGAATGGCATTTGCAAATGATCCATCCCTAATCTGCTCTTCCAGAGCACGACCTACATGTTGTTGCTATTATTCCCCTTTTTATTTGAATTATTAACTCTCAGTTCCTAAGATTTTTCCAAGCAGGACCTATCTTTCAGGGTGCCTAGTAAGTATCAAGTGCTTTTGTCTGCTTGAGCTCAGCTTCCCAGAGCAGAACCATCCCAGATCTCATTAAAAACAGTATCATAAATTTTAACCCAAAGTCCTGGGCTTCCAGCATAATCCTCTGTTGGAAAACCACAGCAATTGCACTATTTCAGTGATGTATTTTCCTCTACACAGGGATAGGTCCTATGAATGATCATGGAGCTGGCATCTAAAAGCCAGTCCAACATTCAGAGACAAGCCAGGGCTGCCAGGAACCACCAGAGCTGTGAAGGAGGAAGAAGTGCCCACCTAAGGCTAGCCAGTGCTCATAACCCAGCCTGGGCTTCCTCTGTAAGAAGGTTTTCTAATGTAAACAGTGCTCTTTAGGTTCCAAGGAAGCCCTGTGGGAAATGACTGGCTGTACAAATGATTTTGTTGCTGCTTGACCAGTTGGCTCAGTCAGCATCTTACATCTCCCCACTGCCCTTTGGCCGGAGTCATGTTATTATGAGTATATAATTGTGTATTTAGCTACTAGCTCCTCTGTTAGGGCTACAATTTAAAATAATGAAGGAATATAATTTATATCAGTGTGCTCCTCATATGAGCTCACCAGAAGGCTATAATAAGATAATTTATAAATTACACATATTACCCCTAAACTCAGACAAAATTAAAAATATAAATATGAGAAGGACTGACTGCTTATGTGCTCATGAGAGCTCATTCAAAAATAGAGCTGAGTTGATCAAAAATGCATTTGTGAGGTGTACAAACGATTTGAAAGTTACTGCTTAGTTTTTGTAGGAAAATTAGTCCAGTTCACAAATAACTGAGTCAGAGGGCATTGTGATTGGCTGTTCTTTAGCAAGAGTGAGCAGTTAACATTTGCTTTCCTCACAGTGTTGGCAAACTGATTTTATTCATTTGTAATTTGATTTTTGAAAACTAGTCAAGCCAAGGATTAAGACAAGGCTCTTAGACACGGGCAAAATTCCAAAGCAATCTGAGATTCCATTCACTAATTGAAGCTGGTGTCAGGAACCATGTCTTAACATGATCTTCAGGAAGTTCTTTAATTCGTTGCTAATATATCAACCTTCTCCTTTCTCTCCAGTATAAACAGCAATTCTGTACAGATAATTTTTATTTTTCTCCATGCCCCAGCAAAGGCAGGAAAAGGATCTGCTGAAATTGAACAAGGAGAAATGGAAGGTGACCATTCCTGGAGAACATGCCTTTCTCTCCTTTATAGCTTGGCACAGCAGGGTGGCAGCCCACAGATTAGGAAACTGTTGAAAGCCTTGAAATTATGAAAATGAGGCTATTGCCCTAGGGTTACGCGAATGGCCACAGCAGCCTGGCCCAAACACCTCCCCCCCTGCTGATCAGGAGTCTGAATAGACCCTCTGTGGTCTCTGATCATGCCATTTTGTCTCATGTGTTTGTGAGATCAAGCCTCAGCCGCCATCGCTTGTGATGACGAGTATTGTTTCTATGACGATAAAAAGCATCGCCTGGTTTCTCTTGGGCTGTCTTTGCCTGAACTATTTCAGGTGAGCATCACTGCCCTAATTCTGAACATCTTTCCCCACTCCAGTCCTTGCTTCCTTGAGGGGATCCCTCTTGCCGTCTCTTTCTCAGTGTCCAAGCTGAAATCACAGGAGGACTTTGTTTTACAGGAAACATTAATCCAACTGCTGAGTGGCAAGAGAGAGAAGTTGCACACAAACTGAGGTAAGACATGCCCAATAAAACCAAAATGCCCGCAGAAAAATGTCCATAACTGGGGTCAAGGCAAAGCCCATTTCTCACCCAAGAATAGAGATTTCATCCTAAGACAACCGATCAACTGGTTGTAGAAGCACAAAGTTGGTTGTGCACACTGATATTTGACTATCCTAAAAGATTCCTTATACCATCTACTTATTTCTGTCTGGGAACAATAGTAGCAGGATTAAAAAGCAATATAATTTTTACCACATTAAAAGTGGTGCAACCCAAATAAACTAGAAACTATAAATCTTTCCACTGCATTGGCTGAGCAGGTAAGCTCCATGCTCTCCAAGATTCACACACCTTCATGTTAATGTTTTTAATGCCACATCTTTCAGTTTGAGAAGAGAAAGGACTGTCATTTTTCACCTTGGGAGGAGTCCAAATGCTGTGAGTGTTGACAGGGCATTAGGCAAGGAAAGGAACAGAATATTTGCTATTCTGCCTGCTCAGTAATGTGCTTCCTTGGAAGGGGCAAAGCCTGGCACCACTAGAAAGAAATTTGCTTTCCTTTGACTTTTTGCAAATGCACAAAATTTCATTAATATAGGGCACTGTAGCATTTTCAGCAGGAGAACAAGTTAATGGAAGCAAAGCTGAGGCTCCTTGGGCATTTACCACAAATCTGGATGCACAGGTTAATTTTCTGCTGCTTTTTTCTGGAAAATAATGACTCACAACAGATAGAAAGACTGCAAGGTAGCATCAGCTACTGAATTACAGTATATGGTTTTGTTATGAAGCATGTGCTCAGCCCTATATGTTACATTGGTGCCAGTTCAGCAATAGTTCAAGAAAAAGCTTTTCTTACAAATGAAATTTAGTCCTATAGGAAACTCTAGTATTTCAAAAGCATGGGAGCTTTAGCATGGATTTAGATGATAAATTGTTTTCGTTTGTTGGTTGGTTGGTTTTTGTTTTTTATTTTGAGGCAATATATTCTCATTTGGGAAAAGAAAAATAACTTTGAAATATGTTTTTTATAAAGGTAAAATACTCTAATTCTTAGCTTAATATACAGCAAAAGCTAGAATCCCACAACAAATTGAAATCAAGTCAATGGAAAAAGCCCCCAGCCTCTATGCCCCAGTCAGTTCCATAGTACTGAATTGTTTCAATCATGCCACCAATCCTTCCCTTCAAAAATACGGCCTGTCCCCCCAAGGCATTTTATTTCAATGGAACACATACTCTCAGAGGTGTTGTGTTTTAATGACCAAAAAACCCACCAACATTTTACCAAAGGAGTAACACTGAGCACTCTGAGGCCATATCTACATTACCAATTGATGCAGTGCAATAGGAATGGCTCTACAGAACCACCCCAGAATCTCAGGGATTTTTTTTATTCCATGGTCTGAATGCTTATTTGTGGCTGGAGTTTGATTGAATTGGTGTTCTCTTAGGCCAAACCCAAGTACAGGAACTGGGAGAGTCACTTCAGCACACTCTCCTTATCTGGACTAAAATGCTAATGAAGATGCATCATGAATATGAAGCTGACTCACAGTAGCAAAAACTCCCATCTACTTACATCATTAGCTGTTGAAAGACACTATATGCTGAGGTACCACTGACTAATGAAGTCAGGTATCAAAAAGATCCTATAAAAGGGTTAGTTTTTTTGGTTAGTGAATTTTTGCTCAAAGACAGGGTATCAACAGTATGACACATTATTTTATATCTGGTTTTGTATCACTCTAAATATTGTCAGTTAAACAAATACTACATTGATATAAATCACCAAACAGAATATCTGTCCTTAAAAACAAAAATGCACAACACACAGTGGTAGTTCATAGCTCCTTCTAAAGCCTTTATTATACAGCACTTAGACTGCAGTGATCACTGATATTTACATCTAACAGCAACCATTGAAAAAGATTGCTTTTTCTCAAAGCATACAACATATGCTAAATAAGAATAGGATCAATTTCCTGTTAATTACTTTGTGTTCTTTATTTATTTGATTACCAGTGGACCATCCTTACACTTCTGTTTTTCAGACTCAGTTACAAGCTGTACCTGGTCCTTAGGGGAATATCAAAAAAAGATCAGATTGCAAACCACAAAGTATTCAAATAATAAAAGAATTTAAAAACAGTAAATTCACAAATAATAAAAAACCCACAAGTAACAGAAAATCAACATTCTCACTGTAAGAACAAGGCACTGAAAATTATTGAAGAAAGAGTATGAAACATTTCTATCAGCTCCCAGATTAACCTGTGTCATCAGCTATTTTGGTTAGAATTAATGGCTTAATAATTTTCTGATTTGAATATTAATAACTATACTGATGAGATTACACTTCAGAGCATGAAAATATTTCCTCCCACCACCACCTCTGCTTTTACAAGTCATCAAATGTTGTTCAAAGTTTCCTCACCCTAATCATCTGTTTCAGCCATACTTACCAAGATGCTAAAGCATCTGTCTTCATTCTGTCATGACAGTGCATTGTGCTGAAAACATCTTTGGTTGGATTTCTTACTGCCTTTGTTTTGAGTGCTTATGCTTCTTCGTGCTTAAATGAACTGTTGCCCCGTGTGTGATGAGTACTCAAGTTTCATGTGCCTGTCTCAAAACTAAACCCTGGGTTTTAAAACCTGATGGCTTCACTCTCCAGGCTGGTGTGTGTGACTTCATCAAGAACAGTAAGAATTTTAGTCATGGCATTGATATAGAATGACAAGATATGGGCAATTAACAGCAGAAATACTGAGGGGTATATGTTAGGTTTACATCACAGACCTCCTTTGAAAAGCCACAAAGGGTTGACATTTTTTTGGTAAGTTGAAGCATAATATTAGGACTGTATATACACATAAGGTAGTGTAAAAAATAGAGCTGTAACTTTTCTTATTTCCTTCAGATGCTACCATAAAACCAGTATGATAATTGTAAGAAAATGAATTGAAATTATTTTGTTAATGAAGTTAAATTGAATAGCTATGTGAATAAGTATGTCAGCTTTCAAAAGTTAATGTCAGATCAAGCATTAAAATACTCTCTTTTAAACAGTCATGCATAGTTTGTCCAACAACCTCATTTACTATACAATATATTGAACTTTTACATCTAAGCTATCTGAATGAAAAAAATAAAGGTGAGCCTAGACTATGTTTTTTCTCTCTATCTTTGGCTGAATCTTCTGATCCCAAGCAAGCAAAGTACAGATGCCAGAAAAATCAGTAACAGAGTGGATAATAAACTAAATGTAATCCCCTTACGCAGAGAGCATTTGGAAATATAAAAGAATTCTTAAAATCGTAGGTCTACTATCGTAGGCTAGCTGAAAAGACATCAATGGATACAGTACTTCAAAGTGCTGAGTTTTTAACCAGATCGCACTTAGATGTGAGAAATCTGGAGTTTTATGGGAAGATGAAGCAGCATCTATACATAATGAACATAAGTGAAGACTGATTAAATTCAGCAAACATATCTCTAAAAATCATATTCTTGAAGTATGGATCCTATACAGTGTTAAAAATAATTTCTTGATATTCTTCCCTAAGCCAATTTTTACCAAACATGTAACTTCCTTTCATCTATGCATAACAAATATCTAACTTGCCTGATTTTTGAATCTGCACCAACCTTCCTTAAGCATAAAGCTTAATGCGTTTGGAGCTTCAAATTCACTTCAACTGTTGGACATGGCACAAATAATCTGGTAGGATTAAAGCTGTGGTCAGAGACTGCTTAAATTTGAGTTGCCTCTTCAGAGCCTTTTCGCTGCTCTTAAAATTTGGAGATATGATTAATAGGTTGCATGCTTTGTAGTGAGTGTGCAAGAGTCATGCTTGTGTGTCAGTACAAAAGAAATTATGGGACTTAAAACTAAGTTAGGAAGGCAGCCACACTTATGAGGCTTATATATGTGGAAAAGAAGCAAAATGTCACTCCATGTTTTTAAGGTGTCACACACTCACTAGCAAATGACATGGCCAAGTCTTTGCTGACAACTTGTATGATGATAACTTGATGTTGATGACATGTCACCATTTTTCTGCATGAGAACATGAGGATGTCACTTGGAATTCATCTACCCTAAGGTATTTACTAAATACAGTGAAGCTTACACATGTCCTCTGGTCAACATATTGAAAAGAAGTCAAGAAGCTTACTCATCCAAGAAATGCAGGATAATTAAACCCTCCAACTAACTCTGAGCAACCTCCTACACCCTAAATGATCAGTTTCACAATTTTTTTTAAATGAATGTTTGTGTTTGCATTTTTTCCTCCCCTTCCTTCAGCTGACATATAGAAGGATACTAGGCATCTCCTGTACATTTAATACCCTGAATGTGTCCTCTAGTTTTAACCTATCATTTCCAGCAAAGATTAGAATTATCTACCATCTGTATGAACTTTAACAAAAAACAAGTGTTGGATTCTGTACCTGGGATATGTGTACAGAGAGGGGAATGAGAGGCTCAAGCAGTGCCATGGAAAGTGACCTGTTGGTCCTGGTTGATGGCAAGTTGAATGTGAGTCAGCAGTGCCCTGGCAGCCAGGAGGGCCAACCGTGTCCTGGGGGGCATCAGGCAAAGCATCACCAGCCAGTCGAGGGAAGGGATTGTCCTGCTCTGCACTGCTGTGACCTCACCTTGAATATTGTGTGCAGTTTTTGGCACCACAATATAAAAAATACATTAAGCTCTTAGAGAATGTCCAAAGGAGGGCTATGAAGATGGTGAAGTGTCTGGAGGGGAAACTGTATGAGGAGTGGCTGAGGGCACTTGGTCTGTTCAGCCTGGAGAGAAGGAGATTGATGGAAGACCTCACTGCACTTACAACTTCCTTGTGAGGGGAAGAGTGATCTCTTCACTCTGGTGACCAGTGACAGGGCTTGAGGAAATGGCATAAAGCTGATTCGGGGAAGTTGAGGTCAAATATATGAAAAATGTTTTCCACCCAGAGGATGGCTGGGCACTGGAACAGGCTCCCCAGGAAAATGATATTGCAAGTTAACAATGTCCTGGTGCAGGAATAGTAGGTACATCCACACACAGCACTGTTGCTCTCTGGTAGTCTAACAAAAATGCTCACACTGAACAGAAATTAGTTGGCAGCTAAGTATATGCATGCCAGTTATAGTCTATTAATTCCTGAAGATAAACAGTCCTAATACCAGGGACATCTGATTTATTTTTAAAAGAAAACCAACACTTGGCAAAGTTTTCATTCCATAACCAAGGTAAAAAGAATGTACGTAATATTCTTACTACCTTTTTGCTACAGGCACTCACAGCCTGTATTGGTAGTTGTGGCTGTAGTTCAGAAATGGCTCCTACAGTTTTTAGCAACCATCGAGCTTCACGGGGAACTGATACTCAATTTTCTTTGTCCGCTCAGCTGGATTCTTTACTCATAGTCAGTGTAATTTCTGTTCAAAATCTGGAACTAATCTTATCTTTCCTACATGTTTACTCTACTCTTTTCTCCCCAGCCCACCATGTCCCTCTGGCACACAGAGAACGTGGTTGAACTCTGCAATTCTGAAAAGTTTATGAAATTTAGGGTTTGTTTTGTGGAAGTGGATCTAAGGGGTGGAGAAAAACACATTTAGAAAATCACTAGCTTCCTCTTCCTTTCAGAAGTCAGAAGATCATAACAAAGAAGCTTGAAAGCTTTTCAACCCAGTGATGGGACCAGTGTTCCAGGGCAATGATACACATCTTTGTAAGGCAGGGCAAGCCACAGGAAACCAACCTTCTGCCAAAGAATATGTAAGAAACATATTTTTACAGGTTTACAGAGAAGAAAATAAAGCACAAAAAAGAATGTGTCAACACAACATGTTGTTCAGCCTCTACAAAGCAAAAGACAACCAGATAAAAAGTTAATGTCATTACAATAATAATGTGTTGGGGTGTCCCCCTTTCAGCTCAAAGAGCTCACCCTGGATGTGCTGCCCTTATTGGTATTTGTTTGTAGGGTTCAGTAGTCATAATACTCATTGGAAGAAAACAACATTTTTCAGAAATATTAGAAATTATTTCCCCAAATAGCTGCCTCCAGCCTTGGGAGGAAGACATGTATTGTTGCCCAGTGTACACTACAGCCTGTCCAAGGGCCTCTGCACAGCTCATGGCACCTACACAAATGAGGGCTTTTATCTCTGTAAGACATCAGATCAGTGATTATCAGGTCAGAACCACCTTGTGAGGGGTGTGGGTGTGCGTGCAGGGGGAAGGGATGGGTCAAACTTCACAGAGGTGGGGTGGCCTTGTATCCCTCATGGCAGCCCTTGGAGCCCACATGGGGAAGGCACAGAGCAGCTGTCAGTCACAAACAGCTGGGATAAATTACAACACCCCAGAGCTCCTGGAGCCCCTGACCCAGCTCAGATTGGCAGGGACAGTGAGGACACTGCCCCTCACCCTGGCCTGGGACCCCAGAGTGGCTGAGGGGTCAGGGGCCCCTCCTGAGGGGGTTTGGCCATTGAGACAAGAGCAGATAAAACCAAAGTCATAGGGGTGCCATGTGTCGTGGCCCTGCCACCTGGACATGTGAGAGCTGGTCTTCCACAAGGTTCCACTGGTAACTATTTGATCTGTCACTCCCTCTTTTTCCTTCTCTCTTTTTGCTCTTTCTGCTTCTCTTTCTTAGCTCATTTTTTCATGCTTTGGTGCTCCATCCTTGGAGCTGGAGCGCTGTGGATTAGTATGTGCTGGGTCAGTATTTTGGTGGCCCATTGTCTAGTTTATGCAGTGCCCTTTTGAACTTTTGCCAAGTTCATTTATTTTCTCCCCTAAATTAACAATAAAAATACCTCTTGGGAACAAGTCAGTGCAGTGGCTTATTCTCTTGACACTATCTCAAGGTATTAAAGAACCTCTCTATATATTTTAAAGTAAAAACTCCTGGCTGAGCCCATGAGCTTGCAGCTCCAGGGCCGGAGTGTTACAATCTCCCTCTGCAGTGGCATCTCACTTATTTTCCCACTCAGACAAGTGACATGTTGCCCAAAGGCACTCCAGGCATACTGGAGAGTGAAATGAGACTCCAATCTAATTATTTTTGCCATATTGCTTTCAGAACAAACAGACCAAGTCTACAGACCTGCCTATGCTGTGAGTCCACATGTAAGCACTGCTCCAACCACCACGCTACGCCGTGCCAGAAAGTGAAGCTGCTGTTTCTGAGACAGCATTGAAAAATATGCTGGGTACCAGAATCCTTAACCTTAGAGCCAAAGTTTAGCAATATATCCTCTACAGGCACCCCACACATCAGAGAGAATCCCTGAACTATTACCATAGTTATGTTAGTTCAAGTGACAGAAGCCTAGGACAGCTAGACTGTGGAAAACATAGTATGTTCTCCTAAAACTAAAGGCTGTGACTATGCAACTTGATCCATGTTTGAAAAAGGATTACACAAGTAACCTTTCCTCCTACCTTCTGTGTTCGGCTCTACAGTTTCAACATTCTTTGAAAAGTTACTGGCATTGTCCCAAGAGCACAGCTAATCACCTCAGAGCCAACTTTGTGTGCTTTGCCTGCCAGTCAGGATTAAATTCTATTTCCATTTAGGCCAGGTAGTGGCATGTGTACAAAATATATTTGTTCTGTCTCAAAACTAGCTCATCTTTGCACTTTGCAGTAATTAGCACACGGAGAAGAACAGACCTACATGGACAGTGGAGATAAAAGTAATTGCTGTTCCTAAGACAATTCCTTAAACTTCCCCCTCCCAAAATTTAGGTATGACAGTCACCTTTTCTAGTTAATCTTCTTCCACTATCAAAAGGACATCTCTTACCAGCACTACTACCACACTGTTAAACAAAAAGGGACAAGAAGTGTGTGAGAAACTTATCATTAGTCAAGAAGGGTATCATCTTCTGAGTTTTATACTGTTTCACACACAGAATTGCACATTAATTGGCAGCCAAATTACTCCATAAGTGTTATTTTTGGGGTTTGTAGTTAAATAAAGAGGCCCCCAGGAATTCTGGAGGTCTCCCCAAGGAGCTTCAGAGAAGTTCTGATGAGTCCTGATCAGTAAGAACAGAAAAAGAAAGGTCAGAAGAGGAAACAATATTCAAAAAATACATCACCTAGTAAAGGTATATACTGCTGTTGCAGGTTCACCTTACCTGTAAAATCACTGCAGACAGCTTTAAAAAAAAAAACACAAAGCCACCTGATCCACATCAAGTGCTATTCCTCCATCAGATCAACAAAAGCCATGTCACACCATTGCAAATACATTCATCTTTTCTTTCAGAAAATTAGATGTAATAGGAAAAAACAACATAAGAACCAAAACCAACTAACCAACCAAAAAAAAAAAAAAAACAAAACAAAAAAAAAAAAATGTAGATTCCAAAGAAATTTCTTAGAACTGCCACATTCTAACCTAATTTGTATTTATAGTCCCTAACCATAAGTTAGACTATTGGCCATTCCACCAGCCATTAGTCTTTATTCAGCCTGAAATACTCTAAAGCCTTTAGAAATACATAGTGGTTGTTTTGTATTTAGTTTTTAATCTATCATTTAAGCTGCAAGGTGGTTGTGAAAACAGAGAAGTTGCATTTGGACTTACAGGTATAAATTGCTTAAATATGTCACAACACTTCCAGTACATTCATAACTGCTCTCAGGTAGAGAGATGTAGCTCATTCTCTCACTTCCCTTCAACCAAAAGTGAGTATGTGGGTAAAACTAATGTCTCTTAATGGACGATTGGTGAGTGGTTCACTAAGGATTGTTGTAGTTGAATTGCAAAAGCTTAGACTTAAATTTACACACAATAATTGAGAAAGTAAACAATATTGATTTTAGCTCAAGTATTTTCTTTCTTTCAAAGGCCAGAGAGAGGCTAGACTCAAAATGTTCTGACCAAATCAATGTGACATAATTACCCTTGAAAAATGACTTTGTCATCATGATTTTGTCATGATAGTGGGAAAATAAAACTGTCAACACAAGGCATAGTATAGAAAAAGATAATCATGCAATACAAATATTTCCATCACAACTAGTTACAGCACTTATCCACGCATATTTTAACAACCACATTGTTGTTTCATCAACCCACCAATCCTCCCCAGAAGGGTGTCAAAATAACTTTAAAACCAGTACAAAAATATCTACAGAGAGCATTTCTGAAAATTGATGCTTCACCTGTCAAATTTGCCAAGCCTCTGAAATAAATACTTTTTCACACCTCTTTAAATAAGTATAATAAAACAATAAGCTCATTCTGACCTTGGGAGTAAGCCAATAGTGTCACTGAACGTTACTTTTATGGCAATTAGGTCTTATTTAAATGTAAGTGCAAGCAACTTTCTTGTCAAGCAATTTTTTCTCTTTTTAAAAGGAAAAAAATCAGAATGTTTAAGCTGAACTTGTTAGAGAAAGTCAAAACAAAATCTTCCCTGATCATGTCAAATTTTTTGCCTAAATAAAATATTACACAAAGTCAAATCAAGTGTAAGAAAATTAATAAACACCTTCTGAGTTATCCAGCATGTAAAAAAATATGCAAGAGTCATACTTCTGAAGGCAACTTCAAGAAGAATTTATTTGGAGTTTCTGAAAATATTTGATAATGATCCTCACAGAAGATTTATTTGGAAAAGTCAGCCTGTGAAACCCCTTCTCATTAGCTCAGTGTATGGGGAAAAAAAACAGGAGACTAATAGAAACCAAACAAGCAAAACTGAACTTGAGAAAAGTCATAGCATAGGTTGCAGAAACAAGAGGTAGTTCATATACTTATTAGTGACTCACAAAGAACACCAAAATAAATTTTTGGATGACATAAATGTTTTCTTGTTGTTAAAAAGTTTTGGGAAAAAGCCACATTATATTGAGGAACTGAACAGCAAAGGGGCAGAAAAATTGCTTTTTTTCATACATTTATAGTAAATAGAGCACTAACAAAAAATAGACATTCTTGTCACACATGTTGGTGCACTTGGAATCCTCTGACAATCTTCAAGACAGGCCTGAGATAGCAGTGGTAGGCCAAGAATAACATTTCAGTGATAACTATGGACAACTTTGCAGCTGCAGATGAACACAACTTTAGCCTGAAGGCAACAGAGATGTTTAGGCTGGATAAATGCACAATCAATGCAGTATCAGAAACAGTGGTGTGAGCAATGGAAAGGTTGTCACAAAATGTGTTTGCAGGGTTTGTCATATGAGCTAACCCTCACTAGAAGAGTGAGATAATACATGTGAGTAAATTGCAAAGGTGAACAAGTACTGTTTTTTTTAACACCTATAGACTTACTGAATTAGAACAGGTTCATACTAGATGGTACACATAGTGGAGGGGCAATGAATAGTCTTGAGGAAGGCTGTCAAGAGAAAATGAAGCCTCTGACTGAGCACCATGAGTTCTGAACAGCAGGAATGATGCTTGCATTGGGAGCTGCTGGCATTTTCTTCAAAAGTAAATAAAAATGTGTTGTGAGAAACACATTAGGGTTCTACAAACATTCAAGACAAAAGAAATAAGCAAGAGAAAAGCGAGCCACTATAATTGGAAGTCCAAAGAGCTGTCACTGAGTCAGGTAACAATACTGTGCTCAACCTGTAGAGGAAAAAGCAGTTCTAAAAAAAAACAAACAAACAAAACAAAGCAAACCCCCAAACAAAACAAACAAACAAAAAACACCCCAAAAAAAACAGGTAACTAGAGTACCCTGCAAAGCTGTCAACAGCCTTATCTTGTGAGCTTGTAGTCAAAGAGAATTAAGGAAAGCCTTACTGATCCATGGAAAAGCACACAAGCTATGTACAAACTGCAATATGATAATTAATTTAAGGACTGCTCAATATAATACCTGATTTTATTAATTTCAATGTTGTTTGTAAATTCTCATAATTATTACTTTCAAGCATACTTTCCAAACTTTTTTTTTTTCCAGATGTTTAAAAAAACCCAACCACTGTGACTTAACAATCACAAGAATGGGTGATGATGCCAGTGTGAGGAATGGAAGAAGTGCAATTGCTTGAGGTTTTATATCTCCTTATTGAGTTTTTTCTTACCTTCTATCTGTTATATTCTACTTCCATGACTATCTCTATTTCAGTGAACTCTATTACAGAGTTTTTGTACATACCAGATTTTTTTTTTATTACAAGGTCACAAAATCAATCTGCTTGTGTGACCTCAAAGAACAGTTTCACAAACCCTCAAAGGTCTCACCCATCCCAAGTTAGTGCTGCTGCCTCTGAAAAGGTGTATAAAATGTCATCTCACAGCATTCTTCGAGGCATCCAAGTATTGTGCAAAAATGGAAGACTGAGACACTAATCACTCTCTATTGCAGATATAATCCTTCAGGCAAGGACTAACCCAAACTCACACTCCTCTCTTTTTCTCTCTCCCATTAACATCTTCTGTATATTCCAAGTTGGATAGACTAGTTGTTAATGGACCTGCAATATCTTCTCTCTTTTCTTTTTCCCACAGGCACATAGCTGCATCCAGTCCTCTATGCTTACTGAAATGCATTTCAATACTGTATTTGGTACTACAAGGCAAAGAGGTACCACAACTGATGAGAAGTTTTGCCATATAAAAGAGACAAAGGTTCTTTTTAGCTGGGTGCTTTCTACTAATGGTCAGACTGGGCTGTTGCCAAAGATAAGAGACAGCTGCTTCCCTAAGAAGATTGGCATACACCTCTATCCCAGGTGCAGCCTGTAAACTATTCTTGTTTATCTCTTATTTGAAGGTTGACATTTCTTCTTTCTCTCCATCTTCAAAATGTATCAAAGTTAACTGATTTGAAAAAGTCTTCCGCTCTTCTCCACACTCCCTAAAAAATTCAGGAACTTGAAAGCTGAGACACTAACCATAGTGAAAATTGCTGTATACAAAATCTGAAAAAAAGATTTTACTCAAAAAACATCTGCATGTCACGTATATTTTTTTAAAATGAAATATTATATTCTTAAGGATATAAAATATCCCACGAACTTTGCCTCTTTTCTTCAGTTCTAAGAGTAACTCAGAAGTAGTCTGGAATTACAAAATCCACACATTTACCATTTTTCTACCTCTAAATTCTTTATTTGTCTCTTGCTCTGTATCTGTTTCCTCCTTTTACAGTCTCTACACCTGTTCAATTTCTCTCTCATCTGGCTGACATGCTGAAAATAATCACATATTGTCCCCTACCACTGCTGCCACGTCACTTTATCCCTTAACTCTATTATCAAAGACCTTTGCAATATGTCAGGCTTTAGCTACTCATTCAAGGCTCTCTGGTTACACCAGCGGTGTACCAAAACTCATGTTTCAGAAGTCTTCTTACACTCCACTGCATTCACATTTTACATACCCCTTTCAGTCACAATTCCGTGAGGTCTCCCCTGCTGGGCCCTTGGGCAGTACTGCCATCAAGCTCTGGTTTCCTCAGATCCTATACACTCAGACTCTTTTAAGTCATCTTCATCTGAATAGGGCCCCTCACAGCACCTGGCACATCAATGTTTGGAATGCAAAGCAAAAGGGAGGGGTGTGGAATCAAACAAAAGAGCCCATGTTCAGGTGACTGAGTAAGAGTAAATGAGTATTGAAAGGGGATGAACTAAAGGAATGCTTCCACCCGAGTTTAGCTCCATCTCTGCTTTCAATCACATTGTCCTTACTCTCCTCAAATACATCATCTCTTTGTTCCAGCTGCTGAAAACAGACTGCAGAGGCCTCAGGGGCAGTGCTCATCTTGCATCTGAAAAATGTCAAGCATATCTGGACTGCAATAGAACGTGAGAGGGAACAGGAAAAAAAACATGTACTTTTATTTGGCTCTAATTTAAGTATCTTAAGGCCAAACTAGCACACAAGTCCAAATAAACTTGCATGACAACCTGAGAAATCACTCCTCTTCATAAGAAAGTCTGTCACTGATCAACCGTCTTCCCTTCTATTTGCTAATATGTCTACTCAGCACACATTTCAAACATACTTGTTGTCCCAGTATCTAAGCATAAATGCAGCATTCAAAGAACCTGATCCTGATGGTTGATGCAGCAGAAGCTGGGCTGCTGAACAAGGTAATCTAAACTTGAGGCAAGCTCTGTTCATAATGATTCCTATTTTTTGCCACACATCATCAAAGCAGTGGCAGAGTGGACCTTCAGACTTGAAGGTCTGGGGATGCTGGAAGAACCTGACACAGAGCTCCTGCCACTGGGCATGTTGCTCTCTTGCAGAGGTGTTCTCTGACTCCATGCCCCAACAGCCCCCATTCGCAGAAGCAGAACCCTTCTGAAGAACAGCCCTTCTAGCCGTGAGTTCATACATGGGCTATCATGCCCTGCTTGTTCTCCCAGATGAGCTCACAGAGCTGAGTTTGTGCTCACATGTGAACAGAAGCAGCCTTTCTCCTGCCAAGGGCGGAATCACCCTCAAAGCAGCAGTGCTTGCAGACTCCAGGGGAGGAACTCAAACACTCCAGATGCTGCAGCACAAAATATCAGAAATATAACTGAGCACAGAGATTGTTGTTTGGTTAAATATTCTCTTTCTCCACATACACTGTAATGTAAAATCACTTCCCCTTGCCTTAAGATCTTTTATCAAGTGTTTCCCTAAGGAAATATCTCTTATTATCCAAATCAATATCCACTGAAGTGGATTTAAGAACTTTAAAGGTCTTGGTGCTTGCTATTAACATCAACTTGGATAGCTACTCTGTTAAACATAGGCTTTCAGTGGTGAGTCATTTACAGGAGTCTGTGTACCATGGGGAGTGAATTTATTTTTCATCATAATATTCTGTACCAGCTTCTAGAAGGCATCACTGGATTGTCATGCTTCTGGCAGAGATTGTTTTATTAGAAACTAAAGTATTTTTCTGAAAACAATAGGCTTCTTCCACCTATCCTATACCATCACCCTGAGACTCCTATCTACTTTTGAGAGGTCATGAGAAAATCAACTGCACTGCTTATTGGATCAACATGAAGCATTCAAAACAGAGAAGAAAGTCACAAATGCTTTACATAAGGAAAATAACACATTCCTTCACATTTCAAGTGAATACCTCATAGTTTTATGAAAATGTATAGTTATTCTCTTTGCAAGCTTCTGTTCACCTAGTAAACTGGATTTGTGCCTGTATTTCCTCAAAAACTAAGCAAAGTTTCATAAGAAGTTGTAGTACCTCAGGTCCCAGAATTGGAATGTCTGTTAACTGTGCATATTTATGTTTATAATACCCAATATGACTCATATCTAGCTCATAAATAGCTTTGCACTGTATGCATGCTCTTTGGACCCATTCATGCATCTTCATCGGTGAGAAGATCCAGCCACAGAGGGCTTGACCTCCTGAAAGGTAGACACTCCTGACTGCTATGAATTGCTCACAGTTGCAGGTGCACAACATTTTCCAGAACTGAAATCCTAACTCTATCACCTTGGATTGATTCCAAGGAAAATATTATTAAATTCAAATCTTATTTCCACACTCATACATAACTCCTCCTTCACAATGTATAGGAAATCAAGGTGTTAAGACATTATAAATGCAATTAACCTCACTTCACAGATTTATTCTGGGAAACTGAAGTGGTCTGTGGAGCTGAACATATTTAAATTGATGGACTACTCTCTGGGTTTAATCTTTTAAAACTTACTAGATTGTTCTTAAATGGTAGATGAATCATTTGCTTCAATCTCTATACAAATTCCTGTTTGACAAGTAGAAGAAAGTGAAGTTTTAAAGTTAAGGAATCAGATTACCCATCTCGTATGAAACATTCCAGTTGTGGAACGTGTTCATCATGTACCACAGATGCTACCATAACAGAATTTCTAACTTGCATAAAATTTGTAGAATTTCACATTCTTATGTTTTATGGTTGGGGGTTTTGGTAGCTTTTTGTTTCTTTAGGGGTTTTAAATTATTTTGTCATTATTATTTACATTACTTAAATCTCTCAAACTCTTATTGAATGTTTCCTTATTTAAATTTCACTGAATGTTTTAAAATCGAATATGAAATAATAATTGTGTTGTATCTAATTAGTGGAAAATGCACCAACTTCTTTTACACTAAGAGAAAAAAATGTCTTTAAATAAGAAAATCTAGTGTATTTACTTAGCCTTAACTACACTTTGCACTTGTATAAAAAAAACAATTTCTAAAGCAAGTTTAACTCTTCATGAAAGAGATATTGAACAGTAATTTGGTTTTCTTCCACACCAACTTGTAAAAAATCCATTCAATTTATTCACAGAAGTGTGGCATGAAATGTTTTGCGATACTTTTGTTTGTTTCTTTGTTTGGTTTCGTTTTAGTTTTTTTACAACACCACTGCTTTTGCATGATTTTTCCGACTGAAGTACCTTCTGGTTGACATTTCATCAGACAGCATGTGACTTGGTTAGTTCTACAATACCGAGCTGCATTCTTATGCTCTAAAAATCTCTGCTCTTCATAACACTGACTCGGAGGGATGATTGTGAATAACCAGTGGGAGACACTAGCTGCGTTCAACCAAACTGGAAAAATTTTGCAGATGTTTGATAAACACACAGATGTAATTTTCACTTCAGATTTTTCAGCTAAAGCTGAATAAATTCTTTATTCTTTCTGCAACTCAGGCACAAAGACACAACAGTTACAATATTCCTGGAATGCTGCCCTCCAGCTGCTTGCTCATCCAGTAAAAAAAAATTGCTTTAATCATTATTTTGTATAAACACATTTGCTATTTATAAAATGTTTTCATATTGCAAAGGAAAATCATCTCATCACTGTTGTCCTTAGATTTCTTGCAGTAGGATAGGCAAGGGGAAACCAAGACAAATTAACCTGTAATTCAAATGGGGTCCCCTTTCTCCTGCACCTCAGAACATCCCTTTGCTGAAGTACAGGCTGAATTCCACCTTTTCTGAAGGTATTACTGAGACCTCAAGATAATCATACACAAAGGATATAGGTTACAGCTCCAAGTCAGGTCTCACAGGACATACCACACAGTTTCTAAATAACAGCTTTTAGTCTTCATGAGGTACATTGCAAACAGTATTTAGACAAGTCAGACTTTTGAAACTTGTACACTTTTAAAATCTAACCATTACAAAGTAAATCCAGTGGTTTCTTAACTTCTCACCTTTATTGCTGTTAAAATAGAAATTAAAATGTTATATTTTAGCATAAAATATTTATATTTCTGTGTTTTGCTGCACATGCAAAATTTATTTTTCCCCCCTATTTTTTCCAGAGGTGACACCTTAGGGCTTAAATACGCAACCAAGTTACCATGGGTCCTATGAGCACTAAAAATAGCTGATGGGCATGTTTTCATACCAGGGAAAAGGCAAGGTAAGGCAACTCTGCTAAGACACACTTTATTAAGTCAACTTCCCTTCTATTTGCCCTGGGCTAAGAGCACACAGGGAGACAAGTAGAACTGTTGCAACTCAGTGCCAAGACTGAGTGCTTGGTCTTGACAGTGTGACTATCAGACAGCTCCAAGTTAACTGGAGTGAGAGACTGAGGAAAAAGGCAAATATCTGTGTCCCTGCACACTCCACATGAACCCCTGCCATCAAACAGGCTGGGGACTCTGCAGCCACATCATTTCTCTGCAGCTTAAAGTAATTGTTAGAGACAAAAGTGGAAACCTGGAGCCTGTGTCTAAGGCAAAGAGCTGCACTACTCACCTGCACAAGAATTTGTCCCCTCTGAATGGCTCAAGCACAGGCCAGAGCTCTGCTCAGGGCTAGGAAGTGCAATGTTTGAAGACCACTGATGTCTCAAGTGTATCTTTCTTCACGGATACATATAGACATACAGTCAATATTGTCTTTTATAGTCTCATTTTATAAATCAAACTATATCATGTTTAGACATGTACAGTCATACTCTGTCTCTTCTATAGCCTATGGATTCCTCATTTGACTTCCTTGGGATGGAGCTAAGCTCTCCAAAGTAACTGGGTAGTACACTACTCAAAATTAAACTTTCCTATACCACTTCAAAAATGCCTACCAAGCAGTTTGTGTCTGCTCTCCTTTGCAATTCTTCCTTTCCTTTGGCCAAAGACAAGGCAAACTATAAAACAAAGCAGTAAAAAGTTACAGCAACATCAGAAAATCTGATGAAATCTTGAACAGCTAAGTATCCTTTCTTTGACAGACTTCAGAATGAAACTGGCAGCAGTGTCACATTTTCTATGAAAAAATGTACACTTGGGGTAGAAATATTCAGCTGTCAAGGGACTATTTATGAAAAGTTGTATAAGAGTAGACTGAATAGGTGCCAGCTCCATTATGAGTGTGAAAGCCATAGTTTCAATTTTAAAAATATTTTTTATTGAGACAAGAAATAAAAAATTATTCAAATACATGCTAGCATTATCTGTTTAATACTAAAGCTTTTAAATTACCTTTGCTTTCACATGTAAATTATGTGTCAGACAACAAAGCCTTTCAAGCTCCTATGAAGAGAAAGCCAATAAATAGATACTTTCCGCAAGAAATAACAGCCTTACTTTACAACAGTGTGAGTCTGTTGACAGCACTGCATACTAAATTCTGGAATAATCCACTAGAAGTAGCAGTTTTTCCAGTCCTGTTGGTTTAAGAGTTACCCAGTAATTGCCCTTGATACTAAGCTGTTCCCAGGGTGAAACTATTTGCTGACTTCGAAGATCATGAGATTATTATTATTTATCAAGTGTCAGTGAGATAAAACTGTAATATATGCAAATACAACACATCTCCCCCAAGGTATTTACAGTACACATTAGAAAGATAATACAATTTATCACACCACAGTGAGTAATTAGATAAACTCACTGCAAATCAGGATCTTTTCCCTGGGAGTCACTGTGCTTTTTAATGATGCAAATAGACCAGTTTTGCAAACCACTCTTCTCCTGAACCAAAGGAATTACTTTTATGTTCTAAGATCACTACTGAGTCCCTGTTTTACAAAAGCTTTTGGATTAAAGAATTATATAAAATATATAGTAGAATTGGAAAATCCTAGTTTGGCTAACTACTACAAAAAACAGTATATTCTATTTTTTTTTTCCAAATTATCTATTTCTAAGATAAGGATAGGATCAGTGGCAATGTCTTTATACAAAAGTACTTTCATTTATAAAGTTCAAAGTCTATTTGTTGCTTTGTTGATCTAGTATGTTTTCCCTTCCAAGATGATGTTGGGTCTCTCTAGCAGTACTGTTCTTTTAAGAAGAAAACTATACCACAATTGCAACCTAAGGTAGCCTTTGCTTAAGATTATCAGAATGTGATAAAATTGACTGGCAGTAAGGACTGTGCTTGTTAAACACAAGCCTTAAGAGAATTCCTATGATATCACATGTATTTGCTTTAATTTACTGAAGTCTGTGCCTATTTCTCAAATACACATTTCTATAATCAATCATATTACACTCTTTTGTATCAATAATTGTACTCATATGCTGTGCCTACAGTTTTGCTTAGAAGTAACTCTATGTAACACACATAACTATTCATATTTTTTCTTTTTTTTTTTTTTCTTTCTTTTTAAACAGTTTGCCTAAATATTTACTTAAGCTGCTGTTCCTGGCTGGTCTGAAAAGGAAGGCAGTCTTGAATAAATTTGCGTGTTCATAATAGGTAGGTATTCCTCCCTACTGTTCACCATGTTCCAGACCAACACCTCTCTCTTTACTGGACCACAGTCTTAGTCTGGGTCAAAATTATCAAGGTGGAGTAACGCAAACAGAGTCTTGAAACACCTTTCTTCAGAGACTGATCTAGACTGTCATTTAAGTATGAAACTGCAAGCAGAGCATCTCTCCCATGGTCATCACCCACTATAGCAATAAATCTGTAAGTAAAGCCACTTGGGGCTGGCATTGGGTTTACAGGAATATTCCCCTGATAGAGTCATCATGAGAACAAAGTACTCTGAAAGTCAACAGACCCAGCATAATCCCTAAGATCTTCTTTATCAAGCAAGACTTTACAGGGCAGAATCAATGAGAGTTTTGGCTTTACTGCTTTATGAAATGTGAAACAAGATGTCTACTAAAAACATCCTTCTGCATCTTTTGTCTGTTGTTGAAGATAAAATGAAATTTATATTTTAATCTGGTGTGCCCCACAACTTGCCAGCCATAAATTTTTCTCAGCTGGACTTCTTTGGTTGTTCTCACATATCCTCTGAACCTGGGACAACTGAAAATTTTCCATAAGTAATCCTTCTCTCAGAAGTTCCCAGCAAACAAGTCAGATTAAGCAGCTTTGATGATGACAGGTATGCACAGATATAGCAGATGCATGATCTGTTCTGTGGATGGGTTGAGCACACGTGAATACAAAATCCCTGATCCATTCTGCTGCTGTGTCATTGGCTTCCTCTGCCTTCAAAGTAAACTATGGAGAGTGGGATTTTTCAAAATCACTTAGTACATGGGTTTGACTCTGATGCCTCTGAAGTATCTGATTAAGCTCCCGCTGTTTGTAATGAAAGCAGTTATATCAATGCTGTTTATCCCACCAAGAATTTCTCGCTACTTCATTTCATCTGTGACTAATAAACACTTAACAACAGTCTCCTGCATCTCAGTAGGCTGAGATCTGGTCTTTACAAGTTAACCCAGTATCTTAATTTGGAAAGAAGGAAAAGAAATAGAACTATCTGGCAGTAGGAATACCCATCTTTTTCTACAATATATACAATCCATCCGTCAGGAAAAATATTCCACCAGCTTTGTGTTTTGGTTGGGATTTTTTGGGTTTTGTTTTGTTTGTTTTATTTTGTTTTGTTTTATTTTTTGTTTGTTTGGTTGGTTGGTGTTTTTTTTATTATGAGGGGTGAAAAGGTTTTAAAGATAAAAATTA
>JAWWEE010000074.1:85067261-85088035 GCA_035221455.1 Xenops minutus | reverse complement strand
TGAGTCAGCAGTGCCCTGGCAGCCAGGAGGGCCAACCGTGTCCTGGGGGGCATCAGGCAAAGCATCACCAGCCAGTCAAGGGAGGAGATTGTCTTACTCTGCTTTGCACTGGGGTGGCCTTACTTTGAATATTGTGTGTAGTTTTGGGCACCACAATATAAGAAAGACACTAAGCTATTAGAGAGCATCCAAAGGAGGCCTAGAGGGCCTAGGAGTGGCTGAAGTCACTTGGCTTGTTCAGCCTGGAGAAGAGACTGAGCAAAGACCTCACAGCTTTCTCATGAGGGGAAGTGGAGAGGCAGGCACTGATCTCTTCTCTGTGGTGACCAGTGACAGGACCCAAGGGAATGGCCTGAAGCTGTGTCAGAGGATGTTTACATTAGATATCAGCAAAAGGTTCTTCACACAGAGGGTGGCTGGGCAATGGAACAGGCTCCCAGGGGAGTGGTCACAGCACCAAGCCTGACAGAGTTCAAGCAGGAATTAGACAAGGGTCTCAGGCACATGGTGTGACCCTTGGAGCTGTCCTGTTCAGGTGCAGAAGTTGGACTTCAATGATCCTTGTGGGTCCCTTCCAATTCAGGATATTCTATGATTCTATGATCTAATCTACTTATGCTTAATTACTGTTTTCTAAAAGAACTTGGCTACACACACTGACTAATATTCAGACTATCCTCTTCCTCTTCTTATTATGCCTTTCTGGGGGTTTTGTTTGTGACAAGTTTTCAGCACTACTGGTGAGGAAGTGTCATTTTATGCTAACTGTATTTGAAAAATAGTCAAAATTCCAGGAAATCTCTTAAAATAATAAGCAGTGAGTGGAGCATATGTCCAACACTGGTTTTAGCCAGCTTTGCTTTCACCTAACCCTACATTACTCAAGGAGGTTTCTGTTCCCTTTCTGGAAAAGTTGAAGATGGGCTCTGAGGAGGCTGCCTAACTAAGGGATTTCACAACCAAGGGGTCTATCTATGCCTTCTTTTCTCCATCTATCCTGCCTTTTTGAATTACATTGGTTGGGCTTCCTGATCCCTTTGTTTTAGGGTCCTCTGCAGAGATTTACTGTGAAAAGGGGTCCAAGTACAACTGGTGGTGGACACCTTGCTCTCTATCAATACATTTTGAATGGAAACAATAAGTGAAGTTCTCCCTTTTCTCTTTTTATAGGAGTATTAAAATAGAAGTTATTATGTATTGCCTTTCTTTGTCATTATAAAGAGTTCCAAGGTTGACACATGACCTGTCCCTACCTTTTTTGGCAAGAACAATTTTTACCTCCAGAGTATGATTTTTTTTTACTTTAACATGGGACTTTCACAGTTTACATCTGACTTTCTTTTATCTGTACAGGACTAGTATAATCCAGTACTGGCAAAACAAACAGCTACAAACCTGAGCAAGATCAGCCCACCAAGCATCTTAATACACCTTCAACTGTAATGGCCAGATGGACTCTGGGAAATCCTTGATCTGGGTTCAAAGCCAGAATAATGAGGCCAGTCAGTAGGGTTCTAAGGGAAACTGCTGTAAGTGGGAGTATATGGCAGAAGCAGACTAGCAGCATCAGCCTGAACCAAGAGTTCACCAACCCATCAACCAACAATTCACACCACAACATTAAATATGGAGAGAAAACCTGCTGGAAAGGGAATGTAATTCTTAAAAAAAGCATTCTACCTCATTGTGTCCCCTTGAACTGGCAGGATTTGGCAGTGGAACACCCCACAGTGTTAACTGGAAATTTTTGTATGCTGGCAGCAATTTATTACTGTATTCATTATTCTGCATGATTTTGCCCTTCCAGTTACTACAACTGCCTCCTTTTTGCCTTATGCCGTCTTTTTGTTTGCCTGTTTTTAAGTCTGAGGTTTGAATCTGTTCACGTCTCCTTTGTTTAAACACATCCCTTATGCCTTCAGGTGTGTTTGTTGATCCCTTGAGCTGAAGCTAGGAAAAAAAACCGTAATGTTGGATAACAACACATTACATCACCCTCACAGAGAGTGGGAAAGCACTTCACTTCCTCACAGCCTTCAGTCCCTGGATCCTTTCAGGTTTCTGCAGCAGCTCAGCAGGCTGATTTCATTCCTATGGTCCTTTCAGCCTGATGGATTTTGCTCAGTAATCTAAAGGAACTGGCAGTTTACTTTGATAGTAGTGTGGAATTGGCTAGTAGTTACAGCTGCATTCCTTGAAACTTCTCCAGATGAAATAGCCAGTGTGCCACATCATGTTACCACTCTTTGCTCTTCAGAAATCTGCCTTGTGTCTGACAGCAGATGCATGTCACACAGAAATAACCCTGCCAGAGGATGCTTGAGTTAAATTTTGCCTAAATCTATGTGAGGGCTTTTGGTTTGTAATCTTGAGAAATCAAAATCTTAAGTTGCTGTTTATTTGAAATTTAACAAACAAACAAAACAATAGCCCCCAAAACAGAAAAAAATCGACCCCCAAACCCCCCAACACATTAAAAAATTAATATCATATTTGGGAAATCTTGTTTTAGAATAAATTTCAGGTCATCTACACAGGTCCCCTAATTTTTCCAGGCAGTGATATGTCCAGCACTGGTATTGCTGTGTATTGCCCCATGGCTCCTCTTGCTTTTTTACAGTCCAAGAAGTAGGTCTCAGGAGGATGAAGTATGTCCCAGGGTCATCCTGAAGTCTGCAGAGCACAGCTTAGTGGAAACTATTCATCCCCCTGTCTGAGAAAAGGAATAGAAAAGTGCAGCTAGAAGAACAAATGCAACCTTTTTGGGTTTGTGCAGTGTCTAGAAAGTAGCATTCATCTTAGTAAATGCTCACCTCAGAGCTGGTCATGGGAGTTCCCCCTTACAGACAGTGGAGAGTGAATCAGTGCACAAAGGGAACTAGGGCATGGTTCACATCCTAAAAGAGAATTCAGGAACAGCTCAGGTGATTTACACCCTGAGTGTGCCTAGTTCTCTCCACTGACTGTGGAGACAGCCTGGGATGGCCACCTCACATACAGGGATCTACATCACAGGTATCCAAAACTCAATACAGCCGCTACTCTAAACACATGAATGCAACAAGATAACACTTCCTAAAGTGTTTTATTCATACTAGCCCTGGGTCCAGTGTGTGTTGTGCCCCTCACCTGCATGTGGTTGCTGTGAATGTGTACTCCACTAATGCCATGATTGGCGCCTTTGTGTTTTATAACCTCACGGCTCACTTCTTCCAGATTAAGGCAGCAGTTTCAGCACTGTTTCTCCCCCAAATGAGTTTCAATCCTTCCAAAGAGAGCAGTGTCTCTCTTTTCTCCCCTCGCTCCAGTCCTGTAGCACTTGCAGTGCAAGCAGCAGGTGCTTTGCAGCAATACCTGAAAGCCTTTTTCAAATAAACACTATTCTGCTGAATTAAGCATTGTAAGTTTCTTCACTTAGAACAGAAAAGCAAAGATTACCCAAAGGGTCTGCATAACACCATAACACACCTCTTTGCACCAATGTATTCAGGACTTGATCTTCATATTGCACTGGCTAACAGGGTCATTACCTGTAGTGGAAAATCTGTGGTGTTCAAAAAAACAACTGATTAACCCTGTTTTATTTAATGCCAGTTAGTGTCCACCCTCAGACTTCTGGCATATTCCCAAATTGATCTTGAATTGAACAACTTTGATCAGTTCCATGGAAGGCTAATAATACATAATTGTATGTTATGACCAGATATTGAGATGAAGACAAATGTAGCATTATAAGGAAGCAGATGAGAGCATGACTTGGTTGTTTTGTCACTTTAGTGACAGAAGTGAAGACAAGCATCAGTTGCACAGTTACTATAAACCTGCAATGTTTTTGATTTAGACAATGGTTATAATTATAGATATGAGCTTCTTGGAAGATCAAGGACCACAATTATGGGATGTTTGTCATTGGAACGGTGTTTGCAATAACTCACCTACAAACATACACATCAGTTTGAATGTTTGGAGTCTGTCCAAAGACATACATGGTGATGCCACTTCATACTCTAATTTCATGATTACAAGCAAAATGCTCTTGCATGCGAACTTGACTATTCATAGTGGTTTTGCTAAAGTTGACAGTACCGGTTCGCTTAGCTTATTAGAAGGTTTTCAGATTTTTAGGATTTGATGTTTAATCAAATGTGTTCACTCATCTAAATGTTATCACAAGCACCAAACAGCCTAGCTTCAATTGATACTTTTCATTTCTGTACTTTAAAAAGTTGTAATCAACGTACACTGTGCCTTTCATTTGCAAAGGCTAGATAGCAGCTTTATTTCCTCACCTCTTCCATACACAGGCAGAACTCCACAGTCTCACAGAGAGAGAGAAAACAATTTCAAAGTATTTCTTGCACCATTTTTGTATTAGCTCTCCACAAGAAGTCTTTCCACTGAAATTCATCTCAGACCATGCTAATCTGATGCCCAATATGAGTTTGATAATGTCACTCACTTGGGAATGTGATTATTGAGAAGTCTTCTTCTGCAACTGCATATATTCCAATAATACAAATGAACACACACCCTTCTGCAAAAGCACTTCTGGGTTTCTGAGCTTGCAGCTTTAAGTGATTCATTTCTTACTATAAATTGTCAGTGCAGTAACCTTAGGACATCTTAGAACATGACTCTGAAGTTAATGGATTATGGAGTAAGAAGCAAGTAGGTTATACATTTATTATATACATTATTATCCTAGTCTGTAATAAAGCTGGCAGGCCATGTTAAGTCATGTAGAGAATTATGTTTCAAGACTCAGGTAAGCTTTCAGAATGTGTCAGTATTAATGGGTAATCAAGGGGCATTTCACTAAAAGGTATTTCCCCACATCCACTTACCTTCAATTCAGCATTACCCAGGTTAATCTCTTGTCTATTACCCATATTAAGGATTACCCAGGATTTTAGTCTAAGCAGGGCAGTGGATAAACAAATATCTATTGAGAATTGTCTTACAGAAAGAGGATGCAGAGAGAAGAAAGCAATAACTTCACTTCTTCACAGACCGCACAGACAATATAATTCCTGAAAGCTTTTGCAAGTTTGTTTTACTTTTCAATCTTATGTGAGTCCTTAGTATATAATCTCAAGAATACTGCCATGTGAGATGTCTTCAGCCTCACAGTGGAAGTATATGGATTATGACAGCACAAGCACAGGCAGGAAAGCCAAGGTAGCTCCTCCTGCATTTCTCCCAGCCCAGCACCTGCTGTCTTCCCAAGTGGAGCAGTGAAAAATGATTTGCTCTACACTCCAGGGGAGAGTTAGTTCACTATTGTGCTCTTTTCAGTCCTTCTCATTGAGGAAGGCTCCTCAATGAGCAACTCTGGAGAAGGGGGGTGAATACATGCACAGAACAGAATGGTTTGAGTTGCAAGAGACCTTTAAAGACGATCTAGTCCAAGCCCTCTGTCATGTCACCTCTTTCACTAAACCCGGTTTCTTCAAAGCAGTGATCAGTCTGACCTTGGACACTTCTAGTAATGGAGCACCCACAACTGCTCTGGGCATCTCTTTCGTTTTGTTCACTGAAGTATTAAAAGAAGTACAAGCATACCATGTGAGGGAATTCAACCTCTGGAAAATACCACTTTGGATCACTCTGTTCAATCTTACCTGCACATGAAAAAAACAAAAAACAAAAAAACATCTTTTCAAGCTTTGTTGAGTTATAGTTTTCTAAGAGAGAAAGAGAAAAAGAAAAAGAGGGTGAGGATTTAGAGCTATTGTGTATAATGTAAGTACTCACAGGCTGTAAAACAAGATATTTTATTTACACAGGTGAGAGAAAAGCAGGAAATTGCCATATTATGTCATTTTCCACTGACGAACCTCTGGTGGATTTGCTGTTTCCAGGAGGGCGTAGTGTTCCTAGAACTGAGAATTGATTTAGATTTTTCTCTCATCGTTCCGCTGTGAAAACAGAATCTGAACTTTTGCCAAATTCTGTAGGAGTCTCTCTTTTTTAAAATCAGTATTACAATAAGGTCATGTTCCTCTTAAAACAAAACACTTTACATGCATAAAATCTCACATATTTGCTGTTTATTGTCTGCCTCATCCCAATATTTTACAAGTGTGCAATAATGATAGCTTCCTCTCTTGTGCTGCATTTTGTAAAGAGATTTCAAAGCATTTTCCAAAGAAAGTGAACTGTAATTATGATGTGTTAGAGATGAGGAAACAGAAACACTGAGAGGTAAAGCAATTTGCCCAAGGTGACAGGGCAAATTAGAGGCAGAGTCAGGCATAAATCCTGCGTCTCCTGCTCTTTGGTTCCTTGCTAACGATAGCCTCACTTGCACTCAAGGATGGTATCACTGGCTCGCAAAAGCAACAGCAGTAGAGAACTTCTCGAGGGGTACTACAAGATGTGCCCTCATGTGAAGCTGTTACAGGTCTTAATCAGGGTCCACCTTCAAACCCTGCTGGTTACAGAGGTAATAGACAAATGGTGAGTGAGCTGTGAGGGGATTTCAAGGCAGTGTTGGGGACTCCTCACTGAGCCTAGGAGGGGTAGAGAGGGACTGCTGACAGGCAGAGCATTCTCCATGGTTGCTGCATGGAGGAAACCTCCCTGTAAGCACTGAGGCACTAATAACCTCATGTTCCTGGGGATGCACTGCTCAGAAATCAGGTCCACTCAATTTTTTCACATCAGTAGCAGAGTTGCTCTTCATGGAGACAGAGGCCTCTGTAGCAGAGACGTGGAGCTGTTTTGTCCCACAGGACATCATGCCATGGGGAAATGCAGTGGCAGCCCTTGTCACCTCATTGCACAGAAGAGGGATTCCTGCTCTCCCACAGCGCAGAAACATCCAAACAATACCGCTAGCTGTGGTTTATTTGGCACGTTAAGATTGATTTTAAATTATTTCCTGTGTATTCGCAAACCCAGTAAGTAGTTTCCCTTTAAAGTGCACCAGCTGTGACATTGGACAGGTTCTATAATTTCAAATGAGGCGCTAAGAGACTACTCCTTTCAACAGCTTTTCTTTAATGAGGGTGGGTACCTGTTGCAATGAATCAATTAAAACTCTTCTGACACACAAGATGTGTGTTGCCAGACCTGTTTCACAGGTTTCTCAGGAGGGAGGATAACATGTGACAGCACACAGAAGCCAAGAGTGAAGAGAAGATCAGAAGCCTGCATGAGTGAGCTTAGCTTTCCAAAATATTTTCTTAAAGCACTATTCAAAAGACCACTGAACTCTGCAACAGACAGCACCATGGTGGAGCAAGAGATGCTGCTGTCGTGTGCTTATCCTCAAGAAAAGTGTAAGTGACCAAATACGATTTTGTATAAGAAATGAAAACAGGACACTGGAGAAAGGAAATGAAAGAAATGATCTACCTTTATAATTGAAAAGATGGAGGGAGTAGAAGGGAAACGCTAAAATAAGGAAATAAGGAAGCTATTAACTTTATGTTGCAGGCATGCAATTGAAACACGATTAGTGTACTTACAAGCAAAAGAAAGGATGCTTGTATGTAGAACTCTGATATAAAAGCTTATTGAAGAAACTTGCTTTAATCTTTGACTTTCTGCTTGTATTTGCAAAGTGCTGTGGAGTGGGGCTGCTTGTGTGGCAGAAAATGTGAACAATGAGATTTGGTTTAGTAACTTGAGTGGCAGGCTGGAGTGCAAAGAAAGCATTTTCTAGAAAGACATAGTGTGATTAAAAACAGGGGTTTAGTTTTTGGGGTTTTCTTTGACAATGAAATGCCTCTTTTTCCAAAGGCATCAGCAAACTTGCTGATACTTTATCAGGACAGATGATATTAGGGTACAGTGAAAATATTCACAAATCCACCCCTCTTTCCTGAAAGCATGCTGTCACAGAACTTCTTTGCTAACCAGAAATTTTGTTTTAATGACCAGAAAATGTAATAGAGGCAAAAAACCCCAACAAAATCTGTACATATTGGCTTTTAACATGACTATGAATGTTTCAAAAGGCTAGTGAAAAAACCAAGTCAGATTTCCAGCATGCCAAAGATGAGTATGACAGAAAGCTGGAAATGTAGCTGACTGCAACAAAGTCAGGTAACTAAGTCCGGACTGGACTTGTCTGAACAAAATACTAAGTAAATGTAGAAAAGGAACTCCTATGTCCTGGAGCCGCTTCAGTACACTGCCAGAACAAAGTTCAGTGCAAAAAAAAAAAAAAAAATCAGCAAACACTTCTCGCTCTCAAGAAATATTGCTTTTTGAATGGCCTGATTTGCTTTGGCAACTTCATGGGGATGTTACCCAAAAGTTACTCCAGATGGAAGGATTGTCTTTGTTCTGTTTGTAAAAATGTCACTTTGTACAGGGCTTTGTCTTGGTTATCACGAACAGAATAGGGCATGGATATCAGCAAAGGTGCAGTTTACCTGTGGAGAGCTGTTTTCTGTTTTGTCTTTTTTCTACTTCCTACTTTGTATATGCAAAAGGCAACAGAGAGATAAAAATCATCCTTATGCACAGTGTCCTGTTAAGCTGACTTAGGAGCCAGCCTGCTCATAACCAACTGTCTGTAACAGAGCTTAAATGAAACCTGGAGTTAAAATATCTGTGCTATAAAAAACCAAAACCCACACTTTCTTTTCTTCTGTCTAGTGTCCTATTAAAGGCTTTTAAAAGGCAGAATGACAATAATTTGTTTTAGCTTTGCTGTAACCTGAGTGTTTTCCTGTTTCATGGACGGATTTGTTAGGGGTTTTTTGTTTTTGGGGTTTTTTTTGTTTGTTTGGTTGGTTGGTTTTTTCCCTCTCTGTTAGCATTCAACATTAAGAAGAAAACGAGTCATACTGGGTTAAAATCATCCAATTGCCTTTTATGGTAGACATGAAAGGTAACCAGAGCTCTCAAAGTGCTCAGTGTTATACATAAAATTTAACTTATACTGCATGTCATTGTTTTTTGCATGTGTGTAAGACAGAAAAAGAGATTTCTCAATCTCTGTTTGGTTCTCAAATTCGAAGAGCCATGCTGCACTGTAGGGGCTGAAAATTTTGCATGGAAAAATCAAATCAAGTTCAAAGGAATCAAATCTATAAGAGGAAGGAAATACCTCAGGAAGGATGAGCTGGGTCTGCTAATTACACCTTCTTGGTGGCATGAATCAGCAGTGACCCCCCTAAAGCCAAGTGGGTTACCCCGTGGGCTAAAGAAAGGACTATATGGAGGACCAGTCTCACTTTATTTATAGTACTGAGAACTTGCCCAGAACAGGTAGTGCATGTATCTGACATTTAAAAAGACACATTAAGCACTAAATGAGCACATTCTAGCTCTAAAGGGTCAAAGTGGACCTCAGTTGGTGATGTATTTCACCTCAAAACCAAATGCTTTCTTGGATTGATCCAAAAGATCAACCCGCTGTAGATTTTTAGCTTATAAATAACAACCTGAGTATTTTAAGAAATCCTTTCTGCTAAGTAAAACAAACATCATACATCTTTGAGAGTCTGCAGCTACCTGTTGGAAGCTGTTGGTTTTGTCTCTGTTGCTATGTGAAGTCAAAAAGAAACTCAAAACTTAGTACCTGAACCAAAAGTCTATATATCTGTGACGATGCATTGCCATGTGCCTTCTGCTTAATGCCAGTTATCTCCCTAAAAGTCTTTTAAGGAAAAACCAAGACATTTATAGTTTGGGGGTTTTGTTTTTTTTTGTCTTCCAAGACACATCAAGATGGTCACAACATTGAAAAATAAGCCCATAGTTAGTCATGGGACATGTTTTTCATAGAACCATGAAGGTCCAATGCTGTAGTGTGAGGGTATTCACTCTGCAGGTGAATACTTTCTTTTCCCTTGTGAATATGAACTGGAATTTTTTTTTGGTCTGTCACCCTGTTTCATCAGGCTGTCGGGGCAAACTACTGATCACTGATGTCTGATGTCAGGTATCTCCCCAAGAGACTTGTCTCATGACAGATATGACAACACCAGGAAGATAAAATGTCCTAAAACAGTAACGCTGAAGTTAAGATCCCGCCGTCCCTTGCTACTATTGTGGGGTTTTTTCCCTGTCTCAAAAACTCTCAATTGCCAAAGGAATGTGGATGGAGGTGTACATATGGCATATAGGCACAGCTACCAAACTAGGCTGAGCAAGCTGGCTTCCCCATCAGCCTTTGTGAAGCCATTAGAAATTGTCTTGGCAGAGATGGTTTTGAAAGGAAAAAATCCTAAATTAGCCATTACAATGGATTTTACTACTCCTAAAAAGCAAAATGTGTGTCAAATATGTAGTTCCTTCTAGAAATGGATAAACAGACTTCTAAACTATGTGACATAGTCCTAGGTATTCCTAAGTAGCTGCTGGGAAATATAAATTTTCAAGGAAAATAACAGAAGCTATCTTTTTGTACTTCTCCCTTTGTGTTATTGTTTATTTTTATAATGGTTTCATAGTTTTTCACATATTTTGAATATCTTCTGTTAGTCTGATTCTTTAATAATATTTGGAGATAAGATACAGATTTTTTTTCTTCACTCTAACAAAAGCACACTCCTCTAAGGCTTTACAAAAAAGAAAAAAAAAAAAGGCACTTTTGTGCTTCTGTTTTAATCATCTGTCACACAGTTAATAACTGCTGAAATTATTTCTTTTCAATCCTTCCAAAAGGCAATCACCTTTACATTAAAAGCAAGTAAAGAAACTTCAACCAAAAATTTTTCGGTTTTGAGATGAGGGTCTATTTGTTTGTTTGCTTATTTTTTATGATTACATTTCTCAGTATGAAATGTCAAACAAACTGTCAGGATGGCTTATCTAGATTTCAGATTTGAAAAAAATATGGTGCGTGAGTTTATGAGAAAGGTGGGAGATCTCTCTCTGCCTTGAGGAGGTAAAAATATAGTGACTGTCTAGGAGAAGTTTTTTAAAGTCCTTTTCTGGAACAGTTTCATCAGACATTTGCTCCTTCTCAGCCTCATTTTTATATTTTCATTCTTTTATTTTCAAAAATAATTTCTTTTTGTTTTATAATGTCAGAATGCATTCTTTTAGACTTAGACATTTACACAAATGATCTCCCTCAAAGTAGGATGATTGCCTATTAATGACACCTTTTTTTTTTGTTTGTTTGTTTGTTTGGTTTGTTTTTTTTAATCATCTATCAAATTTGCCAGTAAAGGCAACTTTTTTGTTCGTTTGCTTTGTTGTCTTTGGATTGTGGATTGATATATTAAGTCATGTCAGACTAGAAACTGGTCTCATGTGGATCACAAGAAAAACAGCCCCAGTTATCTCCTGACGAACAGCTACCTTTTTAAGATCTAACAGGAAATCAATTTTTAATCCATCCAGCACATACCCTGTAGGTTCGAGTTAATGTACATTTTAAATCAAAATGTCATGTGCTGTTAAATTGCATGTCTTGGAGAAATCAAAATACGCTGTTCCAGTACAGATACTGTTCTTGAACAGAACTGTCATTCTGTCAAAACAAAAGATTTATTTAAGGAAATCTGTTTTCCAGGGAACTGTGCTGCCTGACTGTCAACTTTTTTGACTCTAATTTTTTGATATCGTGCCAAATTAACACATCATTGTGTGTCAATTCAACCGACAGCTGTAGTCAGCTCATAGGAAATTGAGCCTGTGTCACTCCTTATTTTTTGAAGATCAGATATGTTCAAAAGAAGGAAAAATAAACTGAAAAAAAGCCCAAAGAAACACACATGCTATTTACATGCTTCTCCTCTCAGAGCCATATTGAAAGATATTTCCATGTGAATTCCTCTGTGTCGATTTGTCTCTGGAAGAAGGGCTTATGCAACATAAGGGTGGAGGCTGGGCAGATATATAAGAAGGGCAAATGTACCTATTAAAGGTTACAGAGAAGTATATTTGGGGAAACAGAGTAAGTTATGTTCATTCTGAGTAGATGGGCCACTAAAATTCTTCTCTGCATGAAGTTGGTATAATCAGTGCTGACTACTCATTTTGCACAGATTATCTCAGTTGTCCCAGAAATATGCCAGGCTTAGCTGGAAAAAGAGATGAAGCAGACATCCAGGCTCTGCAGGTTCCTCCAGGAGCCTGGCAGCTGCATAAAGGCTGCTCACAAACCTGGAGGATGCAAGGACTTTGCCCACACAGCATCCTTGTGTTTAATGTTTTGCTGTTTCTGCTGCTGTGGTAACGTGGATGGGAATGCTACCAGCAGCTGGAGGCGTTCAGCTCCCAGTGCAGGAAGATGGGCTCTGAGGGACAGTGGGTGGCTGGCCTAGGCTAACTTTGTAAGAAAGGGAGGAAACAGAAGGAAGAAGTTTAAAATGGATTTAGAATATCAGTATCACTCAGCAAACACACTACATCTCAAAAGTATCGTATCTACAACTACAGTCCACTGAAGTCCTGGGGCTGGGAAGGTTTCTGACTCTCTTGAGATTTGTTTCTTCAATCACACCTGTGAGCTCTCTGCTGCACCAGATTACCAAGGAATAGAGGCTCTAGTGCCTTGGCCACATAAAGATGTGGGTAGTGAGGAGTCTACTTGCATTTTACACTGTACCACAACATGACCTTGCCTAAGAGAAACAAAAGGAGAAACTAAACTAAACAAACACCAGAACAAAAGAATAAACAAACAAAACCCCCAAACCAACTCTTCTATCATATTTTTGGCCTAGTTATGCTGTCAATTTCATCATCACCGTGTCAAATTTGTAATTATGTTAGTGAGAACAAAACTTTGTATGGTGTTTCCTTCCAGAGGGATAGAGTTTGGAGCGCTGCAGTCTGCAGGAGACTCTATCCCTTGCTCATTTAAAGGGAACTAGGTGTGAAATCCATACAAGATTTTCTGACCCGGGACTTGACCCAACTGAGATATTGAAAACTAAAATACCAACGAAGCTGATGGTGACTAAGTTCAAGAACTTAGCTGCTCCTCAGTTTACCAGGAGTTTGGAGCTGTACTTCTGTGCATGTCTTGAGGTGTCCCAGCCTTGGTGGAGTTGAGTGGGCAATTCAAGGGTTGCTTTGTACATACCCCTAATTAAGCCTATTGTAGGGACAGTTGGTCCCACAAGAGTACTCAAAGCACACTTAGGGACCTATTTCTCACTTTATTACATGCAATGACTCTTGCTCTTTGTTGCCAAAATGCAAAATTCTCCTCTGCCTGTGCTTTACATAGTAGACTGAGTATTTACTTAGAGGACTTGGAAATTTTCACTCACTATCTGAATAGGGAATATACAAATATATTTACATCCAAGTATATTTGGGTTCAAATCTATTCTGTCTCTTGAGAGAAAGCCAAGCTAGCAACAGAGGGGCTACTCTGGCAACAGGCAGCCCTGCTTCAACCATGCCACCAGCCTGGTGCTGGTTACTGCACTCACTTTGAGCAGAGCTGCATAGGCTTGAGTTTTAGTTTCCCAGCTGGGACTTCTTTTTCTTGTCATTCACATTTAATTACCACTGGTTAAAACACAGAAAATCAAGCACAGGCAAGGGCCAGAAACCTGGATGCCCTCATGCCAGGTGAGTGTCCTGAGCATGAGGAAACATGACTTAGTTGCTTAATATTCCCTTTCTCTTTACGGACTAATGAATCTTGAAATGTTTTCTGCACAGTTGAAATGGAGATGAAGAACATGTCCCTCCAGCCCCCTCACACTAACCTACCTTAATGCTGCTAACAGCATAATCCTGGAGAGGGGTGGGAATTGAAACCCCCTTCCCACAGACACTGTGAAGCCAAAGCAGGGAACCAAACTTAGGACATCTACTTCCCAGGTTACTGCTTTAGCAGCAGGGTGTTATACAAATGTGTGGCAACTGCGGTAAAGAGCGAACATTAAAAAGCATAAGGCCTGCTCAGATCCAGAAGGGAAGAAAGGGGAAAAAAAGGAAAAAAAAAAAAAAGGGAAAACAAATATGAGGGGGAAAAAAAGCCCACAAAGTTATTTTTTGGGAGGGATTTGCAGGTCCCAACAGAATGCAAGTACCTTCTTACAGGTCTGCCAGGTGGGTTTTAAGGTTCCTCTCCCCACCCAGCCTTCTTTATTGGCTAGATCTAAGCAGGTACAGGCTAAGCTGCTTGGGGTTGTTACTGCAAGCACCTAACACTCCTTGTGCACTTTATAGATCTATTGCTTAGGATTCAGACTCTGCTCTAAGGCCTGAGATCTTAAATACAGGGTATTACACCAACTTAACGCTGAGTCACCTAAGCCCTTTATTGAATCTGGCCCCAGTTCATTTTTCAGGTTTATTTGCAGAGCAGCAGGTATTATTATCAGCAGTAACTGGGTTAATAACAGGGCCTCCAAGAGAGAAAGCAATTTGTAACACCTCTGATGCTTTGACTGAAACATGTTCATTATCCTGGTTCCCAGTTATGTAACAGGGAGAACAAGTTTAAAAAGAAAAAAAAAAAATCCAGCACCAACCACCTTTTCTTTGCAGAATTCTCTATGGTACCCACCACTGCCTATATATGGCCACTGTATCCTGTTTGCTCAGTACTTGCACGGTTAAAGTTGCCTGGAATGTCCTCAGCAGAATGCCCCTTGAGTTTTAGTAACCAGGCATGGATTAAAAAAATAAATAGAGCAAATGCCAGAAAAGAAGAAAAAAATGCATTTATCTTCATTGTGGACAGACAGTTGTACACTTGAAGCTTGACAGATGTGGTTTTCTGGCAAGTGGTTTTCTGGGGAAGGGTAAGGCTTTTCTTCTTCAGTTTGAGAGAAAAAGGATTGAAAACTTTCAAAGTGGTTCATAGCATCTCTATATGCAACATATGGTCTTTCCTGAGCTTTTGACCATTCCCAATGTGGGACTCTGCCAAATGAAAGTTAAATAAAAGCTACCCTTACAAAAATATTTAGGAAGCCTTGTTTTAGAAGTGAGTGCACATGTTGGCTGTGACTCAGAGCACACCCACACACTGGGTAGACAGATTAGCATCTAAACCACTAGGCAAGCTCCAATTCTTGCTCAGAAGGTCAAAAAAGCCTGGGAAATGTCCCCTGCCCCCTTTCTTCTCAGCACAATTATTTTTTTCCAGATTACAAAGTCATTTTGGATGGCACTGCAGCAGTGAAGTCAACGGATTTATTGTCATAAACAATTGTGTTACAAGTTGGGAACCAATTTTTAAATTCTGCACAAAAGAAAGAACAAAATGGGGAGTAAAAAAAAAAAGAAAGAAAGCAAAAATGAGGAAAAAGTACACAATTCAAAACCCCAACACTCCAGAACTGAAACTTTTTTCCTTTAAATTTATTTAATATTTGTTTCTATGCCACAGAATCTGTAAAATATTTGCTAAGGGGGCACATATTAATGAAGAGAGATGACAGCCAAAAACCTCCTTGATAATATGTTTTGCCCAGATCTGGAAAAGATCAAATCTGATGTAATTTTTTTTTTTAATTTGTTGTCATATTACCAGTTCACAACAGCTCAAAAGATGAAGACTGTCATATGCATTTCATTTGGCTTTTACATGCTGTAGCCGGCCTGTTTTAAACACACCTGTGACTGAAGTCTCTGCAGCTCCTTTGGTGTTGCTAGGAAGGTAATAGATGCCCACCCTCCCTGCCCTCCTTCCCATGCTGAGGAGACACAGAGTTAACATTTTACAGATTTCCAGCCATCATATCAAATCAAAATCTAATTGCAAATGGAAACTGGCTAGTCAGGTAATATGTGACATCAAGCATTCTAAGTTAGCTCCAGGGTTTTTGTTTGTGCTTCATTCTGTGCTTTTACTGTTGTGGTCAAGATAATGAGAAGACAAATAATACCTGATGGGCATGAAGGGTGATGCCAGAGTCTGAGTAGAAAAAGCACTTTTTCCTTTTTCTTTTTAATGATATTGGTGGGAAAAGGGTCAGAAAACCATAACGATGTGAGTTTCAGTAATACAGAAATGGCCCAGAGCTATATTCACTGTTGCAGGCTTGCCATGGAGGAAATACAACAGATCTACAAGATGTATGGTTATTATTAATATTGCAGCTGTACAGGCAAAGCAGAGCTTAGTTAAATCTTTATTAACAGCTAATCCCTTGCAAAACCATGGGTGGAAATACTAACTCACCTTGCTGGCTTGCCATTTGGATTTCTTTTGCCCCAGTGTTGCTTTTCACTGAGCTGCCTGTTGATCTCTGTGACAAATGGCCTTATGATCCTCTCCCAGTGTTAAAACCAACAAGAATGAGAAAGAGGAAAAATAAATGGCAAGGATGAGATGGCTTTTCTACTTTTATTCGTCCCACTGGTGCTGTGTCAGAGGTAGTCCAAGAACTCAGACAAACATCTATAGAAGTGTCTAGAACAAGTGTTCAGTAAAACCTGCTTTTCTTCTGCATTTGCAGTGCCATTTCAACAAGTTAGATCTTGTTCCCTCTTCCAGAGGAACCGTCATGTGTTCAACAGTAAGGGTGCTCTTGCCAAAACCTTTTTTCTTATCTAGATTATTCTTTTGCAAGATGAAATATCAAAGACTCTGAATGATTAATCTTTTGAACTTTTCCTGTTAATAAATATGGAATTCTCTCTGGCCTCAGAAATGTTTTCCATTAACTGCTTTCCTTCGAGTGGAACTTTTGAAGTTTATGAGAACTATTTTGGGGCACTATTCTTATTTAGATTTTTCTTCTTTATTAAAAAAACCTCCACCTTTCACTAAGAATATTTTTCATTTTAATTCAATTTTATTTTTGCTTATTAAATTAATGAGGGTAGGTCTTTCCCTCCCTGCCTCCTGCTGCAAGAAGGAGCTACTCAACCAGTCTACAAGCAGGAATTCACACTCAGAGAAACCAATTTTGAGCAATTTTGTTAGGCTTCACTAAAGAGAAATTACCCAGTGGGAAAAGAAAACAGACCCAAAACTATGTTTCTATAGGAAGGTGCTGTGCTATCCATGAAGATCACCCTCAGGAGCAGTGAGGAACCATTGCTTCTCTGGAACTGTGATGTTCCCCAGGCATGCAGTGCGACAACTGCCATGGTCATGACACAGGACAGGCTGGCAGTGCCTGTGTCCCTGTTGTTTTGTAACCATCTGAGATGACAGGAAGTTATTGGCCATTAAGTCTGTTTTAATAGCTAGTAGTCATGGCTTCTGTGACCAAAAAGCCCATGGAAACTGTGGTTCTGCTCTGCCATTTCAGATTTTGCCTACAGCATTTGTTTATGTGGTGTGGGAGGGCTCAGGCAAGTTGTCTTCGTTCCATACCTCAGTATCATAGTTTGCTTGCTGTTTTTCCTCTCTGCTTCCTTGGTAGCTTTTTCTTCCCCTGCAATACCAGCTTCCCCACAATGACAATCAGAGAGGGCTCTGCTCTGGGCCATGGTGGGAGAAGACCTGGGATGAGGGCTGGTGACCAACTGTCTAGACATTTGCCCTTTCCCCAGGGAGACCAGAAGGATGGAATGCTGTATGGGATTTGCGTGGTGAGGTTTTGGTAGCTGGGGGCAAGGAGAGAGGAGCTACAATCGTGGCTTCTGTAAGAAGTTGCTAGAAGCTTCCCCTATGTTTGATGGAGCCAGTGCCAGCTGGCTCCAAAATTGACCTGATGCTGGCCAACACTGAGCCAATCAGCAAAAGTGGCAGGACCCCTGGGATAATGTATTTGAGAAGGGGGAAAAGTCACTGCACAAAAGCAATTGTAGCTGGAGAAAGAGGTGAGAATATGAAAGAGGAGCAGCTCTGCAGACACTGAGGTGAGTGAAGAGGAGGTGCTCCAGGTGACAGAACACAGATTCCCCTGCAGCCTGTTGTGTAGACCATGGTGAGGCAGACTGTCCACCTGCAGTCCCTGGAGGTTCACAGTGGAGCAGAGATTCACCTGCAGCCTATCAAGGACCCCACACTGGAGCAGGTGGATGTGCCTGAAGGAGGCTGTGACCTCATGGGAAGTCCATGCTTGACCAGGCTCCTGGCAGGACCTGTGGCCCTGGGTAGAGAGATGTCTATGATGGAGCAGGTTTGATGCCAGGACTTGTGACGCTGTGTGGGACTCACACTAGAGCAGCCTGTTCCTGCAGGACTGCATCCTATGGGAGGGACCTGCACTGCCTTTGATGGGCACCCAATTTCCAGCCAAGGTCAACTTACCACAGATACCTTTTACCTCCAAAGTCCTTCTAGTGGGGAAGTGTGTCTGGCTTTCCCACTGTCTGTGGACATGACTGGAGGCATCTGTTGTGAAGGCTCAGTCCAAAGCTGTGTAGAAACATGGTCTTTGTTATCAGGTGAAACTTAGGTAACACCTTCCATCAGTCCCACAGTTTTACTCAGACCATCATGCTGGTGTGATTCACTCCAGCTCTCCATGAAGAACCCATTGGTATGATGGTATTTGCAGCTAAAGTGCCCTTGCCCATGCAGAAGAAAGATGAGCAGATTTCTCCCTAAGTGTCTCCTGGAAGTGTTTTCTGTAGCTTGAGCTCACCTGCCTCACAGGTCAGCACATGGAAAAGTGTTCTTTGGGAGCAAAGTGAGGCCACCAAATCTGTTCCTTTGGTCAGACCTGACCTGAGTGAAAACTTGTGGAGAGCTGTCAAGTTGTTATGCCACAGGCATGTTAGGAAAAAAAGTAGGAGAATGCCAGGCTCCTGGTGGCAGAGTGGACAACTGTTTGCAGAGTCCAGATGGACTACTAATTGAATACCACTGTAATTTGTTTTGCTTCTGTTGGGGTTCTTTTCTGCTGTGTAAAAGCTTAGCAGCAGTAGCAACTGCGAGATAGCTATCATTTGTCTCAGCTCTTGCTGGGAATATACAACATATATGTCTAAAGTGAAATATTATTTTTCAGCTCTACAAAAAGCAAGAATTAAGTGTAGTATCCAAAATTAAAACAGTGTTTTAGCAATCTGAAGTGCACTCTTATTAACATTGTAGTATGCTATTTTCTTAGGTGTATTTGATTCCATTAAACTGGAACTGGGGTTTTTAAACAATTTTTACTGCTATTCTGGTACTATTACTTGAATTTTTAATGAGGCCAATGAAACCGTATTCATCAGATTAATTTCTCTGAAGTATTTTGTCAGCTTTAGGAAATTAATGAAAAATTACATAAAAGAAATACACTGTGTATCTGAGACATGAAGTAGAACATATTAGCAATAATCAAGTTCATGATTATCTTTACAGCCCCATAGGTACCCATGGTGCTTTGTAGGCAACTATAATGACATGCCTGTGCTTTTTCTTTTTTTCACTAGGCAATAATCTATCAGGTGACTCATTCTGCCAGCTTGATTTTATATCCTCAGATAATCTAATATTGAAAACCTGGAAAGATGCACCAGGCTGGTTACTGTGATGAGTAAGCAAACAACGTGCACCACATGTTCTCAGTGAAAAGGCATAGCTGTATTTTTATCTCAGACTTACAATCTTGTATTTTCATACCACATATTTTTTAAAGGTGGCTACCAAGCCTTTTTATAAATTAATTCATGCTTAACCAAGAGAGGAAAGCAGATCTGCAGAACATTGTTTGAATCAAGTATGCCCCATAGCTGCTGAGACAATGTCAGCACTGTAACAAAACTCTTGCAAACTCATTCTTCCTTCTGCCCCCATAGCCATTGTCCTTTCCTGAACTGGGTGGCAGGTGTGTACAAAATATGAGTGCTGATTCCTAACAGAGTAATAAGGAGGAGAAAGAAAGCTAAAAGCTGACAGCAGAGTGTATCTACTTGGCAAATTCTGTGAGCTCGAAGAAAAAAACAGCTATCGTATCGGACTGGATAGGCTAGCATCTTCCCTTCATATACTAGCTTATTCCCTCCAGAAATATACTTGCATCGTTTTTCATTGTTACTTCTCTGCATGGAATGTATCTGCTGTGTTTTGTGCCAGATAAAATGAGTTAAACAGAAATCTGATTCATGGAATTGGAATCTTGAGAGGAGAAGCTCCCTGGCAAAGGAGACTCCTCTCCTCTCTGGTCTAGTTAGCACTGATTCTGCTGGAAAGGAGTACTTAATAAATAACATAGTATGGGCTAAAGAGATATATAGGTGTAGTACATTTTACTATTGCCCCTGAGGCACAGTGGCAGCACAGTCTGCATGTGTTTAGTGAAACTGGGCAATTCTTTGCCTTGCAGTCCATGTGACTGTGCGTACATGGAAAATTTGCCTTTATAAGGGCATGGCAAATTCTTTCCTCACTTTTTTTTGCCACTGGAAGACGTGTCTACTGTGTCCAAATGGGGTGTAGTGATTTTCCTGAATCTGAGTCACAAGACATCTGCTGGAGGACTGAAGGGAGGGGAATTTCTGTGAGCAATTGGTAGTGACGGATGATAACAGCTTCCGCAGGGCTGTGGGGTCTCCATGGTAGGAGGGGACCCGGATAGGCAGACAGCTGGGGCCCAGCCCAGCTCAGCAATACGACCTTCAAAGCAGCCTGTGCTGCCTTCATTCCTCATGTCTCCAGGGTTTCACCCCCACACCACTGCAGACCTGCTGCCAGCTGTGTGCTCTACCTATCCCATGGTACAGGTGCCCATGGCTGGAGACCACTCGTATGGTGCTCCACATGTAGGCTGACCAGTTCATGGTTTGTGCTCTCCTTTGAGTCTCAGCAGAGACAGGGTCAGGTCATTGGCTCGGTACCTGACACAGACCTGAGGGGAAAAATGGGACGGACCACTCCACACAAAACACGGGATAAGGTGAAATGGCCGTTTATTCAAAAGAGTGAAAGGGTTTTATAGGGGCTAGCTAGAAGGAGCTAGAAACTAGGCGTGGTTCGGGGAGGAGATTAACAGGTCTGTGAC
>JAWWEE010000074.1:85044580-85067161 GCA_035221455.1 Xenops minutus | reverse complement strand
GTTCCTGTCTTTGTTTTTGCTTTTCTTCTTATTCTTCCTTTTCCAGTCCTGGTAGTCCTCTGACCGTACTCCCACAGGTACCAACTTTAGAAAAGCTTTGATAATGTTTGGTATGTCTAGAAACAATCCTCATGAGTTTCTTTGTTGTCTTCAACAAAACACTTGTAGACCATGTGTCCTGGGTGGATACAGGATATGGTAAGGAAACTGGGTCTTTTATGTAATACCCTGTCACCAGGGACTGTAAAACTCAGAGTTGCATAGGTGTTTTGATGTCATAAGATATGCAAAAACAGCTCATTTTTGAAAAACAAATAAGAGGGAGTTGGATGTACAGTGGCTACATATTGGAAATGGGTTGTCAGTTTTTAAAAGAGAGTCCATCATGTCTACAAAGTTCATAGGAAAGAATGGGAAAGAGCAGATAAAGCAAACAGGACAGGTACTACAGATACTACTTTCATTTTCCAGTAGGGTGCCAATTTGCAATTGCTAGATATTAGCAGGGTGAAAGGTGTGAATTACAATGACAAAAGAGTCATTAGGCCAATTTTCAACAAATATCTTGAAACTTTGGCTTGTTTCTGATGTAATATAATCTCATTTCAGATCTGTGTTTATGTTTAAAGGAGCAAATTAACACTCTTAGTAATTGCAGACTAGTTTATCCCGCTTTTCCTTATTCTGAGGGAAGACTGTGATGTGGCAGTTGCTACAGAGCACTCAGTACACACTAGTTGTTCATGTTGCCTCGCACAGGCAATCACACTGTCACTTGGCTCTGTACTGCCCCCCTAATCCTGCTGATTAGTAAACCCAGGCAGCAAACCTGCATAAGAACCACTTAGGCTGGAGAGTTTTGTTTTGAAGAGAAAATGGTGAGGTGGGACAACAGACTGCTCAAAAAAACCCAGACTTGTTTCCTCTATCAGTGATTCAAGAACTGCTCTTTCATTTTATTTTTTTTTTCTTTTAAAATGGCTTTTGGCTTTACCTCAGGCTTGCAGTGCAACCTGTGTTTTTAAAATTCCTACTTCCAACCCTTCTCAAGTGTGATCTTTACTCTTCCTCTGCCTTGGGTTTTATGACCCCCTAGTGCAACCACTACTCCTAATGGGAACCCAGTATTACCATATCCTCCTTGTCTAGTTCACAGCAAAGCCCAGGTGCATTTGGAAGTTTAAGGTCATTCCTGTAGCAGATAATATTAGTGATTTACTAATAACCTGTGAATGCTTTTTTGCAAACACTTCTGATTCTTCTACTTACAATCATAACATATTATAGCAAAAGATGAAACAGGACCAGTTCCATATCTCTAAATATTTCATTAAAAACACACTTTTCTTTTCAACCTAGATCTCTGTCATTGTGTGGGACCAGTGTGCTGTGTGATGGGGAAGCTTTTTCTTTTCCAGGGCCTGCCTTTTTGTACTTTAAACTTCTCCATAATTATCACAGATCATTCAGTCTCAGTAGATTTCTAGATCTAAGCTTTTTCCTTCTTTTTTCTTTTCATTTTTTCCTTTCCTCCACTGTGGTCAGCTGTGGGAAAACAACACGCTTTTATACCATTCCCAGCTGAAGGTAATTCCTCAATATTTGGCTTTCCTATTGTTTCTTCAAAGCCTTATCTTTGTATCTATTTTACTGTTTCATGTTCCCTTAAAACTTTTGGTTTCATCCTATGTATTCAGCCAGAAGACCATTACACAGACACCCTGAGCTCCCCAACACTGGTAACAAACAGTTCTGAAAGTGGTGGGACTGCACTGAGAAACTCTGGTGCAGATTTTCCCATGTTTAATAAGATTTATATTTGGTTTTCTACCCTTTAATGTTCTATTAATAGTGTCTCTTTTCCAACTCTACTCACCAGCCTACTTTCCTGCAATTGTAAGAATTGCAGAACATTCTGACGGATTTCATCAAAACTAGATTCAAAATCTTTTGGGGGTGTGGGAAGAGAGGAGGACAGTCAAGCAAAGAAGCATACTGAGAGCGTGGTATGTAGTCCTTATTTCCTCAGGACATCAGAACAAAGTGTATCACAGATTACTTTCTCCTCCTCCACAATATTCCAAAATAAAAATTTAGTGAATCTGAATAAAATGTCAAAATTTGAGTTTGTTGAATGAAAACATTTCAATGAATTAAAAAAAAAAAAGGTGGGTTTTTTTTCATTCTTTTCACATCACCTCAAACCTCTCAATTAATTTCTTACTCACTAGCCAAGATTCAAAAACAGCACTTAGAATAAAAGCAGGGAAATACAAATCTTTAGATTATGTAAGTAACAGGATCAACTCTGTTTTCTGATTAAAATGACAAAGACTGTAGTCATTCTGTTCATCCATACTTCTGATACAAAACTATTCTGAATGTTGCTCTTTCTAACCAACAATGCAATTCTGCTGTTAGGAAGGAAAGCTCCACAGCTTTTCCAAGTAGGGGCTACTATTGAAGTCTGGGAGTTCCTTCCTTCCATCCTTCCCTCCCCCCTTCCTTCCCTCCTTCCCTCTTTCCTTCCATCAGTCTTTGGCTAAAGCTGATTAAAATGACACTATCCCTGTTTATTAGGAATCCAAAGATTCCAAAAAAAGGACAAATAGAGTAGCAGAACAGTAGCAGAACAAAAAAACCCCATATCATTTTGGAAACAATCAAAATCTTTTGTTTAGGAATGAAATTGAACTTGAAAGCTTACTTTCCACTGTTTCCACATGGCTTTTAAGATCCAGTGAGAGGAGGAACCAGTTGTGAGATAAGTATGGAAACTTCTGGCTGAATCAACTGGGATTTGAGGCTTTCCAGCTCTGTATTGCAGTCTAAAAATAAGTTTCAGTGAAGATAAAACCTCAGGATTACCAGATCCTGAGGTCTCTGTGGCAGGAATCTTAGGGGGTTTTTTGCTCCATGTGGCAAGGCTGTGCAGGAATCTGACTGAAAAACCCACAAGGAATACAAGCATTGCAAGCTGTGGGAGCAGCATAGTCCATAGGGTGTCTTCTCAGGATGATTTGTTTCATTGGAAACTTTGGGGTTTTTATTTCCTTAACAGTTACACTTTGAGGAAGCATTTTAGTTCTCAGAAATAGAATTTTCCAGTAAAAAAAAATTTCCAGTTGGAAAATTCCATGACCCTGACTTTTGCTGCCTTTATCAGACAGGTTCATTCTGAGACGGAGCATTTTAAGGAACAAATGGGCTGTAAATGTGGAGGACTTGGAAAAGGTAGAGGTTTTACTACTTGGACACCTTGAGGTTCCATTATAATGGGTGCTGTGCTACAGGGAGCTATGACTACATCTTGTATATTATACAGGTTTAGCCACATTTCTGTGAGGTATTAATGCTGAGTTGCAGCATACGCCTTTGGAAGCAGTACACTCAACACATACCTGCTTACAGTGAGAGAGAAAAAGCCTCAAATTTCCTCTTGGCTGGCTCCTTCCTCCTCCGCCCAACTCAGCCCGTGCCATTCAAAAACAGAAGTTGACATGAAGTAATTTTCTATTGTTGGAAAAACACTCATAAGAAAACCCACATCCCTTGTTGTAAAGGCATTGGAAGGTTGCGGAACAGGTAAATTTGGAGAGTGATTCTTTTCAGATTGTTTGCAAATGTGTCATCTCCAATTTTTGCCCTCATCTAATATTATTTGAGCAGTGGTAGCAAGAATGGGCACCTTAGCCACTTTCTAATCAAATTAACCAAGCTTCCTCCCACTCAGGTGGAAGTCTGGTTGGATTTTCCAGCTTGGATTTATACCCTATGGACATGAGTTCAGATGCACTTTATCCACTCTCACAGCTTAGTTGTCTTGTTGCTGAAGTGTAAGTACTGCAGTAGTTATCAGTGTCACTTTTGTATGGCTGCACAAAGGTGGATTAACTACTGCACAAAAAACAAGCTGTTTAACTCAGATGAGATGATCAGACTTGTTATGAAATGTATTAAATGCAAAAATCTGACTTAAAATCAGAAGCAAGGAACAGGAGAGTGGAGATTGGCAGGTTAACAAGGAAAATGCCTGATGAATTTGTACTTGGCTCATTTTATTATTAGGTCAAGCCATATGGATTTTGAAATATCCATAGAATAGGCAGGTATCAAACTGCAGTTCTCTTCTGCACAGAACCTGGATGGCTTAGATACTCTGATGTGATTTATCAGTACAGGTCCAGTTGTTTCAGTGGTGCTTTGATATTTCACAGTAAGAAAAGGGGTTTTGCCCATGGTATGTTTCATCTCACAGTCTTAATTTTGCAGATAGGAAAGATTATTTTTCAAGAAGTCTTTATAGTCCATGATTTCAGTTTCAGCAAAGAAGAAAAAAACACAGATTTTTCTATTTTACATGCTTGTGGTTTAACAGCATAGTATCTATTTTTATATTAAAGTTATGCTGATTTCCAGCTTCATTAATTAATTGGTGCCATGAGTGTTGCATCTATAAAAGATTAATTTTCTAATGATCCCTTTGAAAAAGGTTCTTCTTAAACTACCAGGTATTTAAAGCTACCTTCTTGTCTGAGGTGGATTCACTTTGGGAACAATCTCTGCGTAATTAAAAATTATTTTTGGAATTTTTATTTATTGACAACTTTTTAATGTGTCTGAAACTCATTAGAATGCAAGACTTCATTTATTAGAACATCCTTGAACAGGAGCACTAGCAGTAAGATTCACTTCATTAAAGACAAATGTAATCCTTACTGTAATTGACCTACTGTTCACAGTGAAAAACTTCATTACCCAATTTTAATTTGAGGCAGAAATCTGCAAAAGTGAAAAAAAAAAAAAAAATTACCAACCTCAAAGCGAAGGTTACTAACTTTCTTTTGTCCTTTCTTTCCTAGTGGCTTTGCCATTCTGAGGTTGTCTTTCCATATATCACACAAGATGAAGCCATGTAAATTAGCACTGGCTTCAATAAACCTTTCATGGATTATGTTAGCCATATGTCTAATCTCAGCTGTGGTTTTACCTTTGAGAGGATTGGTAATATTGTGGTTTTCACTGAATCAGTGTTGGATTCATTGTGTAAATAAATATTTTTCTTTTCAAAAGAAATAGTAGCTGTTGTCTTAAGGCTACCCTACTATTTCACATCAGTTCATCCTGTGGATCAAGGCATATAGAAAAGGTAAAAGCTGAAAGAATGTTCTGCAGTCTCCCTTCCCTCTTTTCCTGAAGAAATGCTGGAGGCTTCAGAGCTGTTAATTCCTGGAGTGCACTTCATATGCTCTCTCCCTCTTGTTTCCTCCTGTATCAGGGCCCAGGCTGGTGCAGGGCAGGCGGAGGAAACTACAGACTTCCTTGCTACTTAGCCCTGCAAAGGTTCATACCTTTAGGAATGATCTTTCTCTTCCAGGACAGGATCTGGTACAGGGCTGAATACCAGTTTCATACTGCTTGCACCATCACTTACTGTTTTCCAGTTGTCTTAGGAATGAAGAAGCCACAGGGTTACACTACCTCTATGTGGCACCTAAATCATTCTCCTCCAAACACACTCCACAAAGTCACACAGTTTATTGACTAACAATGGGTGTAAATCTTGAGGAGACCCACCCAAGCCTGAAGAGAATGTGTCCTTAATACAGAGGATTGGGCAAGTCCCAATAGATTCCAGTCACCATCTGAAGTTCTCACAAGCCTGTATGTGAAGTAGCAGCTCAGCATTCAGTGATGCTCTACCTTACCTCGTGTGAATATTTCTAGTGGACAAATTACAGATTGGGCAGGTAGCTAGGCATTTCTACAGTGACCAGCCTTCCCCAGGATGATATTTCACAGAATCACAGAACCATAGAGTGGCTGGCTCAGGTTGGAAGGGACCACAATGGATCATCTGGTCCAACCTCCCTACTCAAGAAGGGCCATCCCAGAGTACATTGCACAGGACTGTGTCCAGAAGGTTCTTGAATATCTGCAGTGAGGAAGACTCCACAACCTGTCTGAGCAATCTGTTCCAGTGTGTGGTCACCAGCACAGTAAAGAAGTTCTTCCTCATATTCAGATGGAACTTCCTGTAAATCAGTTTCTGCACATAGTCTCTTGCCCTATTGTTCAGCACCAACAAGAGCCTGGCTCCATTAATACTTACATCAATACTTCAGATACCTATAGAGACCAATTGCCTCCAGTTTTTGTTTTTCTTAATGTGATTTAGAAATTCAGCTGAGTAACTGCACACCATGAACATTTCTCTATCAATGTTTTTATACCATTACAAATCTCAGCAGATTACTACAAGTTGTGCATGAAAAATACAGTTATAAATGAAATCTTGCCCTCACTAATTTTGAAGGTCCCACTTCCACAGCAGAAAGTTTGGGATTTGTTATCACAAGGTGCTGGACATTCTCTGTATTGCTGTGATTAAAAGATATTTAGCACCATAATGAACTGGAGAAAGGCCCTTGAAACAATGTTGTACTTTATTCTCATCAGGTCTTATGTTGGGGTGAGGAGATATGAGACCATGTCTTTTGATCCCCAAAACATAAGCAGACAGCATTACAGCCTTATGAGTCTGGGGAACCCATTGCATGATATTCCTGTAGATTTCCTTTTCAGCTGAGCACAAAAGCATTAAGGTTCAGGAAAACTATAAGAGAAAAGAAGAGGTAAAAGACAGCATATTGTGATGGTATCTTCCTTCAAGCACACAGTCCCTAAAAGGCCATGACAGTTGCACCCCTATTCCTTTCTGAATTTGATAGCCTCTGCTATTAGAGCTCTCTGAGATTTGCAAGATTTATTTATCCCACGAAGCATTATATATTTGATACTTAATTCAGTTCTGTTTTGGATAGTGTTACTAATAATCTTTCAGTTTTACAAGCAGCTGTATTCAGATGATGAGATATACAGGCTTTTTGTTGTTCTACACGTGTGCAGGGTGGTTCACTCCCCAGTCACAAGGCCAGTGGGGAGGCAGGGATTTTCACAGAGGCACGGCCATCACAGCAGCACTTAACATCGGATTTCAACAAAGGTCCAAGTCAGTTACTGGTTGATAGGGATACCTGGGAGCAGAGGAAGGTTGCTTCGTTTTATCTTTGTATATCACAGGTACTCAGATACTGTCACTTCCATCGTAGTATGAGGTTATTGGCAGCATGACTTTCTAGATGACACTGCAGGTAAAAACATCACAGCTATGGGAAGCCAGGGCTGGATGTCCATGCAGGTCACTCAGAGCTCATCTACAGGAGCTGCAGCAGCAAGGACAGTGCAGCCAGGCCAGCCCTCATGTACAATAACTTCATTTGGGTCTTCAAGCAGGGTGGGAGCAGGCAGAGCTGAAGTCACTGCTACCATGGCACAGTACATCCAGAGAAAGCAATGGTAAACCCAGAACTCGATCTTTTTTTTCTCTGGAAAAAATTGCAACTCAAATGTTACTGTAAAACAACACTAGTAATGGTACAAGCTGATCAAAACTGAAGTTAGTCATAGTTCACTTTCCCTCTCCTTCTCCAGTGTCAGAACTGGAATAATACACTTTCTGCCTGTCATGTTTCCTATGTTATTTTTTCCACATCATAATGCGCTAACACTCATTACTTTTCTTAAAGAATGGAACATTTACTTGGCATTAGTTAATGAAGTGCTAGCAAATGTTAACTGAATTATCAAAGATGTGTATCTGTTTTTTTCCTTTTTCTAATGAAGGTTCAATGCAGCATGTGGGAAAAATCTTATTTCTATACTGGAAACAAATGCAAAATTCAAGATCAAATAAATGTTAATTTCAAGGCTCTTGGTTGTTAAAAATAGGAGAAATGACTGTTATCTCAGAATCAACAACTGGAAGAACATAAAATTGATCTTGCCTCTAAAATCCAAAAGTCAGTAGTGTGGCAATCTTCAAACTGCTCATAGATGAATGTCTGAAATCCATATTTAACTAATGCAATATACCTTGCTTTGAATAAATAGGAGGTTGAAAAGTTGTGCTTGTATTTTCCCATTTATCTTTCAGAAAGGTGAAAATAAAACTAGAAAATAACAGTGTCATAAATAGTTGGTCAAGCCTCTTGTTGATTTGTTTTCCTGATTCAGCTGTGTTTCCTTAAATGTCATAAAGGAACATTTATTTTACCTGGTTGTGATTATTTTAATACTCAGTGATGAAGGAGAACTACTTTAACCTGTCAGAGAGGGAAAATGCCATGAAAGGACATGAGTTGTAGTCTGCCTCAGTTTGTTGTAGTTAGATCTGTATAGCCCCTTAGCACTTCTAGCAACATCAGGAAGAAATTTTCTGTTACCTTCAGGGGAGAGATCGATCCAACCCCAAGCCCTCAGTCCAGCACGTCCTTATGCACATTAACAGCTGCATGAAGGAGCCAAATGGTTATCATAGTGGGAAATTCCAAGGAGAGGTTCAAGGACTGAGTTGGCAGTTGGGAGAAAGGTAGGAATCCAGCTCTTGGCTAGAAGGATTACAGCCAGGGACACAACCTATAGGCATAGGAAAGGTCAAGCCTTTACCAAAAGTACTTCATAAGCAGTTACAACTTACAGGTCTTAGTTTCTGGTCTAGGTTATACAGGAACTGATGTTTGTCTGTTTGTTTGGAATTTGTTTACAATATGCCTCATTTGGAGCTAGGATTTGAACCTCCTCATAGTTGCAATGGCCGTAAATCCTCAGACCTGCTGGCAAGAGAGATGGAGTGATAACTAACCTCGCAATCTCAGTGCATATGGCAGAAGTTGAAGTGTGTGGCATTGTCCAAACACAGGTGAGCTATACATGAACATGAGCTGCTCTTCTACCTTAAACTCTGCACGTGTACAAATAGTCGGGAGATAGAGATGGGACTATTGTGCATATAGCCTCTCGTTATAACCATATGTGTCCAAAAATATTGTTATCATTGTGGTATTCCTGAGAGTAGAGAGGGTCACCATTACATGAGGTGACCCAGAACTGATATCTGGGCTGCAATACTGAATAATTTGGAACACATTACCACAGTAGCTTGAAAACTAAAATGAAGACTTTACAGCTTTCTGGAGAATTCTACCACCTGCATAAAGGTACTACCTGTGACTGAAACTATAGTAGCACTGCTCATGTCTAAAGGGAGGTGAAATCCTCTTTGTGATAAGCTTATGTGTGCAGTTATGGGTGTATCTATAATTATAGGCAATGAGAAAAAGTATGGCTTGCTCAATAACATATCTCCTCCCATCATGACAGACACAAACAGGAACATGCCATATGCTGGATTGGTCACACTCTTGTTCCTCCTCCTTCTCTCAGAGCTATTGGCTCCCCTCATCTCCTCTATTCAGTCTCAGATTTGAGCTCTGCCGGCTGCTGAGCAACTAGCTACCTCCAGCAGGTCAGTACATGACATGTCTCACAAGCCCTCATCTTAATTTACATTGCTTTCTCTCTGTAGAGAGATGTATCATCATAACAGAGATAAGTAGCAAAAGAGAAGCAGAGTGTTTGGGAGGATCCTTGGGAATGACAAGCTCCTTTCTGAAAAAAAAAAAAAAAACAAAAACAAAAACAAAACCTCTTGAAGATAACCTCAAACAAAAGAACTGTGCAGTGGAAGGGTTGCCTTACACATCAGAAAGGGATCTAAGGAGAAAAAAAACATGGAGCTATGGAATGAGATCATTAGATAGGGGATTTGTATTTTGTGTTTAACTATTTTGGCTATTACTGCATATGATTTCAGTGTCAACACACCAGAAACCACGGGAGGATCAGCAACAACAAATTCTCAGCCCAGTTTACCAGGGCTAATACAGCTGGGAATTCCACTGTTTCCTTTACAGCTAATGTCACAGAGCTTAAAACAAAAACAAAAAACCACCCAAATCAAAACCCCCTCATTTCCAGAAGTTGTAAATTGTTATTACCATGCTGCAACCTAGTGTAAACAGGTTCCTGGCCCATGACTAAGGCTGGTCAGCTGCCCTGCAATGCAAACAGCAGCGTGTATGTCTTCCAAAGGTGTTGTTGGACGTAGGAAAAGCTCTGCTTGCTTGGAGTCCCAAACTTACAGTTTACAGCTTCTTGCTTGATTGAGAGCTTCAAATCTGGGGCATTTATACAGGAAATGGAAAGCTTGAAGGCTGCAAATCTGCAGCTTTATGGAAACTACTTTGTTGAGCAAAAAGGAAGCTGAAGGACTACCGGGGACACCCAGGTCCGGGTCCATCTAAAGGGCACACCTTCAGCAAACGAAGGAATGAGTTTCTCAGGAGGTGATAGCTTGTGTAAGTACCACTCAGGGAGAACAGAGCAGCACGGGCAGGATCGGCATTTTCTGTATCAATGGGCTTTTTTTCCTCCCCATTCCCTGCGCGCCGCCCCCGCCGCTGCCGGCGGAGGGAGCGCGGGCGGGCCGCGGGCGCCAGAGGGCGGCACAGCCCTTGTGCAGAGGCACAGCAGCATCTCCATCTCTGCGACCGAGCGGGGAAAGAACAGCCTGGCAAAGTTAAAATGGGAAACCAGGACGCTATTCTATCACAGCCAGGCTACAAGCGAATTAGGGGTTTTTTTTCATGCTAAAAGCTTATTTTATGTTTATTTCATACTCTCTTCCCTTTTTAGAGGGAAAAAAAAAAACAAAAAAAACCAAAAAAACAAAAAACCCACACCAAAACTTGCAGCAGCATTTCCATAACCTTATGAACTCTCACAAGTGCAATCTAAGAGGGATTTTGTTTTGATTTATTTTTTGTCCAGCTCTTTTTGAGAATGATCATTTTGTTTGTGACTTTCTTTTAGTAACTCGAGGCCACTTTTACAGGTTTGGCTCCTGTGGTCTGACCGATCTCGGCTCTTTTTATTAGCTGTAGATAGTCAGAGAATTTGGTGTTGCAGACATGCATACTTTTGAAGGCAGTTTAAGTGTGAAGAGTTTATCCGAATTACGCTTCCTGCAGGCTTGTCACCAGAGTTGCTCCTGACTCACCCATGAGTTACCCACCTGCAACACTGCACTCCTCTCTCACAACCAGCACAATCACGCACAAAATTACTCACAAATATCTAGCTACTCTTGTTCACACCCTCTCTTCAGTTCAGGTGTTGACTTTACTCAACAGATATTTCCTTTTACATCTGCAATAAGATTGCGCTGTTCTTTTAGTTCTAGCACTTTTAATTCTAGAAAGCGAGCAGGGCTGAGCAGGAGCCTTATCCTAGTTTGTTAATCATCAAGTGCTGTAAAGTACCTGTTAAAATCCCCACAAAGCATGCAGAAATGTAAGCAATATGTTTCCTGTTTAGAAAGGTGCTACAGACATTACTAGTGTATACTATAGCCATGAAACTCCATGACCAAGCACAGCATGCTTGGTCTATCAGATTATCTATTAAAATTTTACTTCTCTCTACAAATGCTGCTTTCTTGAATTTTACTCTTCAGAATCCAGTAGAAACCTGTTCATTTTGCAGCTGCCCTGTACAGCATACAGTGACTGGATGTCACTGGAAGTAATGACTGAGCTCCTCTGTCTCCTCTCTGCCTCAAGTATTCAGGTCATTAGTTTTTAACCTAGACACTATGAGTACTAGTTGTCATTTTAAATAAAAGTCCATGATTACATCATGAGAAAGGTATTTTTGGCCTCCAAGGAAGCAGTGTATTGACTCATCAGTATGGTCTGCAGGCCAAGTATAGCTGTATTTCTTACCCTTTAGTTAAAGTACTGCAAAGGCAAGTAGCCAACAGAAAGACTGGGAAAATATGGACTGACACAAACCTAGAAAGACAAGGTTGGCAGAAATCCACAGTATTTTTGGCTGTAAAAGACTAGTGGCTTTCCTGGCTCAAGCTCCTCCAACAACATTCAGGGCACTCTGGGGTTTTTTTGATTTTAGTGATTTTCTTAAATCTTCATGAGCTTTTGGTGCCATCATAGGAAATGCTATAATACAGTTTCATGCATGCTTCCTAATTTGATGTGTTTTTTTTTTTGTTTTTTTTTTAATTGCCACACATTGCTGGTAATTTTCACTCCTTACAGTGAAATTTTTATCAATTTTCCAGAGTACTGAGAACATAGGCAGCAGTTTTCTGAAGAATATTTTCTGAAATGTTATCACTTAAAAAAAAAAAAAAAAAAAAAAGCCAGGCTTTTTCTTTACCCATTTGTCTGAACGTCAATTGAACTAGGAGACCACATCTAGCCTGTTGCCACATGAATTAACATAACAAGAAAATAAAGTGATACTTGTAAGTTGCACCCCAATACAACTGTGACATTATGTGTAGAAACTGTCTCCTGGTATTTAAATGTTCCCAGCTTCTATTAATATGATAGCATTTCACTTATATTGGAAATATGAAAAAGGAGAGGAGCTAGTGAAAAGAATGCTTTATGTTTGGGAGCAGGGGACTAGTCCTTTAAAGCACCATTCCTTAGATTAAACTTTCAATATGGATCACTTTAGTAGGCTCTAAAAATTAGGACAAATGAGTTTCACATAGTTTTTCTTCAATTTCCTCATATTACTGAGAGGTCTTCAAACTGGGACAGTCAGGTAAAATGTTTCTCTCCTCTGAGATGGCTAATTATAACAATTTAAGGGATTTGTTTCTGAACGGCACTCCCACTCACCAGAAAAAGCATTCTTTAAATATAATCTCTTTTCTCATTCTCAGCTAAATGTGTGACCATATTAAAAGTGTTTTTGCCTCTTCCTTAAGCTCAAAAAAACACATGTTGCAGTTTCAGAACGGAAAATTGTATTTGGTTGATCATACCATCTTCTGTTAAATATAAGGTCATTTCCTTTCATCAAAACCCCCTAGAATTAAGTCTGGAACCCCATTCATCTATAGGCTCAATTGTCTTTTTCCTTTCAAGCTACTTCCTCTGTAATAATATACTTCTACAAATGATAAAATAAATAAAAAATACAGTGTATGGGCAGGTATGATTTTTCACCTACATTTTAAAGTGCACTTTTAAATCGTAAAGTCTCAGTCTTCTGTGTAAAAGATTTTTTGCAATACCAGAAAACAGCAGCATATGCTTTGCCCTTATGAAATAGAAAGGCCTGGTTGCCCAGGCAGTTACCATCACAGAAACTTTTGCTATGACTCAGCATTGCCAAGTCATTTGAGTTCATGCTCAGTTTATTTTGTTGCATTAATCCTTTTCAAGTTGAACTCAGAAGTGACTGACAGGCAATCCTTTCCAGTGCTTAGATGCCTGGTGTCACTTTCTAAGTCTAAATTCTCATATTGTTCCCTGAAATACAATCTGAAGGAGTGGCTTTAGGATGTTGAAAGAACGTGTCCCACAGTAAACTTCTTATACAATTGGGCTGACAGTGATTTTTATTTCCTGCATTTTATTTCTCTCCTATGATGTGTAGAGTTACAGAGCAGTTTTGTCTGATAAAAAGGTATTTAATATACCAAGTGACCTTATCACTGGAAATGTAAGCATAAAGGGAAAAAGATGATGGATCTTTAGTATATTTTTTAAACTAGCCCTTAAGCTTACAAGGAATATGCTATAACTTCCTGTTATAGAATAACATGAAGATATATCATCTATACACATGTATAGATGATGTGTATGAACAACATCTTCAGTTTCTATGGGACTCTTTGGGGACACAGAACAAAGCACATGGGCATGTGCAATTTAGAGTCCCTAAGTACATACTGTGCTTTTTTTAATATTCATTTCAATACAAAGATATAAGTTTTGTCACCAAGGGGTCTTCTTATTCCCACCCTCTATTGAATAGAAATAAATAATAAGTTTTAAAGGACGTTACTGATTTTTGGCATATACCAAGGTCTGCCTGACTGAAAATTTAATAAAAATCAATCTTCATGTTTTATACCCTTTACAGAATATTATTTTCAGCAATAAAACATTGCATTGAAACAAGTTCTCTTTGGCACATGATATACAAAAAAGATATTTCAAAACTATCTACCTTCATATGAAAATGGCATAAGTTTTGCTCCAGTCTTACAGAGATTACCACTGTCAATTTCTTTAAATAATATTTTAACAAACCTTACCAATCTTCTTTAAATAAGCCCATCAAAAAGTCAGAGTTATAATATTCTACTTAATGACTTTTTTCCTGGGTCTTAACTACAAAAGTAAATAACTAGTTCTGAGGATTTACCTGCTTTTTATGGGAAAATTTATGCTATTACCATTAATTTTTAGGCTTTTGGCACTGAGTGTAACAACCAAACTTTTGCACCAAGTTCAATACTGCAAAATAATGGCAATGGAATTCTACAGTTGATATCACACAAAACAGTACACATTCTGAGTACTCCTATTTTAGCATGGATTTGTAAATTTTATTTAATTCTACACTAAGCTATGAACATTATGAAACCAAGTTATTTGAAACTTAATAGTTTTCAAAATACTAGACTTTTCATGAATATATGTCTAAGCATATAGCACACACACCTCCATTATGGCAATTGCCTCAGTGTGTGGAAGAGACCGCAAGTAATTTAACTGCAGGGGATCCCTGGATAGACATATGAAACCCCTCAAAGGCATGCAGAGGTTACAAATGAGAGGTTGCATCGCCCTCTCTGCCCCAAGTCTCCAAAGACTCACAGACAAACGTGACTTGCAGGAAATGCCAACTTGTTGTTAGGATTCATCACATAAATAAGCACGGGGAGATCACAAGCTCTTCATTATTTGCTGCAGGCCTGCTAAATCTGTTCCATTTCTTTGAGCTGCACTTCCAGAATTTTTCCAAATAGATGGGAGAAAAGATTTTTATGCATGTATGGTTTGTAACCCGAATGCTTGTTATCAGCACTATTGTCAGGGTTGAATTTATTGAACATGCTAGTTCAAAGAAACCCTGTTATCTTGGTATTGACAGAAAGAAATTAGCCAGATCTGCATGCTCTCACATATAATACTGTTATATTTCTGTACTATTTTTATCTATGAACGGTCTATCTCTACATGTACGCTTTCAAGACAAGGTTATTTATATACACACCAGATGATCTGAATAGCAACAAGACAAGTTAAATTGAGGTACAGTTAAAATATTCCCTCTTAATTTCTTCTTTGGTGTCATTATAACCAATTTAAACAGTGTTGTATTAACAAGCTACTGGAGAGCTTATAAAGGGCTTGTGCTAAACAAGCTTAAACTCTGAGCTCTATTGCTCTGACAGGATGAGCTTGGGCAATGGTGCGCAGCAGTCACCCATGCCAAGAGGCAAACCATGCGCTCTCATCCAGTGTTCACTCCTAAGAGCCAATTCATTTGAACTGTAGACATGAGAAAGGCTGGCTGGGTTGGGTTCTAATAGCTTCTAAATACCAGATGCTCTTTGTGGTTTCATATCAGCAAATGATGCCAAATTTTTCCAGGGAAAGAAGACTGCTCTTTGTTTTACGTATTTTGAGAAATAAATCACTGTTTAAGTTTGTCTCTGTGGACTTCTGCAACAGAGCAGCAATGAAGTTCATTCCTCTTCTCTTTAGAAATATGCATATGTGGCACAGAAGAGGGGAAATGGGGAAAATAAGGAATAGGTTACCATTTTTTTATCATTATTTTGAAGTTGCCTTTCAATTCTTCAAATTTGCAAAGGAAATCCCTTGAAGTGATGAGACCTACTTCTACATATAAACTCTCAGAAGTTTCTTATAGCAATAAATGGTCCTCCACACCCACAAACCTTTTAGCAGACTATCTGAATTACTTTTTCACTTCATGCAAATTGTGACTGAAATGAGAAATGACCTTCAGAGACAGCACTGCAAATGATATGAAGAACATTTGCAATATAGTGTCTGGGTTTATGTTTCCGAAGGACCTTGTAAAATTCTTGATTTCCTTGCCTGTGCTGTTTTGGTGGCCAGCAGAGCAGAGGTCATTTTGTTTGTTTTACCTCTCTCATGACTTTGCTTTGCCAGACATGTGTCTGTAAGACACATCACAGTTCTTTAAAAACAAATTGTGTCATGTAGTAAAAAAATCACTTTAAAAGCATTGTGTCAAAGGCTATTTCTGTTCCCAGCTGTTAAAATCCTAACACAACTTTGCTGTTTTCTTTGCCTTTAGAAAGCTGCTGATCTTATATTAGCAAGTGAGCTAAACTTTACAATTGGAACAACTGATGAAATATAGTGAAATCAATAGTAACAGTGTTTAAATAAATATTGTGCTGAAAAGTAAATGTTACTATTTATGAATCAGGAAAGGTCACAGGCTATAGAAAATAATGAATGCATTTATCTGAACCACTGTATCACAGTTAAACTGAAAGCTCTCTGATCAGTGAGTCATCCCTTTTGCAAATGTTTCTTTCTTATATCATTTGTAATTGAAACTACTTGTGTAGCCTTTGCCTTTGTTGTCAATGTATGAGTCGCTGCAGCATGGCTGTGTGACCCCATCATATAGCCCTCACTCCTCTTTAATTCAAGTGGAGCCTTGTTTGACGATAAAACTATTGCAGCAGGGAACTATATTTAAAACTCGGTGACTCATTCATCTTATGCCTTTTTTTGCAGTCATTAGTGGGTCATATAACTGCATATATTTCATTCAAATTCCCATTATAGTCCCTACCTATAATTGTAGCTATTTTGCTCCAACTAATTCTCTTACCAGAACAGAAGTCTCTAACTCACTGTAAGCAACTCACTGTTCCCCCACTCCCATTTATTTTGTGGTCTGTTCTTTGACAGTTTTTTGACAGAATTTAATCTGAAATTTCCAAATAACAGCATACCAGGTTACAGTAGTGTTTCACATGTGCTACTTGCAGTTATTGACTCATAAAGAAAAGTTTGGAGGAGAAACATCAGGAATCCTACTGTTCTGTTGTAGCAAAATGACTGAATTTTTATTTGCATAAAGGCCAAATAGCCTATTCTTATCAGCTCAATTTGTTTCTTTCTGTACTTAAAATAGTCCTTCAGCAGTTAGAAAATCTCAAAAATTCTTTTGCTTTTACATTGCCATCCAGTAAAGTAGCTATCTTTTTTCTTTTCCCTTTTGAATAGATATTAAAGATATGTTTCAATAACAAACACAGCAGTTTATACAGAATCTTATCATGCCAAAATATCTTTATAGACAAGCATCAGCAATGAGATCAGCTCTGATATGAAAAAACAGTTTTTGTTAGCTATCTGGCCTTACAGAGTGATGTTACCAGCTGAAGTATTGGTGATTATGTCATCCTTGTAGTTCAAGAGTTATAAAATCCCACATGGAGTAGAAGGCAGGAATGGAAGAGCATGTGACAGTGCCATATATATATTTATAGAAAAGGTAGTTAACCAAAAGTACACAGACTGTTCACATCAGTAAACTAGCTCCACACAGGATTCACATGAATCTGAGCATCAAAACCTGCAGATCCCTGTTGAACTAGGTGCCTGGTAGCATCCAAAATCCTTGTTTTGTTCCTATGTTTCCTAATAAAAATTACAAAACATCTATATGTAAGCCTTTAAAATTCAGCATTTCCTTCTCCACCATCCTGAGGATTTCAGAACCATTAGATGCCACTCTTACTACATATTTAATCTAAAACTGCTGGCATTCATTCTTTACTAGGAAAGTAGGAGACAATAATTAATGTCTTTTTCTAATTAAAGCAATTCCAAAGATTACCTAGGCACCTGGTCACTCTGGGGAACATGTTTCACTCTACTTTGGATAATTAGGAATTGAGAGCACTTGATGAAGTGCTGGGACCTGGATAATAAATCTTGTTCCTCTGGAAAGGAATGAGTCAATCTAAGTATCTGAAGTCATACCTAAGAATTTGTTTTCCTATTTCTGCCATGCAAGGACACCAGCTTCACTTCAAATTCCATCACAAGGTGATTCAGGGAGAGAAAAACCAAACAACATTGTCCGTGCAGCTTTGTGTTACCACAAAGTCTAACTTCTGAGAGTTCACGTTGAACTTGAGAGATGGGTTTGCAACAGAGGGAAAAAAAAAGGAGGTTATGTTTCTTCTCAAAACTGGCCAACATTTTAAGAGGGTTCAATAAACCCCTAAAAGACAGCTTTGTGACAAGGAATATATAATATTCCAATATTAAATAGAACCCTGTAGTTGAGGAGGACAGAATTTTAAATCTGTGAATTAGCACCTTTCAATCAATTTCTTTCAATTCTTCTCTGTCTATGTGTACAGTCCACAGAGTGATGACAGCCATTTCAGAGCCTCAGATCATTTCTCACAAGAGCTGGGATACTTATGAACAAGATCAGATGTAACATGTGTGTTTAGAAAGCCTAGAGTGAGACTTGGACTAAATTTAAGACGCTCGTGTTATAACTCTTACTGTTTTTCAGACAGCAAATCAGAGACATCAGCGGCACCTGGCTTTGACAATACACAGTGTATGTCCTTTGAATTGCACTCCTGCAGGCACATTTGCACTAACAGAGCTGTGAAACCACAGCTGGGGTAATATTTGGTCCTGAGTAGAATCTTGAAATAAGGGACATTTAGGAGCACACTTGTGGAAACAGATTCCAAATGAACAGAGGTGCCTCTGGAGAACCTGAGGCAGAGATGTGAGATTTAACTGGCACCTGTATAAGGGTGTACTTCCAACCACTAACACCAGCATCTCTCTGCTGAAGATGTTGACCAAGCACTCCCAATTCAGTGTGTTGACAGTTCTACAACACAAGCTGGAAAACTTTCCCTACATACTCTGCCAAAGCAGCCCAAGAGTTGCATATAGGATTTTACCCCAGAGCCAGGAATCTGTAAGTTCAGTGCTACAACATTCAGCTTCCAAGTCCTCTGATACACACTGCTTGTTGTGTATGGCACAACAGATAGCACCAGACATACCTGAGATGTGTTAGGAGGGCTCATAGCAAGAAAATCTCTCCAGCTGCTTTACATCCTGGAGCACAAGACCTCATAGTTACTGAAAGTTACTGAAAGTTCATAGTTAAATTTAGAACTTCTTCTCATCCCTCCAGAAAAGGGCCTCATTAGTATTTTCACTGTATAGATTTTTAAAACATCAGTTGGAAATCAATTAGTCTAGTCAAGATGTTGCCTTCCCCAGACTCCAGACCTAATTCTTTATGTCATCTCCCCTTAGGTACATTATAACCCCGTGTGCTACTGGACTGAATTGTGCTGAAAACAAAAATGCTGAGGCATTTGCACATTTCATTAAGAATCTCTGAATAGAAGTATAGTTAAGGTGTTCATTTTGCATTGATTGTAATCTTCAGGAAAAAGAAAAAAAAGAAAAAAAAAAAGCTGTTCTATTACTAATCTCCTGTAACATATATTTTCCTTGTCAGGGACTGGAGAGTGGGTGGGAAGAGGGACCTGTTTTTTTGGTGATTTTTTTTCTATTTTTGAGTATGTTAATGAATACTGTTGTATGATAACACAGAAAACAAGGAAGGGTATTTGTGCCATTTATATAGGACGCCAAATAATGCGGAAACACTAATGTCATTATTTGGTCTGTATGCCATCTGTTGGAAGGAGTTCTCGATTTTCACAATGGTCACTGCAGCATCACAGCAGTGCAGCAAGAACAGTTACTGAGTTAAACACTCTGGGCAGAAATAGTTCATAAAAAAACAGTAAGTGCAGAGTTGAAATTAGGAGACTGATTCAACCCCTCTTAAATAGAATGATTTTATGGAATATCAAACAGTGGTGTTTTTTTCTGTACTTAAGACATGGTGATCTGATGGCAGTCAGATTTGGCATACACTGCAATGTAAATCAGAACAGTAAAATAAGCTGTAGGGTTTTTTATTTTTTTTCCTCCTTTAGGGGACATATCAAGTCTCATGATTAAGACTTGTTTGTCTGCTAAATTCAGAGCAGTACTTTTCAAGGAACCAGGACAGTGACATATTAAGTTTAAAGACTTTTATTCCAGCTTATTCATATGCATGTGCTTCAGGAAAACAAAAGAAAAAGAAGGCACTTGCTCAATATAGGAGACTAATAATAATGTATTGCAGCATATGATATGTTGAGTTGACTTAAATATCACACTTTTCAAGGGTGCAAATAGTGCTTCTTTATTTATTTTGGCCTGTAGCACAGTGTCTGTTCTAAAGCTTGTATGCTCACCCCTCACTTTAAAGCTGAGTTTGTACTTCACTTTAAAGCTGACACAACCAGTACAAAATTAAAATGGACAGCCTGATCAACAACATTCCCCACCCACATAATGCAAATCAATCAACCAGAACGACAAGAAAAGTGCCCAACACTCCCTGAAGGCTCAATTCTGTATCTTTTAAGCTTCAATTAAAGAAGCTTTCTTCAATGCTCCATCTCAAATTCAAATGACACAGAACTTAAAATGGACTCCTGTTATACTTCAGGGAGTGGTAATTTTGAAAGAAACAAAATATGTTTTACAGAAAATTACCATAAGGCCATGTTGTTTTTCTTGTGCAGCTATATTAAATATATGTGCTGGGTTGAATTAAATAAGATCCATTTAAATATGCTTTTCATGGTTAATTGCTAAATGTAAAACATTTGCAAATTTTAGACAAAGCAAAAATTATTTGACACTTCTTTCCTATGAATCATACTTTTTTAGATTAAAAAATATATATCCTGGAGTGGAGAAATACTGTTATAGGTGAACGGAAGAAAAATATGTGAGTTATAAAAATATAATTTTATAATAAAATATAATTTCATAATTTGCAAGAATTATATTTTACTAATAAGAGGAAATCATTGAGTGGCCATAGGGAGAGGTAAAGGAAGACCAAAGCAAAACGAAAATTTGAGATGTATACTTGTCAGTGGCTGAAGAGCCATAATTCATGTAAATACATATTTGCTGTACAATGATCACATAATCAAAACAGATATAAAAATTATTACCTAATTTTTTATACATGTACATATAAAGTAATTTCCCAGCAACATATTTTAATATAATGAAGTTTAAATGGTTGAGTTGATTGTATTTTCACTGTTTCCCTTAGAAATATATTTTTTAGACTCTGAAATAACTTTCACTGTTTAGGATTAAGTGTAATATTGTAGGTACATCCTCAGTGTCAATTTTTTTACGCACCATTCCACCATTTAACCAATATTTCATGATACATATTTCACGAGTTACCACATAACATGACTTGCTTCATACATGCCAGTAAGTAAACGTAGGCACTTTTGAAAATGTCAGCCAAAGTGTGGGAGGAGGATAATATCCATGAAGACTGTGCAAGCACATAAATTAGTTTGGCCAGACAAGTTACTGTCTAACTGCTGGGAACATTTACTGCCTGTGTGTATTCACACTCCCAGTCTGTGTTCACTTCAACTGGTGTTCTGTGATAATGTGAACACACTTTAAGACACTTAGAGTTTTTTGGAAAGTTCACTGTTTATGTTTTTAAACATCTTGTGAACTTGAGATAAAGAAGGTTGTTAGAAATTTGGTGTCTCTGGAAGTAAAGAAAAGCTTACTCTGTGTTTACATATGCAGATCTATCTGTAAGGCAGAGTGACCACAATGCCTAGAGGTCAGATTGCCAAACATTTTTCTTATAGACATTCAGCTTCAGTTACAGTTGTGCCAGAATTTAGTTATTTGGGATGAAATTTCCCATTATGAGTTTCTGCTTCAAGCTGAACTGATCATAATATAGCCTTTTCAAGCTGAGGTAGGGTAAAGAATTGCTAACTAAAACCAATCACACAAACTACCTATTTGTAACTGTCTTGTGAGAAGCTTTAGCATTTCCATGATCCTGACAGCAAGTTGTCTTTTGTTGACTTGAAGGAATTCCTCTTAAATTTGTCTGATTAAGTTCTGAATCTCTGGGTGTGTGCATTTATACACACACATACACACATATTTCATACAATGATAGAATGGTTTGGGCTGGAAGGGACCTTAAAGATCATGTAGTTCCAACCTCCCTGCCATGGACAGGGATACCTTCCATTAGACCACGTGGCTCAGAGCTCCATCCAACTTGGCCTTGAACACTTCTGGGGATGGAGCATCAACAGCTTCTCTGGCAAACTGTTCCAAAAGCTTACCACCCTCAGAATAAAGAATTTTTTCCTGATATCTAATCTTCTGGTTTGAAGCCATTCCCCTTTGTCCTGTCACTATATACTCTTGAGCAAATACTCTCTCCATCTGTCATGCACGCTTCCTTCAGGTACCAGAAGGCCACAATTTGGTCACGCTGAAGCCTTTGCTTTTCCAGGCTGAACAAACCCAACTGTCTCAGCCATTTCTCAAAGGAGATATGTTCCATCCCTGTAATCATTTTGGTGGCCCTCCCCTGGACTCACTCCAACAGGTCGATGTCCTTCCTGTACTGGGGACCTCAGAGCTGGGTGCAGCACTCCAGGTGGGGTCTCACCAGAGCAGAGTAGAGAGGCAGAATCACCTACCTCAACCTGCTAGCCATGCTGCTTTTGATATTTACTCAGTAGAGGCTTGCTGATCTTGACAACATAGGGCTAAAGCATTTCTCCTCCATAGGTCTGTGCTGGTTTGAAGGTAAACCAGCAGAAGAAATGGACCCACTACCAGAGAGATTATGAGTCAGAGTTACAAT
>JAWWEE010000074.1:85027063-85041770 GCA_035221455.1 Xenops minutus | reverse complement strand
TCCCATCCCGGGCGCAGCAGCCGGAGCCGGAGCCGGAGGCAGCGGCGGGAGTGGGACCGGGATCGGCTCCGCGGTGCCGCGCTCCGCACCTGCTCTCCGCGGTGCGCACGGTGGCCGTGGTGGCGGTGGCGGTGGCGGTGGCAGTGTTCTGCGCCCCCGGCAGCAGCGGGGCGGCGGCGCGGCAGGTACCGGGCGGTGCGGGGCGCGGGGAAAAGTTGGCGCCGCCGGGGCGCCTCCGGGAGGCGGGGGCGGTGGTGCCGCCGGGGCCGCCCCCGAGCCTCCCTCCTCCTCCTCCTCCTCCTCCTCCTCCCCGGGCAGCTGGCCCCGCGGCCGTGCCCCGGTGCCCGCCCGTCCCGCGAGAGGGCGGGGGCGAGCGCAGCCCCCGGGGCTGGTGGGGCTGGCGCTGGGGCTGGGGCGGGGGAAGGCGAGCGGGAAGGTGCGCGGCGGTGCGGGGCTGGGTGTCAGCATGCCGTGCCGTGCCGGCACCCCGGGGCGCGGCGCTGCTCCGCTCCGCGTTGTCGCTCCGTGTTCTGTCCCCCTCCAAGCCTGGTGTGCTGGGCGTCGGGCCCCGGGAAGGTCCCGTCCCGTCCCCGTTAGTCCCTGCGCTCGCCTTTGCCGGCTGCTAGTGTAGGACGAGTTCTACTCCTTCCCTCATACCACCTTGTTTCCCCCCAAATCGTTGTCGGAGCACCTGGCCTGAGAGTTTTTTTCGAGGCCGTCCGAGCACCGAGTGCTTCGGGCGGATTTAGGAGAGGAGCGCTGCGGGCGCAGAGCGGCCCTGCCCGGACGGACGGACGGACGGACGGACGGGGTCTGCCTAGGGATCAGCACCCAAAAAGCCCGCGGCCAGGTAGTCTCTGGTACTGTATCAGCAGCCGCCTCACCACAAAGGCTGCCGGGACTCTACAGCGGTAACTTTTCAGCATTTTGGGTGTCGACTTGCCCTGTGGAGATACATTATACATTGAAGATTTTTGTATCTCTATTATAGCTAAGATATGTATATGTATAATGTATCCATATAAGTGAAATGTGACAAACTAGTTGCCTCATTGATGTTGTGGAACAGATACAACAGCAGTAAAACATGATGCTTCTTTGAATATAAAATTCCCCTTCATCTTGCGGCATTTTTCGTTTCCTCTCGACTGAGCCTATCTGAAGTAATTAATCAGTATCTCCTTCTGTTGCTCCTTGCTTTCCTCTCTTTCAAAGATACAGTTGGGATCTTTTTGTTTTCCCTGGTACGATGGTTGCTTCCCTTGAGGCTCTACAGCCTGTCACACAAATTGCTGCCGCTCTAATATCTCTGTAACAATAGAAATCAGAACAAATTAGTTCCTTGATAATATTGAATATTGGTACTCCTACTTTGAAAATAGCAAACTGCATTTTTAGTAATAATACAATATATTACTGAAGTACTAATTTCACACAATATTGCATCAAAAGATTATTTATATGAAGTGTAGAATGATGTGTAGAGTACTTAGCTTTGGAGGGAAGTTGCACTTTCACTTTTTTTTTTTTTTTTTTTTTTTTAAATTTCAGTTTATCTAAAACTAATCTTTACAAGAAACAAATTGCCCCTGTTACCTGGACAGGTTTAATCATAAGAGAAACCGTTAACAAACAGGACTGCGAGGAAGAAAGGTCTGCCTAATTGACACATCTGGGAAAACTTGCTAATGAAATACAAATGCTAAATTTTTATGATGCTGAAATTCTCTGGCACTGTCTTGTGGCAAAAATATCTTGATAGGTGGGTGACAAATACCTAATACATTTTTGTTTTCTGGGCCATAAGAAAAAATGTCATATTCTGCATAGTTCTAAGGACACTTAACAGAACAGCTGATTTGAAGAACCTTCTTGTGACGATAAGATTAATTTTGTTTTATTAAACACTCTTAACGTTGCTGGCACTATATTCCTGGAAGAACTTTTAACACTTGTCGTCTCTCTCATGATTTAGTAAGCATTTCTAATGTGTCCATTATCGCATTTTTTTTTGCACATTTTAAAACTGGGATAGTTAATTCATGATTTCAGAACATAAGCTTGGGTAATATCACAGTGTCAAGTTGTACTGTACAATACTTAGCTCTGTACTCCCATGCTTCCAAAATACTTTTAGTATAAAGTATGACACTGATAAAACTATAGTTAAGTGAACTTTCTGGATATGCTATTAAATTGCAAACTTCAATACTTGCTTCTCAATTTATCAATTTGTATTATTGGTGTAATATGCTTAGTACAGCAGATGATAACAAAAAAAGCTAGTGGTAGTAACATCACCTTCTTGCATATATTCCTGACTTAGCACATGATAACCCTGTTTTCATCCAATCCAGTAGTCTAAAGTATAAACTAATTTATAAAGATTTTGAATAGACTTTTTTTTAATAGTAGTATCATAGCAGAGACAGTTGTCCATAGTTTTCTAAGCTGTGACCTACTTTTTGTACTAATGGGTAAATGATAGCTTTACATAGACACTGAAAGAGTAACCTTACATAGGCACCACACTGAAAGTGTTATGCAGAGAAGTCATTAATATTAAATTCTCCAAGGCTGACTAAATGCAGGTACAGTGAGCATCTCTTCTATTTTGTCGCTTCATGTGTTCACAAATAATATTTGCCATGTTGGCATTTAAGCATAGGGATATTTGTTCATTAAAAATCCATCAATTAAAAGAAAACTGTAGCTTAGTGGTGATGAGGCAATCACATTGTTTTAAATATGGTGAATGTTCATTGCAAGTTCCATAAAAACCTTATGGTGTGGGTTTGTATTTGGTTGGGGTTTTTTTGTCCGGTTCTGTTTTTGTTTTGTTTTTTTTTGGGGGGGAGGTTTTTAATTTATTTTTGGTTGGTTGGTTGGTGGGTTTTTGTTTGTTTGTTTTGTGGTTTGTTTATTTGTTTTGTGATTTGTTTGTTTGGCTTTGTATTTTTGTTGGTTTGTTTTGTTTTGTTTTTTGAATGAGAAACACATTCCATAAGCTTGATAACTGAACCTGAGAACTGGTTTCTGTCAGAGGTGGCATTGTGTGGTCATCTATGGAAAAGTTTGCACTGAAGTGGAAGAGTGGAAGGGCAAAGTTTTTCAGTTGTTTCCCCCAAACTATAGTATGATTATACTAAGCGGAATTATTTATTTTACTTTCTCCTTGCATTAGTTTGTGTTAGTTTGTAATATTGGTTTCTCTTATGTTCCAGCTACCTATGTGTATATGCTGTGCAGTGCATATTTTGTTCTATGGTGTTGAGTGCATGACATTAGTCAGGAAGAGGGATTTGGCACAACAGTGATGAGCGCTAGTGAGTCCAGCCTGCAGGTCTGTGTTGTGGTAAGAACCCATAGAACCCATAGCTCTGATGTGTTAGCTCCCAGAATGTTGGATACCTTGGTCTAGAGCATGGCATTACTCGCTGGAATAGGAAACAATCAACAAGTTGGGGTTGTCTCTTAAGGAGAATTTAGGCAACTTAATCCAGGCTAGGGAAGTGTCAGTATCAGCTAAAAACACTGTCTGCAGTTTTGTTTTGGAGGTGGATTCTTTTCATGAGCTATAGAGTTTTCTTGTTATTGAGGCCTAAAAATCAGAAGGTGTGTATGGTGTTATGACAAGTGTGAATTAATGGGAGGTAAGCTCTTCTGCTGGGGTGTTTACTGAGGGGAAAGAGCAGGCACACAGGCAGTTGGCGTAGAGTAACAAATATGCTGCAAATTTCATCCTGATTTACCTAGGGGTAATTTATTCTAATCTTTCCATGCCCTAATATACCATTGCCTTCAATCAGCATGTACTGAACCTCACTGAGTTCTTATTTCTATTATTAGAATTGTAATTTGAAACTTAGTTACGTGTCCATTGTGGGACTTTGTGTTCCTTCTGCTTCTTTTCATATCCCTGCAAAGAAAATACTTCACGAAATGCTATGAAATCAGATAGTATAGAAAACACTTTCTGATAGATTGCTTTATAAAGCTTTTCTTGGTCTTAATTTTTCTTCCTATTGAGAAACTACATTAACAATCTTGAAAAGCCTTCTCCCTAAGGAAAACATTGATACTTCTGTATATAATTCAGTTGCTTGAGCTATGCTGAAATCACCATGATGCTGAAGTCTGGTCATGCCTGTCTGCTGGATTTTGGGTTACATTGCTAAATGTTACACTTGAGTAAATGCAACAGAGGTTTCCCATCTTCTGGGACAGACAGAATAAAGTGACTTCAAAACCTCTTAGGTTCTTGGTGCATTGCTGTACTGTTTGTTGTTCATCTGGTGAGTCCCACGTGCTCTTGGCTTGCAAGTTAGAGATGTGCAAGCAAAATATGTGCTCTGGGTGTACATTTGGAATACAGATTGTCCATCTGGTACTCTTCAGCAAGATGTGAAGTATTTTTTATTCAGTTTTCAGAAAAAAGTTTGAGGAGATACAAGCAGAAATGTATCTGCCTTTTCACTGGTCTTAGAGTTCCTCTGGCTATGTCTGGCACACTTCCATGGTTCGAGGCTCTTCTTGTCTCATGTTGTCTCACTATGTCATCTCAGCATGTGTCTTCATCCAATAACAACACCTCTCCTTATAATAAATGCAGTTATTCCTTCTGAGAATTGTCACCACTGGTTGAGCAGAAGAGTGTGTCACTGCATAAGGGATGTGGTGGATGTCTGCAGTCTGTAGGCCCCTTTGTCTGAAAAAGCGTATTATCCTAATTGCTTTTTTTTTTTTTAAATGAAAATCATTAAGAGTGGGCTAATCTGATGGATTTCTCTGACTGGGTTCTCTCTGTCAAACTTCTGCAAATGTCTCTGCAATATGAAGATTACAGTACATTACACAAGTAATGCAGTTTTACAAAAAAACCCCAGAAATCACAGAAACAGTGAAGCTTGCACATGCTATGGGCCTGTGTTAATCTGCCACATAGGCTGTAATTTCATCAGTTTCCTCTCTTGGCAAGTTTAGGTTTGATACAAACACAGCAACATATGTTGAGAGAGTGTCCCAAGCTTTGAATTATGACTAAAAACCCTGCTAAGGAAACGGTTTTTCAGAATTTGTAATTTAGAGGAGCTCTTCAAGATAAGTGATCTTAATACCTTTTCTAACAGAGGGAATATGGGGCTTTCTGAAAGGTGGTGTTTTGCCAAAAGTGAAATGGGTACTTTTCCTTGCATCACAGACTAGAAATATAGCCAAGGTAATATGTTACATGCTTGCTTGTATTGACCAACTCAATAAGTATGTTTGAAGAGGTGATGTAGTAACTCTTGTGACAGCCACTGACTCTATCGTCTTTGTAAATGACCAGCTTTTACCTTACTAATTCGAGCTAGTGGTCTGCACACTCTGAAATTGGTTAGATAATTAATCAATATTCAATCAATTAAGGTATTAACTTAACAGTCATAGGACTCTATTGGGTTTTTTTAGAAATTTCCCACTAGCATTTAGTGATGTTTCTCATAAAAATTCATGGAAAATGAAGCAAAAACCAGTCCTTAATTCAAACATATATATGTGTGTTATCATAGTGGGTGGTAAAGTTTTACAAGGAGTTCAAGAGGTCTTTCATTATTCAAGGTGAAAATAAAATCAGTATGTTTTTTTTTAAGTTCTCTGCAAGAAGAAGAAAACTGGGTATATAGAAAGTGATTCCAATTCTATGTTGTTCTTCCATTGTAATATAATAGTAATTGTATTCAATTCTCATAACCTTTCAAACAGGCTAGAAGGTTTCATTTTTGAAATGTTAGGGTGTACAGTACAAAATATGCTTCACTTTTATCTTTTCTGGAAAAGGAATCATGGTAAAATTGGTGTGAAATAATAAAATTGCCTTTGTAGTTGGCAAGTGCACTTCCAATGGTTTGGTGGCAGCTCTAATTTTAGTGATTTTGACAGTTGCCAGTAGTACTAACCAAGGCTGTGTGCCTCAACAATATGGTTTAAAGATCAAATAAAACATGCCATGTGCACAAATTAAAGTTACCTTTTAAGTTTTTGTATAGCAAGAAGCAAAAAGCTCCTTTTTTAGTAATTTGTTATGTACACTATTAACCAGATTTTTTCTTTTTTAAATAAAAGAGACTTTAAAAAATAGCTTTAGAGAAAGAGTAGCTGTAAGCAGCTGAGATCAACAGTGAAGTGTTTCACTACTAAGTCAAATGCTGTTTTGTTTGCACTTTAAAATATGAAAGTAGTTAAGATTTGACATCTTGTTCATTGATTTCCTGCTGTCCTCTCCCTCCACCCCCAGATAGATTTTAATCTGGTGTGTGTAGTGTTATGGAAAGCAAGCAGTTCATAACACCAAGCTGTGATGAGTAACCATGGCTATTTCCCTAGCAAGTTACGTGATACAGTTACACTCTGCAGAATGACGCATTTTATGAATCAAAGCTGGGAGCCCGAGCTATGACTTGTGGGATTTTGTACTGTAGTGTTGTTCCTGTGTTGTTTTGCCTACAGTTCCGTAAATATAGATCCTCTTGTTCAACATAGGGTGTTCCCTGGGGATTGGTCTGAGTATGCCGAGGTCTGATCTCTGCTCTTTCATTCAGTTTGGTGCAGTCTGTTTTTAAAGCTGAAGATTTTTATCCAAGCTATTGGATGTATGTGCAGTTGACTTCTATTTCTTATTTATGTCAGTATAAATGGTTTTGCTAATTTTTGTGATTTTTTCTGCTTTTTTTTCTCCATGTTCTTACATTGATGGGGAAAGAACTATAACGGTATAGGCAGAGGCACAGCTTTTGGTTGTAGGCAAATGCAGGAATGTACCTGAAGTTAAGCCCAAGCGAGGTTTTTTTGATTGCTGTGGTTGCTTCAGTGCTAGTGGTTTGTCTGGAAGAAAATAACTTCTTGAATGTGTTGCAGGTATTCTAAATAACACATAAAAAATCTCTAGCCTATAGATAAAGTGGATTGTACTTTAGTCAAGTTGAAGATCAGCTAGCACATGTTAGAGTACAGCTTGCCTTATCTTCACATTGTTGTTTCAGGATATGTTAGTCCACGTTTACTATAGGAAAGAAAGGCCTCTTGGAGCAACCTGGCGAGCACGAGTTGTCCTGATTGGATGTCAGAGGTTGTATTGGATGGGATAATTTCTAGGTTTTGCATGTTTCTAGCCATACATATATATCACTAAAGATTTATTAAAGCACTTTAGAAACGAATTTGAAAAAAATTCATCCAACACCCTGGCCTACTTTGTCCATTAACTTCATAGTTATGGTACAGTTCAAACTTTCATCAGGTTCCTGGCTTCTGGTTTTTAGGTTCAGTGTGTCAATGGACTGTGTTAATTATCAAAAGACTTTAAGGAGATAAAATGATTAAGTTCTGATAGTTTGCTCTTTCACAGAGTGCTGTCCAGACTACTGTTGTTTGATTAAGTTTTCCACCCTTGCCTATACTTAATTGTAAGTCTTGATTCTCTCAATCTGTGAATCATTGCAGTTACTTTTTAGAACCATCTATCTTATTAATGATAAGGTAAGACCAGTTGCAATTTTGATCTCTGTTCTTCCCATTGCTACTTTCAACTATGACTTTCTCAGATGCCTAAAAGAGATGTTACAATTTTCATTTGATGGAAACTTAATGGTGAGCTTTATTTAGGGTAAAACATAAGCCACTCTCAAAATTATCTTGTTAATTTTTCTAATAATAATTAGTTTCAAAAGAGATGGTGTATTCTGGGAATATTTTACAGAAAGATTCTATTGTTTTAATGATGACAAACATTTCTATTTTCACAGAGTGATTCTTCAGTTAGATTTATTTTGCATGGTGTCTGAAAAAGTTGCTAAGAATTTAATCATGAATGAGTTTGACTACCTAGTTAAAAAAGTTAAAATGCCCACATATTTAGTAAAACAACTTAATGCAATAGTAGAACAAGATAGCTAAACTGCTCATCAAGGTATGAAGCATTTGATGGCTGTTTCTTAGAATGTTGAAAGCCAGTGATACAATTACAAATATTTGTTTACAATTTATGATCATGGGGAATGGTTTGGGGAGGAATCAATACTTCCTGGTTTACTTCAAGAGTACAAGCAATTTGAGGTATCAATGAGAAAATTTGAATTTGTAAATATTAGGTGATTCTTAATCTGTGAAAATACTTGTGATACAGTAGCTTTTAACAAGATTGAACATAGGTGTAGGGTTTTATTTTTGCAGCCATGATGAAGGTTTTTTATTTGTCTTGCTTTCAGATTTGTTTGACTTTAGCAAGACAGTAGTTCTTTGAAGTAGTTGCCAGAAAGTTTCACAAGCTGTGGGAACTTCTGTGAGACCACAGCAGTCAGGGAACACTACTGATGTGGCAAGAAACCAAAAATCCCTGACATATTTCAGCAATACTTTTGTAGTAAAGCTGAACTCTCTGGCAGTACTGTTGTATTAAAGCAACTGTAGCTTTCTTTAATTGTAGCTTTCTTTTCATTAAATTCAATGGTTTTAAAGTTTATTCTCGAGCTTTGGTTATGTATGCTTCCTATCCTTATTGAAAATGCACACCTGGAGAAAAAGATATCTATCTGAAGGAAGTTGGTGATTTGGCACTTGGGAGCTGATAAGATTCCAAGATTAAAGGGAACACGGTGGTTTTTTGCTAACTAGGAAGTGATTCAGTGTTTAATAATTGGAAAGGTTGTGGATTGCATTTTTTTTTCTTTTTGTCTTGTGCCTTTTCTGAACAGATATGACTTTATTGTTTTTCAGGTAGATATTTAATCTTTCAATTCATTCATGTCCTGATATGTGGTACCTTTGACGAAAGGTACCAAATAACTGATGGAGCATGTGCGTGTCCTATTACTATTCAATTACAGAGCGCTGAGTTGGCCAACAGCATTCTGTTTCTTGCAGTGCACTGTGTATATTGAGTAGTAGCTCCCTGGAATGAATTGGGAACATCATACTTTTGTTGTAGCTGATTGCACAAGCTTGCAACATCGCAGTTAGTTATTTCTCCTTGTCAAAATGAACAGAACACAATTACACAGTTGTTTAAAATCTGTGGTAAAATGGTAAACCCTCTTTATTACATGTTAATATATATTGCCTTTGAGTCCTGAGATAGCGGTACGTTTGATTTTAATTTAAGTGCCACTTATTTAACTATACTTGGTTTCTACATAGATTTATCTGATTTGTGAGCCATCAAAGGTTTTTTGGTAACCAAATGATGCAATGAAATATGAAGCTGGACATATTCAGAATACACCTAGTAATTCCTAGGTATTAGAAAGAATTTCTTCACCGGACGGGTTGTCAAACTTTGGAACATGCTGTCCTTGGAAGTGGTGGAGTCACCATCCCTGGAGGCATTTATAAGACATGTAGATGTGGCACTTAGGGACATGGTCTAGGGGTGGACTTGTCAGTGCTGGGCTAATGGTCGGACTCAGTGATTTTAGAGGTCTTTTCTAATTTAAATCATTCTATGATTCTAATAAAGGCAATTCATCATTAGAATAACTTGCTGTTATTTGTGTTGACTTCTTGATTTTGAAAATATGATATAAATAATGTTTCTTTAAAAAAACCACTCCATCATCTTGGAGCAAAAGGACTGTAGAGGAATTGTGATTGTTTTATATAGGAAACCAGTCTTATTCATAATGTGTTACCCATTTTCCTTAGCTTATGAAGGAGGACTCTGACCCTTTATTAAAAGGGGTTTTGAAGGATAGTATGCTTTTCCAACAAAATCTGCAGAGATTAATGAATTGAACTGTGGTCTTAAAAGTGAGCCTCTAGAGTGTGATGTATTGAGGTCTAAAGTTAGCTCTGTTATCAAGCATTCTCAAGAGGGGGAGATTTCCTTGCTATTATCAGTTACAACCTCTGTTACTTGTTAACCAATGCGTGCTATGTTGGACTGGCTTGTAGTAGTGTCATGTTGTGTGATACACTCTTCCTGGTTTGGATTTTTCTATTTTTTTGTTTGTTTGTTTTTGTTTGGTTTGGGGTTTTGTTTACCTTGGTTTTTGTTTGTGTTTTTTTGCTTGTGTTTTTGTTTGTTTTGTTTTGGTTTTTTCCCCTGATTACCCAGGAAGTAAATATTTCCCAATGTAAAACAAATGGCTGAAAATTTCTCTTTTGGATGTCAAAGAAAGCAACCAAAGGCAGTTATAAGGTGTGGAAAGCAGGTATGAAGAAAATAAATCTGAATGTTGTTTAGTCTATCAGGAGTCTATTTTATGTTTGTCCCTCTGCCTTCTGTTCCCCAAACATTTATAAACAGAGCACATTAAAGTAAACACCAAATTTGGTTTCATCCCCTCCACTACTTATCATCATAGAATCATTGAATAGTTTGGATTGGAAGGGTTGTTAAAAATCATCAAGTTGCAACTCCTGTGCTATGGGCAGGGACACCTTCCACTACACAAGGTTTTTCAAAGCCCTATCTAACCTGGCCTTGAGCACTTTCAGGGATGGGGCATCCACAACTTCTCAGGACAACGTGTGCTACCAGTGCCTCATCACCCCCACAGTAAAGAATTTTGTCCTAATACTTAATCGGAATCTACTGTCTCGCAGTTTAAAGCCATTCCCCTGTCACTACATGCTTGTGGAAAAAGTCCCTCTCCATCCTTCTTGTAGACTCCCTTTAGACACTAAAAGGGTTAATTTATTTAATTAAGTAAAATTACTTCTAAGCTGAAGATAACATTCTTTTCCTTATAACTTTCTCTACAAAAGTGAATTGTAGGCCTAACATTGCAGGAGCTCTAATGAAAGTGTTCCCATAGGTGTCACCTCAGTTGTGTGGAGGGTCGCAGCACTGGGTCAGTCCTGTGCATATCAATGGTCCTCAGCTGCCATGTGCATGAGCCTACAGTTGTGTAATGGCCTCTCTTGGTTAGAGATGGCTCGCAGCACTCTTTGAAGCACATTTGCTTTGCTTTCCTGGGAGTGAGGAGGAAAACTGGATTTACAACCCTTTATATGCTATAAGGCAAAGTTGAACTCTTAACATGGGTAATAAAAAAAGCCTGTTTTACTGGATTGATTAGATGGCAACTTCAAGGCAATTGGCAAACACACCTCTCGCCAGCAGATAAGGTCGGACTGTGTGAGGAGCCTGACTTTGTTAGTGTCCTTCACTTCTATACATTGAGATCCCTTTAGGCAGTTGAAGCGTGACAAGTAAATGAAGTGCAAGTTTCTGTTTCTTCCTGTACTTTGATGTGCTGTCAGGTGACCTGAAATAACATTGGATCAAATGAACACTCAACTTCTGAGTTTTGTTTTCTAAAGACTGTGCTGTTTGTCTATCCCTGCACCAGTAATGTTGAACTCTGTTGTTTATTTTCAACACATTTTATATATATAATGTCTTAAAGACATTAAGCTATATAAAAAAGTTAGTGCCTGTCCTAAGGATAGGGCTTCTGTGAGAGGCTCAGCAGATGTATATATTGCTTTGCCCACAGCGCAATGAGTAAGCAGGTGTTTGACTTACATTCATTCACTGACTACATTGCCTCAGCCTACATCCTTTCTCTGATGGCTCAGCAAGACAAGAGAGGGGACTGGCAGTATGGAGGAGTGTGATCCTGAGAAAAGGGGAAGGGCTCAGCTTTAAAGAGGTGGCAGCCTAGGATCCTAAGAGCTGAGAGTAGTAGTACGTGCACGGTCAGAGGCATCCTGGCATGCCTGTGTGACTCAGTAGGACAAGTCAATGGTGCCAGAGGTACCCACCAAAAGGAATCACTCATATATTACCAAGTTATTCAATAACAAATATACAACTCAAGCAGTTATATATGCCAGCATATAAAGGGGAAAAACCCCTCTGCCTTGAGAACTATTAAACTCTGGAACAGATTGCCTAGAGAAGTGTTGAAGTCTTCCTTGCTGGAAGTATTCAAGGTTTCTCCCAATGAGACTTTGGAAAATCTATTTTAAAGCCCTACTTTCAAGAACAGTTATGCCAGATGATCTCCAGAGGTCCCTTTCAACCTAGATTTTTCTATTATTCTCTGATCTAGGTCATATATAGCCACATTTTTATAAAATAGTGTTAATAGCATAATGAAAATTGTATTAATCTTCTTAAAAGATATTTTTTCTGTAGAAAAAAATTGTGAGAAATGAATTAGTTCACCATTGCACTATTATTGTCAACACAATGACAACCTTATTAAAAGTTTACATTATTGGTCTATATTAGAGAAATAGCTATAATATTAATACTTATTTTTATTTATATGAGAGCAGAAAGAGCTCTCTGTGAAGTTGCATCCTTTAAGGATTTTGCTTGATGCACACCATGCTGCCTGAGTAGTATTAGCACCAAATGCATTTTCCCCCTTTTTTATTGGTTATATGTAAATGATGAATGCCTGAATGAAGACTTTATGTCTGAGTGCATGTTGTGTATATATACATATATATATAGGCAAATAATATATATATTGTTATGTTTGTTACAGAACAAACTGAGCATGTTAACACAAACATAAGTGGTGGAAATACTTATGTTTCAAGACACTTTGAAATAAACATATTCTGTTTGTGGTTGTTTGTTTGTATAAGTTTGTCTATTTGTTTTCCAAAATGACCAGCTGTAGTGGTTGGCCTTCCAGGTGTAAGTTTTTTTGATTTTGTCCCAGCAGTTCATTGTAGAAATCATTTAAAAGTCAATGTAATCTTTTGACACTCCCTGTATGACATTTCAAACTAGCTTTTCAAGTTTTGCCAAAGAAATTCTGCTGTTTACTGGCTTGGGAAATAATCCTAGTATCTGTGTTAGCATGGTGAGGTCTGTGTGTATATTATGTGAAATCTGTGCGGTGCTGCAGAAAACCTAAAAATTTAGATCTGACTTTCAGAATGGAAGTATCTCCAACTGGAGATGACAAAATCCTGTAAGCTGCTTTATGGGAAATTATACTTAAATATTCAAAACCTTTTGTGTTATCCTGTGACTGACTTGCATGTTAAATTAGCTATAGGGACTACTTAGTTTGCTTATATTTTGGGTTGAGTTTATTTAGCAACTTTCCGATACTCTTTCAAATGCTTCACTTTGTAATTGAAATGGAGTCCACATATATGGATATACTTTATAATCCTATTTTATAATGACTCCTTTTCCCTTAACTCTGAATTTGGCTGCTGTACTCAGGCTCATTTTTTTTTTTCCTTTCGTTTCTCTTTTTTTTTACAGAGAAACCACAACAATTGTCTTAGCTAATAAAAGCATTTCAGCAGGGAAAAAAAAAACCAGTTACAGGGTCAGCATTTCTCTAAGTGAAAACTTTCAATTTTTTTACCTGGTGTCACTGTTGATGTTTGTTCATTTGTTTGTTTGTTTAAATTATTTAATATCTCTATTTTTCTTTGTATTTAGATAAACCCTACCCTTTTGTTTTCCTGGCACCTAATCATTTTAGGGTCTGTTCTTAAAGTGATGGACAAGGTGTTTCCATTGTGCTTGCCTGCAAGACGGGATGTTTGATGTAGATGTTTCTTGTTCTTCCATGACTCTGTAGCATAATTGCAACAGTCCCAGGTCATGTTCAAACAGATAGTACTGCTTCAGGCACTGCTGTGCTGTCACCTTTCTGAATGGATAGCTAGATTTATAATTAACAACTGTTTGCAAAGCTACAAATATAATAACTTAGGTGACAGCTTCCCTTCACAGGGCAGGGAAAAAAGGGAGAAAAGATCCTCAAATAGACTAGCCCTAAAATAAAGGGGTTGGTGGATTTAAGTGTTTGGTAGCAGCAATGAATCCATTTCCCCCAGGCAGGCAGCCCACAGGCTTCACCTGGGGTTTGTTCTGGGGGCCAAGGCAGTGAACTTGCTGTGATAACACAGCTCACAGGTGCTCTGGAAACACCATCTCTTGGTGTTGTTTGTGACTCTGCTGCTCGGGCCCTTACCAGGAATTATGGTCACGTGGTTAATGAGTTGCTTGAATATCTGTGTTCACATTAAGTGACTGCAGTGTGGTGTGATCTGACAGTGTCACACTGCGGTGGCACTGTGGGCAGAGGTGTACTGGGGTATGGGGCCAGTGGAGCCACTCTTTTGTAGGAGGTGTCCAGCACAGCCAGGCTTCTCTTCCAAACTCAGTTTTTCAAACCTAGTTTGTGGTGCACTTTTGGGGGTTTCCATGGTTGAAAACCAAAAGAAAATAACCATCTGAAGCCTGCATTTTGAACAATAACGTGGAGCTGAGGAGTTGACCTCGAAACATTAAAAGTGAATGTTGGCAAAATATTTTCTACTGTGGCAGGTCAAATCTTTATCTGTTCATAAAACAAGTTAAGACCTGTATTTAAGTGTAGTAGTGCATGTCTGACACAGAAGTTAATCTCTGTATGTGGTCACTGTTAGCTGTCTATACATTAAGTATTTGAGTAATGTTGGGGTTGAATGAGATGCATCCAATTCCTCACCCATGTAGATAACAGTGTTTGAGACTAGCTGAGACTGAAAAAACAGTGCTGTCAAGGAAACACTTCAGACTCAGCATGAAATCATACTATTTAACATTTATGATGGGAAACCTACAAAAGATACCAAAACTTCAAAGGGCATTTAAATAACCAGACCTCCCTCCCCATCCGCCTCCACCAAACAGCAGCACTTTGTCCTAAGCACCTGTTTCAGAGGGACAGAAGACAATTCACAGTCTGATATTCATCCC
>JAWWEE010000074.1:84965577-85026734 GCA_035221455.1 Xenops minutus | reverse complement strand
CTCCCCATCCCATCCCTCCCCCCTCCCCCCCGGCACTGATCTGGTTCCTTAGGAGCGAATTTCATTAATTGTTTTAAAGATGCCAGGTAGCTCCCCTCCACTATCTTATCTGATTCTTCCTCTAGTCTCTGCATTGTTGTCGTACTCTTGTTACAGTTTACTTTGTTTCATCCTGTTATGCTTTTATTCATCCAGTACTTGTTTTCCTGTCTGATCTTCTGCTTATTCTCCTTGAAACCCCCTATATTCCTCAGAGCCTGCATTAATAGCTTGTACAAGTAGCCTTATCAGTTCTGATTTATTTTTACATTTGAATATTATCTGATATAATGCTTTTGAAATTTATGGAAAGGGGAGTCCTTTCTTCATGAATGCAATAAGAAATAAACCAGGAGGCATTCTCTTTGCGATTTTTCCTTAAGGTTTTGAACTGCTTCCCAGACACAGCTCTGCTGTGAAGTTCTCTTAGACCTACATGCTGCTGTGATTTACTTTGGCTGCTTTGTGTTTGCTGGCTCAGGGTAGGCAGCCAGGCCATCATTGCATTCAGTACCCAACAAAACTGTTCTACCACTTATTCTGTATGGTTTTGCAACTAACCTTTATTTTAAAATAATTCTATTCTTGTCATATTGCTTCAAAAGTGGGACTGTATGCTGCTGCATGAATTTATCCTGGTTGAAAGTTAGGTACCTTGCTTATCAGTTTTGGTGAAATTTTGGCTAGATTTGGCAGTTAATTCTCAGTATATGCTGAAGTTGATTCCCCACCCCATTTTTGCAAGGGACAAACTTGCTTAGGTGAAATTCTAGGTTTTATTAGTAATAGGAAAGTGTATGTGGTGTAGACCAGAATTCGTACTTTGATTCCAAAGATCAGGTGGGGGTCGAGACCATTCAGCATGTGTAAATATTGGTGTCACATTCAGAAAGCTCTTGTGGGCAAGCAGACCACTTACCTGGTCATGACAAAGTACATTTTGCACTAGGAAAGCAATTAAGATTAAATAAACTAAGCTGAGTATTTTTATTTAGGTGTAATTTAGTGTAGACAATCTGGAATAGGGGTCATTACCTTTGTTACTGATTACAACATAAGCTTAAATATTAGAAATTTATGTAAAAGTTTAGCTAATAGCATTCAAAATCAAGTTGTTAATCTACTTTGTTCTGTTACTAAGGTAAAATAAGCTTGACAACATTGAAGAATCAATTTCAAATTTATTTCTCCTTTAAAACTCTCCTGAAAATCAGTTCTTTCCAGGAGAAAGGGTTGTTTTGTCATTGATTTGCTGTATTGCTTAAATTTGGTCACTTAACCAGTCTTAAGTAAAACCAGAAATGCAGTATGGTGTTTTCAAGTAGTTCTTGTTTTGATGCTTTTTCTTTAAAATACACTTCTGATGTGTTCCAGGGTTGAGAAAGAAACACGAAGGAAAGAAAGCATTAGTGGTTATGGACTTCAGTCCTCTGTCTTATTTTTCATTCCAGCTGTTCTGTGGTCATAGCTCTAACTTGACAAGGTGCTGCAGTCAACTCCCTCTTTACCTCTCCCAGCCACATTAAGTTTTGAGGAATTTTCCTACTGGGAGGCATTGCCCATTATCGCTGCCTTGCAAAAATGCTGAATGGTGGGGAAACTGGGGGAGAGATACCAGATCTCAGCACTGTAAGCAGAGCTCTCCATTTTTTGCTCCTGTTTCAGTATAAACCAGCAATGCTGGCCTAGTGCCTGCATTCCTCTGCAATCGGTTAGCATGCTAAGATTGCTTTGTGGGAAGTACATAAATACTCTACCTGCCAGACAGGAATACAAAAGCTGAAATAGGGAGGATTGGGGAATGTCAGATCCACTTGGCGGAATTTGGTGCATGTGTTTAAAAATGCATGGCATTATCTTGTGCATTAAGTGATTTGAAACTTAAAAACCAAACTAGCCTCTGAGTTTCAAATCCTGAAAAATAGCAGTAGTTGATACATAAGTTGATAATAAGGATGCATTCTCAAACAATGACGTGATTTAGTTCTGTAAATTATGTGAGCTTGGCTGTGCATGTGAGCTTCAACAGCCTTGTAAATACAAAGTTGAAGAGACTTGCATTACTTCAGATAGCAACAGGAGGCCTTATTATAAATGCTCAGTTGTTGGATAGCTATGTTAAAAATGAATAAAAATAACCTAAGTGGACTTGGATTATTTGTAAAGGCACTAATGTCAGTAGTCAAGTTGGAGACAAAGTAAGAAAAGCAAGAGAACACCAAAAAACCTAAAACAAAACAACCTCCCTCTCCTCACCTCAGAAGACAAACCCAAAGGAGTATTTAATTCAAGAGAAAGCAATTCTTTACGAGGCTTCTTTACAGAATCACACTTGATCACACTCCATTTTACTCTCCCTAAACTCCCGTAGTGACTTGTACGGCTCCTGCTCACTCTACTCCTTCCCTTGGCCTCCTGATGGGTATCATCTTCACTGGCATTAGATTTCTAGCTTCCCTGTATGTTCCCTTTTGTGTTGTACACCAGCTGTCAGAACAACACCTGTGCCTATTCACCTCTTTTGTAACAGCTGGAGTAGGCAGCCTTACCTCTTGGCCAGCTCCATGAATTAAAAGTTCACATGACTGAGAAAAGGAAGTGTATCACTTTGGTGGCTTTTTTGTGGAAGGTTTAGCAGGTGTTTGTCTATAGTTGGCCCAATATTCTCACCCGCTCTGTGATGGTGGAAGGATGCTCTGCCTGCTCTGGTCCAGGGAGGTGTCTGTGCTGCCAGGGACATGGTTGTCCAGCCAGGGTGCATGGAATGCCAAGTGAATGCTTTTTGGTTATTTGGGGGTTTAAGTAAAATAATCTGCTGAAAGGAAGGAACTGACTAAAAGAGAGCTGCCACTGCATTTACAGTGGAGGGAAAATGCAGGAGTGTTTATTTTAGATGTGATCTTTTTGAAGTGGTTACCTTCTGGTATGGTATGCCATGGTCATAGGGTGATGAAAAAATGCCTAACAGGGATGTAAAGATAAAAATGTTTAGATTTTGCTGGTCTTAAACATACACTGTTTTAATACTGATGGAAACACAGAAAGCACAAATTGTTTGCAAGATAGGACGTGTCCTGTAGCATGTTTATCCTATTTTTTTTCTTCACTGTGTGTAGGAAATGCATTCTTCTTTTAAAGTGAGCACACCCAAGCTTGTGCAGGAATTGGAAAAATGCCTAGCCAGTTTGGGTGGCAGTGTTGCTCTTTTTTGGTTTGCCTATTCAGTTTGTGCAAGAGGAGACAACTTGTGCAAAAGCTATGTATATGCAGTCAGTGCTACTGCAGGTCCTGAAGAACAGTTTGATCTCATTGATAAGAAATTCGTGTGATACTAGGTATTTTGAAGTCTGTACAACAAACTGAAAAGGGAAGAAAGAGGTGTGCTTTGGTAAGCTTAAAATACAAATTTGTTGGCTAGTCATAAATAGGGAGGAAGATGAGATGAAGACAGGAAAGAATAGCAGAAAACTGTTCCTCCATGGCAATTGTTTACAAAGTGCAGGCATTTCTAAGCTGTCTTTTCACAGTGTCTATTTGCTTTTTCTTCTTGAAGACCTACAAATTATCATAGAATGGTTTTGGTTGGAAAGGACCTTAAAGTTCATCTAGTTCCAACACCCCTGCCATGGGCAGGGATATGTTTCACTGCACCAGGTTGTTCAAAGCCCCATGCAACCTGGTCCTGAATACTTCCAGGGATAGGACATCCATAACTTTTCTGGGCAACCTGTTCCAGTGCCTGTCCATCCTCACAGTAAAGAATTTTTTCCTAATATCTAAACTAAATTTCTTCTCTTTTAGTTTAAAGTCATTCCCCCTTTTCCTATCACTACATGCCTGTGTAAAAAGCTGTAAATTTGCTAGAGAAATTATTCTCCTTTAGTCCCCTCATATGGCAGGTAAACTTCTTACATGAGCAACTTCAGTTTTGTTAATATGAATATGTAACAACAGTGAGTTATGATCAAAGTATTAGGAGCTGTTTTAATTTTATCATGTTGTTAACTTTTGATTCTGAGTTGCAAGAGTTTAGCAACACATTTTCAAGTTCTTTCCTGTGTAGAACTTTGTGTAATTCCTTCAACCAAAGCAGTTTTATGAGACTTTAGGATCTCCTGAATTTGTGTCATTTTGAACACACCTAGAGGATAAATTGAACTATAGAAGTCCTCCGTCATGCTTGAAGGGATACATTTTAAAAGCTCATATCAACATGTGGGTTATAAAATAGATGAAGCATGAATGTATAGAGAACTTTTACATGAAGTTTGAAGCTTTAAGGTCTAAAAGAAAAGTCAGGGTGCAGAAAGATAATTCATAATTCTAAAGAGTGCTTTTTGTCGATTAGCACAATTTACAAGATAGGCTTTGAGATCTAGAATGTTTTCTTGCAAAAATTATGGACTCTTTTTTGTGCTTCCAGTGATGAAACTTTCTTTTCAAGTTTGATTGGCATAGTCCTCTGTTGTGTTGAGAAGCAGATTGAGTAATGCCCACCAGTGGAAAACACTGGGGAACAGTGGCAAGTCTTGATCCCATACTCAGCTGTGCCCACAGAAGAAGGAAGCAGATATTTCTAGTTTCAGGCTATTTCTCAAGTTTAGTAACAATCCAGCACCAAAATTGGTGTGAAACTTCTGTTTTCTTTAAAAGTGGAGTTAGCTTTCTGTGGCATTAATACTCAGAGCTGTGATAAGGTGTTTGCTCCCCTTCTTTTCTTGCCTCAGCAAAAGATGGCAGTCACCACTGCCAGCAACATCTATCTAAGCTGACAGATTTAAGTTCCATTCAGTTCTTCTGTAGAAGAACAAGTTGCTAAGTTTATTCACAAACCAGTTACCTACCACATGCTACCTGTTTTTTCATGTTTTTAAAAAAGTATGCATTGGCAATCACTTGGTCATGATCCGTGTTCAGTTTGGGGAGAAGGAAAGTGACCAGTTCACAAAATGCCATTAGGGACACCATCTGAAATAGAATATGAGCATTTTGATTCACAGCCCTGTGTTGAGTCTATACTCTGTTCTGTCTACAATCTGCTGTTTTCCTGCTCTTTAAAAAACAGCTTTAACTCCTTTGGCTCTGAAGAAAGGATGAAATGTAAGGTACGATGATGTCAGTCACGTGGAAAAGACAGAAATCTTAGGTAGCTGTGTCCTTGACATGCAAAATGTACTGTGTTAACTGGAGACAAAAATCATAGAAAGACTTTTATTTGACTGGTTAATATATAGAGGAAAAAAATTACTTTGGACTTGCATTTGGAATATGAGTAGAGGCTTGTTTTGGAAAGCTGGTGGGTTTTTTAATATGCCTGTACTTATAAGAGGCATTATTAGCTGCAAGTTGTGATTTTATTTTTTTTTCTTTTAATAGGCCATCATGCTGCATTGGCAAATGAAATGTTTCATAGTAGATCTGTAGTCTTTAAACTCATGCGTAGAGGACGACAGTTCGAAGTTACTATCATAAAATAACATGTGTCACATAGGGAACATTATATGGTGACTTGATGCTTTTCTGACGTTCTCAGCAACATTCTCAAAAGTGAAATTTTTATTTCTTTTACTCTGTAAGAGGTAGAAATTAGCATTGACCTGCAAGCATAGTTGATAATGCGACATTTGTGGGAATAATCCCTGTTTAAGGTGTTTTTTGTGTTTTAAAACCCAGTAGAAGTAGCACAGGTAGGTTCTAGACTGCTTGATTAATACCATACTGTGTATATAGTAAAAAAGTAGAATTTCTCTCTAAAAGCATGTTTTGGATATATGTTTTAATCCTTAGAGCTTTGGTTATTTTTCTAAATCCCTTCCTGAATCTGTTATCTAGATGATTAAAATTCTGCTTAATTATCACAACTTTATTTAGCAATAAAATTGGCATGATGGTTCTTATCTGTCATGCATATATTTCATGACATACAGTTTATTGCCTGCTAATAGAATATGAGGACTTTTTTATATTTCAGTTTTGATATGGTGGTTTGATAACAGATTTCAGAATATTTTAGTAGCTTGTCTTTATAAATTTCAGTGGTGAATGCTTATTTATTTGGTTTTGAAAATTTGAAGACATAAATTATTTATTCTATATAAACTAATATATTTATCAGAAAAATATGGTTCAGCATTCATATTCTTCCACCCTTCAATGTTGTCAGCATAAGACACTACCAAGCTGAGGAAGCTGGACTTGAGCTTTCAATCTCCAGTTTTTATTTTGAGTTCATGCAACATTGTTTGTAGCCTCCAAAAGGCATTATTTAGAAAGAATAAAGTAGTGATACCCTTGCATTTTCAGTGAGATGGCATTATTTTGTGCTATCATGCTGTTGAAACCTGAGGCAGGTGATAGAGGAAGCCATAGAGTTCCTGAATTCTTTGATTGTTATGGTGCAGGAAATGGAACAACAAACTGTTTACTGCTCTCAACACACTGGCTGAAGGTGTTATTTTATTTTTTTTTAAAAATAAACATTATAAAGCTCTCTGGCATGAGCTGTAAAGGCTGCAAAAGATTTGAAAGCATTAAAAGTGTGTCTTGTTCTCATCTGTACCTTTTAGTGCTTGGGCTAGGTAGGGAGTAGATCTCATCAGATGTCTTTTTCCCTCACTAGTTTTCTTGTGCTCTCACTCATTCTGCATGCAGTAGATAATACCTCTGTACTTTGTGCTAATCCTGTATCTAAGGTCTAGCTGTAGTGTTTCATGCTGTGCAAAATGACACATTGGATCCTGCCCTGCCTTAGCTGCATAGTTTAGTTCCACGTATGTAAAACAACATCCGTGAAGTTGGCATGATCCGATTCACACTCTGGAGGTTTGAAGAGTTATTCATGCTATCTGGTTTGATCCTTTGCAAATGTCACCAAAATATTTACCTCAGAAGTTGTAGTAAAAGATGTTGAGAACCCAAGTACTGAAATTGATGGTCATTAATCTCTTCTAGAATTTAGTTACCTTTACGTTGTCTGATTTCAAGATTAAGTTTTCAGATAACTGGGTTTTGCTGCTGAATGTGTTGCTGGAATAATTCTCTCCAGCTCCTCAACTCCCCCCTGCCCCCATGCAAAGGATATTACTGTGTAAAGAATGTGATTATTTTGGTCAAATCATCTCCATTAACCTGTAATGGCAACCTTTCCTGTTTTATTGCCATTGAGTCTCAACAGCAAGAACTGTTGGGATGCCCGAAGCTGTGCACATTTTAAGACTTTGCAGGTAAAAATCTGTAGGATGGAGGTAATGCAAACTTTTTCTAAAAGGGGAGGTGGAAGAGCAAAAAGGGTCTCAGAAAACTTCAAGTGGAGTCTTTGTCTCTAAAGCTTGTCTTGAAATGAATATATATGTAATATGTATGCAAACCAAACATTTGACACGAATACTCCTTTTTTAAAGGATAATTCATTCACCTAGTGTTTTCACTCCATCACATAAAGTGCAGTTCTGCTTTCTGTAACTTAATGTATAATTAATGGTCTGAAGAGAGTAAAGCCTTTTCTGCTACACCTACAGTGTACTTGGAGAACACTGAGTCTGTCATCAAGTCCCTCTTTGCCATCCATCGAGGCACTAGTCCCCCACAGAAATGTTGTCCCCAGTCTAGCTGCATGAGTGTTTGTAGGTATCACGCAGCTGAACTGAAATGAGGATGTGTGGCTTACTGTGCTGCATGGCTTATCTGCACCAAATATTGCAGCTTCTCACACTGCTTGCATTACTTTCAGTATGTTTTGGTTTAGTGGGAACTCAGTGACCTGTCAATCAAGATACAGGGTAATGCTAGAACTAAAACTCAAGCTTATTTTTAGTCCTACACATTTCTTCCAGTCCATTTTTGACATTCATGTGTGGTCTCGCTGAATTCAGAGTTCAAAATAGTTGGATTTCTCATAAAAACACTTACTTGCAAACCACTTAATAACTCCATTATATGCCCTAATTAAGAACCTAACCTCTTGTAGTGGTGTGAGGATTTATTTATTTTTTTTACTTTATTCAACTGCATATATTAGATTCTATTCTAAGAGGCAATGACATTTCTAGACACAGAAACAAATCCAGTTTCTCTACTTACTTACTGGCTTTTAAAAGCGAAATAAAAAGTTAAGTTCCAATTTTGTGGAAGTTAGAAGAGGAAAGAGTATTCAAAATAACTTGTGGTTTGGCTTTTGTTTTTAAAAAGACTCTTTTTTGCCTTGCAACTACCTTCATTGAAACTAAAATGCTTTCAAGTATATTATAAATAAACAAATAGAGGTATTATCATATATGCGGTCTACCCTGAAGGATTATTTGTGGATGAACTCCAGCATTAAGGGTTGTTAGATGAAGCAGAGGCATAATTATACTTTACCATGGAAGAATGTTTTTTCTTTACTCTGCTCTGCACTAGTTCTGGTGGATATTGGGCTGGCAATATTGGTTGTACCTGTTTAAGGTAATTTTAAGGTAATGCCTATGTTTTTTGCTTATATGGAGTCATTTTCTCTAAAGGATCTCTGCTTATGGGATCTATTTTTCTGGTTAACTTAAGGCAATAACTAGAATGATTTAAGCCTTGTTAGTGCAAATTTGATAACATTGTCAGAATGCTTTCAAGACCTATTGTTTACATATATGATGGGTAAATAATTCTGATGTGCTTGAAAATATCATAGGTGTCAGCCACTAAAAGCAAATATAAGAAACTTGAATCTTTATTTTTCTAAATCTTGATTTTAACTTTGGGATGAAGAGTTTCTATTGTAATGATATTGCTTTCTGTCTTAAGAGTGACAGTTTGAAAACTCACAGCTACTGCATAGGAGTTTGCATGTGTGTCTACACACACACACAGACTTTCAGTGTGGATGTTAACCTTTATTCTTATTCTAAGTAAGACTGTGCTGCAACAAGTCTTATTCTTTGTAGCTCAGTTTGGAGGTATTTTTACACCATAAGCTGTAATGCTTAATTATCTAAGGCTTTCATGCTTCTTCTCTATAGTTTAATTGGTTTTGGTTGTTTTTTTTTTTTTTCAAGGGATGCAAAATTTCATCATGCTGTGATGCTTCTGGCTTTACTTTCTATGTAACTTCCATTAATATGTCATGAAGAGTTTGCAGGGAAATAACTATAGATAAGAAGCAAGTGGTGACCTGCATACATTGCTCAAAATGAAGTTTATCTTTTACTTTGGTTGTTGCTTTAGTAATGCCCAATAATTTGTACAGAAACTTGCAAATAATGTAATGTGGTAAATACCTCATAGGATTATCCTGCGAAGTAGAATTGAATTTTAAATTAATGGGGACACATTTAGTTTCTCATTGGGAATGTAGAAAAGATGAAGCATTTCCTCTGCAGAAGGTGAAAATAAAAGCTGGTTTTCATAGATATTTAATTCTTCTATTTTGACAATCTGGCTGATTAATCCTCTTTAAGATGCACTGATGATAGATATGTCCTGGAGGTGTGTAAATAATTCTTAGCTACCTGGGCTGATGCATACTAAAGAACATTTGTGTTGGTTGTGTGAAGATTATACATTGTTACAAAGACACTTTTAATTTGTTATACTTCTTTCTACTCTTCTGTAATTTATTTCTTATCTTTTAAATAAAGGAACTGCCTATCATAAAATGTAACTGTTACTGAAAGGACATACAAGACTTGGGCGTGTCTTTAGTACTACAGTTTTGCTCTTTGTTTGGTCACTCAGAAAATGAAAGTGGATTAAAAACACAATCCTTTCATAAATTATATTTCCACTGATTCTGTAATATTTATGATTTTCAAGAGGCCAACATGGAAGTATACTACATTTGCAGTAAAGACTACAAAGAAACCCTGACTAGCTTTAGTGTAGTAGTCTCCTTTTACAAAAAAACATGAGTGCAGCCACTTGCACTCATAAATTATCCCCATTTACCCAGAGAAATGAAGGTAATAAATAATTTATTAAAACAAAAGAAAGCAAACCCCCCATCCCCCAAAATAAAGCCACCACAAAAAAAAAAAATCACAAACCCAACAAAATTTTTCACAGTTATATATAGTGTGATTATAAGTAGAAGATCCTTGAGTGTATACTCAGCAAATCTGCCCTTAATTCCTTAGTGAGAAAGAAGTTAATACCAGTTATACTGAGAAATTGGTCTTAAGTTTGGGGGTTTTTTTAACAACAATTTCCAAGCAAGTTGGAAAGAAATTAAAGGCTGGTATGAAAAAAGTATTTTTAAAAGTCAGTCTTCAATACAAAAGATGAGGAAAACATGTTTTTTTTGTCCTGCTTGACTGCAGTGTTACTGTAGGAGAAGGCATGCATAACCAATCTTGTCCAGAAATGTGTTTAATGTACTTGGAAAACATTAACTTCTTTCTGTAGCTGTATTTGTTTCTCCTGTAAGCCTATTGCATGATTTCTTTATGGGATAGAGTTCCACATTTGTTTTATACCATAAGGTGAAAATATCTCTGTTTTGAGGTGATTTTGTTTAATTAAAATATAACTTTCAACTTTCTGTATTTCACATACTTATTTTAGGGAAAGGGGAATAATTATTGAAGTTTGACTTGTCAATAATGTTCAAATTTGTCTTATAGTTTTTCTGTGTTGATTTCATTTGTGAGTCAGCCTCTTGCCCGAGGATACAAATCAGGAACTGAGATTTGCATGTAATGGCTGGTCCTCTTTGCTCAGAGCTGGAGACTCTTTTCTGGTACTTAAGAGCCAGCTTCTTGTATTGCCGGAGTCCCAGTGACCCCTCCGCCTATCCTAAAAGCAATTGCCACTGCAAGTGAAGGCACTCATGTACTTCCACCTGCCCCTTTATATTGCACTGCAGTCCATAACCCAGTTCAGTAATCCGGCCCTATTTAAAATACAGTTTTAAACACAGGTGATGCATAGATGAAAAGTTGTAGAGCAGGTGCTAAGAACTCATCTGTTTACCCCTGTCCTGTTCTCCTTCCCTTGCCCTTTAGGCTAGGGATTTACAAAGTTATTTCCTTACAGACTTACTGAGATTATGGCATGCTAAGCTGGGACACGGAAAGTGCAGGTGCTTGTGGTGTGACACCTGTAACAGAGCACCTCTGAGAGCTTACTCTCTGCAGAGTGATATTGAAGGCCACGTAGGTGGCAAGTAGAAGGTGTGGCTTTCTCTGCTGGGGACTCCCAGCTGATGGCAGTTTCCTGGGTCTTGATTTGGCCCCTTGAGCTCCACTGTTGGCTGTGGCATCCAAACACTCAGCCATTTATCCTTGTGTTGGCACAGTTTCCGTGGTCAGCTGGCTCTCAAAGGACAGCCTCAGCTGGGACTCTTTGCATGCTGTAAACACAAATCACAAACGCTGTGTTACTGGTGTGATTTTATAAAAAATTGTAAAAGTCAAGGAATTACAAGTTTGCATTTGTGAACCCAATGCAAATTGGTCACTCTAGCAGGTTTGAATTTCTTGTGACGAATTTCCAGTTTACTACTTCTCCTGGGGCATTGGGCATATCACCAGCATCCAGCATATCACCCGAAGATATAAAACCAAACGCAACTGTGAAATACTAACACAAGAAACAACTATAAATTTAAAACTAAGCACCTCTCATTTTATAATGAACTGCAGTAGGTAAATATGTGTTACTGTTAGTTCTTGGATAGCCTCTATGAATGCTGTGAGACAGAGTCTTGGGCAGGTCTGACTTCTTGGGAGATGTCTGAAAATTCAGCAGTAACATTGCATATTAAACAGGCTCTTTGATAGCATTCACAGTTCTCATTATGTGAAAAATTTCAAAATGAAATTTTATCTTTGTCACAGAAAGCTCTAGAGTGAAATTCCTGTCATCTCATGTGTCTAGTTGACAGCATTCAGTGAAGATCTGGGCTTGGGTTGAGAGACTATAATATGGTTTATCAGGGGCAATGGTTGAATTTCATGTAGAATTTGATACATAAGTGGAGAAGAAATGTTAGGGGTTTGAGCTATCAAACAACATAGGGGAGTATAATCTGAAAATAAATCTAGCCTACCATATCTATGATGTGTATGGGCTAGGTTATCCAGGTGACAGGGACCATGGTATGAAGTGGACCTGTAATTACTTGTGCTGCTATGCATAGTCAGTTAAATAAAAAACATCAATTGGTTTATTCAGGTGGGGGTTTTTTGTTGTTGTTGTTGTTGTTTTTTTCTTTTCAGTTTTAAGGGTTTTGTTTTCTTTGTTAGGTTTTTTTGTTGTTGTTTTTGTTTCAAGTTTTTTTGTTGTTTTTCTGGATGGCAAGAACATATACATATGAAGATTATTGATTGGCTTGTTTTATTGGCTTCTGTATTTGAAGCTTGAACAAGTGAGTAGCAAGGTCTAACTATATTGTAACACTTGAGAAAGTAATGCTGTGCTGGAGAGTAATTAGGACCAGGTATTGGAATGTCTGCAGTGTCTCCAAGCATAGCTCGTCCTGCAGCACACTCTGCTCTAGGACTACAGGGGCTGAGTGCTAGTTTCTTCCTTTCTGCAACTTTTGTGATTGTTGCTCTCTGCTGAAGCCTGGCAAAGCTGAAAGATAAATAGGACATAGAAAAAGGGAATGTTAAGAAGTGTAAGAGAGGTTGGGGAATATAAGTAAAAGGGTCAAATAGCTTTCTTCCCAGAAGCAGATAGGTCTGTACACTGGAAGTGTTAGGCATCGCAATGCAGGCTGAGCCCCAAAGACCAGGCTGATGAAGCTTTGACTCTGACTACCAAAAACCTCACTCATCTGGTGGCTGGCCCACAGTGAAGGATAGCTTTCCTCTTACATAGCAGTGGGCTAGTGAGTAGAGAGCTATTTCTCTAAGTGAAAAGGAATTTTTTTGCCATCTGAGATGGACAGTGGAGAAAAGACTGTGTGGTATAATTCATGTAATCATTTGGCTTTTTGGTAAAAGATGAACACAATGCTGAATAAGTAGTTTAAAACTTAGCACTAGAAAATAAGAGAATGTGCGATTGAAGACTTGATATGCAGTCATAATATCTTTTTGTATACCCTTGATAGTCAGGTAACTGTATGTTTTATTTATGAACAACCATTCCTGAATTAGAAAGCCCATTTTCTGGGTGTTCAAAAAAATTTGAAAATTAGCATACTATGATTAGCTGCAGACTGTATATCAAGAATAATTGCAAAGCAATAGGAGTGTATGATGGTTTATATGAAAATACTTTCCATAATTCTCCTAAAGATTGCCTCTTCCTTTTTATCCCCTCCTTTAAAAATAGAAGAAAATAAAAAATCCAAATCAAACAAACAGCTAAAACCTCAACCCACGCCTTTTCCTAGGAAAAAATGCAACCTACTGGCTCAATAAATAGGTCTTGACAGCTCACAGTTTTGATTTTAGAAAATATACAATAGCTATCAATTGGCTGACAAAAAAAACCCTATGAGAGTACTGTTGAAAATGTTGAATGTTTGTGTGTCTGACTTCTGAGCTGTCTGTGAGAAGGCAATTGTTTTTGCTGCCTCTGAGTATAGATTACACATAGTTGCATGAAGACGGGTTACTGTGCTGCTTTGTTGCCTTTGCAACCCCCAAAGCCTTGCTTTGTACAATTTTGCATCTCATGGCTTTTCATGTTTGCCTTTTGTAGTGATGTGTAGTAGATGCGATGCTTCAGGATTTTAAGTGATTTTTTTCCTGGCTGGTTCCATTTCTTTAGCAGCTTAAAAGAAAAGCCAGCCTATGTTTTAAGTCAGATACACAAATAAGGGGAGATTTCAAAGTAGTCCTGATATTGGTCCCATTTAGCTTGGCCAGCAGTCTAGGAAACACTCATATCATGTAGTCTCTTTGTAGCTGGCCCCTAATAAATGAGGTATGATTTGGTAATTGGTATGGTAATTAACCTGGAAAACTATCCTCTTCTTTGCTTGCCAACTGGCTTTAAATACTGTGGTGTTGATTGGTAAACTGATCTAGTGGAGAGAGGCTTGAAATGTTTACAGGCTGGTCTGTATTTAATTTGCCTCTTATTTTAATGAATGGCTTTTTTCTCTCTAGTGGGATGTTTTTTATGTTTGTTTGTTTTAATTTGTAGGTACAGGTTTTCAGAATTTTGGTGAAACACAAACAACAACATAACTTTTTTTTTTTGTATTCTTCTCTGATATGAATGTCTGGCTTCATAAATTTATGTATGCTAGACTATAAAATATTGACATATTTTAAGGTTCCTTCTGCTTGCCTTACATATGGTGTTTGTGTATATATTCCCAAAACAAAGTGTTATTTGGTAGAAACTGATCTGCATTAACTCAAGACTGTTTTGTCAGTTGAGAGTAAACAATTATTTTATTGCAGTTATACTTGTTGTAAATGCAGAAATAGGTAGGAAATGTATAAGGGGGTGAGTCATTTACTAGTTACAGACAATAAAACCTTGTCTTGGCATTCTCTACCAGCCTTATAGTAGATCTTTGGAGTTTTTTACCAATTTGCACTAAGGCAATGGTCCATGCTTAACCTAAGTATACATTGCAGGGATTACCTGTGATTCTCTTGAGACTGTTCACATTTAGAACATGGAAGCCCCCCTATATATATGCATTTATATTCTGGTTTACAACAGCTAATTTTACAACTTGTTCTTCTCTACAAGAAGCATTTCTTATAGAGGGGTCTAGGGAGGTCTTCATGGTATTGTGGGTTACTCTGAAAAAGCATAGATCAAACATAGAGAATTGTAAGAACTCTTATTAAACATAATTTTTGTTTTATAGGTTACTCAGCAATAGTTATGAACTCCCGTTTACGAGCCTTAGGTGGGAGGATAAATAACATACGAGCATCAGAGCTGCCCAAAGAGAAAACCCGATCAGAGATAACCTGTAACGTCCACTTTTTGGATGGCTCAGTACAAAGCTTCAAAGTCAACGTAAGTTTGGAAAACTACTTTATTTTTACATACATAGAAATTTAATTTGAGATCAAATGTGGAACCCAGAGGCATGGTATTTCCAAAAGGTGTTGAAGACATAACTTTGCCATTACAAAGTGCAGAATTACTGAATATGAAATGGGTTTATGAACTGTTATTTTAATTTACTTTCAAGTCAACCAACTGAAGTGTCATAAAATCATGGCATGCAGATTGTGTCTGGAAAAAAGTCCTCTTTATAATACAGGAACCATGAAGAATCAGATCTGGTGTACATTGTCAGCTATGAATAAGTAATTCATATTTAAAGGGAACTCTCAAATTTGGATGGGCTCCTCCTTTTCTCCCATTAAAGGACTGGTAAAAAGGAGGAGGCCTTGTAAATTCCTGTAGTGATGTCAATAAATATTTTTTGAAATGCGAAGATGATGTGAATAGTGAAGACATCATGGCTTAGTAGGATAGTTTTGTTCAGTCTTTTGTACTTCAACATAATCTCCTTATTTGGGTGTGGGGAAGGAAAGAGATTTAATGGAGATTTGCTCTTTGTATTTTTACTGTATTTTATTTTTATTTTTTTTATAACCTTTAGTACTGATTAAAAATATTAGTTCATTTTTAAAAGAAAACAAACAAAATGGCTTCACTCCTCAATTTACTTTCAATAAAATTATCTGACCATGCAGAAAATCTGTGGATGAATTTAGATATAATTGTATTTGTGTATATGATACTTATTTTACCCAATTTACCCTATGTGAGAAGAAGCATTTTGCTGAGGAAGCTGTGTTAATTACACAGTTACTTAGATTGCACAATACTTTTTTATAGGAGATTCAAAACTGCACCCAAAAGGTGTATTTTCCCAAGTCTTATTACAGTCTTTGCAGACTATTAACATTGTCTGTTGGATATTAGTTGAAATAGAAATTATTTGATAGGCTAAACTTATTATTTTCATTCTAATATATATAGAATTAATCAGGATTTAGTATATATTTTGTATGCTATGTATGTATATAGATATGTGTGTGTCTATGAAGTAGCTAACATTGGGAGGCACAGCACAAGATTAGGTATGTAAGAGAAGGAGCAACACATTAGTATACAATTTCCATTGTTGGTCTCCAGCATGCCCTAGGAATTGCCTTGTCTGTCAGTGAGCTGGCATAATTGCTACACACTACCCTCCTGCACGAGGATCTGTGAAAAATAAGGAATTAAAAACCTTTTTAAATCTATGCATAGTAGTATATTCATCCTTTGTAAGCAAGTGTTTACACAGCTTTACATTTAGTGCTGGGCCTGAAGTTCAGCATTGTACATGTGAAAATTGCTTCTCATTTCATCCTTTAAGCAGTGAGCACAACATGGGAAACATGGAGAGGGAACTTGTATAAGCCTTCCAGTACCTAAAGAAAACTGGACAGGGACTTTGTACCAGGGCATGTAGTCATAGAACAAGAAGAGAATGGCTTTAAACTGAAAGAGGGTAGATTTAGATTAAATATTAGGAAGAAATTCTTTGCTGTGAGGGTGGTGAGGCACCGTAATGTGTTGCCCAGAGAAACTGTGGATGCCCCATTCCTGAACGTGTTCAAGGCCAGGCTGGGGGGGGGCTTTGAGCAATCTGGAGTACTGCAACGTGTTCCTGCCCACACTAGAGCGATGCAGGAACGAGGTGATTTTTAACGTCCCTTCCAGTCCAAACCATTCTGTGAGTCTATGATTTTCTGAAACTCTGAACCCAGCTGATTTCTCTCTCTGCCTTCAGCCTACCCCTGGGGCATCCCTGCTAGTTACCTCCTTCATCCAGGTATTGGAAGGGCCTCCTTTGCTGCAGCTGTAATGCTGAACTGTGTAGGAGTGATGTAGGACTCATTGCTTTACTGAAAAAGAAAAGGGAGTGTCGCTGCTCCACTGTGTTATGGACTAAAAGAAGGAAGAGGTTTTGCAGAAGATTTATGTTCTTTGAGTACTGAACTGTCATACTCGTGTTGAGGGAGGCTGCATTTATCTGCCAGCATGGCCCTTCCTCCTTGTCTAACCTTTATGTCTGTCTAAGGTTAAGGTTTTGCCATACTCTGGTAGTGTCACAAGGTCCATTTCTCAAAAGGATTTGAAACCATCTGCAAAAAATTTGTATTCAAGATCTGCTTATATTAACAGAAAAAATCAACTATGTGAAGTTTGTTCCTGACTCTGTGTGTGTGTTTATTTTAATTGCTAAAATCATTGAGTTTTATGTCTGTGAGAAAAGAGTAACTCAGGTCTGTGGTCAGTCTGGGAATCAGGTAGGCAGGAACTAGAGGCAAATGAGTTTTGCTCTGAACAGGTTTTCCTCTCTGATGAAGTCTTTCTGTGTTGCTTTAGAAAAACTGTTTCTCATATCAAGACATTTTTCTTCACATTTAATTCATTTCAGGTTAATTGGTAATTCTGTATTTTTAAGAAATTATGTGTATCACATGATACAATTATCCATAAGACAAATTAACAACAATGTATTTAATAATTTAGTAGTACATTATTAAAATGAAGGTGCTTTCTGAAGTGACTAGACATAGATAGAAAATACGTGGATAAAAAAGGCTTCCTGTGTATGAATGTTGTAAATATGTTTTCTAGTTTTTGATTTTCTCGGTTTTTACCATTATTGTTAAAATCTTTAGATTATTTCTCTTCTGAGTCTGGAGAACTGAAACTGAGCAGGATCACCTCTTCCAAAGTCTGGGGTGTAGTGTTTTCTCCTTAAAAGCACTTCAACGTATCAGTGGAAAATTAAGGTTGGCTTGTGTATTTGTGTTCTAGTGGTACCTGGTTCTGATTTGTGAAGGCTCAAAGTTTGGATATATGTTACACTTAGTCTAATATTTTTGTATGCATAAAACAGACTTATGTTCGTAAACGGTTCTATGACAAATAGTGGAAAGTGAACAGGCAAAATCAGAATACTTGAAGCTTGGTCTTCATCCATTCAATAGCATAAATGGAATTGGAGACTTCTTCCATTTTAATGACAATGGACTGAAAAATACCGAACATTGCTTTGTCATGTAGTGGCCATCTGAACACTGTCATAATTCTAATGACAACAAGATTCCAAAGTCAGATGGAGATAATATAGAAAAATGACATCAAAGAAATGAAATATTAATGGTGAGAAGAAACTTGAGATAAATTTGATTTAATTTTAAACAAATAAATATTCTTATGTTGCCATTTCAAGTATGTTGTTGCCAATACACAGATACTAAAAGCTACAAAATATGGCAAAGATTTAAATTTAATACAAAAATGATAAATTAAATAGTCTAAACTTACAACCTAACACACTGAGAGCAACTTATATATTTTGAAATTTTGAATTACTACTAAGTGATGTCATTAAAATTATGGTAGAACATTTATGGTATCTTCAAATAGTGAAGAGAACAGGGAGAATAGATATATGACTTCCTTTTCATTCTGTAGCAACAGGATCTTTATAGAGCGCAAAGAGCTATTTTCATCAAATTTTGTTAGCAAACTGCATGGACTCATGGCACTTTTGTGATTATAGGTCTGTCTATTTTTCTGCTAAATGGTACTTGTTTTTTCTTATGGTTCTACCTGTGTAATGGTGAATGAAACCCAAATATCCTAAGACTAGACAAAGGAGGAAGGAAAGTGGATTTTGTACATGGAAATAACCAGAAGAAGTTTCTATCTATTGAGAAACCTGAAGATAGCTGCATAATTTGATTCCTGAAAACTCTTATTAAGTACTTATCCCAAAGAATATCTGTATACTGACCAATTGTAAATAAAGGGAACAGTTCCATTTTTCTCCTGGATTTTTTTCTTTGGCAGAGTAATGAAGTGATTGGCTCTTTTGTTCATTGTTTTTATTTAAAGTTACTTAAACTACAGTTTTGGTGAATCTGAAATTTGTATTGATGGGTATCACAAAGAGTTAATCAGTATAACTTGCAGTATGTGCTGTTCTTAGGTCATCATTATCAGAAAAGTTCACATGGGAGCATAGGCAAACACATTCCGCTACATTTCTTACAGTCCAAAGAGAAATGTATGTTAACTATGCAAGGCTTTCTTGTCTTTCCACCATTATGAGTTTCAGTACTTAGATGGAACAGATCCAAAGTCCAGGCAAAGAATAGAAGGTGCATGTAAGCTAAGAGTTGGAAATGTTATTTCAAACACACATTTGAGACAAAGATTTGATTGCATTTAGTACTGAATGTTGCTTTTGACTTTTTTTATATCCAGGTTTTCTTGAAACCTCCCAGTAAATTTCAGGTGTTTGAATTTTGTGATAAGGTAATTCACCTCTGTCTCTGATGTTACTTCTGTTCTAAAAATATAATGGCTTTCCACATGAGGAAAATATTAATTGTCATTCTAATATATACAAAATGTGCTCACATACCATGTTTGAGTGTTTAATAGTTATATATTGAGCAATAATGCAAATTTATTTGTAATTTTTGTTATAAACATGCAGGAATTTCCTGGGTTTGCTCTACTTTGACTCATTTGCCAGGAATGACCACTTGGGAAGCACACTTCTCAATTTCCAATAAATCAACATTTGGGAAAGGATAAAATTTACAGCATCAGATCACTTCTGTATTACAGTGTCCTTCTGAGTTGATGCTTTTGTCCTAGTATGTGTGATTTTTGCTTTTAGACTAATTGGCTTTTAATAATGGGGCAGCCTTCTAGAAATAAAATTATGAGGCTATAGTAATTCAGTATGTTGGATGATTTTAAGATTTTAAGTTCAAATTGTAAGGAATGTTTTTCCTTCCCTACCAGTTCAGTTAAACTCCTTCTAGTATTTGAGAAGGAACATGATTGTTAAAATTACCACAGTTAGTATTGGTATATTTATGATAATGGACAGATGCAAGTCTTGAAAGTTCTTTTTAATTGTGGGTCTGACTTTTATAATTTTAAACATCTCATAGAAGAATGCAATGATGCAGAATTGTTGTATCTTTGTTACCAAGCTCTTCTACTCGATATTTTTTGATAATACAAGACAGTTTAGTGCTGCTCTGTATCTCTGCCTGTTGAAAGAGAAAGAAATGCTCTATGAAGTTTCAGGTTAGCCACAAATATTTAGTTATATATTTAGACAGATCATTATATTCTACAACTGGAAAACAGTAAGACACTGAAATTTGATGATGCCTTTGAGGACGGTGAGAAAGTGATCTGTCCTATAGCAGGCTTGTTAGTCTTAGCCCTTTGTGGAGCCTGACTTCATAATAAATGCTGAAGGAAAGAATTAGTGGAAGGGGAGATTTTTCCAAAGTTAGAACTGAAATGACCTCATATATATGTTTAAGTCATTTTTGAGTCAGTGGAAATGCAGTGGGTCAAAACAGTGTCCTTGGTTAAATATTTTGTATGACCTTTATATAGGAAAATACCACGCTGAAGTATATGTAATCTAGAAGAGTTACAGAATCAGAATGGAGTTCGCTCAAGAGGTGGCTGTAGATCTTGCGGAAAAGATGTTAAAGAATGTAAGGACATTAACATGTTGCTAGTGAATCTTTTTCAGTAAATAAAAAAATGTAAGGTTTGAGGCCTTATTTAATAATAAAAAGATAGAGGAATATGAGGTAGCAGATAGGCTATCTTGAACAAGGAGTAATTGCAGTGAGGGAAATCAGTAGTGTAAACTAATAGTTTTTATAAGATGAGGTAATGTTTCTTTAGGCTCAATTTTCAGTTGCAAACAATAGAGGAGGAGAACGCTGGCAGTTTGCAGGCTGAGCTGATCATGTGTTATTGTTCTGAAAAAGGTGAGCACTATTATGCACCAGGCAGAATTCTTCAGCCAGAGTCAAGGAAGTATTTACAGAGTTAGTATTGGCATTGAGGCCACCCCCAGGGAAGGTCTTGTGTATATCCTGTCTACTTGTAGAGAAAAGTTCCAGTCAGGCAGGTATAGAAAGTAAAATTAGGATGCTCTGCAGAAGACTGGGCCTTAGGAGAGAAGAGGCCATTCTACTTACTTAGCTGAAAAAAGTCTTCCATGCTTGGAATAAGAGCATAGGTGGGTACACAAATTCCTGGAATGGAAAGGAACAGAGTTAGCAGAAGATCAAATGAATTATCTGTGTGTAAAATAAGTGGGAAAATGAAAAGAACATTGTAGAACTTTGTTCAAGCTCCTATGTGTTTTGAGGCCAAAGGACACAGACTGTTGGGTTGTGGATGAGTGTTACAAACTGAATCAGGAAAGGATGACTTCAAACAGCACATGAGGGGTAGTGGGTATTGTGTCTGAAGTGAGACTGAATTTACAAAAGTTTAGGTGGTGCTTAACTGGAAGGTTATCATTGCCAGAAAGTGGGAGCAAAGCTTCTGCAGAGGACAGGGACAGGCAGACGTGCCATATGTTGCACTGTCCTCTTAACGTGTCACTTGGTACAAATTACCTTGTAAAAGCTAACAAACTGAAAAACTTTACCTGCATATTTATACCTTCACTCCAAAGAACTAACAGTCTTATCTTATGTTTATACAGTTCTTAAGACAGTGAGTCTTGATCATCAATATTGATTTGAGGCAGTATTTGACATTAAAAAAAAAAAAAAATAAAGGGATTTTTTTCCCCCCTTCACAATAAGTAACTTACTAGAAATTTTCAATTGACTGATCTAAATTCCTTAAACACAGTAGGAAATTGTTGTGGCTTGGGAAGAATGTAATAGGTGTTAATTATGACTACTTTAAATATTAATTTTTGGCCTATCCAAAGTAAGGTGTAATTGATTTGAAGACAGATTTAAATGGAGGTGAATAATTTGTGGTTATGAGATGGCTGATGCAAAGCTTTTAACAGTTCAGAAAAAGGATTGGGAGATGTTATAAAGGTGAAATAAATGGAAAATTCTTTTCAGAGTGGAGACACGCAAACTTCTTGAATGTTTCTTTTCAGTAGAAAACTTTGAAATTCCAAAGATTTTCTTAAGAGCCTGTGTCATGTTAACAGCATAGGCTAGTGAGGAAAGTGCATATTTTTTTTAAATCTCATTGTAGAAAGGCAAGAGCTTTGTTAGGAGCATCTTAGCTACTTGATCTAATGGTTGATAGGGTTACGGAGAACTAGGTTCTAATGCCCAGTATAGCTGAGCACTGTTTATTTTGTTTTGCCTTCTTCCTATGGCACAAGGGAGTGAAAATGTGTGTTTGTAAAGCACTTGACACATTGTAATATTAGAATATGTGGTGGCTGTGATCTGCATTGGAATGGATGTCAAAATTCAAAAGCAGTGATGTGACATGCTTAACCTGCTGCACTTTGCACTTAGATCTCTAAACAGTTTAGGGGCAAAATAAATTGAAGATCGTGCAGCATGAGCTGTGTGGTCATTTTTAGGTATACAGGCTGAAAAGAAATTCAGATGTTTCTTAAAACAATGCCAAAGCTAAGGAAAGAAACATGTCCTTGGAGAAAAAGAACAAAACCCCTTATCTCTGTGAATCGTAACAAGAAGACTTAAAAAATTTAAGAGGACATTTTGTACTTGCCTTAGGTTTCTGGAGTGGGTGCTTGATCTAGGCACTGTGAAAGAAACTTTGTGCATTTAATGCCAGAGAGCAAGAACTGTAACCACATAAAAGTAGTGTTGGAAATTATTTTTCTTTTGTAGGAAACATAGAGAGGAGGAAGAGAAGTAAATAGTAGGTATGTAGGTGGATGAGTCTAGTACTGGCTAAGCATCTGGGTTTAGAGTCGGGAGCCCCATGGGAGTATTGCAAAGAAAGAACTATGACTGCTGAGCAAGAATATCATAGCCGAGAGCTTGCTTGTCTTTACAGGGAAGCAATGAGAAGGCTTAGCAATTCATGTATGCTGGGGGAGAGGGGGCAATGCAATTGTGAGGGGGTGGGGGAGACAGAAGGTCAAGGCATGTGAATTGGGATGAAGGACTGGAAGATTAAAAAAAAGAAGGGAATTAGGAGATAATGCTGTTGTAATTGAAGGGAATAAGAAGTGTTGAAATTCAGATAAAAAATCAGGAGAGAATCTGCCCTCTGTGGTCTTGTCCTTCCCAATTTGCAGTGAAACTTGAGATTCCTGAGCACAAAGAAAGTATGTCCCAGCCCCTGTAATTACTGCTTTTGGTCACAGTATAACTTTAGTTGCTCATTTAGGTTGTGTCAGAAGTATGCACCATAGGTAGTGCAATTATGCTTCTGACTTGTGCAAATTCCTTGTGATGTTACTTGGAAGTGTTTTAACATTCTGCTTATAAAATCCCAACCCAGGGGAAATGAATATGGTGTATATAGTAAGGCAATGCTAAAAATGAACTTACACATGTCAGGAAGTGCCCTTTATTCCACAGGTTGAAGGTGGTATCTAGTGTTTCCATAGGGCCCTCTTGTGTACATATGTGGAGAATTTCTAATGGACAAATCCCATTCTTTATTGTATATGCAATTTCATTGATGATGCTGCACAGAGCATCCTGACAGGTGCAGAGTGCCATGGCTCTGTGTGACAAGGAACTCATGGTAGCATAATCCTTGGCTGTTGCTGAGAGTTCAGCTTCCAAGCTGGTTTCTAGGCCCATACTATTTCAGAAAAATGGGCTTTGATCAATGCCATGTTTTGACTGTCTCATGGATTGGTAGCCAGTTTGAAAGGTGAGTGGGATTGTGCAGCTGGGAAAGAAGGAGCCAACAGAGCTGCTGCTTTTAATGGCCACACAGCTTCACAGGCCTGAGTGGACTCACATTTATTGTGAGACCTCAACTATTTGTTGGCAAAGTTCAATAAGATGGGAGACTGCTGGAGGGGAAAGGGTAGTCTCAGCAGTTGAGTGTTGCCTGCACATATGACTTTCCTCCAGAGAAATGCACACAGCTTTTAACAGGAGGCCAACAGCCTGATATAGTAATGCTGAGTATTCAAGCCACAAATGAGGTGCTAGGAGTCCTGCTCTAGCAGTAGAAAGTGTTGCCTAATATTCCATCCTCCAAAATAAGGGAGGCCCAAGTGGGTGTCCTTTGCTTGAATTTTTGTGGGGTTTTTTTCCCCATCTTTTTAAATAGGAAGAATACTCCTATGAGATAAGAGAGGACTATGGAATATGTTATTGTTTAAAGCACTTGATCACAACAATGTGATACCTTATAAAAACTATAATAAAAAGCTGTCTTCTGAACAGGACTTAGAACTTACTTGTTGTATAATAAAAAAGTTCTAAGCAAAAAATTGAGTTTGCTTATTAAATGAATGCTCTTATCCACTGAGCAAGATTGGGGCCACTCACAGAAATGTCATCACTATCATGCTTGTACATGAAGTCCTTTGTTTCAAGAGATTATTTTAAAAATTAAGAAAATTTTTTATGAAATCAGAATTTGATGAAGCCAGAGCTTAATTTTTAAGAAATTTGTTCTTGAACGAAGTGCTTGTGTTTTGCAGTCTGAATAATTTTTGTGTGTGTGTTTATTTTGTTTTGGGTTTTTTTTACGTGTGTCATTTATTTCTGCTTTTATGAGTGAGATTTGGAAAAATCTCAAACTAATTTGAAAACTTTCGTTTTCTTTGATTTTTTCTTAAATAGAAAACATACCAAGCAAACTGGCCTGGTTTTTCTTCTGTCCAGCAATTCTGTACATGAAAATCTAGAGCTAAGATGCCATACAGCTTTGTAGGTGTAGGGGTTTGTCTGTGGCTGGATGCCAGGTTCCCACCAGAGCCTCTCTATCACTCCCCTCTGCAACTGGGCAGGAGAGACAAATTACAGCAAAAAGGTTCATGAGTTGAGATAAGGACAGGGAAAAATCACTCACCAAATATTGCAATACTGGGGGTATTCACTGAATATATTACTAACAGAATCAGAGTGGAATAATGAAAGGTAAAATTAAACATTTTCCTCCCACTCCTTCCTCCCTTCAGGTTCCACCTCCTCCCTGCCAGCAGTGCAGGGAGGTGGGGAATGGTGCTTAGAGTCAGTTCATTGCAGGTTGTTTCTGCTGCTGCTCGGGGAGAAGAGTCCTGCCCCTGCTCCAACATGAGGTCCCTCCCATGGGAGACAGTCCTCCATGAACTCCTTTTATGTGAAGGGAACTGCTGGAACATGAACTGCTCCAGCATGGGTCACTTTTCCATAGGGTGCAGTCCTTCAAGAACAGGCTGCTCCAGTGTGGGTCCCCACCAGGGTCACAAGTCCTACCAGGAAACCTGCTGTAGTGTGGGCTCCTCTCTCCATGGGTCAGTAGGTCCCTGCCAGGATGCTGCTCCAGCATGAGCTTCCGATGGACTCACAGACTCTTTTGGACATTCACCTGATCTGGTGTGGGTCTCTTCCACAGGCTGCAGATGGATCTCTGCATCCCTGTGGTCCTTCATGGGCTGCAGGGGAACCTCAGCTCCAGTGCCTGGAGCACCTGCTCCCTATCCTTCTCCACTGCCCTTGGTGTCTGCAGAGCTGTTCACATGTTCTCATCCCAGTCTTCTCTAGCTGCAATTACATCTGCACAATAACTTTTCTCCCCCCCCGCCCTCCTTAAATATATTATCACAGAGGCACTGCCACCATCTCAGGCTCAACCTTGTCCAGTGAGTCTGTCCTGGAGGAACCTGGCATTGACTCTACTGGACATGGGGGAAGCTTCCAGCAGCTTCTCACAGAAGCCACCTCTGTAGCGCACCTACTACCAGAGTATGACCACCAAACCCAATACAGCAAGCTATTTGTTACTTATTAATGTATTTAGGATTACAATCTTGTCAAAGGGGGTTTGTTTGTATCTTTTTGTGGTTGGTGTTTTTTTTTTTTGTTTTTTTGTTTGTTTGGGGTTTTTTTGTTTTGTTTTGTATTTTTTTTGGTTGGTTGGTTGGTTTTTTTAATAGAATCAGTTCACAGTGTTCTTTGTCAGAATTCGGTTAATCTGTTCTCCACAATACCATGGCATGGAGATCCTTTTTGTTTGGGGAAAAATTATACCACCCTTACACTTCTGATCTCTGCTGCCTGTGTTATTCCCTGTTGCATCAGTTCTTCTGTGATATGTGTCATGAGGGACATCTAAGCAGAAAATGGGATCACTGAATGAGCATGTGAAGCTGAGGGACAGGTGAGAATGCAGGCTGAAGTACAGGATCTTAGGGCTGGAGCACAGCATCCTCCTCCTTTTTTCCCTATTCCAGTGTATACTCACTTTGCCTTTTGACAGCTGATGTGGAAATAGAGTGTGCTGCTTTGGTGGTGACAGCAGGGGCCAGAGCAGCCCCAAGTGCCTGCAAGCCCTCCCTGCAGGCTACCACTCTGGAGAGGAGTGTTGCTCTCACTGTGGGCAAGATAGACGTGGTCTGCTTACAATTAAATTGGTGCACCCACCTCAAGAGCTGGAATACATATCGGTTCATATTTGGAAATTTCACATGTCTAACATATTTTGGAAAGAAACTTTGAACTGATGAATTAGCAGCTATTTTTATTTGTGAGCTACATTTAAAGGAAAAAAATCAATTTCATCTTAAAATGCATGTGTTGCAGAGCTTCACTTCTAAAATTTTCTCATTTTCAGAAACAAGACACTGGACAGATTTTGTTGGATATGACCTATAACCAGTTGGGTGTGACAGAGAAGGAATATTTTGGTTTACAGCAAAATGAAACTTCAGTAGATTCACCTGTAAGTACAGTAAATAATAAATGTGTGTGCATGTATATGCATGTATAAATATATACATACACATATATGTATACACACATATTCATGCACACACACCACATAAAGAAACAGTATTTATTCCTAATGTTTTTAATCCATCTAATAGTTTTTCATTTCACAGCGATGGCTTGAACCAAGCAAACCTATTAGAAAACAGTTAAAAGGTAAGACTTGCTTTTTTAATATCTTGATTGCATCTTTGTAGTTCAGGTTTTCTCTGTTCGCCTGAGTAGAACAAATGCAGTTTGTCCTGGTGGTATCTTTTCCTCAAGAGCAAGTCTTATCTCTCCAGTCTTTTCAACTACTCCTTAAACTGGCCTATAAGACCTGCTAGGTCCCTAACTTTGATGCTGTAATAGAAACTAAACCTGGCTTCTGAGCAGTGTTAGACATCATGGCCATGAACGCAGTAGTCATATTGTAGTGCCAGTGAATTCCCTCAATAGGAAAGATAAGGAAGAGGGGTTTTGATTGAGAGAAGCATAGCCAATTTCATATATAGGTTCTGGCAATTTCTTGTCTCAACTACAGCAGGAAAAAACAAATTTTATACTTTTTTTGTTGAAGACTAACCAAGCAAAAAACCAACAGTACACACTTCCAAGTGTATGTGTTGTCCTAGTATGTTTTGCTTATAAACAGCTTTGAGTAACATGGAATGCTTACCAAGGGCAAGTGGGCTTAGCAGCTTAGAAGTGACAGAATCCCAATCTGTGCTGTGGCACTTGATCTAAGTTTTTTAGCTCTCTTATTTCTACCTTATGGTAGAGATCATGTATTTTGATCTCAATTCATACACAAAGTTAATGTGGTGAGCTTCTGTAATTTCATGTATTTATGTGTAAGATACAATTGAGCGTTATCCTAGTTGAGACACCTCAAGTGTATTTGGTGCTTTTCTCTCTTCTAATACTTATGTGGCCAAGGTAACTTAATAATGCCTTTTATGCAAAGTTGCATATACAAAGTATTTTAAATGAAAGCGTTACAACATCCGAGTGTTTTCTTCTCAAAGTTGGGGTTGGGGGATTAGGTGAGACTTCTCATGGTTTCTTTCAGTTTCATGAGAAAAATAGAGATTTCTATGTGGTTGTTCATGTAACTTTTCTGTAAATATAGAAATTAAAACTGTAGGCTATTTCTGTTTTAAACTAAAATTTTGATTTGCTCTTCTGAAATATTGCAGGAGGTTTTCCCTGCACCCTTCATTTTCGTGTAAGGTTTTTTATATCTGATCCTAACACACTTCAGCAAGAACAAACCAGGTAACTTCTCTTTGATATTTGCTTCCATGAACTAGGAATGTGTAAAGCCCTTCTTTCCCATGTCCGCAGCATGGTAAACTATGCTTTACTACATACATAGCTTTGTATAACTCTTGGTATGAAACGCATTTGGAATGGACAGTGTGGTGCAATGATCATGATGAATGGTTTCTGCTATACACAGCCTACAACTCCAAAATACAGCTAGAGTATAAACCAGTATAAAGATGGCAGTGGGTTTGTTTGTACTTTGAATTCTTTGGTTTCTGCATGCCCTAAGTCTATCTCAGAAGTTTTGTATCAACATTGAGTCAGTTTTAAACATGTGTAGTAGATTTAATGCTGAGGGTGTGGGAGGGTGGGGTTTATTTTGTTTCAGGGGGAACAGATAACAGTTCTTGTTTCCTAGTTTGTCCATTACTTGTAAGATGCGAAGATCTATAATGCTTCAGTTTACAGTAGACTTTTAATTCTTTTCTAACTTGTTTCTGAGCTTTTGGGGTGGTGGAGCACAGGAATTATAAGCAATTTTTATTAATTTGTCACAAGATTTTAATTGAGTACTCGTTCAGTGCCTATGATTTGGAATTTAGAATTTGAAGGCACTCATTAATCTGGTATTTTTTGTAACATTTGAATTGCTTGTTAATTTCAGTGACTTGAGAATATAAATATCACAACATTTAAATTATATTCATGTAGAAAACTTAGTTATTGACCTCTTTCGGTATTTGTAAATCATGTAGTTTGGAGCTGTTCTGCAGTTTAAAACTGAAATTATTCAATGATCTGCTCTTTATGGTCTTCGCGTCCCAACTCTTCAGTATCACTACAAAGTGTCAAATACACTACTAAGAGCAAGACTGAACTGCTCTTGGAGAACGGTTTGGGAGCATTTTGTCAGCATATGCTGCTGGAGAATTGTGTCATCCTCCACTGAGTAGTTACAAGATAGACTATCACAGTCTGTCTAGATTGGTATTGTTTTTGTTTGTTTTGGGGTTTTTTTTCTTTTATTTTAATGTTGTATTCAAGGTGACTATTCCAGGAAGAAGGAAAGCACAGTTCTGTAGTGGTTTGGTTTTTGTAGTGTTAATTGTGACATCAGTACTTGGTCCTGGAGTTGCAGTGCAGACTGCCAAAGATCCTTAAAACTGTTGTGAGAGAGTGTGGGTGTGTGATTGCATATTTGTAAATGCCACTAATCTGTGCTCATCTGTTTGTATAATTTATTGGGAAATCTAATAAAATAAAACTAATACATTTAGCCATTTAAACCATACTTGTAAAATAAATGTACATTTGTTTCTTTTCCAAAAATATCTTTTCTAGGCACTTATTCTTTCTGCAGTTGAAGACTGATATTGCAGAAGGAAGGTAACGAGAAGAATCTTCAGTTTCTCTCTTTTTTCTTTAATAAAATAACCCCCCCTTTTTCTGAGGGTATTGTTGCTATAAAAATGTGCCTTGTGAAACATTGCTTTAAAGAAAAATTAAATTGCTAGGAAATCTTACAAATTTTTACGTTGCTCACTTATGAAGAACATTTTAGAAGTCTGTTATGAATGAGCTGTAGGAGCTGCTGTGTGTCTGCAGGTACAATGTCAGCTGCCAAGATATTTATGCCAGGCTTAGTGTTCCAGGCATGGAATTCCAAATGGGACCTTCTGTCTAGTGTGGTAATTAGAAGGGAGTAGCAAAGGGCAGTTCATACTATCATTTCTCATGATTTCAGGGTTGTATTACCTTTATAGTGGGCATATAGCCTGTCGTTCCTTTGGCTGCAATTCCTGTGTGTTTGTACGTTGAAAAAAAAAATGAAAAAGAGGAAAAAGGTAGTCCAAGTATTTGCTGCCAAATGTAAATTGCCTTAAGGTTTTGGCTTTTTTCTTCTATGGAATCAGTTTTGATCATAAGATCAGAGTTGTCTTTGTGCTTGACATTGGCTAATTTTAGTGTTTTTGTCTAGTTTTAAATATACCAGAATGCGGCTATTAAAGTGATGTACAGAGCCCCATAAAAATCTCCTCTCCTTTTTCATTCCTTAATAATCACCCACCAAGAATTTGAGCATGTCCTTTTAGAACTACTTCATTCCATTCACTTAAGAAACTGTTTAATGTCCAGTCCAAGTGTGCTTTGACAATCAAAGTTCGTAAGAAAAAATCATATATTCTTTGAAGATAGACAAGTGTTCTCATACTGAACTAATTGCAGAAACATTTTAATAAATCATTTATCCGATATATAAATAATATATGCATATTCTTATATAATGTATTATAATAATTATATTATTATATAATATAGAATTTATATTATGTATAATAGATAAAAATGTTTCCCTTCCCTTACAGGTTGTCATGCCCCATTAGTTCTGCTGTTGTCCTGGCATCTTATGCAGTACAATGTAAGTAATAACCAGTTATTATTTTGTTACAAAATGTATTTGACCAACAACCTTCTCTGCTCTTTGACACTGGAAAATAAGGAGAGATTTCTTTCTTTATGTATTTGTGCAGGTGATTTGACATGCTACAGGTGATGTTCTGTAAAGCCAGTGTACAGTCTTCAGACAGTCTGAATAGAAAACTGTACTTGTTAGGCCTGTCAAAAAGAAAAAAGAATTGATAGAAGAATTGTTCTTATTTATGTGTACTTGTGCTGCTGAGAAAAACGTCAATTTTGTATTGTCATTGGAAACAAAATAGCAAAATTCACCGTGTGTTGCAATAGCTACAGGAAAGCATTCCAGGGAAATAAGTGTTCATCTAGAGAACAGTTAAGAGGAAGGTAAACTCCTGATTAAGAAACTACAGTGTTCTTATGTAATTTTGTTTTATGGAATTTGGTTTGTTAATTACGTAAAACTGGCACTTTGCAATACATTTAAGGCGGCACTACACACAAGGACTTGCATGCTTCTCATTTGCCTGCAAATTGAAAAAAAATGCCCAAAGGATGATATTAGAAAAATACCTTCTGTAGGAAAACCAAAATGGAGTCTGATCCAATGCCTCACAAGCATCCTGAGCAGATAGTGGAAAAACAGCTGGAGGAAGACCTTTCTCAATAAACAAACAGAGGAAAAAAAACAGGTTCAGGGTTTAGTGGAGTTTGCACAATTGTTAAAATAGTTATCAGGGGAAAGTATGTTTAGAACAGTTGTGTCATTGTTTGGCTGAATCTCTTTTCTTTATGTAAAGGCTAACAAGGCCCACAGAAACTACTGAGGTATTTTTTGTTTGAAATAAGGACCAAGCTAAATAATTAAAATCTGGTCTTCAGAGAATAAACTCTTGGTATCTATTAAAACCCTAAGTGGCTATAAAATATTAACTTTTGTGTTTAAGCATGTCATATATTGCCCCCTTTTATAAAATGGAACTGTAATCACATTCAAGCTTAGCAAGAACAATTGAAACCAGAACAAGTTTTCCGTCATAGGTTGCAGTCTCAGTTTTGGTGCCAAGTGAAATGCATCCTGCTCTGGTGTTCCTGAGGCGCAGTAAGGACACTTGAAGACTGAAGCACTCTGAACCATTAGGATTGTTAAATGTACTATTGCTGACCCAATTGTGCTAAAGCTCAGAAATGCAAAGGAGCACTGAAGAATGCAAATATTTTATCACAAAGTAAAATTAATCATTTCGCATCTAGTGTACCCCAAATCCCCAAATAGTTCCTGTTTCCACTTCAGTTTTATGACTGTTGCCTTTTTAGTGCATAGGATACTAATGCAGTTATCTATACTAAAGGAGAATGATAGAAGGACAGTGAAGATTGTCAAAGGGTGCTAATGTGTTTTAATCTTTCTCTTTCACGGTGGATTCTGGAATTTTCAGTTGAGTTATTTGCGTGGTTTTTCTAACTCATAGATAGTACTGCTATTACCAGATGGTGGTGGGTTTTTTGGTTTGGTTTGGTTGGGTTTTTTGTTGTTTTGTTTTGGTTATGGGTTCGGGGGTTTTGTTTTGTTTTGTTTTTTAATTGAAAATAAAAACACATGAAACAAACAAAAGTAAACAAACAAAACCCTCACAAAACAAAATCCAAACAGAAAAACTGCTAGCTTTCTTTTTTTTTTTTCGCTCGCTGATGTTCTCTCTGTTGCTGTTTGTATCATACTGGTATTTATTCTCTGCATTGGTAAAGAATGAAGCATTTCATTAAAAGATATATTCCCTTAAAAAAATCATTTTGCTGCCAGGTGATTGCTGTTTACCCAACACTGAGGGCATAGGAAAGACTTTCTGAAATCTGAGGGGGATCTGATTCTCCCTATTGAGTCATGTTTTCTGGGATTCTTGTCAACTGAAATAGTTTAAAATACTTTTCTATTAGTGTTTAAATTTCTGATTATACTTAGTAAGGACAGTTGAAGTTCTTGGATATGAGGTATCTGCTTATGAAAAATCCACTGTCTAAAATTGCCATGGGTTGATTCTACCCGAGCTGTTCACTGCCACTTCTTGATGGCTTTCAGGTTGCTCTCTCCTTCTGTAACCTCCCTTGTGTGCAGAAGGGAAATTATTGTCGTCTGACAGTCTTGTGGGTTATTTATTTAAAAGGTGTAGCAGTTGTCACTGAAGGGAGGGCATTGATGGGAGTGTTTGATATTTCCACTCTTGCTTCTTAACTATAGTTTTCATGTGTGCCAGTTGAATGGTTGACCTTTACAAGCTTTGCCTAAGTTTCGCAAAGGGGCAGTTTTTGGTGATATCTGTTGTGCCCCTGGAATGCTGCTTCTCTATAGTGCCCTTTTGCAGGCATTTGGGTTCAGCACTATGGTTCTGAAATAAAACTCTGACACGTTATTCTGCACTCCTCCAGCACACCCTGTGTTGCCTGGTGTTACTAACTTCCAGGGGAATGCAATGGGTGTGATTACTGTGTCTAAATAACATGTGACTAAATCTGATTACAAATGCAGTTCAGATACTTCAAGAATAAGTAGTTAGTGTATTATCAGTAGTATGCTTTGTGACAAAATGATCAGTGGATTTTGAAATACCTTTTTTTAAGGAGAACTTCTTAAGGTACCTTTCAAAAAATTTCAAAATTGTCAAGTCAGAAGGATACTCTTATACTGAAAAAAACCCCTCATGATAAAGCATACATCTTGGATTTTACTAGTGTAAAATAGGAATATTGTAAAGTCTATGAATTTAAATAGGGAAACCTATAAAATGTGTCTATTACTTTTTTTATTTAAAATGTCACAGAGCTGATTTAGCAGCCCTTGTTTTCTGTCACTTCATGTAGTAAATTGCCATTTCCAGGCCATTATTTAAATGACTAATTACTGGTATATAGTAAGTCCCCGGAGTTTCATGAGAATATGCCCTTATGTGCATAAATCCATTCCTGAATTCGGACTTGAGTCTAAAGCACAGCAACAAAGCCAACAAAGATATTATGAATGCTTCTAAGCTTGTTTTTTCCTGAGCATCAGTTGCTCTTGTCTCCTGTGATATTGTTGCCCTCTCAGCTCTGCTTTGAGAATCAGGAAATTTCTCTAGCACACTGCTATCTCTCTGTGGCAGTTTGTCTAGAAAAGGATTGACTCATTGCTTGGGATTCAAATGAACTTTAATCTTGTCTAAGAAAAGGAAGGCTGGCAAGGGTGAGGAGCCAAGGAAAGCTGAGCTTAATGTGCAGGTCTTTCAGGAACTGGGCATAAGAGAGAATTCTGGGAATGCCAGAAAGCTGAAATTCCAGAAGAAGAGTTGGACTGTAAGATGTAGAGGAACATCAACAGCAGCTCCACGGTGAGAGTCACACCACATAATTTCCCCATCAACTTTCTTTTTGCTTGACTTTTACATCTAACTTGCCTTCATTTTGCCTTTCTTTTTATAGAAATTAGATTGAAACCTCAAATTTCCTAATTTATGGAGACCTCCCTCTTTCATGTTTGTTGTTTTTTTTTTATTTTATTTTCTATGTGTGCTCCCCACCCATGCTTTCTTGAAGTAAAATGAAGGACATAATGAGCTGAGAGATTTGCTTAGAGGTCAGTCAGGTTTCCTCTACTTTGCAGGTCATCTATAAACCTTAAGCCTCAGAATCAAAATCAGACTGGATGAATAAAGAGAACTTTGAGCTGAATCCCATGTTTGAATTTATTTACTAGATTTTGGGTAGTCTGAGGATTGTGTGCAAATCACATCAGTTCTTCTGAAGCCTGCATCAAAGCTGTTTAGTCACAGGTACCTTTTATCATATATTACAGTAGCTGTTGTCAGCAGTGCCAGTGTTATCTGTGATGGTGATGAAACTCCCAATACAAGAATAACTTGGAGAGACGAACTGAAATATATTCCTGTTTTCTTCCATAAAGTTCACTGTGGTCTAGATTGTTGCTACTGAGATTGCTAGCATCTCTTATATACAGCAGCTTTCCAGCTGTCTTGGGTTGGTTTTCCTTAATTATACTTTACAGTTTTGCTAGGCAATGCAGATGTCACTTCAGGAGTTCATTGCTTCATGTATTGTTTATGTGGTCTTCTGTTGAACCACAAATAATTTTTTTGAATCTGTAACACTTCAAAACAAGGTACAATGCTGTAATCTCTAGAGTGAAGAACCTTGGATTGCGATATTGGCCAGTGTTGTAGCAGAAGAAGCTGATTTGCTGCAGTGCCTTGTAGATTTGTTTTTTAGGTAAATGAGCCTATTAAATATTTTTGTGCAAAACAACTAACAAGGAAGAAAGAAGTGTTTTCCAAGATCAAAGTCCACATAGTACAGTATTACACTCCTTGTGGCAAGGAAGTTTTAGATTGGATATTAGGAAAAATTTGTTCACCAAAAGGCTTGTCAAAATTTGGAACAGGCTGTCCAGGGAAGTGGCTGAGTCACCATCTCTGGAGGTATTTAAAAAGCATGTAGAAGTAGAACTGAGGAACACGGTTTAGCAGTGGATTTGGCAGTGCTAGGTTAATGGCTGGACTTGATGATCTTAGAGGTCATGATTCTGTGATTCTCAAATGAGTAGTGTTGAATGTTGAGAGACAACATAAATGACAGAAGATCAGATGCATTGGTTCTGCAAAAACCTTGTAATGTTTTGGGAGTACTGATAACTATTCCCATAAATCTTCTATCACTATACTTTTTCAAAATGTGCTTTGGATTACAGTTTGTTTTTCTCAATACTGTTTTTTTTTTTTTTAATTGTGTCAGTATGATTTCTGACATGCATATTGTATTTGAGATGCAGAAATAGCAACTCAGTATAACATATTTTCTAATTTGTTTCTTCCTTTTTTCTTGTGATTATTTTTATGTGTTGTTGTTTAACTGTGTCTGGGTTATGAGCTGGTAATTTATATTTTTTTCAATTCTTTTAATAAAGGGCATTACAATGACTGGCTCATTTTTCATTCTAGAGTGGCAAATAACTTGGAGACCACCATTGTCAACATATAGTTTTCTTTTTCTTTTTTTTCCCTCTACAAGTGTTCCTTTTTTTTATTAATGCCTAATTTCTTATTCTGTCTTACCACAAAATGACCAGCTGTCATGAGTGGTCATAAGCAGCTATTTACAGTCATGTCTAGGCTGAACATTTTTGTAAGGGGTCTTGAGTGTGAGGCATTATTTCCTTTTACAAAACAACTTAGTTTTATCCACGTGATAGCTAGTTCTACTTATCCAGTACAGACTTCAAAATTACTTACTGGCTGAGTGGGTTACTATTTATGCTGTTGTCCTTATTTGGATACAGGTTCCACTTGTTAAAACATCTTTCCTTCTCTCAACATTCGCTTATGAGGGTTTTGCTCCTTTTAGGAATTTCTCTCTGCAAACCATTTTCAACATGGTGTCTTTAATTACTACATCTACATGGATTGTGCCTGTTTCAATGCACCTTTTTAGTCTCTCTTGAATAAGTATCTACATTTTTATATTGGTTTTTTGAAACTGAATTCTGCTGTAGCAGATTGTTTTCTGATTCCAGTAGTATTTTAACACCTGAATACTTTGTTCAGAATCTGTAAAACTACATTTTTATGTTATGCAGTTCATCTTTCTTCCGTTCTCTTTTTGTGCAAAGAAGCAATCACTTAAAATGTCTAAACTGATTAAACTGTACAGATTAAGTTTCCTTTTGTACCTCAGTCTTCATATGAAGACAAATTTATCGTTAGTCTTTAATATTACATTTCACCTTCACCTCAGCCTGTGAGTCATTATTGCTGTCCTGATTTGGAGGTCAGTCATGTGATCCTAACTATGCTTTAATCCTGGATTGCAGTTTTATACCTGAGGATTTCTGCAATTTATATGCTAGACTTGTCCTGTTTGGTTATTTTCTGTTCCACTGGAAACCTGATCTGCACATCTGTTAAAAACAGGCAACTCAGATCACTTTTGTGCTAAAATACGTTCAGTTTTGTGACCTGAAATATTTAACCTTGCAAAAAACTTACAAATTCAATGTGAAACTATTTGATTTTTTTCTGGTGCTCTTCTTAGGTCTTTAGAAAGTTGATATTAAAGACTACCTTTTGTAGGCATTCCTTTAGACCAAGTTGTCCATATTATCTATAACTGATTTTCCATCATGGTTAGCCCATGAGCCGTTCATACATTTCCCTTCTCACATCTGTAGTTACATGAAATGCCCATGTGCAGAAAGAGCTGCTATTACTTTGTATGCAAATGTTGGTTTTATTATTTACAAACAAAGTATGTAGAATTGGAGACCCACTTTTCCTCTGTAGAATTGGAGAATTGTGTCATCTGTACCTTGAAGGATATCACATACATGGGAAGTAGAAATCTGTTACCCTTTAAATTATATAAAGCTAAACACATACCTTTTCTGTAATATATTTTCTAGGGCTGTAGAAATTGGGCCAGATTGAAAGGTGGTATTTCAATACTGTTGGCATTGAAAAAAAACCATAACATTAATTTCTGAAACTGGAACCAAAGAAATAATTATTTTGGTCATGTAGTAGAAAGTTTGGATGTCAAAAATAACTCCATGTTACTAAGAACTGCGGACAAATTTGGCTTGGAAGGGACTTCTTCAGAGTCAGGTCAAGTTTCTCAAAGACTTTCCAGTTCAGTTTTGCATTTCCAATGCTGAAGTTTCTCTTGTCTGTCTTTCTTTTGATTTGTAACTCAAAGAAGAGTCAGATTTTGTCTTGCATTGTCCCCCTGGGGTAGTGGAGGACAGAAATGAGATCAGTGCTGCCTTACCCTCATATATAAGCCAATTTACCAATAATATGGCATCAATGACCTTTTTTTGCTTCCATATGTGTCAGATCTTCCCTCTATAAAGCTCTCTTTTTTACTTTTTTTTTTTTTTTCTTATTAAGTTCAGCAATATATTTAATACTCAAGCTTGTCTGTCTAGGGAAGATTTGTCTGTACCCATAGAATTCGTCTAACATGCTACGTAAATACACTTGTTCCTGGTCTTCTCTTCCTCTATATCATAATCTTATTAAAATGCATACGTTTTAAAAATTTTGATTAGTGTTTTTCTTTGATACTTTCCTGCACAGAAATCTTTCTACTGCTAGGAGAAAGAGACAAAAGGGTACATATGTTCTAACTGGACAAATTCTTTTTAAAAAGTTTGAGGAAGAGATGGCTTGGTTAGGCTTCCATAAGGCATAGACAGATCATATGCTGCATAAACATGCATGATCTCAAGATTCTTTTTGTGTTTCAACCATTTATAAACACTTACTGTATTGAAAACTTGTAGAACTAGTGCTATGGTATGTCAACGTGGCTACTTGGCTATTGCACTTGTCTTTTGCTAGGAGTTATAAAATAAATGTTCTCTTTTTATTGAATACGGCCTTCTAAATGAGTGGTCTTTCACATTCCTTTCCTTGAAGCCCTTCATATTAGAAATAAAACTCTAAAATACAATAATGTGATATTCAAACAGCACGTTTTTATTTGTTTTTTTTTTTTATTATTACATTTTCTTTTTTTTTTATTCTATATTGTTTCCCACTCATAATGAATTAAAGAGCCACAGTAGTCTAGAATGAAGAAAAGTAAAAATATTCTTTTGTTTATACTGTAACTTTATCTTCGTTGAGTCACTATCTGCTGGCTCATGTGATCAGAGCAGAAACTATGTCAGGAGAAAGTGTCTTAGTTCACAGGAGAACTAAGATATCTATGTTGACTGAGAGATAAAAAGGAAAGGCCTTCTTCCCCCAAGAAGGCCAGCCAAAAAAACCCAACAGAAACAGCCCTTCTCCTTTAAATTTCGAACAGAACTTTAATTAGAAAAATATATAGGAAAAGGATAACGGTTCTTAACCACAATATATCTATATATATGTCCAGAAAAGGACCAAACAAAACAGTTTGTAATAAACCCTTTGAATGAAGAAAAAAAAAAAGTCAATGTTCTCTGTTACCCTAAAAAGGGTGCAGTTATATTTACGGACAGCAGGTGTCGATGTCGCGCCTCGGCCAGCTGGCCCCTCTCGCAGGCAGCCCCTCTCGTGGCTAGCTGATCAGAGAACGATTATAGTTACCAAATGGCAGGCACAGCAGCCCAGGTCAGTTCCTGTGCAATCGATGGCGAAGCGGTGGGGGCCCCGTCTCCGTAGTGCAGAAAGCAGGTGTGTTCTCTTCCTCACGGCAGCTCCTGCAGTGCACACAGCCCCACAGGCGAACAGTCGAGTTGTAGAGAGAGAGGCACAGTCAGGCATAGCCCCGGTTCTCCCGTGGTGCTGGACCAGCGTGTTCCTGTCCTCGCTCCCTCTGCTGAGCCACTGAGCCTGTGCAGAAACGCAAAAAGCCCGGCAGCTTCTGCCACCTGAGCCATCTTCCCTTCACCTCCCAGCCTGGGAGACCAGAGCAAAAGACTCTGGCCTAAGTCATTACATCAGGATATGAATATTCATTAGTCCCTTTTGTTAACCATCTTCACAGGAGTTGGGTGTTGGCTCCAAGCTTTTTGGGAGGAATTCCAATGAGATGCTGAAACTATAATAGAAAGTCAGATTAGAAATAGGTCTTTAATGCTTCCTTCCCCACTGCTCTGTTCTGGAGGAATCCAGTAAAGAGATGGAAACATCGTGAGTTATTATTCTTACTGACATCTTGATATGCCTTTTTTTTTTTTCTAATTGGATAATTAAATTCTACACATGATCTTCCTAGATGTCTACTAATCAGCATTTATAGTTTCTCTTCAACTGTGACAGTTGCCTAGGAAGTTAGAGAAGCAAGTAGTACGCTAAATTGCTCCCCCTGTTGGCATGACCTCAGGTAGCTAGGAAGAAGAGGAAAAAAACCAGAGCAACCTCCATATTTGGAAGATGAGAGGGAAGACTCTACCTCATAAGGTATGAAGGAGCAGCAGTTGCCCTCTTTAGAGAAGGTAAAACTGCAGTAAAAATATCTTTTCCTATTGCATATAAAATTGAAGTGGACAATTACATTGTCTTATTCCTGGCAATCTGGTCTTTTCCCACTGACAAGGTTGTAATTCAAACTAGCTGCAACAAATCTTAAAAACATAGGTTGTTTCATAGGAAAGATGGGTTGTATTAATGACTAGTAAAGAAAAGGGTCCTCAGTCAACTACTGTTGTCTGTAAATTGTGCTTTGTTTTACACTGTTATTAGCATACCTACTTTGCTCTAAAAGTTTTTAATATTTCTTTTTATTGTTGTTAGTTTAGTCTTGGCAGACTTGGACTTTCGTTCGTATATAGATATTCCTAAAATTTATTTCGACTTCTTGTTATAATTCTGGATCTTCTGTCTTTGTTTTTTGGTGATTTGTTGTGCTTTTTTGTTTGTTAGTTTGGGGGTTTTTTGTTGGTTTTGTTTTTTTTGTGGTTTTTTGTTTGGTTGGTTAGTTTGGTTTTGGGTTTTTTTCTTCTGGATGTTTTGGTGTTTTTGTGTTTGTGTTGTTGTGGTGGTAGCGTTCTTCAGATAAATATTATTTGACAGAAATGTTCAAGTGTGTTTTGGTTCTAATGGTAAATATTTAGTTTTGCTAAGTTATTTAAAGCTCAGGCTCCCTTTAAAAAGAAAGGATTAAGCACTGAAGGAACATCTGCATTCAAAGTAAATTGTTTCCTGTTTATCATTCCCTTTTTTTTTTTCTTAAATGTCTCCCATGATGCTGAAAATTAGGTTTGCAACTATATTAGTTTTTGACAACATTTGCCTGGAATTGTTTTGTATCACAGTAGTTCCACTTTTGGGGCCATAGAAATCATGCTTTTTGAATATATAAGGAACAAATATTACTTCTCCCCTGCATTACACCTCCTCTGTAGTTATTGTAGCTGTAAATTATTTCTGATGCGTCCCCCACCCCTCAACCTGAATCATTTAAGTTTCTCATTTATTTATTTTTCTTTCTGGAAAATAAGGGTATTATTCCAAAAATTGTGCCCTCGAACTTTGATTTAGTTGAGGTGCTTTTTATGCTGAATTGTTTGCAGTCTACCAAATTTTTTCTTTTATATTAATTTGTAAGTTATACAAAGAATTCTGGGAAAGTTAAGTCTTTAGAATCACTATTTTGTGCTCTTTAGGAAAAAGCAGATGAGTACAGGTTATAGTGATTTGCTTGTACATACATACCTTTATTTTTGTTGTTTAATCTCCAACTGTTTAATCAAAACACAGATTTCAGGAAATATGATGTTTGAATTACTTGCTGAATTGAAACTAGGTAAATTTTTGGCAATTAGACAGGTAATTTGTTTGAAGCAGCCTCCTTGCTCCTCCAAACCTTGCTACTTCATAACAGCTGCAAGGTTTGTATATATTTTCAAAGGTATAAACTTATGCTGACATAGGTTTTAAAAAAAATTACATAAACTGAGGCTATGAACTTATGCTTTGTGTTAATTTCTTTTCAGATATGCCACTGACTGTCGATAAGAATTAGCTTTCTATCTAGTAACTGTTTAAAAAATAAATACTAATTAGGATCTTTCTTGAAGGAATAAATTTTTAGAGGATGTCTTTTTGGCTGTAAACATATATTTACTTCTTGTAGCAGCTAGGAAATATGTGTAAATCAGCGGTTATTTCACATGCTTTGTTAAGTAACTCATGTTCAGCCGAGGAAGGATTAACAATTGAATTTCTAGGACAGTGGCACAGTTGGGAGTTGAACAATTTCTGCCTGCCTGTGTGAAGAGTAGATGCTTTCTAAGTGACAGATCTTTTTGAAGACTTCTAATATATTAAAGTCAAGTAAATGTGTATCAAATTGATTTCATTTACCATCTCTTACTGAGGCAATTTGGTGTTCTCTAATGTTACAGTACGACACAGCTGTGCCAACATGGCATGTAATGCCTGTCTGGTGGTGTTACAGCTTGTGGTGCAAAAGTGGGGCTATATAAGTAACTAGTTAAAGTTACTGAGTCATTCAGCGCTTGAGTTTGTAGTTATGGAAAGTGTATTTTGAAAAAAAACCCTTTTTTACTGATGTCATACAGTTCCCTCGGCTCAACACTGCTTGTCTGTTGGGAAATAGTTCCTAATTCCTGCATTTCCCCATATGTTTATGTATTTTAATGAAAAGGAACTTCTTTTAAATAGTGATCTATTAACTATGAAAACACCGTGTTTGTGTTTCTTGTTTCCTAACAGCACAACTTGGAGACTACAATGCTTCTGTGCATCATTCAGGACATCTCTCAAGTTACAAATTTATACCAGAGCAGAACAAAGATTTTCTTACCAAAGTAGAATCTCTGCATGAGCAACACAGGTAATGTGAACTTTTAGTTCTGTCTCACTTCTTGAGTTTTTTAAAGAAAAAACAAGACGCTAAAAGGAAGACTCAAGTTCTTAGTAGTTTCAGTGTAACAGCTAGTTATATTTCATATAGTTTCTGTTAAATTAAATACTTGGGTTTGTCATGTAGGTGCTAGCCTTATTATATTCAGAGTATGATGTTAATGTGTTGAAACATTTAAATAAATTTCTAGTTATGACCTCCAGTAAATCAGTTGGACTTATACATTATTAATGGCAGTCGTCTAGAACACTATACAAGAAGTTTGAGGATCAAGGAGATTTGACCTTTTTCCAGATTATATAGATTTTTTTGTCTCTCTATGTAAAAAAACACAGTAACCATAAAACACTTCAATTAATATTGTGCTTTCCCTCCACTTTTCTGAGTGTAATATAAAGGCTACAACATATTATTCCAGTCAGTGTGCTGCTAATTATTTTTTCTGACCCTGCTGATCTGTTTCTTGTAACACTGCAGTTTTAGAATTAATGGTGTTGATCAGATATTCGGAAGCTGAATGCAAATATGGCAGTCTAAGAAATTGTCTGTGAGCATTTGAACAAATGAAATCCAAATCTCTGTGGACTTGTTTTCTCTGTCTGTCTTTTAACTGCAGTAGAGCTAATTCCCCACTCTTAGTTTCTTGAAATATATTCATTTTTCTCTCCTCCTAATGTTCTTCCACTCTTTTTCTCATCTTTCAATACTCTTACCCCTCCCCCTTGTTTCTTTATTACTAGGGGGTGTAATGAGTAGTCCTGAACGTCACACATGTTCCCTTGCAGTCCAGAACATGCATTGGATTTATGGTGTAGAAAAGAGAGATGACCACTGAACTCTTAACTGCAACTGTCCCTTCTGTTGTAGATACTAATCTGGACTGCTTTCCTAGCTGTTTGTGTTCAGGAGCACAGCAGCTGATGCCTCTAGTCCTCCAAAGTAATTTGCAGTTTCCAGTAGGCTCAGTAGTTTTTAGAGGGGGACTTGTAGACAGGAATGAATAAATCATCTTGTCTTTAGGAAGCAGTTATCTTGGAGAACCCCAAGGGAAGGTTCTGAAGGGTCTTGAAGTGGTTTGGTTTAACTCATGTCTTTAGTACTATGGTAGCAAGAGATATAAAACCAGAAGTTACCTTTCGTCCATACTAAGATGTGGTGGAGTCTAGTCTTCTAGAAGACCAGAAGATCAAATCCTTGAATGTCTTGCAGCACAAAGTAACAGGAGAAAAAAGTATTTTGGGACTTACAGAGTAGGTAAACTCAGATGGCTTTTCCTTGGTGAGTTTCATAACTTTAACTTTTTTAATCTGCTTTCTCCCCTTTATTTTATTAGTATATTCCTGCTTCTAATCTTTCTTCTGAATGACTTTCTTCTGAGAAAGTATGCAATATAGAATATTTACAGATAAAGCTTCTTGCTATAAAGTAAGTTTTTACAGCAGAATAGTTTCCTCCTCCCTTTGAACATAACATATAAAAGTGATTTTTCTGAAAAGAGTTGCTCCAGAATGGCTAAGGTAATAATATTGTGTATAATTCATTCAATTATTTGAGAGGACTTCAGGAGGACCTTCACCATTGAAGAACTCGTGGTACAAGTTAATGAGGTTTATTTCCCAGACACTAGGCTCTGGGATTCTTCTGTTTTTCTGCATTTGAAGTAAATACAATGTCTTTTTTTTAAATTATTTTAATTTTCATGTGGTTCATACTTATTGCTTTTCCCCTTTCGTTTAGAGGCCTCAAGCAATCTGAAGCAGAATCCTGCTATATAAATATAGCACGAACACTTGATTTCTATGGAGTGGAATTGCACAGTGGTAGAGTATGTTTACATTGTAATTTTTCACTTGGAAAATGAATTTTTATGCTTTTTTTTCATATGAACTTAATAGCAGTAAGAAAAAAGAAATATTGATTTTATCATGTGTTACTTTTAATTAGAATTGGGTAACTTTTCAATAATTTCTGTGTAACATAGGTCTTGGAATTACAACCAAGTAAACTAGATCTTCTTGAAGGAGTAACAATGTATTTTTAAGAAAAGTCATTTCTTTATTACAATATATTTTGCTTAATCATTTTACTAAAGTTTCTGAATGTCTTAGCGGGAAAGAAAATGAATGCTCTCTTTAGTGTTATTAATTGACATGTGTTTTAAGAGTTTAACTTATGTGAGTTGCTAACACTATTTTCTTAAGTATTTAGAATATAGAGATTTTTTTTTTTTTTAAAAATTCCTGTATTCCCTGACTCCAGGCTAAATCTAAGCATTTTAAATCTAAGTATTTAACAGCTTGAGAGATGGCCACTAAAAATGTATTTGAAATCTTTCAGATACAGGGTATACATTGATAAGAAACATGCCTTAGTGTTTTACTGCCTACTAATTGTTTAATTACACTATTTATTTGAGGTGAATCCCCAAAAGACTTTTATATTTGCATACTAGTGGACCAGTTGCCATTCATGCTTCTATCTAATAGAAAATTATTTTGACAAAAAGCTTGTAGCATAAATACTAAATTAAGTGTACTGCAGAGGAATAAGTTCCTAAATGAAGATGACTGTTGTTTTTCCTTCTCTTCTGATAAGCCAACTAAAGTTCCAAGGCTACCACTAGGTGGCTCTTATCTTAATATACATGGGATGCTGTTTCTGAAAATTCTTCCAGTTTTCATTATCCTTCCTGAGTTGTAGGCCACCAGACTACATGCAAGATATCAGTAGTGGTCATACCAGTGCTAAGTAATGAAGATAGAATTAAGTCAGACATTTTCAACTAAATGAAATTTCATTGCAGTGTATTGGGCTGCTCTGTCGGAGCAGAAATACCTTTTGAAGATATCTGCTTAAAGACTGTTTTGTTGGTGCTTTTCCCCCAATGCGTTGTTTCATATTTAACGACCTTGGTCTCATAAGATGTCAGAATGTTAGTCATGAACTCCTACTGTGCTTGACACTGAACTGTATGATTTGAATCAACTAGAGTACAGGTTTGAAACAAAGCCTAGTCTATTCCAGACTGATAAAATGCAGACTGTCTTGGTACTGTTTCAATCCAAAATATTACTTTATATCACAGTTCAGGTTTTTTTTGAAGTGTGAAATATTTGAAGTGAACTGGGTTTTTCTGGCACTTGAACCAAAGATCTAGACATCTAGAAGCTGCTAGGAAGGAAACAGAAAGCAAAACAGAAAATATCATGCCACCTTTTAAATCTGAGTTTTGATATAATTTGAATGTTGAACTTTAGTCTTCCTCTCCCTTCCTTGTCTCAAAGTGGGTAATGAAAAAAGTACACAGAAGGATAACAGTCATGAATGTTTTAAGGCAAAGCCTTCTATAGCAGGTGAATAGCATGGAGTATGTGAATAGGAAAAAATATTTTATTCTTTTCTTTTTCTTTTTGCTTTGGTACTAAAAGATTTAAAAAACTTTAGTCTGGGAAAGGGACAACTTTAAGTAAAAGGAGCTTTTTCCATATGGCTTCAATTGAACTGTAAGCAATACTGCTATTTTAGTGGATGACCAAGGTGAAGCAGCAGTTAGACACTCCGTGGAAGAATGAGTCATTGAAGTCCATTAAATATAATAAAAAAACTTCGGAGCCAGGAAATCCTCTAGCTGTAAATCATCAGAAGCTGAGAAGGGGGATTATTAGTAGGGGTGTAATTGGTTGTCTCTGGGTTTTGTACTTCCAAAACACCAGCTACAAGTCATTTTTTGGATTGAATGCCATGAGGCAAACCTCTCAGCCAACATGTCACTGTTGATTATGCTCCTGAAGCCCTAAAAGAAGTTTGTATTGCAGGTTAGGTACCTCCCGCAATATGCTGCTTCTTCACAGAGGTTCCCCTGTTATACCCCTGCTTTGGCAGGGATGTTTGCAGTGCCTCCTGATATCCTCCACCCACTTAGCAGTGCTCTTTAATCACCCTTCCAGTTTTGACACATCCCAGTGCAGATTTATCAGGGGCTGGTTAAACTGTGGCTTTGTGACAGACTTTTTCCCTGTAGATTCTGATGATGGAGGTCTTTGCTACTAAATTAGTCTTAGTTCTCTTAGGTTGTGTATGGCAGAAGAACCAGGTAAGATCTGGCTTTTATATTATAAATAAAAGCTGATGCTTCTGTACTGCTGGTTCATCTGCAAACCGCCTTTTTTTTCTGAATATAAATCTGAACTGTTGAAATTGTAATATTTAAAAATGAAATAGTGTTAGGAAACTCAGGAGAGTGATTTCAGTATCTTAAAACTGCACTTACATTTCTTGAATTCCTAATCTCCTTTTGACTATAGGCCACTATTTTATCTGCTCAATAATTAGTCTGCTGCTTACTCATCTTTCATTTTTATTTGAAGACAGGAAATTTGTTGAATCAATAATATTTCCATATCTACAAAAATCAAGATGGTATTGGTAAACCAAGTCAAATGTGAATCAATACTGAACTAGCTATATGCTTGGCATGATAATTTTTTATCCTTAGAATTTTTTATTATTTCCTTCATGTAACCAGTTTCCTTTTATAAATATATTCATGATATTTCTTTGTTGTGCAATTTAACAGTATAGATATTTTGAAAGGGAGATAGCTGCACATCAAAATCATATTTCTTTTGGGAGACTCTCTCTTTGTGCTAGTCCAAGATTTGGGTTTTGTGTTTCTTAGACTTAACACAGGAGAATTTATAATGACAAATAGCATGGGAGATTAGTGATTTGGACTGGTGCAGAGCGGGGTAGGGAATGAACTTTGTTCTGACGAAGCTCCTGGAGAAAATAGAGTAGTTTAGCCTAATTAATCCCTATCAAATATTTGGCTAATCCTTTATTTATGCTAAATCATGTCGATTTTCAGCTCTTTCTCCTAAAGCTGTTTTTTCTCTATGTTATTGATTTTTAAAAGCAGGAACCTGGAGGAAGATCCAAGTTCTAATAATATGGTTTTCTGCCCTGCTTTAAGTTTGCCATATCATGGCAGAAACAGCTCAATTATGTGCAGTTCATCTCCTGGAAAACCTAAGTTTTCTCCCCACATGTTAAAATAAAGGGGTGTCAATTCTGGATTTCTGTATTGTGCTGGCATAAACTGGCAGTTTAGGGGTTTCTTCTAATGAAGATTTAACCAGCTCTAGGAGCACTTCATGGCAAAGTGGGGCAGCAGGGTGCTGAGGGTTCTGGGTTACTTTGAGTGTATTTGGCCTGCTACCTATCTAATTATTTTCTTCTTTTATACTCTGAGACAGGACTGATATTCCTCTCATCTGCCTGGAATTCTTTGCACTAGTATTCACTGTTAATGCACTGCCTATTAAATAGATTATGATCATTCTCTGTGAACCATTGTGGTATTTCACCGAAGGTTTATAAATCGCTTTGCAAATTAGGTTGAGCTTCACTCATTCATGTGCCTGTATCGAATATTTTAAAAGGATTTATGTAGACTTTCCACAGTATTGTCAGAGCGCATGCTACCTGTTCTATTCTTCTGTACCTTGCTAATATAAAGAAATTGGGATTGGACATGGAGGAAAACTGTATCTTAATTGAGCACAGAGTACCATCTAGAGGAACAGCTATGCTACTGAAGGCTTTAAGAGAATCCATTACCTTTGGCAATGCTTTACAAACCAGTCTGAAGCTGCTTTTGGTCAAACCTGATATTTTAAACAATGGATTCTACTATTACATTTGGATTTATGTATGTATTGAGCTCTGTTTAGAAATTTGTATTGATCATCAGAAATGGGAAGCCAATACTTCTGTAACTACAATCTGGGTTTAGTCTCAGATTGACCATCCAGAATCCTTCTCCCTGCTTTTTTTAATTTTTTTTTCCTTTTAAACTCAAATGTTGGCTTATATGGAAGAAAGTGTTATTTCTTGAGTATATCAATACCTAGAAAGGATTGAAAATTTGAGATTCTTTTTTTTCCCAGTTGAGAGTGTTAGGCTAATGCACCATTTTTTCTTTAGTTAATAATGGATTTAGTTTAGTGTGTCAAATATTCATGTACAGATATAAGTTTCTCCACCATACTCTCATATGCGAAATTGTGGTCATCTCTGGTCCAGTTTTTATTGCTAAGACCTCCTGAGTTAAAAATAGATAATTATTTTCTCTCTCTTTTTAAACTGGTTGTAATCAGGAAATTTGTATTCAGTTCCCAAAATTCTGTGACATTTACCTGACTGATCTTGGGGAGTTCTTCAGCTTCTTTCCTGTGCTGGAATTAATAAGGCTAGACTCGAAAATTTAGTCTGATACTGACCTAAAGAATATCCAGTGTAGTAGGATGAACTTTGCAGCTTGCTTTAATGAATGAAGATTTAGAATACCTAATAGATAACATCAAAGGAAAGAGATGCATGAAAAGCAAAATTCAAATACGTTGTTGAATTTTTTCCTCAAGAATAGCAATTTAAATATAGAAAGCTCGAAAATAAATTTATAATGAGATAAATGGGAATGACAAAAACTGCATCTGTGTTCTTACAGTAGTTTTATTTTGCAGGATCTCCATAATCTAGATCTTATGATTGGGATTGCATCCGGTGGGATTGCTGTATATAGAAAACTCATTTGTACAAGCTTCTATGCCTGGTAAATTCCTTTACTTGTAAAGAAATTTGTCTAGGTTTTTTTTTTCCTTTTTTTTTTCCATTTGCTTTCACATTTATTCAAAGAAGCCTACAATGTATAAATTTGTTCTTTACGCAGTATCATTGTATTGCCTTGTGTTGAGCTAAAAATGAAAACAGTTGTCTAGGCTTTTAATTCTGTAAGTCTTTTGAACTTGCACAGTGCAAAGTCTTGATCAAGTTAATTCACATACAGGTGTGAGAACATTATTAGGAGGATCCTGTGATCTTAGAGATTTCCCGCTGTAGTGCCCAATAGTATGTCTTCTTAAAAAAAACCCAAAAAACAAAACCAAACAAAAACAAAAAACACACAAACCCAGTAATTATTACTATGAAAGCTCAGCAGCTAATCGTCTGAACATTTTATCCTGACATTCAACAAGAAGATATTTACTTCTTGGAAAAGAAACATAAAATGAGTTATTTGGACTTTCAGATTTACTGGAACTAGGATAATATAATTTAGACAAATTTTTAAATGTCATGACGCAAGGCTATATAAGATTAACAAAGTTTGGAGTCAGCAAGGAGAGACCTTTACACTATTCTCTAGTCCTGAAAACATTAGGACATATGATAGTGCTGTAGAGAATAATCTCTCCAAAGAAACAATGTGCACAAGAATTCTAATGTGAGTGATGTGAGAAATTATTTCAGCTGTAATTTTTGGTAGTACTCATGGCCTTTATTGATTATAACATACTAAAAATTATAGCGTAAATTAGATAATTATATGGAGGCTGGGCATCTCCTTAAGGTTTGTGGGTTGGATCAGAAAAAAATTTTTCTCAGTATTTCTTTTCCAAAGTAAGGATGAATTTGTTTTTTATACTTGATAAACCATATCTTTATGGTGTTGTAATTTTTTCATATAACTTGTAACCATTTTTCTGGATAATTTTTTCAGAAAGATGATACAGTGTTCTTAATTATGATAGAAAAATGCATTTTAATGTGTTGTACTTGTTTTTTGTCCCTTAATCATATAGAAAAGGTCCTAAGCAGTGTGCTTTAAATACTTGAGTCATTCCATTCTTTCATTTATGAACCCAACCAAACAGCTACTTTCTATAGAAAAGCAATAAAATCAGCTTCAATTTAAATTTTAGTGGAAAATATCCTGCAGTCTCTGGATTTTTCTTTGAGTTAGATTTCAACTCCCTTGGATATACTGCAATCATCCTTGTTAAATGTATGCCAATAACAATGCTCTCACACAGCAGCACAGTGAAAACTTCTATTTTTCCATTTCTAATGCACATGAAAGCGTAAAATACTTTTATCTTTCATCTTTGTACCCTTAGCACTGCTCTTTCTGTTCTTGGGTTCTTTAAACAGCTGCAGGTTTTAAAAACTGCCTGCTGGAGGCACATTTTCTGTCTTCTCAAGTCTTGCTCTGCCAACTTAGTGACCTAACTAAGGTATGAACAGATAATAGTTATTCCTGAAAACCATAGCAATGGCATTTTAAAATATTTGACTATATGATTATTTTAGGGAAGGGAAAGAGAATTTATAGCACACAAGACAGGAGGAGTCCACAACTTTCTGTGCCACTTTACTCTTGGAGAGCACAGAGCAATAAGACACATGCTAAAACATTTTTCACAAAAGCCTAATCTCATTTACAGAAAGAAGATGAGGGGGGTGGAAAAACACACAGGTTTTTCAGTTCAAATAATTTCCACTCTAAAATATGAGGTTTGTACAGCAGTATTTTCATTTGACAACTAGTGCAATTGTTCCAAGCTGGCCTGCATACACACTCACTCACACTCACTCACTCACACTCACTCTCTCTCTCACTCTCACTCTTTCTCTCTCAGAATATCTTCTCAGCTTGAAACCAAAAGTTCTCTACGTTGGGTCAAACTTTTTGATATTTTATTTCTGGCATCTTGCGTGAGTTAGTCATAATTCTTCATGCAAGAATCATGTCCATTCCCTGCTCCTCTCCAAAACAAGCAAACACTGAAAGTCATCACTGCAGAGTAGCTTGGGATGTGTTTATGGTATGCATTCTGACTTTGCATTTTAGACCTCGAAGCAGGATTTCTGTAATGCCCTTTCAGATAATTGAAGTGGTATATATTTAGGCTTTTTATGTAACACTATAAGTAGTTTTTCCTATGGGCTTTTGCAAACTTCACCATTAATGTCATAGTACTCAAGGTGGCAGCAAACACCATCAAGGCACCCTCCAAAATTTTAAGTAAAATACTCTGCAGCATTAATGGATGACAACAATACAACTATGCCATATGGTAGTAGTCAAAGGGGACCAAACGTTTTCAGGAACAGAGGCAGTGAGAATTCTGCCTTGGCAAAAGGAAGATTTTCAATCAAAGCAACCTACGTGAGGAGCTGACTGATCAGTCAGAGGCAATGCAAGTCAAGATAGATTTAAAAAATAGCTCCAGATTTAACACAGTATTCTATATGCTCTGGAACATTATTCTTGAGGGTGCTTAACTGTTCTGTGGCAATTTCCAAATTGATTTTGCTAATAAAATATTATCTTAATAGCAAAAACATACATCAGCAGCAATTAAGGTTATGTATTAAATACGGTTCTGTATATGCAGTTTCATTGCTCTGAAAACTTCTAGAGAAACTGCTAGAGGAATGCAGGAATGCATTGCTAGTTAAAATTGAAAACAACTCAACTCTCTTGCATAGCAAATTCGATAGAACCTTTCCTTCTGAATCTGTCAATGGCAAAGTGTGGACTTAGAGGTAAAAATCCATTTTTTTGTTTCATCTCACATGTCCCAACTGTTAGTACTAAGTGCTAGGATAGGACTGCCAGTTTAATCAGAAATTATCAATTCTGTGGCCCACTGAGTGACAAATCTATTTTGATGTTGTGAATGACAGGAAGATGGGACCCAAAAGATTAACATTTTTAATATGCTACAACTATGGAGTGCTTTATAAGTAGACCATGAAATTTAATGATTTCTGAATGTTGCATAGTCACTGGACAAATTATTGGTGAGCGAGAAGGGCAGCTGAGCCACCAGTTAGAATAACAGTAACTGCATTCTATTCAGATCATTTTTGGATACGGCGTCTTCAAGCACTTGTAACATCTAAATCCTCAGATGCTTTAATCTCTTGGATCTTTTTGTTGTCTTTCTTGGATCTGGATTTTCCTAGATGTGAATATGCATTCAATTTGTAGGCAGAACAGTGCAAATGATTTTTAGTTAATGTTAAATACACCCATCAGATTAGCAAGTGTTCTTTGTCCCTGAACTAAATAGGTTTAGTTGTACTTTAAGAAGAATGAGTAGAATTGAGAGGGGTGCTTTATTTACAGGTCTGTCAAAATAAAGAGAATTAAAGGCCTGATTTGGCTTGAAGTGATTATGTGATCATGCAGTGAATCCTGGCATTTATTGTTGTTGTTTTTTTGTTTTGTTTTTGGTGTGGTTTTTTTTGTTGTTTGTTGTTGTTGTTGTTGTTAATAAATAGAGCAGGGGGATTGAGAGAGTTTTAGTATTTTGGGATGCTGGCTCCCTTTTTGTTCTTGGGTGGAGGGGTTTTTGCTTAGTCTGCAAAGTTAGTTTTCTGTGTCCTGCATTTCTGCTGACTCTATGTTAGGTAAGAGCAGATCATGACAGCAACTGTGCAAGCTGAGAATGACTCCAAAAGCTTGTTTGTTTGATCTAAGTCAAGAAATGTGGTAAGAAAGAACATGAAGCACAAAACTTGAGTGGTACTACTTCAAGTGGAGTAGCACTAGAATCAAGGAAGGATTTATATATAATGAGTTGCAGCTCAGTGAATACAACTGAAAATTTATATGATTTATCAGGTGGTTGAGAATCTGGAACTTTTAGATGAGCAACACAGTTCATTGTTATTTGAGGCAGCGAGTCAAATGACACAAATATTCAAAAGTTGGTCTAACAGGAGAGGTGGATATGATTTCAGCTTTTCATTAATTTGCATACCAATTTGCCTGGTCGTCAAAGAATTGTGTTAATGAAATTCTTGTTTCTCTGCGGCTCTGTAATTGATGGCAAAAAGCATTTTCTGAAATTAGCACACACTCAGATTTACACTCCTTTTGCAGGAGAGAGGATTGTTCCTTGCATTACCTTCCTTGTTAGTAACTGGCAAATATACTTTCGGTATCCAGGAAGGATGTTGCTCTATAACTCAAGTGCATCTCCCTTGGGCAGTGGGGAATGAGTTTTGTACCATTATCCCATCTGATGACAGGCATGCAGAAACTGTGTAAGAACTGAGATGACTCAACAGAGTTCATACCTGATGATATCTAATGTCCTGTGAAATATCAGTTGATGAGAATATTCTGAGACTTTGAGCAGCAAACTTCCAAAACCCTTTTATGATTTTTTTTTTCTGAGCAAATATGATTTAAACAAACCTTAAATAGCTTTCCTTAAGGCATCCATATGATTCTGTCTGACCACAGATGAGAGATTCTTTTTCTTTCTGAAAACTTTAGATTTTCAGTTACTGAAGTAGAACTATTGCAGAGAAAAATTACGTATTTTAAACAAATCTTGTTTACTGTAGGAAGGAGCGTGGGTAGGTAGAAGTTTGTTTAATTTAGAAAAACTGATAAGCTTATAATTAAAATGAAAATTGCTTCAGCACCAATTCCAGTTGTAATCTTTACCTTAGAAAATATGTATTCTTACTGTGTATATATGGAAAAGAGGTGTTCAATTCTAAAATTACCACATAATTTACATAGCAATGTTAATGAATTGAAAAATATATTAACACTCATTCTTACAATTTTCATCCTTCTACAATTGAGATTTTATCTACAAGATGTGTTTGGTTACTAACACAAGTACATGATATTTTTCACATTACAAAGCCAATTCTCTGAAGCCTCTGGGAAGTTTCAGTTGTTGTATGACCAATCTTGTCATGTCAAAAGGGTCTTAAATTTTGTTCCTTTAGTCACAGTTGTCATATGACTCTAAAGTTATACAAAACTTGACACATTTAACATTTGTGCAGCTTAGTAAAGGATGTCATCAAGCTTTTGCTGCAAGAATAGATTTGGTGGGAGAGAACTGCTGTGAACTATTTAAAGAGTAAATGAGGATATCTATTTGCCACTCAACACAGGAGATGGCTGCATATTATTCACATTTAACAGCTATAATCTTTTAGGCTTACTGTGTGCAGTATTATTTTTCATTGTTTTATCCCTCTAAACATTGTTCAATATTTCATAGTCTGTTTCTTTCTTTTAGGGTGAACATATTAAAAATTTCCTTTAAAAGGAAAAAGTTTTTTATACAACAACGGCAAAAACATGTAAGTAGTCGTCTAATTTTGTTCTGATCAAGTGATCAAATTCAATATTTTTGGCTTAAATGTAAGGAACACACTACTCATCAACGGCTCTGTTGTGGTAACTTGCCTCTGAAATTCTGTTTTGTTAACTTGAGCTTGCTATTCTGGTGCTCTTATGCTTTCTCTGTTTCCTGTTTTTTGTTTCCTTTCCAACACTGAATCCTTCCACTTCCAGTCTATTGTACTGTATCTTTCCCATGAAGGTTTCTTCTCCCTTGTAGTCTTGGGGCAAATGCAAGTCTCCATCCTTTCTCCAATATTTATTAACCCATCAAATTTCACTTTTCTTGCCAGAATCTGCTGCTTTTGCCTTTGTCATTCTCCCTGGCCTGTAGAGTTGTTCAGTGCAGTGAATCTGCTAAACAACTGCTGTGTGTAACAGGAAGAGCTTTAGAAGTTGGCAGAAGATAGTTAATATAACTAATGGTTGGAACTAGATGATCTTTAAGGTCCCTTCCAACCCAAGCCATTCTTAGATTCTTACAGTGGTTTTGGAATATTGAAGAATAAAGTGTAAATATGGAACAGTTTCTGTATTTAGTATAAAATATGTGCGTTCATTACATAAAGACTTGACTGCTGTCAAAAACTGAATTTTTCTGGAGATCTGTGTCACCTTTGAAGAGAACAGCAATCTTAATTTGTTCAATTAAACATTTGATAAATGATGACAGTTCAAGGCTCTTGATTCTTTTAACCTATCTCCTGTTAAGTGAGCATAGTTCTTTGTTTCATAACCTACAGAGATTGCAGTAATACACACAGTGTTATACTTAAAGAACTACAGAACTGTAAAAAAACAAGGCCAGCTGCAAGACCTTTTTACTCTTTCTCAGTACATATGAAAAAGCAGACCAGATGTGCTACTAAATCTAGGGACATATCCATCCTTGTCAGCCCCCTTTGCTTGAAATTTAGGGCAGCAAGTGTGCAGTACTCCAGCGACAGTGCTTGAAAAATCCTGGTGGTGCAGTGCAGTGGGAGTGGAGTCCTGGGGACTTCTGCCAAAGCAGTGGGTCGCTTGAGGGGTTTGTGAGGGCAGATGACTGAGTTAGTGTGAGTCTTTGAACTGATGAGTTTCTTAGTTGGAAATGCAGGAGGAAATAGGTAAATGAGGCCAAAAGTAAAGAAAATGAAAGAATATGGGGAAAAAAGAGCAGGTACTGTATTTTCATAGACAAGTTTTGACTAAAGATGATGATAGTGCTGTAGAGCTGCTTTTATATTTTGTATGTAGTATGTAGATTCTTTACAAAAACCTGTTTCAAAGGCAATGAAGTTGCAGACCTCTGGGATGTGCCGTGTTTCATTGATTTATTCTCCGTATTTCTTTTACTCCATTTTCTTTCCTTATGTGCTTTTTCTGAAAACTCAGATTACTTACCTCACTCTTTCCTTGCTACTCACCTCTCTTTTACCCTCCCACTCCTTCAATCCATTGATCAGCTACTTGATTAGGAGTATGCAGTATTCAGTTTCTTCTGAAGGGCTACATAAGGATTGGGGAGCAAGAATGATGAGTCAGTGAGTGATGCTATAAAAGCTCATGACATGTAGACTTAATGAGGGGTGCAAGATTTAAGCTAGGAATAGGAACTATGCTGTTTACAGAGAACATTTTGAACCTTTCAGAAATGAAATTTTATTTTCAATGAGCTTATCTAATGCTTAAAAACAACTTCATTTTCTGCATATTAAAATATATCTTTACTTTCTATGCTGTAGATATTTTCACATTTTCTGCAAATGGAATAGGCATACATACAACTCATGCAAAGTTCTTCCATATGCTCAACTAGCAAGACATTCACTTTAGCTATAGAGAATTGTTCCCTTCACCTTAATGGCCACAAATTTCTCTAATCCTCGTTTCTTGATAATTACTAATATGCCATTTTTTGGAACTTGAATTGAGAAGTATAGTGGGCATTAGATCCTTCGATCCCACTAAAATTCTATTCACCTTTAAAACAGTACACATTGAATAGCATGGCTTGCAGTTGTGGCCTGTTAGTGAGGCAGATTGTTGTGTTAATAAAAGGTTATGTTAATATAAAAATTGAATTAATTTTTCTTCAGCTTAGGAAAATATTTTTCCTAGTCTAAGTCCATATTAAAACTTTTGGCTCATTTAGAGGCTGCTAAGTAGTTTCTGTGACAACTGGGGAAAACACACTTGTAATGAGCAAAATTCATTACTATTTTCAAAACTGAATTTAAAACCAGAATATTAGGTGAACTTAGTTCTTTATTTTTACACTATGGCTTTTCAGTCTAATTGAGATGTTTGGATAAAATAATTTTTGTGACAATTGAAAGGCTAGTGCTTCATACCAACAAAAATATCTATACACTTTTTTTTTTTTTTTGTCTGCTGGAGTAGTAAAACCCTTCAAGTGGTATTCAACCAACAGGGGGTGCATCAGAAATTTCATTGGTTGTCACACCTTTAAGTGATGTATGCTTTTTATATTTCAAGAAATTCTGACAAGATTTCACTATGCTTGCCCACTTTTATTATATGTGAGCTAGTCAGAAGCAACTGTAGTGAACTGAAAAAAGATTAATTGCTTGCAGTATAACAAACCCTACATCTTAAAATTAAAATATTATATAGCTGTTTTAATAGATATGGGGAAAGCATTCCTAAAAGATTTCAATCAGTTTTTTCAGTGCTTCTGTAAAATCAAGAGGCAAATCTTGTTTTCTCTTTCTCTTGAGATTCTCATTGTTTTTGCAAAACAGTGATTGAAGTCACAGATTCTCTGAACTAGACATGAATTGGTTTGCAGAATGTGGGATTGATCTCTAATATGTGGTATTTATAAAATGTTGCCTAGAAATAAAAAGAACACAAGAACAATAGATTGAGTATTTCAGCCAAAATCGTTTGTAGTTACTTCCCAACAAGATTGTTGCTGTGAACGAGCAAAAGGTTGCCTACTTAATTATATGTTGAGATGTCAAAATCAGTCATAATTTAGAGCAGCTGCAGGAAGTGATGAAAACTTGTTTGGGTTTTTTTTTTCGCTGAAGTGCTGAGCTGTGATAGCAACTGACTCGGGTCTCATGTTATCTTTATTTCTCCTCTTTGCTTTGCTCTCATTCCACTTTCTTTGCATCAATAACTAGATTAATATACCAAAGCTATATCTTGTGCAAAACTCTTGGGTGTCAGTGTGGGTGGCACAATTGTGTTACACCTGTGTTTCAATGGCACTTTGGCACTGCAGTTACTTGCAACAGTTTGCACCAAGACACACAAGTTTTGTGTTCCACTTCTGATCCTCCTTACTGTGGCTTTGTGTTGTCATGCAAGAAGCAGGTTTTGCTTTGCAGGTTTTGTTTTGCAGCAGTAGCAGCAGCTCCAGGTCAATCTCAGCTACTTTCTTTCCCCCTAAGATGGATCACTGTTAACATCTTCAGTTTCTTCTGAAAGATTATTAAGAATATACTTTTTGCATACTATGGTGCTTGAAAGAACATTATTGAAGTCTTATGTGAAGAATTTTAATTCAAAGAGCGGGAGGTCTTTTTTATGTTGTACCCTTAATGTAATGTTTTAAAGAATTTTGTTTGTCTTAGGAGGTCAAGATCTGACTGGAAACCTGCAAATATATTTAGCAGCTTAACATGACATTCATATATACAAAATCTTTACCGCTCTAGACTTATATCTTTCATGAACTTTTAAAGTGCACATTTCACAGTTTAGAATTTCACATGGTCAGAGAGCTCTTTTGGCCATCTGCTGATTTTTATTTTTTGTTTGTTTTCGTAAATTAATATTTCCTATTTAAGCTTAAAATAATTTTATTGTTGTTTTATGAGCATGTTTACTGTTTCATCTGCTTGTATATTGAAACATAGTCTTTCCTACTGTTGCAGAATGAATCCAGAGAGCATATTGTTGCCTTCAACATGTTAAATTACAGAGCTTGCAAAAATCTTTGGAAATCCTGTGTAGACCATCACACATTTTTTCAGGCAAAGAAGTCACTACCTCATGAAAAAAAGATATTATCACATTATTGGACCCTGGGTTCTAGAAATCCAGCAAAGTAAGTATTGTGGGAAAGCATGTCTTGCTCTGTATTGGGAATGGGAGGATTTGTGTCAGTGATACATCAGGTTGGAGTGGCAGAGTTCAGTTCTGCCCATCGCTCTGTCCCAGTCTATATATGAACGATTTGACAAGTTATGTGGCTGTGATTCCAGTTTCTGCAATATGGTATCATTGCAATAGAACCTTTCTTATAATTTCCTAAAAAGGTGTTTGAATATGTGTTTTACTGGTATTTTTTCAGCTTACTGGTTCAGTTTGTGGTATAAAAACACCAGAAAGTAAAAATGCCATGTAGCTAATGATCCAGTAAGAGAATTTGCAGAACAGATTTGTTTTGAAATGTTTAGCCCTTAGTGCCATGTACACATTCTGTTTAATATGTTAGGGCAATTTTTGGAGTGCATCATATCAACCACTTATTACTGACATAAAGGTGAAAAACTTTGTCCCATTCAGGTATTCAAGATGCCCTGTTTGGGACACTTCTAATCCTTTATTTGTCTTGTTAGGTTCTTCTAGTCATGGAGCTGATAGTTTCATAATGTTGCCTAAGATCTAGTGACGAAGTTGGGATTATTCCTTCCCGTATGCAGTAACTGGGCCCTGTCTTCATTGAGGTTAAGCTGCCAGTTTATTGTCTAGTCACTTGACATTGTAATGTCCGTCTCCATTTCTTTGCAATGGGCCTTTATTTTTGCCATCTTTTGTGATTTTTAAAGCGGGAGGTTTTGTGGAAATCGTTCTGCTATTTTATCTTAGAGGCTTCTAGACTTTTTTCATAAGTATCAGTCCCAGTGAATTCTTTCATTACATTGATTTGTTCTGTTGTTTCACTTATCAGCAATTTAACTACAAATGTGTCATGTCCTGTGTCTTCATTGTCTCAACATTATCTAGTCCGCACCCACCCCCCAAAAACATTCTGAAATGAAATGTCAAAAATCTTTCATATGAATAGTGAGTGAAAAAGAAAGTCATGTGTCATTATCTTCTCTGAATGTTAGATTCTAGAGTGTTCTTTGATCCTTTGATCATCTGTATTCTCTCTAGACTCTCTAGAAATCTACTTGTTCTGATGATTTCTGGAAAAGTATTCATTTTATGGTTTTCTTTTTGTTTTGGAGTGGTGCATGTTTGTGTGGGTTTTTTTGCATTATGTTCCCTTAACAGTTTAATTTGTCAGACTGATTCTCTCTTTTCTATTTGAATAAGCTTCAACTTTTGAAGTATATCATGCTTTAAATAGTCTCTCAGAGTTTGGTGGCTCTCTGGCTTCTCATACTGTGATGACTCTTTAGATAGTGGAGAAATTCACACTGACTGGACTGGTATTGCTTGTAAATGAAGCAGTTAACACATGAGGGCTGTCCAACTTTAGGAAGTCTGATAGAATGTTATGTTTCCTGCTGGAGTAGAATTCCATGTTTTCACCTAGTATTGGGTAATAGATGGATAGTGTGGTTTCTAGCTAATACAAAGCAAGTAGTTGCATGGACAGTATTCTAATTTCTATCATTTTACACAGCCATTCTTTTAGAATTAGCTCCTTTATGGAGTGATATGAATTTGTTTTTCCTATAGTAGAGGTGTTGAGGAGGTCACTGTCAAAGTTTGTAGGATTGTCAGGTCCTGGATTCCTTTATTTCTCTTAAATTTGCAAAGAGATTCAAAATCTCCGTGCTCCCATTTACATATATACACTCAGACATTGCACTGCTTTGGTAGTGTTAAGAAAGAAGATAGTGTGAGTTCCAAAGAGTACTAGTTTAGTATGATTCCAATCTTTGTTTTTGAAAATCTGCTGTTACAACTTCTTAATAGCCTGTAGCACACAGACTAGTTCTCATTGGTCTGAGTTACTAAGAAAGAATTCCTTTCAAGTAATTTCATGTTCCAAGGCACTGTCTCTGCTGAATTGCTTACTTAGACTCCTAAGGAATCTCTAGGGCAAGAATCAGTCTTTGTGATATCTTCCATCAGTTTAATGATATCCTCTGTACTAATGCATTTTTTGACCTTATTTGTACCAGCAACAAAGATGAAATTTAGGATGTACATGAGGGAGAAGTGACTCAGCAACCATTGCTGTGAAAGACTGCTAAAGTACATAAAAAGCAATGGTAATTTTGAAAGGCTTTGAGTATTTCCTGTGAACTTGGTCACTGCCACTCAGCAAAGTATTTTCTCGAAGGATTTAAGAAAAAGGATGAACAAGTAACTTCTGAAGTCATATGTCACATATTGAAAATTTTTATTTTTCTACTTGGTTGTGATTGTAGAATGAGTTTCCAAGTTCCTTTTAAAGGATGGCTCTGAGCTCGTGTGGAGGCTACACAACCAAAAACAAGATTCTGCATTCTCCCTTACAAAAGGGGTCACATTTTTGCATTGGGTAAATCAAACAAACACAAGTAGAAAAACAAAACCACAAAACCAAACAAGCACACAAAACCCACATGAACCACATCATGCAGCCCTGGAGGTTTTAAGATTGACCTGTGTTCAATAATTCTTTTCATGCAACTTCTGTCAGCTTTAAAGGAGGCTACATTCAGTTTTTACCATCTAAAGTATCACAAGGTTTTCTACGGAATTTGTGACTTATACTATGTTCTTCTATGCTTATGTGAGGCAGATTTTTAAAATGCAGCATTTATTGCCTCAGTTCAAATAGTTGAACTCTTGCAATACTTGCATATAATTTCTTATTTGCACATGTCTGTGCCCTTCTAGATTCTCTTAGCTTAGGGTACTAGTGGAATTCCTTTTAAATTAGGTTTCTGAGTTGTATAAATCATCTGAAAGTCTTATTCTGGGAGCAGACTGGATCACATCTCCCAGATTGCAAGAGTTCATTTAACACTTCTGGACTGAATGTTGAATAACCTCTCGTAGGCACATTCTCATTCCTTGCTGAAAAGCTAAAAATTTTTCTGTTTTTTTCACCAAGGATAGCCTCAGTAATAGATGGGAGAAAGGAACTGTCACTTCGAGATATTACAGCCCATTCCAGAAAGGCTTTGGCAGCCTCCCAGAATGTTTGCTGAGAAATATCCTGATATTTGGCATCTGAAGGTGTCTTAGTTCAAGGGAAGAACTAAGATATGTTGGCCAATAAAACAATCCCTCTCCTTTAAATTTAGAAACAGAACTTTAATTAGAGGGGAAAAAAAAGAATATATATGAAAGGATAACAGTTCTTAATCACAATACACAGATATATATATATATATATCAAGAAAAGAACCAAACAACAACAATCTGTAATAAACTCCTCCACCCCCAAACAACAAGGCAAACAGTCAAAAAAAAGTCCCTTTGGCTACCCCCAAAGGAAGGGGAGATGCAATTATCTCCACGGACAGCAGGTGGCGCTGTTGCACCTCAAC
>JAWWEE010000074.1:84931043-84965477 GCA_035221455.1 Xenops minutus | reverse complement strand
CCCAGCCTGGGGAGAGATCAGAACAAAAGCCCTGGCTAGAGCTATTATCACCACATACATAATCAAAATGTCCTTTGTTAAACCTCTTATCGGTACTAAGGCGTTTCCTCCAAGCTTTGGAAGGAATTCCAACTGAGTTTTGAAACTATAACAGAAGGGCAGCTACTGGGAGTTCAGGAGGTTATTTATCTTATGTGCCTTAACCGAAATATTTAGAAAACATATTGTGTAAGTGATTTTGTGATCAGGGTCAGGGGTTTGGGATTAGAGTTAGGGTTTAGGGCTCTGTCTTCCATCACTTGAGTTATGTTGCACTTCAAAAGTCAACCGCATTGAAAAGTGCATGAACAACCACTTGTAAAAAGAAAAGCTAATTAATGAAGAATTCTTCAAAATGAATTTTTTGTAATGCATCCTCTTTTTCCAATGTCCCTCTCTGCTCCAACCATATAAGCCTTCTTTGAAAGAACTCTTTGTTTCTGTGGAAAACCAGAGAAGTTGGTGCCCTGTCACTGGTATTTAAAAGACTTAGAAAAATAAAATGGACAATACAAGAAAAAGTTTCTTCTGAGTTCATGGAGTTTGTTTACTAAACAAAAAACATTCACAGGTAGCTGATTTTGATATGTGGATACTTCATATCAAGTTCTCCCTCTTTGTTTTTTATACTGAGAGAAGCTTTAAAAGGACATTTGGAAGATGAAGGAATTGATATGTGAAATAGTTCAGTATGTAAAAAGGAGTTTTAGGTTGCCTTTTCTTTTACTTATATAAGCAAAAAGCAGGACAATGCAAAGCCTACTTAAGGTTCAGTATTAGTGTGAGTAATATCCATGGTATAAGCAACCTTTTTTTTTTTTCAATGCTATGTAAAATTAGGAATTTTCAGCTCTGTAGTAAACTCCTCACATACTCTGCTATCCCGGCTGCTCATTATATACAGCTGAAGACTTACTGAGCCAAAGGTAGTTTCTCTGTAATGCATGAATTGGGTCTTTTCCATGAGAATTCCTAGACTTAAGGATGAGCAGTTTATCTCTCTGCTCTTGTGGAATGCTATATAAAAAGATGCATATAAGTTAGTTTATCTCAGTTTTAGTCTACTCAAAAACTTGCTTCATGCTGTATAATTTACTAGTAAGATATTTTATTGCTTTGCAACTATTATGTTGTCAGGTTCTTGTCCCAAGAAGCAGTCCAGACCTGGAGATTCTCTTTTCACATCAGGTCTTTCTGTAATGTCTTATTCCTATTGTTGCCTAAAATGAAGGAAAAACCACTTTCCAAACAATATTAGTATAGACAGGTTAAATTGTGAGAATTCTAACTACCATATTTAGGGGATACATCCAGCCTGAAAACCATTTGGCCCTGGTACCACCCTTAGAACTTCCTCACTGGAGCCCTTCCAAGGATTCTGAGCTCTCTGTCTTGTTTTGACTATAATGTATCTTATTATTCCAGTCCAGGTGCATGAGTCCCAAACAAGATGTCCTTGCTAAAATCTCTTCCCTTGAAAGGACCGTTAAACAGAAATTCAGGAATGTAGCAAAAACTATGAGAAAAGGATTTAGAAACTGCTAACTGCTACCTTAAGTGTGAGAAACTATACAGCTATATTAAAATATACAAATATATAAAAATCTTAAGGCATCTTTATAGGGTACGCATCACTCAAATGTGGATTCCTTCTGGAAACAGAGTGTTGCCTGGTGTAACTCTTACTTGATGAGGCAGCAGGTAGATGGGTAAAGTTGTCCTGTGTGCAGTGAAGCTCTTGCTGAATTGTTATCCCTCTATGAGTATTAACAGAGAACCTCTAGAGTATTTTACCTGTATTTGAACTGTGTTTTGTCAGGCACTTGGCTCAGTGCCAGGAGGACATACTGAATTTCCTGTTTTCCGCTCCATCTTAAACACAATTGATTTAAAAATAATTCTTAGAAAAAAGTTATTTTTACCCAGGCTTGTGATTAGCAATGTAGCAGGGATTAGCAATCAGTTTTATTGCCATGAGTGAGGGACAGCAAATGTCTCTGTGAGAATGTAAATGCATAAGTAATGAGGGGTAAGCACAGGCCAGTCTTTTAAAACATATCAATTATAAAATTGACTTTCATAAGCACATTATATTTCATTTAAGTTTTCTATGCAAAACAATTCATGTTTAATTGTTTTATTTCTTTTCAGGTCTATAAACAACCAGTACTGCAGAAAAGTGATAGGTGGGATGGTTTGGAACCCATCTATGAGACGGTCCTTCTCTGTTGAGCATCTAGAGACCAAAAGCCTTCCTTCTCGATCACCTCCTGTTACCCCTAATTGGTAAATCGATTTTCAGCCTTTCCCATACCTTCTACCCTTCTATCATTTCTAATTGTATATACTCCAGCAGAATAAGTATGTAGCGTGTACATATATATTTAAACATCATTATTCTGAGAATATATATAATGACAAAAGAGTGTATGCCACCTCAACTTTATCATGGCTTTTGATACTGTCTGGCAAAATCTTATACCTAAGTTAAGATATTATGTTCTGAATGAGTGGACAACAGGGTGGTTTAAAAAAAAACACATTAAAATGGTTGGATGACTGGACTCGGAGGGGTGTTGTTAATGGGACAATTTTAATGGAGGACAATAATAAGTAGATGACTATAAGGATCTATCTCAGGACCTGTCCTGCTTAGCATCTTTATGACCTAGAGAAAACAATGAAGTGCTTGATTATAAAGTTTACAGATGACACCAGACTCAGGTGATGAATCAAGAAGCCTAGGTACACAGTTGCTCTCCAAAGGGACCTTGACAGTTGGGAGAAATGGGCCAGTAGGAAAAGTTTGAAATTCAGTGGAGACAAATGCAGAATGCTGGAAAGGAAGAACCCAGTGCAACAGTATTTTTTGTAGTGCAACTCTCTGGAAAAGGACCTAGTCATCTTAATAGACAGAAATGGTACATGAGCTATTTGGTGTGCCTGACAGCAAAGAAGTCCACTTCAGCCTGGAAGTATTATCAGAATCGTAGATGCTACGTCAGTGGAAGTGATAGCCCCTTTTTGCTCAGCATTCATTAGACCTTATTAGAGTGCTGCAGCCCTTTTTCTGCCCACTAATACTGACAATCAGGAGTGAGCTCAGCAAAGGCCACCAGCCACCAAGGCAGTCAGGAGGAGAGGCTGAGATAACTGCTCTTGTTCAGACTGGAGAAGCAAGGGTTTCCCAGATGCCTAATAGCCTGACATTATTTAGGAGGAAGCTAGCTAAAGGGTGAGGCCAAGTTCTTCAGCATACCATGATGGGAGGATGAGGTAACAAGTATATGTTGAAACAAGAGGTTCTGTCAGGATATAATGGAAAAACTGCTTCACCACATGGACAGTCGCTGCTTGGGAAAGCCATATGGTCTCCACCTTTCAGATTTTTTGAGACATGACTGGATAGAGCCATAAGCAGGCTCTTCAGGCCTTAGTTGACCCTGCTTTGAGAAGAACATTGGACTAGATGACACCCATAAGTCCCTTCCAACCTGAATTATCCTCTAACACCATAGTTTGCATTTTACAGGAGGAAAACACCATATCACTTCCATGTACTGAACCTAGCAGTGTATGATTGCCATAAAAAATGCTTAAAAATTTATTATTTAAAGTGACAGTTATAGGCCTGTCATGAAGATTCAGGTTGCAACTGCAATAGGATAGAAATTTTACTTTTATAAAGTTTTGTGTAATATTCTAATCTTCTCACTTGTGTTTGTATTCTGTATTTTTAAGGCGGAGTCCTAGACTACGTCATGAAATTCGTAAACCACGGCACTCATCTGTAGATAATCTTACAAATGAGATTAGTTATATTACTGAAACAGAGGATGTTTTTTACACATATAAGGGCTCTCCAACATCAAAGGACAGTGATTCAGAATTCTCTCAGAACCGCAGTCCACAGAGGAGGTAAGGACTTCTGCAAACAATCCATTGCCTATTTTCATTTTTCTAAAAGCACGTAACAAAGAACCAAAGAGCTTTAGTGTAAAACAATCACTGTCAGTTGTAATATTAAAATGGGTTCAATCAGTTTTGTTTTTGCATAGGCTTTATTTTGACCAATTGCTATACTGCAACTGCCATGATACAAATGACAAGTTAAAAACAAACCAACCCTTCGTCCCTAAACAATACTCAGTAGTTGAGTTCTTAGTAAAATTAGAGAAACTATTAAGGCATTCCTGTTCATATTTATAACATTCTGTTTCCCAGTAGCTTTTGCAACCCTTTCCTACCTGTCATAAGCTCTTCTTTTTTGTGGGGGGAAAGACAAATCTTTTAAGAGTTCACTCACATACCACATCATCAGCTGAGCATTGTCAGTTGAAAGAGGTATTTGAGTAAACACAATAACATGCTAGTGGTCATCCAGCTTTTTCTTCCTCAGAGGAAATGTTGATGGCTCATCCAAAGGCAGTCTCTGCTTTTCTCATTGAGTTATTTTGGCTGTATTCCTTGAGGACCAACTTTGTTCTCCTCTACAGTGGTCTGGCCACTGCTGGGTTTGCTTCCAGGACTTGAAGCACCTATCTTTGTGTACTCTGATTAGATGTTTGTTCATGTGTTACATTTTGTTTGGTTTCCCTCATTTCTTAGTGAGTATCTTCAGATTGCCACAATATTAGCTGCAGAAATAATGTACAAAGTCATTAATTTTTCAGTCCCAAAAAGAAAATGGCTACTTTAAAACTTTGATCTGGGGAGAATTCCATGTATTAAAATGTAAGTTTCTTTGTAACATTACGAAAGGAAAATGGTTTCTAGTGAGACCTAGTAACTTTAAGGCAAGGTGTATTTTGAGAAGCAATGTCTTAATGGAAGCTGATAGGACTCGCCTGCCTCGGTGACAGTATGCCGGTACTAACTGTAGCTTGAAATTCTGGATTTGAACTGTTCTCTTTAAATTCTATAATAATATTGTTACTACATTACAGCACAGTTTTCTCTCTGGGAAAACTGACATGTGGTATGTATATTTGGAGTTTGTCACTGTGGTATTTAAAATTGTTTTTCTGTTTTTCTGTTTGGAAATCAGACGAACCTTAATACTACTTATTAGTACTAGCAGCACTAGTAGCCGTGATAATACCTAAGTGATGCCTCTAGATATTGTGAATAGTCATAGACAGGAAACCATGACTTTCCTGTGTTTTAAAGTTTACTGATGATACACTTTAAGAAGTATTTTCTGAATAAAAAATGGGAGAGGCAGACATAAAAAGAGATGAGGGTAGAAACTATAGACAGAAAGCTAAGTCACCATGCTATGTTCTTTAGCTGGTGGATTGTGTCCTGCTATTTAGTACATAGTTGGATTTTTTTCTTTTCTTTTCCTTTTTCTTTCTTCCCATGTAATTTTTTCCTTTCCTTCCTATTTCAGTTACCTTATATCTACTGATAAGGGAGTGAAAAAGCCTGCCTTTTGTTGTTTCTCAGACAGTGAAAATAGGACATTTTAAATTTGGAAATAAAAGATTAATTTATTTTCTGAGCCCTAAATGACTGCTGTATCTGAGTAATATCACACACTGTGGAGGTTATTACTGTTACTACCTCATATAAACCAAATTTTCTATGCATCTTATCCTAAACACATTCTTAGTTTCCTGGCTATGTTTATAATATTTGATACTCTTCTGGTAAATGAAAAAATGCTTACATAAATCTGATGAATTTAAATTCAAGTTGTGTGTTTGGAAGAAGAATGTAATGCATGGAATGATCTTTGTTCTGTTGACTTTTAAGACTTCTGTGAAGTAAAATAGGCACTAAGAATTTCCTTTATAACAATAAAGGTAAAATACAAAGTAACCATAAAATGTAAAAGAAAAACAGTTTTTTCTCTTCACTGAGGTTTTCACCAGTTTATGTGAGTCCACATTTCAGTGGTTTTCCTTTTTCATTCTTACTTGCTTCACTCCCCCTGTTGAAAGATGTGAAGTAAAATTAAGTAGGTTTGTGTAGTAAAATTTTTCTTTCCCCGAATGTTGTATTGATAGAGAGAATCTTACCCTATCAGCTATATTAGTTTATAAGAAAAAAAGTTAGCCTTGCATATCTTCAGTATTAAATAAGGACCCTGTCTCTGGAGTTTTGCCACACATTGGGAATATTTAGGTATTAACCATAAAACACCTTCCAGTGTACTGATAAATTTTGTAAGGTCAACTTACCCATTTTAGTCATGCAGTGGATTTGAATTGGCATAATGGAAACATGCTATGGAAAAACAAAAACAAAACCAAAACAAACTAAACAGATTTGCAATTTCACTGTTTCTTTTTCGTAAGACGAGAGCCAAGGGTAGCTTCTCATAGTCCTACTAATAAACGTTGTCTTTAGAGGGCTTTTTTTTTGCTCTCGAGGCCATTGTCTGAGACTGTTAATAAAGGTTTTAGCTAATGGTAATTGTAACTACTGAATAGCTTTGGTACGAAACAATGATCTGAAGCATTTTTGGAGAGCTGCTAGCAAACAACTGTAAATGCTGATATTTAATAACTGCTATTGTTATGTCTGGGACCTCAAATCTTAATAATAACAAACAACAGCTTGATTTCTGTAAAGTAGACATCGGTTTCATTTCCTGTTTCTGAAGCTCATGACTGTGCAAGCTGCTGTTAGCATGGGATATGGCTCTTCACGTATTTTCCAGCTGCCGTCAGCATTTCAGGAGCGGTGGATAGTTTTTGCCCTTTTTCGCCTTTTGGCTGAAACAAGTGATCCCAGATAGACCTACATTCAAACAAATCTGTTGTGGTATAGTGCTTTTTGTGGTAAATCATAGGTAAAATTTGTGTAACAAGACTTGCTGCCTGCCTCACCCTACCCAGGCACATTCAGAACCTTTGTGGGTTTCTGAAATGTATAAGCCACCACTGCTGACAAAGTACATATGTCTACATTGATTTTCCCTATACACTTTTTTCCCCTCCTGACAATACCAAGTATATTAATTTTCTTAATAATCGATTTTCTTCCTTGCTCTGTTTACTCCCGTATAGGAATCAATCAGGTTCTATTTTCTTTCTACAAAACAGTACACAGTTTAGAAAACAAACTATCTGGAACAGCTCTTAGTTTAGAGAGCATAAAACATAGCAGTTGCCAGTATTTCTTCTTCATTTTCTTTAAATATATCAACATGTCAACATCTAGAATTATGTTTGCTGTTAAATACTTTAAATGAACATGCTGGAGATAAAGGTCAGGAATATCTGGTCATTTTTTGTATTGTTTCTCTAAGGGACACAATAGGTCTGTTGTTTTAGGGTTTTTTTAAATGTGCTTTGTGTGAATGTTCTGCATTTTAACTGAAATTCGAGGTGTATACTACAGGCTGTGACTGGAAAAAATAAAATTGCAAGAGAGCAAACCATGTGCACAGGTGAACTACAGAAAGCTAGGGCAAGCTTGTGAGCATTGTGTTACATGTAGCCAAGCTGCTTCTGCTACCCAAATTATCTGAGCCACTTTCACATTCAAGAACAAGTTGAGGTTCAGACACAGTGAAAAGAAGCAATTTTTCTCTCTGATTAGTGTTTTCAGAAAAGATTGGAGCTGTCTATTCCATCCGTAGTATAGACAAAAACTTGCTCTAATTCCAAATTAACATATATTATATAGAACTTTATTCACAGGACATGAATAGGTTTGCCTATCTAAGCCAGCTATCTCAAATCACAGCTGCTTTCGACACCTGTCAGAAAAGACAGTGCTGAAGAGGACTTCAAGAGGACTTTTGTTTAGTCCAGGGCTCCCCAGCTTTTGTGAAGAAAGCATTTCCTGTCAGTTGTTCTTCCTCTGTGTTGCCCTGCTGCTGTGCATCTCAGCTGACTGCTACTGCCACTGAAAAATGAGCACTGATACAGGCATGGAGCCCACACTTAGCCTTCCAAAGTCTCATAGGTAGCTTTCTCTGTCATGCAGCACTTCGTTATGGCTGTGCCTCACCAGTTCAGAATGGGTAATCCAGCCTATCTTCTGACTGTGTGTTGTACTCATTTTGTCACTCTATTTATACCATGCCTACATGCATATGCACATGGTACTATCATTATTTTGTTTTTAAAATTGTTTCAAGAGTAGCACTGAGATAAAAACATACTAATTAGTAAGTGCACTTGTTTGATAACAAGTTTTTCAATTAAAATCTGCTTTCTGTAGTCTTGACTTCAGCTTCCCTGAAGATGTTTTCTTTGAGAGATTTGCATTTTCTTCATTGAAGCACTGCTGCTATTGGCTTTTTACATTTCCCATTTTAAGCAAAGTAGAAAACTTCTCTGTTTTCTGTGAGGTTACATATCTTCATATGTTCTTAAACACTGAGAAGTGCATTAGGGAAGATTTATGAATATAAATCAGCTTTAATTTAAGATAGAAAGTAAGTTACATTATGAGGTTTTACTATGTCTAAAGTTAGCTCTATGGAAAAGTTCCTGTAGTTTGAGGAGTTTTTTCAAAGTTGTGTCGTTCCAGCAGGCGATCTGGCATCAACCCATCCTGACCCTCTGGTATCCTGGTAGGTAGCCTGAATGAAGCTCCTGGAAGACGTTGCCTTTGAGAAAAATGGTTCTCTTTCAGTGTAACAGGTTTAAGCCACAGCTGGTTATTTTTAAAGGCAGGCTGATGGACTCGTGCAGGGAATTTTTTTTACTTGCAATTTTTCCTTTTTTTAGCCTGGTATATGGTTTGGAGATTCCCCCTGTTGCAGTCTGTCTTGATAAAGGTACCACTACAGTTTCCAAATTTGGAATAGACTCACAGATGTAGAGGAACAAATCATCCTTACTGATTTGCTTTTCCTTGACACTACTGTGATCTCTATGATCCTGTGTCATTTCAGGGGAAAAGGTACAGTGAAAATGAAGTTGTCCTGTTGAAGTATGTGATATTGTTTCAATACCAGGTTGGGAAATTCCAAAATATCTTTGATTTAAGTGGTAACCTTCAAATCTAAGTTGATTTTAACTGGGACAGTAGACTGGTTATGTTTTGGAATCATGTGTTCTGACATGCCTGATCTTTTATCAAATAAAGGTTTTGTCTTGAAAGACTGCACTGTCCATCCTCAGTTCAAGGTCTGGTTCTTGGTATTGATACCTTTAGAAAAAAAAAATTAAAGTTTAACTTAATGTTTGTCATGCCCAGTAGCTCATGTGTACGATTCTTCATAGATGAACTGTTAGAAGGACAAAAACCAAAAAATAAACAAACAAAACCCCACCCCCCCACCCCCCAAAAACCCAACAGCAACCTTAAAGATTATCCTTTACCCTCAAGTAAATAAGTGAAAATTTGAATTACTAAGATGATTTTCCTTGTTTCCTCATGTTAAAGGATTTTTTGTCGATCAAAAGTCTGTATATTTAAATGTTTCAATAATACACTTTTTAAACAACTGGTGGACTTAAAATACCAAGGTCTGCCATGAAAACATAAAGACACGTAAACATGTAGTATTTAAGGAGCTTTGAACTTTAATATTTCCATGTTCCCATTGTTTCTTTCCTTTTCTTCAAGCATCTTCTGATGCCTGAGGTGTGATACAGATATTCACCCTTCACCATGCAATGAGAAATGAAAGCAAATGAAGCTTGACCTTGACAAGGAATGAAAACTGAAAAATACCGTGTTGCTTAATGCTCTTAACCTTCAAGAACTCTGCTGTGGGAAGCTGCATGGTTTTCAACCATTCAGTATGAAAGGGGAAGAGTGTGCTCCATTCTTCCCTGTTCCTGGGTTTAAAGTTTTAATCTGGCTTTGTGGGAAGACCACCTGTCATTGCCAACACCCACACTTGCCCCCTAACTGAACGTGTCTGCTTCAAGGAAGCTGGGATTTCTTTCAGACAAGAAGATGTTACATGCAAAGGATTAGTGAAACAAACAGGTTTTCTGACAGTTCAGGATAATCTTATTCATATTACCTGTGTGGGATCTGTTTTTCCTTCATATGAGGAGAAGAGCTTATTTGACCTGGTAAATTCAGGTTTAATGGCTTGTGCTTTTCAAAAGGATTTTTATACTGTAGGTGAAAATATTTGGAATGTTAATATAGCTGTTGCTTGACTTCTTAATGTCTTTTTTTCATGTTTGCAAGCACGCTTTTCGGAATGAGAAGTAAGAATATATAAATTTGTAATGGTTTCATTCCAGTCAGCAACTAAGTACCATGCAGCCACTCACTCCTTCCCCTAGCAATAGAATGAGGGAGAGAATCGGAATCATAAAAACTAGAAAACTCCTGGATTGAAATAAAAGAGTGTTTAGTGGGGAAAGCAAAAGTCATGCACACAAGCAAAACAACCACAAGGCAGGGGTTCAGCTATCTCCAGGAGAGTGGTGCCCCATCACATGCAATGCTGACTTCAGAAGACAAACACCATCACTCCAAACATCCCCCTCTTCCTCTGTTCCTGCACTTCCTATAGTGAGCATGATGTCAGATGGTCTGTAACATCTCTTTGGTCAATTTGAGTCACCTGTCTTGGCTGTGTGTCCTCCCAACCTCCCAGGCAGCCCCAAATTCCTCACCACTGTGGCAATATGAAAAGCAGAACAGGCCTTGGCTCTGTATGAAGACTGCTCAGCAATAAGAAGAACATATCTGTATTATCAGTCCTGCATTCAGCACACATCCAAAACACAGCCCTAAACTAGCCACTGTGAAGAAAACTACTTCAGTAGTCAAGGTACTAAAGGAAAAAATAACTGGATTATTGTCTTGGAAAAGTAACCTGGTAAAGCTGGTAGGAAGGTCTTGCTACTTGAGTTGTATTCAGTTTCTCCTGTTCACTCTGTAATTAAATAAACCAAACGCATCTCTTTGGTTTGAAACAGTAGACTGCATAGAAGCAAGTGTTTTGGTACTTTTTTAGAGTAGATTCAGTGGCCTGAGAGAAAATATTAGCTGTGAAATTTTCCATTTAACCAGAAAGAAGATTATGTAAAACGTATTTCTAAGTGATAAGGTATAGTAACAGTCATCAAGGAAAAATTCCTGACAGGTGAGACAATATAGATTGAGCATTTAGAGTCATACATAGATTGATGAGATAAATCTGATGAGTTATTCACAGGTGTGAGTGTATGATGCATGAAGAGAACCAGAAGTCTGGGGTAGTCAAGGAGGGGGTCGGGCACATTGTTGCCTTACTCTGCCAAAAGAGGGTTATCAAGAATATAGAGCCAACTCTTCTTGGAGGTGCTTAACAAAAATGAGGCATTGGATGCAAGTTATAGCTAGGGAAATGCTCAAAAGACAACGGGGGAAAAATCACATTGAGATTATTTAAGTCCTTATACACATAAACAGAAAGATAGAGGTGTTTCCATCCTTGGAGAACTTCCAAACACAATATGACAAGGACCCAGACATCCTCATGTAACTTGGATGGCTGTTCTTTGAACAGTGACCTCTCAGGATCCCTTTCAACCTAAATTACATTGATTCTATGATGTACACTCTACTTGTTATAAATGCAATATATTTCTTCATAAACTTTTTTTCTTAAGTGCTTGGAAAGCTGTGAATGTCCTTTAACTTATATTGTAGAACTATCTTTTGCTAATGATATAGATGGCATAATATGTACAGTCCAGAATTGGAGGGGAAGGAAATGAAATTATGAACTAGTATACAAAAAGGAAATTCACTTGCACTGTGCTATGAATTTCTGGAAGTGCACATATGTTCCTGGTGTGAGTGTGATGCATCATCTGGTGAAGGTATTGCACTGAAAATAGATTTCCTGAACGGATGCTGCATTTGTTCAATTCTTTTAGCTTACCATTTTGACAGACAATAAATTGTAGCTGCATAGTGAGCTTTGCTGAATGTGCTATACACATAATTATTTTAACTAAAATACAATTTCTTTTGTGAGCAAAACTTTTAAAGCTTTACTGTTGATAAACGTACTCTTCAGATTTTTCCAGCCATGTCCTAGTAACTACTTTCTTGGTAGAAAATTGCAAAAATTTTAAAATACCCCACATTTTAAACTTTTATCCTTAGTTCTTAAACATATACTTTGATCACTTCTCTGTTCTTAGAAAACCTGTTGCATTTCACAAAAATTCATTGTCCTTGTTTGTGTACTTCAACCTTTCTCAAGGAAGATATTCTAATTCTAGACAGTGGATCTGAGAATATTTCAATTAGTTTCAAATTTTAAGTTTTCAGACTGCTACTATTCGGGATTGAGTTTTATGTGCTTTTCCACTCAAATATACATGAAAATTGCACATGTCTATATTTTACTTAGATGTAAACTCTTCTTTTTAAATATATATCCTTATTGAAATGTACTGCACTTTCCTTCCCAGTTCAAATAGCAATAATTTTGCATCCAGATGGAAAGTCTCAGAGTTGAATTGCAAATCTATGATGAAGCAAATGCTGCAGCAATGTGTATCAATACATGAAATGTTCATAGCAAGTCAGAAAACTGGAAAAAGGTCAATGGAGGCAATGCAGAGTAACAAAGTATCCCTTTAATGTGGTGATGGTAGCAATCTACAGATTTGAATGTTTGGAATTTCTAGAAAATTACTGAAAAACTTGTGTATGCCATGAAGTCCTCAAGTTTTTCTGTAATGGTACTCTTAAGCAGCATAAAGAATTTGTAGTCATTCTGTCCACAGAGATGCTGAATATTCTGTGGATACATTTCACTAAAAAAGGAGCAGAAAGATGTTGCTGAAAATACCTTCCACTTATTTTGCTTATGAATAATAATACCAGGTTTAATGGTGAGTCCTCAGAAAAGAGGTGATAATTGAAGTACTGGCACATTCAGTCTCCCCAGCCCTCCAGGTGTTACAATAAAAGAAGCTTAAGACCTTCAAGAACAGCACAGGGGCAAAACCTACAGATGTTTCCTTCAGTTGTTTGTAAAAGGGGAGTTTTGCTACAGTGCTATTGTTTCAGTTATCCCTTTTCTCTCAGGGTCTTATTATGCTGTAGTTTATCATCCTCAGTTCTCAGAATAGCAGAATTCCCTGGTAGGTCACACCAAAATGGGAAGGAGGGGTCTTTCCTTGAGGCCTTTCCTTTCTATCCTTGTCACAGAAGAGGAGAGTTAGACTTTCCAGGGCAAAGATTTTAGTACAAAGATCATCATCAACAGAGCAATCCGTACTGAGTGCAAGATTGAAATGCCATCATTTTAGATATATTGGGAAACAAGGAAGAGAAATTACCTGCAATTTTGAAGTGTTTGCTTGTTAACTGCACCAATGGAAAGCTTAATCTCCTTGCAAGGAAGGACTCTCTTCCTCGATGAAAAAGTTGAATGGCTGGTCTGGTGAGTGTTATTTTTCATTGACTTAGAATGCAGTCCTTGTCATATGTTGTGCAATGAGGAAGATAGCTTAGTAAAATGTGTAATACCGTGTAGCAAGAAAATATCATCTAGTTATTCATGTTTAGGGTATTTTTTCATATTTGTGAGTAGTTAAATGCTAGAAACACTATTTAACTCTGTTGTGGTGCAAAATTCTGCAGCTCTAGCATGCTGACCTACTAAGGATTTTAGAAAGACACAGCTGCATTGTCTGTGATGAATTCTTCTAGACCTTGAATTTGATCACTTTCTCAGTCAAATATTTGGTCATGTTTCTTTCCACTTCAAAAGGTTACAGAATTTTCAATAACTCTTTTAAAGCTTTTGAATTAAAATGTAGTAATTTAATAGATAAATCTTCACCAAAGACTACAGAGAATTTATATATCACATTAAAGTCTGCAAAGCTATTACTGAGATAATAAAAAATTTACTGAAAGTTTGCACATATATATGTGTATACACGGTATATGAATGGGAGCCCAAGATGCTATTTTTTCTTTCTCAAATTCCCTCTTTCTATTGGGAAGAAAGAGAGAGATAACATCTTAAAATTGGGACATTGCATTGATTTGCATCACAATTTTATGTGTGTAAATTTTTTGATTCGTGCTTTTTGAAAGGTTAACTTATGGCAACTCAAATTCTGCACATAATTAGGTAATAGAGCTGTAGCTCTACTGTGGCAAAATGTAGAAAAGATGTACAGTTCAATTGTTCTTTGTCTCATGAGGAAATCAATTAGCCTGAACGAAAATAAATGCAATGTTTCTTTATTTTTAGCCTGACTTCCTAAGGAAAGAAGGCTTATGTCATTGCACAGCCTGTCTGCTTCTGTTCCCACTTGAGAACACTTGGACAATGCCATCAAATGTGATGTAGGAGCCAGGTTTTTAAACATGCAAAGTTTTCTACAAGATTAGTGAAAGTCAGTGACTAGGCAAGGAAAAAAACGAAACCCTTAATCTGACATCTTCCTTTCACTGAGTAATTACAGTACAAGTTCAATGGTTGTCCCATTTAGATGTGGGCTGCTCAGGCAGCAAGTGAGTACTTACTCCCGTAGGATCTGCTTACACATAGAGGGTAAAAATTCTCTGGGGATTGTGGACAAAGAGAACCAGAGGTGTTTGTGGGAAAGTGGGGGTGGATGTGAGCGGAGTCGGAAGTTGGGTATGACTGCAATAACAAAAAAAGAAGACATAAAATGTTTTAAAAATATTAAAATACACAGAACCCAAACCTGCACAAACTCTTAGGGGATCAAGCTTCACCATCTCTGCCTCTCAAGGAAGAATTTCTTCATGTTGTCAAATTGCACATAAGGAAGCTTAACTAGACTGATACTGTTGCTCTTTTAATTGTAGTTTTGATGAAACATAGTACATAATTCTTAGTATTGAGGATGTTTTAAAGAACAGTAGTTGAAAATCTAACTGAATTGCCTCCCATTGACAATTCATCAATTCTACATTCAAACTGAACTAATTCATGTTTTCATTTTTCCATCATGTACTTGCACACTTCCAGGTTTTTTTGGTCACTGCTTAATTCAATTTGTAAAGTTATCCCATCTGCCTTAATCTTACTTTGCTTTGCAAGCACCTTTTGGGTAACTTTTGCTATAAAATTTGTCTTAATATCACAGCTACTGTTTTAATTTATGTAGTATCATTTAGCTCACTGTTTCAGGTCATTTCTGATGAACATAATTGAATGCACTGGAAAATGCAATGTACTGCAAATTTTGATTTCTTTTCCATTCTAGATTGTCCTCCTTGATGTAACCACTTCTACTTTTGTTATGCTTTGTCTTAGTTCTCTGTCAGCATTTGCTGTGCTCTCATATCATGAGAACAAGCATTAGAAATGTCATGCTTATGAAGCCACCTATGCTCATTTCTAGTTACCTAAACATAAAAATATTTCCATGTTTTGACTTTTTACAAAATACTGTCAGTGATGTCTATAGGCATTGTGATCTACATGTAAAACTTCCTACAATGATGTAGTGTGTCTGGCTAAATAATTGCCTAAGTAAACTCCTATGTAGTTTGAGTTGGAGTAGCAAATGTGTGTTGCCTGTAGTTGGCAAAAGCAGGAGTGAGTGGTTAGATCTACCCTGGGATTTTTATTGAGTGTTTCATAGATTCCATAGTTATCTGATTCAGACTTGCAGCATAGGATTAAGTATTTAATTTGTAATGAGTACACCTTTTGGCTTTTGTGTAGGCTTTTTTTGTCGTTGTTGTTTTTTAGTTATAGTTTAGTTCTTGTTTTCTTGAAGATTTAACTTATGGTCATTTAATGTTGGGTTTGTGTTGTTTTTAACAGGTCATCTGAACAAGAATCACCAAAGTGAGTTTTCTTTAAACTTTCTACTGTAGAATCTCTAGCTTTAAGATAAATAATGAAATACATAACTTCAACTGATTTTTCAAAGTAATGGTCTTATATGGTTAAAAGACACAAATAAACATATAAGCCAATGAATATTCTAGAGTTTTAGAGGAAAAAAAAATGGGGTCAGGATGTGGAAAGGCTTAAGTTCTAACAGATCCCTAATCACTATTTTCAAAAAAGTTAGTTAAGAACTGTTGCAGAATTTTAATGATGCAAAAATCCAATGGTAATTTTATCTGGTGACTCTTTATATAGTGCCAGATGGTATTAACTGAAATATATTGTCATATTTTTCTGACATTGTTGATTCTTCTTCTACACTGAAAAATCGTTGTGATATGTAATTTCAGGTAGTAAGTGAAATATATATTTTTTTTTAAATTACTATGTTCTGGAAGACTTATTAGGATGTATTTACATATATAATGTTCCCCCTTGCATTACTTTGACCTCACAGGAATCATGAAAAGTCCTGGAAGCTATCAGATAAAAACATAATTTTGACAGTATGACTCCTTTAAGTGTCATTATAGTTCACTATTTCAAAGTATTCTGAAATTATGGAGAGCACCAAGTAAATAAGATCTCTCAAACACTGAAAAAAATACTTCCTGTAATAACTGGCAATCCTGCAAATGTTGCACAAAACACCTCATTCCCATTGCCAAGTACACATTATATAACTGAAAGTCAGAAATATTATGGCAAGAATATGTTTGCTTGATGACATCTTTCAGAACATTTCCATTTGTTGCAATCAGATTTTCATAAGCTGAGAAATAAGTGTTTGCATTATCAAAGTTTACTGCAGTGCAAGTCCTATATGTTAAAAGCCTAAGCTACATTCCTCAATAGTGTAATATTAGTTCTTCATTAACAGCTAGCAGTGGCTGCTGGAAATGGTTCAAAAAAGCTCACGTATAGACTAGGACCAAAGCAGAAGTAAACGGTCGAATCTATAAATTTTAATGCCAGGGTTTACTTGCATATACTTCTACTTAAGACTGTCAGGTTTGATATTGCTATACGAAAGCTTTCCCCAGGACAGATATTTTCACATTAGTTTGGAATTACAAAGTTGGAGCAGTTAGTCTCTATGAGTTTGGTCCAATTAAAGACGGTGTTTGGTTGTAGTAGAGGTCTGCATTTCATTATTTTCCTAAGAGGACATTAGCTAAATTAATATTTGAAAGGTCCTGGAGCACCATCAGGCAACTTGTCTAGTTTTCAGATTTGAAATTTTTAATTACTGACTTTAGTTATCCTTGAATGTTGAGTTTCTTGAATGCCAGATCTGCACCCTAATGTAATTTTGAGTCTTTTTACATGGTTGTAACTACTTCGATAACACAGTATATTAAACCTTTCATTGTCACTTGCTTTCCTATTTCTCTGACAATTTACCATTTGTGCAAACTGCCTTCTCCCACAGGGGTAAGATTGAGAGAGCATTCATGAGAGGGAGGAATTGGGAGGGGTGGTGGGGGGGAAATTGCTAAGCAGGAATGAGAGTGGAATCACAGCAAAAGATTTTCCATGGGTAGAATTGGCAACTGTGCTCCTTTTCCCTTGCAGTTCACCTTTCTTCATGTGTTACTGTGATTTCCTGTACTTGTGCAACAGTGCCTTTCACTGCTGACATCCAAATATTTTGCTAAAAAATTGTTTTGCTACTCTAGTTTTGTTTTTCTACTCTTCTGGATGTCCACTTATCAGATCATAGGCTTAGCCTATGTACTTCAATCCTATTTACCTGCACCTCATGAAGTTGTGTTAAATTTAAGTATAAAGTTGTCTTGTTCTTTGAACTGAGTGGTACATTTGTATGTTTTACTATTTGGTTTTAAAATCTCTATAACAATAGCTTTGTAATACTTATCCTTTTTAAATACAGGAATGTATTGGGTAACAGTCCAACGCGGAGTTCTCTGACCCATATCTCACCTAAAGCCTTGGCTCAGTCTCCCAATGGAGTCGGCAACGTTTCTGGCTCTTACCCTTTGGAAGGAGTGGATAAACAGTTCTTAGAAACATACGACAACGTTACAAAAAGTAGCTCAACGGAAGATTCCAGTCAGTACTACTGTGATAAGGTACTTTCAACTGTGTGCTTTTAAAGTGAAAACTAGTAGTGAATGTAACTTTGAGCTGTAGTTTAAGAATGCACAAAAGTTGTGGTTATATTTCAGGATGAGCATATTTTGTGCAGCAGTAAGAATAGATCTTGTCTTACTACTCAAATTTATCCAAGGTTGTGTATGCAGTATGATAGACAAGCTTGCCAACTGCATTGATTTCCAAAGTGTCCAACATTCCAGAAGCATCTGCAGGGAAAGTTGCTAGTGGAGTAAAAATCCTTATGTGATTAAATCTTATTTCCTCCAAAGAGAATGATGAGATAACTGAAGTTGCTATATGTCTGAATTGCAGGCACAGCTCTGCTTTATCCCAGGCATTTCTTAAGGATGGCTAAACATCATCATTTGAATTCTCAGCTGACTGGAGAACAGCCGCTCCCCACTAATGTTATGGTAGTGGATCATTCTTCCCAGTCTCCAGCCTGTTCCAGAGGTGTTCTGAAGAACTTCCTAACCTGCCTGGCCATTAGCTGCTGATACCTTTAATCTTTCTGTCTTATGGATCTGTCGCAGAAAATTAAAATGCACAGGCGAAAAATCAGGGAGAAAGTAGTCATTTCCTAGTTCTTAGAGTAGAATCAATTCTACCCATGTGTTGTGCCCAACATTTTAATGACAACAGATTGAAAATTTAATTGGAGCTATCAATTGAGAAAGCTAAGATGAAAGTAGCTGTGTTAGTACAGACTACACAGAGATTGTTTGCTGTGATGTACATTGCTATTTTTACAATTTAAAAGATTGCTACCAGAGGTATATTCTACAACCATATCCTCTTCCTGTTTTAAAGGTGGATTTACATAAAGTATTTTTGTTCAGCACATCTGAATTTGGATACACTATTTTCTATTTTGCTGCTATTTTCTTTTAAAAAGTAGAAAATTCATGTCTATTTTCTATATATTGCAGAATGACTTAGTTGAGGGAGATTTACTTTTGGTGCATATCATACCAGATGAAGATGGGAAGTTTGGATTTAATCTAAAGGTAAACCAGCAATCTTTTAGTTACTTTTGAACGCTTCATAGATGCAATGTTTTAACTGTATATTTACTTTCTCATTTTTCAATGTAATGATTTGGAGAAAGCAGTATGTTCTGCAGGAATTTCTTGTTACCAAGAGTCTTTAGAAGTGACAGCCTAATCCTTAAATGCTAAAGCAACACTTACAGAAATAAGTCTCTACTAGTTCTCTGGTTTTCAGTTGCATATACTATGGGCATGGCACGTTTCCAAAGCAGACTGCCTATTTGGCTGCTTAAATATGAACTTAAAAGCCTAATTTAAGGCATCAACATTTGGAAAATTAGAACTCAGTATTATAAAACAATTTAAATGGTTTGCGCTATTCAATTTGATATATCCATTAGAATTCATATTGGAAAGATGAAAATTAATTAAGATGAAAATTAATTAAGATGAAAATGGAAATTACTATTGGTAACTGGCTCTTGTAAATGTTTTACATTCCCTCACTGAAATTCCATTTAAGCAGAGTAGTGTAAATTAGAAGGGCGGACTTTAATCTTTTCATCTTGGGCATTTATTGGTGGGGCAGTGATCGAATGTCATGTGAAGAGAATAAAGGAGTACAGTTGTTTGGAACTTTGATCCTACCAGATTCCTTGCATGTTCATCACAACATCTAAGAAGACTATCCACCTTGCAAGTTCAAGCGTTGAATTAGGCTTGCTTGAAGCACAAGGTTACAATAAATATTGCATTTTATCTTTCTATTGCCTATTAAAATGTATGCCCAAACAAAGACACTGGATCTAGTTTACTGGAAATTGGTAGATTTAAAGACACCACAGCCTACCCCTAAATCCCCCATTTAGTGATGAAAATTCAGTCCTACCAACCCTACTTATGATGACAGTATGAAATGTATATAGAAACAAAAATAAGTTATTACTTGTTTTAAATGCTGCGTATGCTTAATGATATGTTTGTTTTTTACTTGACATTCCCCTAGGGTGGAGTAGATCAAAAAATGCCACTAGTAGTATCAAGAATAACTCCAGGATCACCAGTAAGTAAATTCTTAAGGCTTTTTATCCTTCCTTTATTGCTCCTTCTCCTCTCAGAGGTCTGTACACATAGAAATTTGGGCATCCATAAGCAGTATGAGATAGTAGCTGAGCTGTTCTCTTTGGGAATTGTTTTGACGAGTGGTTTCTTAAACCACAGATTAAAAGTTCTGGAAGAGTTAACCTAATGAGGTACAAGTAGAAAGCATATTTGTGTCCTCCTGTCATCTCAAATAGTGCATCTGGAACTGGAAAAGGCTTGATGAGGAGCAAGGACTTAAGACAGGGAGGAGCATTCCTGAAGAAGTAAATAACATGGGCTCCTGGAGCCTAGAAAAGAGAGCTAGTTGAGGGAGATGTAGTGGAGATCTGAAAGATTAGGAGCACTGTGAACAGGGAATTCCAGCTGAACTATGGGCTACCAAATTAAGTTTGTGAAAGTCATGTTCTTCATGTTTAGTGAAGCAATTTTTCATGCATAAAGTAGTAGACCAGTGAAACTCCTTGTCAAAGGACGCTGTGGTTAAAATAAGTTTGTGGGTGGTCAGGAGGGGATGAATACTTGGGGGGAAAAAACCTGCTGTTATTGATGAGGCAAACCACAATAGACTGAAGAAATCCTTAGGTCTAAAAATATTTATAGGTTGGGAGAGTATTTGGCAGAGGAGAGGGAGCAGGGTATGTTTGCTCTGTTCCTATTTTGCCATAGATGTTTTTTTATGGAAATATTTATGGGCCAGGTGAAATGTTTAGAAGAATCAGTACAGTCATTGAATTCTTCTGTTGAATTGTGAAATAATAGTAACATGTCTTTTCAAATTTTTTCTAAATAATTAGTACATAAATTTGTGAGGACATTTGTTATCTAACCTCAGGTTTTTTCATTCCCTTTTTTCAAAACTGTATTTCAAAATCCCATAATTTCACGTAGACTTGATAGGAAATATTGCTGACTTAATCCTAAAAATATGATGTACTCTGAATCTTGTAGACTCTTTTGAAATTTAATAAGCAGTCACAGGACTGATATCTAAATGTCATGATGCAAATCAAGCTAAAACAGATTGCTTGAGAGGTTGTTTTTGTCACAATTATGATTTGTGTCTTGACTTACACAGTGCGTAGTGCTCCTTTATGAACTATAATAATTATTTGAATAAAATATTAGTAGAAATTATAACTTAGGTCTGCAAAGTGAAAACAAAACAGTCCTTAAGACCGTTCATGGTCAGCCTAGCAAACTTCTTAAGGGTGATTTGAAATATTGAAGTTATATAAGGCAAACAGACTCATTCCAAAGTCAGAGAATGAAAGATGTTTCTTCAGAGGCAGTCATTTCCTTTGGCAGATTCAGATTGTCTTTTGGAAATTATTGATCTGGTTTTTTTCTCTTGGCTTGGTAAGGTAGTGGACTTCTAACTTACACATTTTATTTAAGTGTCTCCCATTAGTGGCATAGGCATGGATGCAAGCTTTCTAGCCTAGTAAGCTGCCAAGTAAGTTGTCAGGATCACAAAAAAAAACTGGAAGCAGTTATCCAATATAATATACTCAATAGCAGTGTTATAGAAATCATGTCATGTTAAACAAGAGGAAAAAAATATACTTATTTTCAGAGCATAGCAGTATTCATTTTATTGTTTTTGTAAATGAAATTTCACCTGTTCTTTACCATTTAATGAAATGTAGTTGATATTTGAAAGTTCAAATTAAACAGTCTGTGGTATGCATTTTAGCTCAGTAATGCCTCTCCTTTATTTCTATTTTAACATGCTCTATATTCACTCGTTACCCTGTAAATTGTCCTTGGAGATGCTGGTTTGTAGTATTATTTGCTAAGATTGTTTCTCAGGTTTTAAGATAACTTTTTCCCATTTTCCTATAAAAAGATGTGCCTTTTTTGTAGAGGAGGGGAAACAAATCTACTCACCAAAATAAGGTACTATTTTCCTTTAACAGCCTAAATTTCTTCTAAAAATCCCTCTCTAATAAAGCAGCAGTCTAGTATGCTGGGAAAACTGTAGGACAGAGTAGCCAAAATTGTTGAGAGCGCGCATTATAGCTAAGGAACAACCATTTATTGCATCTGTTGGCTTTTTGTTTGCTTGTTTTAAAGCCATGTACTGTTTTGTATTTTTTTTTTTCACAAACAGTATTAATGCCCTAAGGTACTAGAAAAGTAATTATGGTTCATTTAATAAAGCTTTCCATTGAAAATGATCCCATGCTTCTTGAAGCAATAACAAAATGATTACATAAAATGAAACATTAGGTGTGTCAATAGGACAGGAAGCCTTTGACATAATTATTGTGTGGAAAAGCTCAGTATATGAAAAATCTACAAATTATGCTTCTGTAGAAGGAATTAATTCTCCTTCAAAGATATATTTTATATAGTCAGATGATTCAAGTAAAAGAGCTGAGGCATTAATGTATCACATGATTAACAAAGTTTGTTTGAGCAAAGATATTAATTTCTATGTGTAATAAAGAACAATAGTCATCAGCCAGCCAAGAAATCTAAATTATACACAAATATAGGAGATCAGAAACCATTCTCTACATGTTCTTGTTGACTTCTTGACTCTCTTACATTGAATCGATATGGTCTTTATATCACCTATCTTTTCAAATATTTATATTTCAGAGAGAATAACTTATATCTCAATAATATTTGAGAGTGATTAAATCATCCAGTCGTTCATAGTTACATCCTTCTGTCTTGCCTTATTAAATTGTACAAAATATGCCAAGGGTGTCCTTGAGGAGCTGTAAATATCTAGTTAAATCAGTGTTGAAGAACACCATGACTGTTCCTAATTCTCATTCTTCTTCAGTCTGTGTTTGTTAGGAATCATTGTCAATCTTCCCTGTCTTTCATTATTTTCTTTCCTTATTTCTATGGAAGAAGTTGGGGGAAGCTATTCCTGCTTTAAATTTTTAAGCAGCTTTTCTCTTGGTATTTTTTCCCTCTTGCATGCATCTTTCTTTTCTCTTTCTTCTGTCTCTTCTCCTTTGTCTGTTTTGTGGCACTGAGGTCTTAAGTTTTCTCTCCTTTTACTTTATTCTCTGGCACAAGTGGCTCCCAGTTATTTTCTGCTTCACATCTTTGCCTCTATTTTTTTTCTTTTATTCTGCATTTTTCTTGTTGTTGTTGTTTTTGTTTTTTTTCATTATCATGTCTCCTTTCCATCTCTTCATGTTTTTTGGTTGATAATATAGTACATCACTGATAAACTTCTGTTAGGAGCCATCAATGCAAGGCATAATCAGGATAAGATCTAATTTGAATGTCTTGTTCACACGCGGGGGGTTGGTGATGGTTGTTTGGCAGGGCTAATAATACTGGATGAATAAAGTTCAGAGAACTTGTGCTGGCATTAAGGAAATACAGGGAACAATTATGAACAGAGAATAACAGTAAAGGTCTGTGTCTCATTCATACAACAAATTAAATGAAGTGTTTATATATCACTTCTGTGTCTCTGGCCACTTCCTAGACAAAATGAAAATTAGTATAGCAATGAAAAGAAAAACTAGTGTAGCAATGAAAAGAAAATTCTTGCACTACTTCACACTTCAAGGTTGTAGAATCCTGAACATTCATATTAGAAAATCACTGAAGATTGGAAGGAACCTGGAGGTTGTCTTGTCCAACCCCCTTTGCTCAAAGAGTCACCTTTAGTCTGTTGCCCAGGACCATATCCCAGATGGCTTTTGGATACTCCATGGTGGGAGACTCCACAATGTCTCTGGGCAACTTTCTCCAGTGCTCAGTCACCCTCACAGTAAAGTGATTCCTGACGTTCAGATGTAGCCTCCTGTATTTCATTTTGAGCCTGGTGCCTCTGATCGTGTCAGTGGGCAGAGCCACTGAGGGCCTGGTTTCAAATTCTCTGTGCCTTCTCCTTTGAGGGTTTATGTACATTGACAATATCCCTCTGAGCCTTTTCTTCTCTAGGCTAAATGCTCCCCACTCTCTAGCCTTCCTTCATGCCAGAGATGCTCTAGTCCCTTAATCATTTTGGTAGCACCATCATCAGATTCTGGCCATAGCTTGAATTGCTTTGTGCTGGATGTAGAGCTAAGCATACTAAGATGTGTGGCAGAAAAAAAGCCAAACAAACCCTGGAGTTCAGCAGTTAATCTAAACTGTGGTATCCAAGACAACATGTAATGTAAGTTTTCATTTGAGATGGGGGAAACCTTTTAGTGTTCCCTGCACACAGGTAGCAAAAGAATTTTTCACAAATGCAATGGACTTGAGCATCTTGAGTACTTACCCTTATCTTCCTGTTAAAACTTGCAGTAAATGAAGAGAGGGAAAATGTTCTCTATTCATAGCTATGATTTGATATCTACTAAACAAGAATATGTTAAATGACAAAAATAGAAAATGTGCAAGGATTTGTTTGGACTTTAAAAAGTGCATGTCTGGAGAATGTCATGTAAAATTATGTTCATGAAAATCATGGACTTCTCAGTATTTGCAGCATAAAACAGAAATTGTTGTGTACCCAAAACACTTTTTCCAGAATTTCAGTGGCTGTTGAGGCTTGGAGTCTGATCTTTGAGAGCAATCTGATGATGGCTGTTTGATTAACATGAATTCCTTTTATAGTTATCAATAAGCTGTTTGAACTCTTTCTTATCTTCATTGAGAGGCTTTGAAGCACAAAAGATACCTTAAGATTTGAATCCTTTGACAAAATTTCTGATACAAAAGATGAAACCTTGTTAGGAGAATTGTGAAGATTTTGTTTACATGATGAACTTACTATCCTGATATGTTCCTGTTTACATGACTGGATGCAATGACATTAATGTGTTTCTTTGGTCTTGACACAGGCTGATAAATGCATTCCAAAGCTGAATGAAGGTGATCAAATAGTATTAATTAATGGCCGAGATATCTCAGAGCACACGCATGACCAGGTGGTCATGTTCATAAAAGCCAGCAGAGAATCTCACACACGAGAGCTTGCACTTTTGGTCAGGCGGAAAGGTAACTGGGCTAATTTTATTCACTTTTAATGTTTCTTAGACTGTTACTCTTATGCTTGGTGGTATACCCTCTTCTGCTTACATAAATGTGTTCTCAGTGCACTTGGAATAGGTCTGTGCTAAAAGGTATGTCTTGCCACTTTCAAATTAGTAGTACAAATACTTTATATAAAGTTTTTACCACTGCAATAAAGAATCTATCTAGTTAGAATTTCTTCTTATTTTCTAAGTCTCACAATTTATGAGAATAAATAGTCCCTTGAAAAAGTTTTTTTGGTGGTTTGGGTTGCTGGTGTTTTTTTATAAATAAAGCATAATTTTACAAATCCCCAATTGCAGGTTTGCAAATACCCATGGGCTGTTCCCCAGCACAATTATGTGATGAAATAAGTAGAATAAGCAGCTCCCCATTCTTACAACAGATATTTTGCGACAACAGTGAGATAAAGCTGTGCTATCTGCTTGCTAAACTGCTGCCAGCAAAGAAGACACAATATTTGAAATATGCAGGGTGTTAAGCCTGTTTATTTGAAATATGGAGAACTCACCCAGCTTGGCTTTGCTTGCTCTGTATTTAAACACATGTAGATCCCAGGAGCTTTTGGATATTGTGAAACTTCTAGTTTATTATTTACTTTCCTTAAGACCTAGGGTAAGACCTTAAAACACACTACTATGGAAGGGCTCTGTAGAGAGTTTCTGATAACATTAAAACTTAAAAATCTGAAGGTATTATGCATCACTGGGAAACAGGAGGGAATGAAACTGCCTAAATGATATGTACTTCTGTAACACTGATTTATTTAAAACTTGTGTTTCTAGGAAGACAGATGGGCTCTTGATTTGTTTTCCCTGTTGTAGGCCTTTCCACTGGCTTTATGAAGCATTTAGTCTTCCCTTAACTTTTCTAGCCCCCTTCCTACTTGTAGATAAGAGAAATCTGCTTTTATCTAAAGATAACCTGTGGCCCCATACCAGTCGTTTGTATAGGCATGAGTATGAACAGCTCCCCATTTTCTGAAGTTTGGCAGGTATGAATTGTTCTGATCATTGCAGAGAATAAGCACACCTGGACATGTTTGGTGATACAGTACCTTTCACAGAGACAGAACTGCTATGCAGATTACTTCATTAATGTTTGTCACGTTCTTCAATATGTTAGCAAGGAATGTCATAGAAAATGGACTAATTTTTTTTTGACATTTATTTAGTTAGTTCCTTCAGTATTAGTGTAAGAAGTTGCAAAATATAATTCAGTTGCTTCCCTAATGGCAAAGGAGCATCATGTATTTTTTGCATTTGTTTTGCTGTTGAGGGTCCAAACTTACACAAGATTCTTGTAGAGGTATACCATTAATTATGCTCTAAACTTTTTTTAGGCAAAACTCCTTTGTTTTATTACTTTGGTGGATGTTGTGATTCATTAGCCTATTTAGCAGTTCATTCTGTAAGATAAGGTTGCAAAAATTCCTTGGCCTTGGAATTCAAGTTCTTTGTCTTGATAGATAGGCACTTTGAGTTTCTCTTTCAGAAAGGTCATAAGAACATCTTACTTTTAGTAATTTCCACAGTAATACAGTACAAAAACAAATACATGTAAATGTGTTGCTATTTGCTTTCCTGAGGCTTTGGAAACTTTGTTATTCTTTCAAGATGGTAAATTTTTGTATCTGTTACACACACATTAATGCTGTATGTAATGGATTTTAATTTTCTACGCATCTTTCAGTAGTTAAACAGTTTGTGGAACCCAAATCAGAAGATGAAGCTGATTCCCACAATCTCCCAGAATGTATTCTTCCTGTCTGTTCTGAATATGGTGGTGATACACTGGAGGAGTCTATGGAGCAGCTAAGAAGAGGGCTAGAAAGTGGGACTGTCCTTATTCAGTTTGAGGTAGGTAATACTCAATTCTCAAATGCCATTAATATAGACCAATAGCTTTAACCTGCAGGTAATGTAGGGCCTTAATTAATTGCAAAGCTCATTGTTGCTGTTCAGTCCAGTCTCAAGAGAGCAACAGTCTGACTCACCCATCAGTTTCACCGTTCACTACTTACAATATGGAAGAACGAGTTATCAGTCTTACATGAAATATCATCTACTGAGAAAAATTTGTTTGAATTAGCAAGTTTCTAGCTAAAGTACCTAAAGCTCACTAAATTAATATTTTTCCTTAGTTATTTTATTGAGTAGAGTAGTGGGATTTTGACAGATGTCAATCTTGTACTTTATTCCTTTTTCTATGTTCTTCAGTACTTTAGCAAGGAATGTCTTAGAAAACATATTGTTTTTATAATTTATTAAATTAATTCCTTCAGTGTCAGTGTAAGAAATTACAAAAGATAATTCATCTGCTTCTCTAATGGTAAGGGAGTACAGTGTATGCATGTTTGTGCTTGTTTTGCTATAGTGAATTCAAACATTTGGAGTAACTATGGAGAAACCCTAGTTATTATGATTTATAAAATTGACATTAAGTTCTGGAGTAACCCTTTCTATCACTGGAAAATTTGTAGAACTGCAATAAAATGTCCCTCCATTTTTTCCTTCACTGTTTTTCAAATGCTGTAAATTTTAATAATAGTGGCTGAAGAGTTGTGGTATACCTAATCTGATAACCACTCTTTATGAGATTTGCTTAATTTCCAAGAGTTTTGAGAATTAAAATTTCCATTTTTTAAAGAAACTGTAGACTATGGTTCATAGCTACTGTCCAAAATCTATAGCACTGGATACAATGCAGCAATTGCAATGAGTGTTTGCTATTGAGACAGTAGCTTAAAAGGTGTGAACTGGCCTTTCAATATTTTTTTGAAATCTTACAAACGAGAGAGAAGATTAGTGGCCTTGTTTCTTTTAGTTCATTGTTTCTTAATCAGAGACAATTGGGGTGTCACCTCATCAGCCTTGGTAACCCTCAAACTCTGCATCCACCTTAGTAAAATAGTAAATAAGTACCCTCTAGACTATGAATAATCAAGTTTTTCCATTATATCTTCCTCCATATAATGAGAATTTAAGAAGGCTGTCAATAGCAAATGACAATTTGCCAGGCTACAATAATGAGGCTTGAGAATGGTTACTTGACTTTAAATTAATTTTCTTTGTCTCCCAAATAAAAGCAGAAATTGCATCTTGGCTCTAATAAAGTAACCTGGAATTTGAGTTATAACTGATAGAAACTGTCCCCATTATATATATTATCAAGTTCTCTTCTCACATGGCTTGGTTATGTTGTATGAATTGAAAAATGAGATGAGCTGTGATACAGTCTTAGGATTCAGTAAATCTCACAATAGAATGAATTATTTTTTTTTTGGTGTTTCCTTTCTCTTAACCAAAGCAGGGGATTTTAGCCTCATATTTATTTAATTCCATTTTACGTATGGAACCATATTTGAAATCTTCATGAAACTTGTAAGATATAATGTGCTCTTTGGTAAGTGTTCAGTAAGATACATAAAAATCTGCCACAGCCAGGTTAGTAACTCAGTTGGAAGTTGTTTTCATGTATATTTAATACAGAAAAGCTGTAATTGTATAATTACAACTCTTAATTCTTTGTCGTTGTTTTTCCCCTTCTGTACCTTTTATTGTCCAGTATGATGGACTTAGAATGATAAATCATTAGGGTTGGGAAGAGCTCTTAGATTATAGAGCCCAACTGTTAACCTTATGCCAACCTTAAAATTTTGGTTATACGCTTCTATGCCCACACTTACTCCAGATAAAGTTTGCAACATAGAAGATGGCCCAAAAGAAGTGTTACGGGTTAAGAAGTTGTGGTACATTGAAATGGTTTTTTGTCAGGTATTTACAGGATTGAATAGGATAGGCTTAGTCCAGAGAATAAAAATTTGTCTGAATTTTTTTTATTACAGTTGATTCCATAAAATATCAGGGTATTTTTTTTCTTCTGATGTCTTTCATTGCTCACTTGTTTCAGCCTCAACCACTATTTTCCTTCCAGTCCATAGTTTTATAAGAAAAAAGGCAAACTTGCAGGAAAACAATATTTCAATGACTCTCACATTTGCTTTTTTTTTTCCCCCCTAGAAATTCATCTAGATATCATGATGGGGTAGCATTAATAGAAAATCTTGTCATGCTAAATACAAAAATCTCTCAAGTGAATTTTGCAGAAGGATAGAAAAAATATTAAAGAAAATTATTTTTTTCCAGTCTATATATTTTCATGTGAATGTATTTAGCTTGTGTATAGTGTAATCACATCCCTCAAAATCCTGTCATTTTTCATTCTGTTTTGCAGCAACTTTATAGAAAGAAACCAGGGTTGGCTGTTACATGTGCAAAGGTACCTCAGAATATGGACAAGAATAGATACAAAGATGTTCTACCTTGTGAGTCTAAAGTACAGTTCCTGCCTATTTTGCTTTATCCTTTACATGCTCCTTACTGATTAAAGATTTTTTTATACAATCAAAATCATATAATTGTTCATTTTATTTTCTAAAATGTAAAATACTCTGGTTTGTATTTGGTTGTTTGTGTCTCTGCAATTCCTCAGTTGTTTTTTAACTTAATAGAAGGGAAGCATGCCCCTTAATTGCTAATTTTATTCTCTCTTTTTTTGTGTGTATGTGCAGATGATGCCACAAGGATAATATTGCGAGGAGATGAAGATTATATTAATGCAAATTACGTGAATGTAAGTCATATAGAGACCTGCATTTACTCACTCTTTGTATTACTAAAGCTGACTACATTTGGCTTTCTTAGGGAAAGAGGATATTTTGTTTTATATTTTGGGGATTTGTAAGTGTAAAAGATGTAAAGTTTCATCATGTAAAAGATGAAGTATCTCTTGTGAAACAAGTGGCCATCCTGATACACAGTAGGTGCATCCATGGATATGTGGTTGATATAAACTGTGATATTTGCAGACTCTTTAACCAGTAAAAATTGTTTCACCTTTCCATAGGCTTCAGATTCTGAGGTTGTATCCTTAAAATTAAGCCCTTTTACCTCTAGTACCACTCCACTTGTATGCCAGCTATGCTATGAAGGATCCAGAAGATAAACCAGAGCCATAGTTACCATAATCAAATCAAGTGTAGGGTGTGATTCAGGGAAAAGAGGGGGAAATATGTATATGTTTGTGTCAGATCCATAAGCTAAGCACTTAAATAAGAGTTGATTATTCACTTAGTGTTTTGTATCAAGTAATAAACAGCTTCTGCTAATGTACCTTTGGTGTAAATGCCCTGCCAGTATTCCTTCCTAAATAGTAAAGAAAATCTGGAAAGCTTTGCATAGTCAAATTTCCAAGTACATTTTCACTATTCTTCTTCTCTTCATAGTTCAACAAAAAGGACTATAGAACCCATACTTTACAGCTGGTTTAGATTAATGATTTTTTTCGCATAAAAAATTGTGAACTTGATTGTCTTATTGCTTAGCTTGCTGCCTTAACCTTCCCTCAAAACTTCCTGTTTAAATGAAAGACTGAGTTAAAATAGTACTCGAGCAATGACATCAAACTTTATATAGGGCTTTTCTTTCACTTTATAGATGGAAATTTCTTCTGCGGGCATTGTGAACAGGTACATTGCCACTCAGGGGCCTCTTCCACACACATGTGCACACTTTTGGCAAGTAGTCTGGGATCACAAATTGTCACTAATCATCATGTTAACAACTCTCACTGAACGAGGACGGGTAAGTGTCCATGTTCTTTGTATGCTGAAGAAATGTACTGTACCTTTGAACCTTTTTTTCATTGTTATGACTAAATAATGCTAAAATAGGCCAACTTATTCTGTTGAATCATTTTTCTGAAGGCCAGGCTTTCTAATTTATGTAAGAACAGATAGTCCACAACTTGCTTTTTGTTATGCTGCTTTGAAAACAAACCAGGTGTCTGATAAACAGAGATCACTGCATTCACTCTGTTCTGCTAATCAGATGGGTACTTCGTGCTGTCACTTTTTTCCTTCAGCAGATATCTGGAAGCACTGAGCAGGCTGAGCAAACCTTGTAGTCTGGCTTAAAAAAGAGTCTGCCCTTGTGGTATTTGCTAGTGGTGGTCAGAATTGAACCTGCTTGCTTTTATTTACATTTTAGGTTCTTTCCTAGAATTACTCTGATAGTTCTTTTAATTATGTTTAAATACATTCTGGCACTCCATTTATTTTGGAATAGTACAGTGAAAATCTGGTGTATTTTGTTGTACTTTGATTCAACATATCCTTTGTAGTTTTGAAGGTTAAGTTTTTAGATTTAATGTAAAGGTATTGGTTTTGAAGTTTTAGAAGCTGAAAACTGAACAGTGGATTTATTTATTTATTTATTTACTTATTTGTGCCTACACTGTAACCTTTATCTAGATTTCCTATGTCATCTATCCTACACTATGAAATTTATCTGGCATGCCAGTCAAAACCCAGTGTTTTTAGAAACCAAGGGAGTGAGTAACAGCATGAAGACTGAGATGTAAGGAAGGACAGTGAAGCAGCAGTCAGATTTTAATCATGGTCAAGTCACATAGCTGTTCATGGAAACAGATATTATTGAACATAATCTCACACAAAAATGGTCCCTTCATCTTTTGACTGTACTACAGTCAAAATAGCTTCCTCTTTTATTTCCTTATGTTAAGGAGAAACACAGATTAGTAATAGTCTGTAGTTTGCCCAGTCAGTTGGAACCTTCAAGGCAATTGTTGATAACTTCTAATCATCCAGACGGTACCTTTACACACTAGACACTTTTTCTGAGTTTTGTTTACTTTCAGAAATAATTTACATTTGCCCAGTTTGTGGGTGAACTTTCAGGGATAGGAAAAAAAATGTATATTCTGGTCAAGAGTATCCCCACTGGCAAATGCTGAACTTTTTCCCAGTCCCTGGACGTTTTACATTCCAGACTGTCTCTTTCAAATGGTTTTAAAGTTTATATTATAGAATTCATTTTTTTTTTCTCCCCTGTAATGTTAATTTTTTAGAAATTGATTCATTATTTTGGCTTAAATTTAAAAGGCAAAGTATTTTAGATAAACAACTACAGTAAAAATTTTAGGCCTAATGGTTATAATTTGGATTTAAAGTGACTTAAAACTGAGCTCTGATAAAGGTAGAATTAAGAAATTCTGACATTTCAAAATTTCTAGCTCTTGCTAGTCTGTATCAGTTTAAAAGTTACAGACAAAACCAGCTTTGAACTTCATGCAGGTTGCAGTGTCACATCAGTTAAATTCTGATTATTTCCATAGGTGGAGATTCTAAGGGCTTCTTGTTTCTGTACTTCACCATCCTCGTGGAAATTTTTTGCCAACATCTAAACAGAATTTCCATTGTTGCATCTTTTTTCAGTTGCCTCTTGTCCTTTCCTTGTTCACTTTCAAGAAAAGTGTGGCTCTGCCTTTACTATAAGTTGCTATTTGGTGTCTACAGATAGTTATAAATCTACCTTCTGCACTTCCCGTTGTACTATGGAATAAATCCATTGGTCTGCTTCTACATTATGCCTTCAAAAGTCATTTTAGCAATTACAGATAAGCACCAGACAAAGCATTGTGCATCCAATTTACCTGAATATTTATTACAAATCACTAAAACAGAAGTTTATGGAGAATTTAGCCTATTTTGTCCTGTTATTTTTCAGTGTGGATGCAAAAATATTATCAGCAAACCAGAACAGATTTTATACTGCTCCTTGAATTCCCTGAACCGTGGCATAGGAGGGAATGCTGGAAATAGAAGTGCTTATATACAGTCTTGACATGTGCTTTATTTTCCTTGCAGACGAAATGTCATCAATATTGGCCTGATCCACCAGATGTAATGGAATATGGCAGCTTTCGTGTCAGATGCCACTCTGAAGACTGTACAATTGCTTACGTTGTTAGAGAAATGGTGATTACAAACATTGAGGTAAATGGCCTTTTCCTTATCTCTAATTATCCCCAAGAAAGCTGAATGAATACAAGAGTAGATAAAGACTCTGTGTTTGATAACACACATCTCTGTGTGTGAATATGTGCATGTGTGTCTATACCTACACATTTTAAAAAAAGAATATGTGTGTATTATATGAATTAACGTAGTATGATTATTTCTTTAGAGCTTCTTCAAACACATACCTTTTGAAGTTCTATAATCCATTATGCTGTACAGATACTGTAATAAGCTTCATAAGGAAGTTTAGTGCTCTAAACAGTTTTGTAATCACTGACTTCACAAGTATTTTGATTTCTAACAGGAGGGATTTTTTTCTAAGTAACTGTGCTTTTTCAGGGATGAAATATGGGTCACTTGGTTAATGATACATGCAGCTAGAACAGCTAATAAAAAAGTAAAGCATAATAATGTTTTGAGTGAAGATGCAGAATCTCACCAGTTCCTTTCCTTTGTCTTTAATCAGATTTTAAAATAAATAAATAAAATTCCATATATAACTCAATTGAAATGTTCTTAATTTATGTAAGAGATATATATTCCATAGTTCCTATTACTTTATGCTGATGTAAGAGTTAGAAAGGAAGGAGAAGGTTAAACATATACATATCCTCTTGTGTTGTGAAGTCTGTATTCAGGTCATATCTTGACTTCCCACAACCTCAATTATAGGGATTGAAATCTGGCTTTTGTTTCCAAATTGTCCTGGATTTCTGTTTCCTCTCTTCATCTCTTTTCCAAAATTCTGCGGCCATGGGTATTTTCTAAAAGGGTGAAGGGTTTGTGCTATCATAAGATGTGTAAGAAATCACTGTATATTCACCACAGGCTAATTTGTAGTTCCATTACTAGTCCATCCTTTAAACTTCTGTATAGTTAAGTAGCCTTTACTGTTAGAGAATTGCTAATAGTAAGAAAAAGGAAATCTGTTTAAGTATAACATTCAATCAATGTTCTTACAGTCAGATGACCAAACCTTTAGCTTCATACATTTGTAACTGAATCTCGCTTGGCAATGCATCCAGATTTGTTTAATGTGATTAAGATTTCCTTCACAGTCATAAACATGAGATATCAGATGTCAGTACTTAAAGGTCTTTCAGTTGAGACAGTTACAGTGTTTCAGTTTCTAGCTATGAGAAACCACACAGTCAGTGAGCAGAATGGTATTTGTTTCTGTAGTTTGGTCAATTAATCTGTAACTGATTAACTTGAATGTCAGCACAGAAGAAATTAAGCTCATAAAAGTAGTACTGCAAGTATATATACACAAACTTTTAGTCCCTGTCACTCAAATTATTTATTATTAACCTTTCTAAACCTCATGAAATAAAGAAAGAATTAATTTCCTGCCTTTTCTTTTCAAAAGAAAAAGCTATACTGTAGCAAAATGAAAGAGCAAACAAAGCACTGATTTTGGGGGGTTTTGAGATTAGCTGGGGAGTTTGGTGGTGTTTTTTGTTTTTTTTTTTTTTTTTTTTTTTTTTGTTGTTGTTGTTTTTTTTTTGTTTGTTTGTTTGTTTGGTTTTTTGTTTTTAATA
>JAWWEE010000074.1:84895086-84930746 GCA_035221455.1 Xenops minutus | reverse complement strand
GTTTGGGGGGTTTGGTTTTTGATTTAGTTTGGGTTTGGTTTTGGGTTTTTTTGTGTTTTTTGGTGGTGGTGTTTTTTGTTTGTTTGTTTGTTTGTTTGGTTTTTTGTTTTTAATAAAAGAGCTTCAGAACACTTTGGGGACCAGAACAAACAGACCAAAGGAAAGAAATTGTGTAGTGTGAGTGTAGAGCTCATCACCCAGTGCACTGTTTTGTAAACCAAGATACATATTTCTTTTCAATCGTTGTAAAAAATAGCATGAGAAGCCTAAAACAAACTTTCATTCAGAACTTAACAAGGATGTGGAGACAATACTTGCTGAACCACATTACTCACATTACTTTGGAGGACTGTATTTTTTAAAGGTTTTGGTTTGGGTTGTGGTTTGTTTGGGGTTTTTATTCTCCCACATTTTGTGTTAGTTGTTGCCACAACTTCTTTGTTGTTTTCAAAATGTCTTGTCGTTCTTTCACCTGATAAATTTTATTAACTAAACAAGAGGCTGGAGAGCAGTGCTGCAGAAAGGTACCTGGAGGTTCTGGTTGATGGCAAGCTGAATATGAGCCAGCAGTGCCCTGGCAGCCAGGAGGGCCAACCGTGTCCTGGGGGGCATCAGGCAAAACATCAGCAGCTGGTCGAGGAAGGGGATTGTCCCACTCTGCTCTGCACTGGGGTAGCTTCACCTTGAATAATGTGTGCAGTTTTGGGTGCCGCAATATAAGAAAGACATTAAGCTCTTAGAGATCATACAAGGAAGAGCCATAAGGACAGCAAAGGGTCCGGAGGGGAAGCCGTATGAGGAGTGGCTGAGGTCATTTGGTTTATTCAGCCTGGAGAAGAGGAGACTGAGGGGAGACTTTGTTGCAATTACAACTTCCTCACAAGGGGAAGCAGAGGGGCAGGTACCAATCTTTTCACTCTTGTGACTAATGACAGAATTTAAGGAAATGGTGTGAAGCTGAGTCAGGGAGGGTTTAGTTTAGATATTACAAAAGGGTTCTTGACCCAGAGGAGGGTTGAGTACTGAAACAGAGTTCAAGCCTGACAGAGTTCAAGCCATGAGCAGGTCTTGGTGTCACACTTTCTGTAAGTTTAGACTCATAAAACAGGACAAACAAAGCCAACTTTTTATGAAGATGAATTATACATCTATCAGTCACTGTGATGCTACAGTAAGGACTGTCATTGAAAGGCTGAGTGCAAAATAAAAAAAAAAATTGTGGAAAAAACTTAAGCCAAGTTTCAGAGAATAATGGTTTGAAGAACACCATGAGTGTAACAAGAAGTTACCTCTTATTTTTCATTACCGGGTTTGTACAAAAAAGCAGGCTCTGTCAGAAATAGTATGTTTCAAAATAAGTATTGTTAGTAGAACATGTAGAATGGGGCTAACTATGGAACGAGTAACTACAATTTAGCCTTTTTTTCATGTATGAGTACTAGATTGTAGTAAGTGTGATGGTCTTTTAATGTAAGTTATTTCCCCATGGGGTGTTATTTAGCTGACATTCTCTGAATTTAAAAGCTGGTTGTCATTATGACTGTAAAGACTTGATGATTTTATATTTTTTAAAAAGAAAAAAAAAACACACTGAAAATAGCTTTAAAAAATCTGGACTTTGCCAGAGTACTGATTTGATATTTTCGGCATGAGACATAAAAGCTTAGACTTAGAAAAACTAGTTCTAACATATATAATTATAACTAGTGTTTACAATAGGTTTAAATTACTAATAGAATATGAAGTGGTTTAAAATATTTGTGCATTTTGAAAAGTGAGTGACGTAATGGCCAAGTTTTAACAATTTGAATCATCTCAGGACAGCTCAACCAAAAGAATCAAAACTGATTGTATTAAAGCACAAGTAGCTATAATACTACACAGAAGCTTGAGGCATACCTGAAATATTTAACAAACATCCCTATTGGTCTCTCTGGATGATTAGGGCATGTAACAGAAAATAAACATGGTTGCACCAAAAGCAACAGCTCTGAGGACTAAGTGCATGTTCTTACAGTGTATTCTCACTCTGAATAAGTCTTACATAACATGCTTGTGTTCCTTAATGTCTGTGAACTATTTAAATAAATGCAGCTCACTATATTTAAGCCTGTGCTGATAAATAAAAATTTTCTGAACTTGACCTTTTGACGCTACAGATCACTATTAGGGGTTCTCAGGTATGCCAGTGGCACTTATCCATGTTATATGGCTTCAAGTTCCTGAAGCACATGCAAGGCGACTGGATACTCACTCTTGGATAGTTTTAGAATAAATCATGTCTTTGTTTCACCAGGATGCTGTAATTCATATGTCTCTGATTTGAGATGATTGGTGAAAACAGTTGTGTGTATCTGCTGCATTATCTCATTTCCCTTTAGAATAGGTTCTGATTAAGCATGCACAGATTTGCAAAGAAGAACTTTTTAATGACATTTTCTTGACATGTTTTTGTACTTTTTTCAATCTTGATATTTCAGAAAAATATGAATTGTAATAATTTGATCAAGGTCAAATTTTTCTACACAGCAAAGCTGAGTAGCAATGGTCCATGATTTTTCCTGCAGAGATCCTGGTCATTGTGCATCTTTTGATGACCTGGATGATAGATCCCAATGCAATTCATATTACAGTGGGCTTGATCATTAACGTTAGATAGCATTGTCCCCTTGGGACTTATGCTGGACCCTTTAATTGTGAATGCTCAGGCTCTGCCTTAAGAGGCAAAGTATGAGCTGTGTTATCTTTTTGTCCCTGGAGGCAGTTGTAAATTTCTGCAATTGCTTTGACTGGAATTGCATTTCCCAAGACTCTATTAAGTACATAGGCAGTAGTTATTCCATCTCTTGTGTCCTACTAGTCTACTCCCTGCGAGTGGATCCACTTCCTCAAGTGGAAGAGGAAAGCAAGCAGGTACCTGCACAGCTGTGCATGTTAGAGAAAAGGAAAGAAACCTTTTAAAGTCACTAGCATCACAAAAACATTCTTGTGTGGACCCCTAGGGAGAGGCCAGCTTTTATAGACTAATCTAGTGATAAAGTAGGATTTTATTTCAGTAGGATGTCAGATGTTTAGTGTGGTAATGGACAAAAATAAAATGCAGGTAACACCCTAACTATTGCAAAATGTGTGAAAGAAATAAAGGAACATGAAGACTTGTCTCAGTTTGTAAAGACCAAGATCCTCATTGCATGACACAGCAGAGCTCAGGAGAATCTTAGGTTTTTTCCTTCCCTCCCTAATCATTAGATACATCTGTAACATCTCAGTTGAACCCAATCTGAATACAAAGATGATTGACTGATTTCATAATCAAAGTTAACAAAAGGCTAAACTGAAAGAGCTTCTGGAAAATCATTTTTATTTTGAAGTATAATCGAATCAAAAGAGAATTCTTTGTGCAACAGAATCTTTTACCAACTATATTGCTTCCATACAGAAACGTATCCTTCTGTGGATCATGCAGAAGTCATCCATATACGTACAATGAGCATGTATGAACAATATATGTTTTCTAACAGAAACAAGATTTAGCAAATTTTGCAGACAACTTTATTATAGCTGAACCTGTAAGTAGGCACAGACATATTTACAACAGACTGTGTAGTTCTAAGCCCCTGTTATTTTGATGTTGTTCTCAATGGTTCTTCTGCTCTTCTTAGTTGTTTCTTTCAACCTGTTCTAAACTATTATGTGGTACTATTATGTTTATGCCTTGTGTCATTTTGCCTCAGGTAATTCAATGATGTCAAGGTCGATTGTTGATAAATCAGAAAAAATTAAAATCTGTTTAGATCACCGAAGTTAAACTTGATATCTCATGTGTTCAGAAAATGCTATGTCATATGCATGCTTTCTAAGAATTACATCATTGTACTTTACACTGAGGTTTAAAATGACAAACGTTTTCTACATCTACCTCTTATTGCATCTGTAGAATACACTTACTGTGAAAAAATTACTAGTAAACATGAATACAGGAGTCCTAACACTGAACATTTCTTGAAAACTTTACTGTATTTCAGACAGAACAACAACACACTGTCACCCATCTCCAATATGTAGCGTGGCCTGATCATGGCGTTCCTGATGACTCCATGGACTTCTTGGAGTTTGTGACCTGTATGAGGCCAAAAAGAGTAAAGAATGAACCAGTTCTTGTTCATTGCAGGTACTTGTGTTTTAAAATTCTGATTATAGACGTGCTTCAGCCTTAGAATAGGCATTTCACATGAAAAGTCTTTTTGCAAGACAGGAGATTCCTTGAATTAGATGAAAATGTTAAACTGTGCAATACCAGCATTCACTGCTGAACACGGAAACAGATGTTATATGTAAAATGAAGAGTTTCCTTTATCTTCCTTTCTCCTGCAACCTTTTGGTGAAATGGCTTAGTCACATAATTATCACAGAATAAATAATCTACAATGTAATTTTTTCTCTATTTTTTTATCCTCTACTACATGTAACCTCATTTTGAATGGTACTGCAAAGGTTTTTTTCCTGCTGTTGAAATGCCTGTCATAAAAGCAGTCAATTAGATCTTACCTTTTTTTAAAGACAAAAAGGTCAAACCAATACATTCAGATTTTTAAGCAGTTATAATTGTTTAAAAATGCATTTACTTTAAGTGAGGCTTTAGTTTTATTTATATTAAAAATATTTTCTCTTTAGTAATTGCCAGAAAATATTACTGAAGTTGCTGTAAAAATAAACTTTGTGCTCTGTTCGACTTTTACTAAGATCTTCCTGTAATTCCTAAAGCTGCTTAGCATCCTGGTGTTCATGTTAATACTGTGATATGAATCTGGTGCATTGCAAAAACCCAATTTTATAGACTATTTTCCTGTTACATTTCACAGCGCAGGAATTGGTCGCACTGGTGTGTTGGTCACTATGGAAACAGCCATGTGCTTAATTGAAAGAAACCAACCTGTTTATCCACTGGATATTGTAAGAAAAATGCGAGACCAACGAGCTATGATGGTGCAAACATCAGTAAGTGATGGAGAGGAAGCCTCAGTTTCTGTATATATACTGCATTTTTCAAGTTTTAAAACATATCCAAAAACTTTTTAGATATAGGAGTCTAGTTGTGTGAGTCTTCAGTTGTCATTGTATTTCAAGCTTTGTAAATTCAGCATAATGTAGCATGGTGGCAAAGGCTGCTTTTCTAGTGAGGTATGTATTTAACTTTTTGATGCCATGAAAAGACAATTGATTTCTATATATTACAAGTAGTTAGAATGCCCAAAGTCAGACCTGCACTTATTATCTGTTCATGGTTCTTTGTCTAAATTCTCTGCAAGAAGGTAGAATAAATTTTTGCTTTTCATTGCATTTCATTCAGAGCATTATAAAAAGTGATTAAATTGAAGGTAAAATAATGTGTTTGTGCCATGGTTTGAAGAGAGGAAGTGGCTTCGCAGCAAGTCACTTTAGAGCAGAAATTCTATAAGAACAATATTTATTTTATTTTTTTTAATTTTGCCACTACTCAGTGTGGAAAAACTTGGGTAGTATCAATGACTGAAATATGAAAGTAGACAGTGATAAAGTGATAAAAGTGGCTTAAAGACAGCTTGAGATCATGAAGTCAATTTTGTGTCAGCTTTGGAAATCAATATATTGAAATTAGTGACCAAGGCTGAGGGATGAGAGACTGTTCTTTCTTGAGGAGCGATTGGATGACAAGAATACTAAATGTGGGCTATCTTGGAGAGCTTAATGCCCTATGAGAAGTGGAAGTAAGGGAGTTTAGACCCACAAAGACAACACTTAAATTGAGCATTTTTGTCTCTCATCTTCAAAAGGAAATGCCTCAGTTTCCATTTGATCAAGGAAAAGGTAACTGAAGATGACAAATTCTACACATTAAAAGGTTAATGACTTCAGGAGCTAGCACTATGGCCTGACTAGATGGGGAGAAAATTGTGTGCTCTCAAAGGGTGTAAAAGCATCCAGATTTACAGCTGCCTGTGTAATATTAGAGTGCTTTGTGAGCAGTTTATTCATGGATGCTGCTGGGACCCTTTTCTCTGCACTATGAGTGCACTCTTTGGAAGAGCTTCAGGACTGTATGGTTGAGAGGGGATTTGTTTGAAGGGTCCCCTGCCTATTCCTTGCAGAAGTGGACGCTGAGATGATGACAAAGGTTGTCATCAGATGAAAAACCTTAAGCCTGAAGCTTAAGGAAGCTGAATGTTGATTTCTGTAGTTGCACCTCTCTAGATCCCTCAGTTTCTAAAACAAACTGAGCAAGTTCAGGCTTAAACAGTCTAGAGGTGGTCCTGTCTTTGGAAATTGGATATGGGAACCTGAAGTAAACTTCAGCTTGTCAGAAGGCCAAGTCCCTTTTTTTACAACAGAAATCAGAAAGACGTGTCCTTGCACTCCACACTTTTACATAACCAAAGAATACAGGGAATAGCAATAAGTACACTATCAGATCCCCTGTGTGGAAAATGAATACCTAAAATAGGATTCTTTACCTTGCTTGCTGTGTGTTACACAGTTCACTGTCAACACAATCAGGAGAGGGATGATCTGTAGCAGCAATACTGTGAAACTTGTTATTTCTCAAGTAGGCAGATACTGTTGTGAAAAGACAATGAGCAGAACTGGCATACTGTGCTGTAAATGAGACACAGAAGCAAGCCCTCAGCTGTGAGGAAACAGAATACTGGAGAGCTGCATGTTAATATTTTGCTCTCTCTTGAGTACTCTATGGCATTCCCATGCCGGCATTCCAGCTAGCCCAACTCATATTTGCTCATATTTGATATTCAGCTTAGGGCTTCTGAGAGAAGCCATTAGAGGTTGCTCGGTTGTAATAAAGGGATTGTTCAATTTTAATAGCCTTGCCTGAAGCATGTTCAGCTGCCCTGTGGGGTTTGTGTGTGTGCTTCAGTTCTAAGATGGTACACTTTGCCAGATGCATGTTGTAAGTTAATATCAGACAGGGCACACTCAGTTAGAATGGACCCATCAGAGCTATTAACTGGTCAGTTTAGTGTCTGTTGCTAGTCATGTGAAAGCTGTAGTTTCTCACAGACCAGTAATATGGTTACCAGGAACAGCAAAACAAAAACTTCAACCAAAATGATAAAGGTACAATGAAATTGGTGTAACACTACAGCCTTTCATTTAAAAAAAAAAAAAAAAAACCAAAACAAAACAAACCATAAATTAACTATTATGTTCCATTAAATAGAAATTAGAGAAACTAAACAATACAGAACACAGTGCTTTAGGATGTACATAGTAAAACTAGCTACCATCTGAGCGAGTAGTAAGAACAAATGTAATGGGTAAGAGGTAGGAAAACAACGAGTCATTGGCTGAGTCAGAGGAATCAGTGCTGAAGTGCTCATTCTTTCATTTGTTCAGTAACTTCACCACACAAGTTAACAGAAGTATTGAACAGAGAGCTAAATACCACACCTAACTTGTTCAGGGAGTAGAAATATGGAAATGACAATAGCAATGAAGAGAAAAGTCAGGATAATTAAGAAATAGACAAAAGAACAGTGATATTGAAGGTGCGAGTAATTGACTGAAAGGTTAAAAGACAGGAAAATCAAGATGCAGAAAACTCATTTCCACCTCCTAGTTTCCCTTAGGGTTTTTTTTGTATTTAAGAGAAAATGTGTTACAGGTTGTGGACAAGAATAATATTCCTAACTGCTTGTATTTAAAAGCAATCTAAGATCCTTCACAGTCCAAATGTTATCTATGAGCCCTGCCCTTTGGGAGATAGTGGGGGAATGTTTCCAGATGCTTCTGAAGAGTTGATGGGACAATACAAGGGCAGCTGGGAGAACATTTCAAAGATGGAAAAAGGGATCTAAAAAATGTGAAGCTCTGCTTCTCTGAGTATATGACATGGAGCTTTGGAGGAAGGTGTTCATTTGGGGATTTTGACAATAGTACTTTCAGAGAAGAGGCAAGGATCCTTTGATCTTTGCAAGTTCTTTTAAATTTCAATCATCTTGCATTCTCAGGATTGTGTTAGTCATAAAAATTTATTCAGGCTACATGAATTTTTAGTTCTGCAGTAGTCCTACTCATAATGTCTGCTTTTCAGCCACTTTTCAGAAAGAGGCTTGGAGGCTAATTACTTTTAACAAATAGTTACATCACACAGTCATGGAAGAAACAGTCTTTGTAATAGCATAATAGAGAAAAGAAACACTAATTTGTGAAGACTTTATAAGATGTAATTGATATTAGAATGTTGGGTGACAGAAGAATTAATGTGCCTGTTGTTCTTCAAAACTATTTATTTGAAAGGTTTTTGCAAAAGGAGATATGGGAATTGATCAAAAATTGAAAATAAAGTGACTCCTTCAGTAGTATAGATGGTTTGGGAAGTAAAAAAGTTTTTTGGAAAAAAAATAGTTTTTAGTTAGTGTCTAGATATCCTATATGGTAACTTTAAGTGTGGTTTTGGTCATGTAACTTAAATGTGTCCAATAATATGTAACTGCCAGATTGGCAAGCTCAGAATAATTGTAAAAATCAGATAACTACAAAAAAATAAAAAAGTAAATAACTAGTTTAATTATTTAACTAGTCAGAAAAATCATATAAATATGCATAGGTTTTACAAATAAATCCTATTCCCTGAAAACTAAGCATGAATGCTTTTAATATTGGGGACTGTGTTTTCCTAGGTGTATGATTTTTAATGCTTGTCCTTCAGGGAAGAGTAAGGATTTTCTCCTCCAGAAGAGTAGGATTTTCTCCTTCCATCCTTGTATCTCCGTTCCTGTCATTGTCCAGGAAAAAAGGATGCCATGGGAGTGTTAGTCCTCTTCAATACTGCTGTCTAATCAGGAGTTTAACTGAACATCCATAACTGTTTTTGTGTTTCCTTTCTTATACAGAGTCAATACAAATTTGTTTGTGAAGCTATACTTCGCGTTTACAAAGAAGGATTGGTTCGACCACTGGATTCCAGTTAGCACAGCAGTGAAGGATGAATTCTTTTTTTGCCTAAAAAAGACTGCTCTTTAAGTAAAGCAAGGGCTCGTTTCTCAAAGCAACTGGAATGGACTAGAAGCCCATAAAAAGACAGATGAGCACATTTGAACTGTGGCACTTTATATTTCTCAAGAAGATTGCTAAATCATGTACAGTGTAATGAGGTCAGATAGATAAATATATGACAGCCATTGTGTGTAATATGCTTTATTCACATAGACAACTGTAAACAATCATGGAAACCTTAATACTTATCTTTTACTGCCTTAAAACACCCTCCACTTTGGAAGTTAAAAAGTTCCTTGTGTTTCCTTTGAAATAGGAAAAAGAAAACTCTTAGTATTGAAATGATTGTGCTTAAGAAGGTATTTAATATATTTTTATTGTATCAAAGTTCATTGAAGGCGAATATTTGTAATTTCCTATTGGGATACTAAACATTCATGGAAATGTAGCCTTGACTACTAAAAGGCTGACAAAGAGCTTTAAAGGCTAACACATAACTACTGTACATTAAGAGCTGGAAAAATTTAGTATTCATTTACCATAAATTTATTAGTGAGTCTGCCAGCTGTTATAATATGCTGCTTAAAAATCACATCTACTGTATGTGATGTGAAAATAATGCTGCATTTATGTATTTATGCAGATGGTACAATCTGCATCTTCTGTTGATCAATTTTAATTGCAACTTGCCCTTTTAACAGTGGCCTACTTCTTACAGTTTTAGTTATTGTACTCATTTTCTTCTGCTCCTGCTGTCCATCCCCTTTACACTCGTTTTTCACTGCTCTTTCTATATGTGGACTGAAAACATTTTAAGTTAAAATGAGATTTAATTCTCTGTCATGTTTGTTTCCATGTGTATTTATGAGTTTTCAAATGAAAATGTGGATTAATGTTGCACACAAGTACTAGACTTTTGACCTACTGTATATGCAAAGTAGTCTAATCCAATACTGGAAGAAAAATTGCTACTGAACCCACCAAATATGTTGCTGCTATTTAAGGTGTGAAGCTTACAAGGACACAGGTGTTGCAAGTGTTCAGGTAGTGATAAAATGATGACTTGCTGCCCTCCAGCAAAAATGCTCTTATCCAGTGAAACACAACTCCCTTTTGCACGAGTTCTGTGGATTTACTGTGTTTCTTGCTTATACAGAAATGCAGCTAAATGCACGTGAAGATTTGTGTGGAAAGACAGAATGAATTTGTATATCAACAAATAATTCACCCTAAGGTACACTGGTCTCTATTTCATTTCAGATGGGAGAATTGGACTTGCTGAACAGTATAACCACATTTGTATGATGTTAATTTATTTTGTGTGTGCTTTTTGATTACCCTGAGATAGTTCTTAATTTTTAGTAGTGTTAAAAAATATTTTAAGGGATTGTTTAAAACTGTTATTTAAAAGATTAATCCTAAGTAAGGAAAAATTTTTATGGGGCATATAAACCAGATGTTTATATATGTATAAAAGAGAAAATGAGATAATTTTCTTTTTAGATATATATATATATATGCACACACATATTCAGATATATTTTAGAATTGCGGTTTGTATTATGGATATTATCATTTATATCTGGAGTTTCATTATAGAAACTATTGCAGCTGTACAATATGCATCTCTCATGTTACCAAAGGTTATGTTTTTTCCCCAGGAGATGACTAAAAGATGAATGTAGGATGTGCTAAATTGCTGACTGTTCTCTTCTGTAGGCTTGGTCCTTTCTCCAAGATTAAATTATTAGTTATAGCTAAAGAATATATCTGATTACTATTTATTGATCAAAAGTGTTAATTGGAACATGCAGGGTAATTAACAACATGGAAACCTTCTTGGCTTTGCTAGATTGATGGCAGAATAGGTTTGTGCTCATTCTTATATACTACATTCTAAATGTCGCTTTGACTGAAATTTTTGTAATATTTTGGATCATTGTCCTCTTGCTTGATTTGGCACTGATTGAAAAGCAAAAGACTGGTTCACTCTTACCTTGCTAGACTGCATCAGATCACTCAATCTTTCTGTGAGTCCAAATGTAAAATTATACTGGATATGCACATATGGCTTGGGAAGCTTCTTTGAAAAATGCATATGGAAAAGCATTGCACAAGGGCAGGCTGCTTGCTGCTGTTAGAATATTGAGCACTGAGAAAACCTAGTGGCTCCTTCCCATGAAAGGAGTAGTAGGCAGCAAATAGCGTATGTCTCCTGGATGGTTAACAAAAGCCTCTTTTTTGTTGTTTTGTGTGTGCCTGTCTGTTAAACCCCCTCTTTTTTTATTATTATTTTTGTTAAAGTTTTGTTGTGCCCAGATCTCAGAGTCATCACTTGCAGTTGACAGGACTTGCGTTTAATAGTTTGTCAAGAGGTCAAAAAGGCAAGAAAATAAACTGTAAAAAAAATTGCTTAGAGCATCTTGTGACATCCAGTTCTTTCATGGAAATACTTACGGTATATTTGTGTCCAAGGTTATTGCTGTATTCCTATTGCTATTTATGTTTCTTCATGTTGAATATGTACTTACCAAAGCACTGTAAATTTATTTCTTATTTAACTCCAGTCTCAAGATGGATGGTATAGGCTTGACTTATGTGTGCATTCAAATGATGGTGGTCATATTGTGACAACAAATGCTGCTCTTGTTGGGTTTGGTCATACGATTGGTGAGTTCTTACTTGGATTTTAATAACTTGTTTGAAATAGCTAGCCACAGAGAGACTACTCAAAGCTATAAAAATAGTAATCTCTATATGTTGGGTTTTTTTAAAAAGAAACCTTAGGGAAAATATGAATTACACAAATATCTCCTACATTGTGTCCATCTTTATTTCACTCTTGCTGGGTTTTGCACATGCACCTGTAGGGTCTGAAGCGGGGAGTGAAGGCATTTTGTCTTCTCACTGTAGTGTGTGATGACTTTGCACTGAATGAAGTATGCCTTAGATCTGATCTTGCAATGAAAGCATAATTGTGAAAACGTCTTAATACCAGCTTTTGTTTCCACAAGAATTAAGACATTAAAAAGACAGATTTGAATGATCATTCTTGGTTTTTTTGATGAGAGTTAAACTCGTAACGCAAAGTTTTTAACTAGTTTTTAACAAGAAATTGACAAATATCAGGAAATGCTGCAAAGTCAAGATTTTATATAACCTTCATAAACAGTTTAACCTTGATTTTCCCTGTGCTGGCATGATCATGACAATAAGTATTCAAAATGTCTGGTGTGGTGGTGCATGAAGAGGGAGCAATAAACCTTTGAGGTTTTCATCACTGTGAAATATGCTACCATTCTACAGAATTAAACAAATTTTAACAATGTGGCTTTATATCTGATACAGAAGTAACTAAACTGCCTATTCAGAGTGTCTTTAGAAATGTCACAGGGGGACACTTCTGAGACAGAGGGACAGATTTTGCCATGCATTGAAAATTAAAACAAAACAAAACACAAAAAAACCCAACCAAACAAACAGTGCCCTAAACCATGAATGCCTTTTGTATAACTGGACGGATGTAATATAAGTCATTAAAATACAATCAAACCTTGAACAGTGGTGGTGTTTTGCAGAAAAAAAAAAAGAAAAAAAAAAAGTTACTCTGTAATCCAGCAGTCTGCTTTAAGTAATCCTGTCTTTTAGGTGTTGGTACTGAATAATATGGAGTCAAAATGTACGTAAGAATTCAGCAATAACTCTTCATATACACTCATTTTTTCCCTCTTTTTTTTTTTTCTACTATGCAGTACTTGGTTAAATATAAATTTTTAAAAAATGTATTTAAAAACCCCAACAAACTGTTGTTCTTGACTCTCTAATGAGCTAGGCATTGACTTTGTTACAAGTATAATATGATACTATTTTATAACAAAAGTTCTTTCCTTTATATAGTATTCTTGTGTGTCAGACTGAATGCATAAATGGCCCCTGAATGAAACTGTTGAAAATAGACATACATGGTTCATATTCAATCAATTATAATTTAAACAGTTACTTCACTGATAGTGGCTTTATTTTTATATCCTGAAATGTAGCATTTAAGTGCAACTTTATTTTATTCCTTTGCATGAGGCCTTTCCATAGAGAACATGTGCTAGGAAATGTTTGTATTTGGATTAGTAACCTGCAATCAGTCTACGTGGTTAAAAGCATTTATTAATTGAAGCTATATAGAAGATAAGGTTGTGTCATGAAATACTTTGTTCAGAAGCTGTTGAAAACCAAATGAATGATTAATTCATTATGTAAAGCATAATGTTTTGATTAAAATTGATTCTCTTATATTTAAGTTCTGACACTGATAGTGTTAAGCCATCTCAGATGACTGTTTCTTTTAACAATAGTATTACATTAACAGTTTAAATATAGCAATCTAATGCAATATGCTTTAGTTACAGTGTACTTTAACGTATTTAATGTTCCAGCTGTTCAGTAGCTGTACGAGTTTCAGACAGTAGCATCCAAAATCAGTGAAACTTCTCATCCTAAAAAAAAAAAAAAAGTTTCTCTGAATCAAAAGGAAGGAATAGCCCATAATATCAATATTTTTCAGCTCAGACTAACCCTGTGACAGTACTGATCTTACCAGTCATAAAAAGCAAATGTTGAGGATCAATAATATAATGGAAAAAACAAATTGTATGCACTGTTGACATTGTTTAGTTTTGGCTCTAGTTAGACACCAGTAACTATTGTAATCTTTTTTTTTTTCTTTCTTAAGACAAATTCATCTCAAGAGATGGCTGTGAGAATGCAGAGTAGAATGTGGGTTTATTGACTCCTAATTTGCTTGCAGCCTACTTGGATAGGAGTCTTAGACTGTGTGTTATTGTGGGCTTAGCTGCAGGTTTTGTATCTTTAATTTGTATTTAAAATACTAAAGATCTATTTTGAATAGACATTATTGAAACACTTCGGTTTACTGTTACCTGTTCAACTTCTGTTTACTTGGCTTTCATGATTTTGTTTCTTGAAATGTCATTGTTTTACCTTATAAAAACACTTGGAAGTTTCCCAGAACTGTAAAACTGGCTTTATCATAGACGGGTGAAATTATGTTACTGTTGCTTAAGAGGACATCCCGTACACCTGACAGAGGTGCAATGTGGTATCCAGACCAGCCTGAACTTACCTCTTTTCTGAGGAATTTAAACAGTGCTGCTAACAGTGATAGAAATCATAAAGACATATGAAAAAGCATATAGGAAATGTTTTGTTCAGGGCAGATAAGACTTGGGTTTTATTAAAAAATAAAACCAAAAAAAAAATCATGAAGGTGAAAATAGTTTTAATTGATAAGGTAAGGGTGGGAAATACATTGTTTTTTCATTTTGCAGAACACTTCTCCATTTTAAACACATCAATTCTCTTGGAGCAATTTCTTTAGTAGAGAACCTACTGTTGATGTGATTTAATTCTTGTCAAACTAACCTAGAAAATAATTTTAAGTAGAACATTTTCCTCATTTACTGGTTTGTGGTTTTAAGTAACATTAAAAAAAAAAAAAAAAAAAAAAAAACAAACAAAAAACAACAACCCTGAAATCTTTTCCCTTTAAAATTTATTTTGGCTGCTTTCATTTGATTTCTTTTTCTGAGACATAAATGAAAGCTGAATGTGGCTGTGTAAATAGCAAGGTTGCCCCACATGCTAGGAGGAAGCAGATGCTTTGCTAGAGCTATTAAATCACTTACCTAACACCAGTTACCAGCTGAAACCAGTGTAGCATTGTATTTCTGTCAGCCTTTTGCAGAATAAACACTCTGTAAATAGGAGGCCCTTAGAGCTTGCTCTCCCAAATATCAGGAAGTCATCTTGCACTAACCTAGAATTTGTGCTTTAAAAAAAACCCCACAAACAAATTAAAAAAAGAAAAAAAAAACAAACAAGAAAAAAACCCATATATATGTATATATATATTCAAGTAAGGAATTACTATTTTTACCAAACTCTCTACAAAGCATACTTTTTACAAAGAAATAAAATTAGTAAAAAGGCTACCTGCTAGAAGTATCTTCTTTACAGTGCATGCATCTCAAGAAGTCATTAAGCGAACTAGTTCTCAGCTAGCGTGCAGTATGGCCATTAAGCACAGAAAGTGCCTCATCAGCCTAACTGCCTGTTAATTTTCTCAACTTTCTTGCAAAGGGTTGTTTGCAATCCTGGTTTGGGAGGAAGGAAAAAGGGCTGCTTTCCTTAGGGAAGAGACTGAAAGCCTGCTCAGTAAATCCCCAGTCTATATTGACCTTGGTGGAGTTGTACTTGTATGATCTAACCTGAGCAGTCTAGTTTAAAGTAAGAGCAGGTGTATCTGTATGAGTTTGCAAAAATATCGAGGCACTTCTAGAAAAATGCTCAGATGGGCAGTGTTAATTGCTGTGGGCTTCATTTGGTTCAGTTAAACAGCAAGTTAGTGAGATAGCACTTGAGATACTCTTGATCTCGATTGTCCTTCTAATTTAGAGCTTGAATGAAACATGAATGAAAACCTGCTTTGTAACAGAAATCAAATTACTATCTGTAGAAATTAGATAGGGAATTATTATAGGTACTGAAATGTAAATCTATTTCTAATCCAGGTTTTGCAAAATAAATGACAGGTATCAATGCTTATATTCCACTGACCTGTGCAGTGAGCATTAAACATAATTTATTTAGGTTTTCACACTTCATTGTGTAACCTTAGTAGAGAGATACAGATAAATCATAGGGACAGTCCTATAAAGGCTTTGAAAATCTGCCAGCTGCTCATTCTAACAAACGATGCACTGATTAAAACTGACCTTGATTACAACTGATACAGAAATGTGCTTAATAGTATGGAATAAACTACATACCAGTTGGGAAAGCCAAAGTTGTTTGGTTTGTTTTTTGTTTTTTGTTTGTTTTTTTTCAAGTTTTGTGAAAGATTTCACTATTCCAGTCACTAAATTGGTATTTTCAAGTATATTCAGTTAGCACTTTTGTGAGAGATATAGAAAAATCTTGGAAGATAATATCCATTCAGGGACCCTGGCTGAGGTTTTTTTTAATTTTTTTTCTTCTTCCTGTAGCACTCTGTAGTTTCTTCTGAGATCTTAGGTGCCAGTGCATTAACAGAATAAAAGAATGTATTTGGAAGGTAAGGAAAGACATTCTTTTGTATCCTCCAATGTACTTCTCTTTTAAATCATTTGAAATGTAAATTGATGTTGATATTACCAAGTTTAATTTATTGTTTAAAAGTGTAGACACATCTTGAAATGAACGTATAATTTTTCTTTTTTATTTTTATAGGAATAAAGTGTTGGTTAATGTTTTTAGTATAACGTTCTTGAGTTTTGAAACTATTTTGAACAAAAATATAGCCACCATTTTATGCATATGGGTTATATGGCTAATGGTGAAATAAAGCATTTTTGGCTATATGGCTTTACTGTGGCTTATTCAAGAAGAAAATGAAAATTGCATTAAAAAGTTACTGACCTTTTTAATTGTAAAGAAATAATCTAAGAAATCACACGTGGGTGCATCTTGGATTTTATCTAAGCAAACGAACATGTATGGAAAGTGTCTGCTCCGTATACATACAGTGTGTAACTTTTTCATAAATAGCTTACCAGAGTGAAAAAAGTAAATCAAGCAAGTCGCAGATTCTTAGGAATATTTCGCTTGCAACAAGTTTTTGCACTGTTGTGCACATAAGGCCAATAACCAGTTGTTAGAGTGCAGGTTTTCTCTTTTGCTGCTATATATAAAACCTGCAGACTGCCCTTCCTCTTGGGATTTCACGTGTCTTCACAGTACTCCCTAGACATGTCTGAGGACTCATATCTTCTACACTGTCTGTTGCCCCATGGTGGTTGTCATGTTTTCACAACAAATCAGACCCCAGTGATGCTGTTCTTGAATTGTCTCTGTTTACATGCCTATTAAAATGCAAGTTTATAAGTTTCAAAATAGAAAACACATTGAGTCCAACACTACCAGATGGATAGAGTATTGACCTTAAAATATGGCTGGGATTTGGTTAAGAACTGGGGTGATTGTTAGCAAGCACTTTCTGCTGTTTACAGGGCATGACTCTGCCTACTGATTAGTCTTTTTAAAATTGAGGACAATAACTCTTTATGATAAAGTTATTAATTCAAGGAAATCTTGGTGAAAGAAAGTACAAGGCCAAAACCAACTATCTGAACAGCTCAGACATGGGATATGCTTGCAGCCTGGAATCTTTTATAGGTGCATAGAAAGCTACCAAGATGAAAGTTTTTGCTGCAGATCTATACAAAACAATTTATGGAAAAATGTACAGTATCTTGAAAGCAGGATAGGGTGCAGAAGAGCCTTTTGGAGAAGATAAGACAGAAGTAAACTCTGAGCTTGTGGTTGTATCATCAAGACTTGTGCAGCTGATTGCTAGAGGGGAGAAGAGGGCTTTAACTTGCCTAGTGTTATGGGTGATTTTGGAGGTAATGCAAAAGGACCAAGGTGTTCCATTCATATGTAAAAGGAAATGCTGTAAAATCCTTATGGTACTGATAGCCTCACAGAGGAATGAGGTGCTCCAGGAATATGGAAGAAGTGCCTTTACATAATTCATAAGACTCCTAATGAGCAGTCACAGGCAAGAAAACCTCACTTTTAACAGTCTTGCTTGAATTTGTAACAATTGCAAATATGAATGTCAAACTGTCATTTCCCAGTATATGTATTATTTCCATGTGTAGCTTTCTCATACCATAGTTCAGTGATATAAACATTTACAAGCAGTGACTCAATTTAGCTAATCTTCCTTATATTACTCAAAATATTTTAACTTCTATAATAGAATGGGGTTAAATTACTTTTTTTCTTAGTCCTAGTGTAATGTAATTGAACTGTTTTTCATGAAATAAAAAAATCTGTAAGGTTGGAATGTGCAAGTCAATCTGCTAAGAAAACTTGTTTCTTCATTTGAACGGCAAAATTCAAGGTTCGCAGTTCATAAAAAGAGCCCTGTGAAAATAACTGAAAGATGTTTGGGGAGACTGGGGTCGCTGCTGCTGATCTCTGGGTTCAAAGCCACTTTGGATTCCTAAGTACATCTCCAGGATGAGTGACATGATAAAAGGTCAAACTCCTCTGTACGCTCATGTGCAATCTTATATGCTATTCTGACACTGCTACTGAGGAGCTCGAACACCTGCAATACACTGTATTTTAAAGCAAATGTATTGTCATTTACTTTTCTTGATTCATTGAGTTTAGCACCTACCCACAAAAGCTGCAACATTATTGATTACAGGACCCTTTTAGTTCTTCTGTGCGTCAACTACAATTCAAAAACCAAACATGGATAGAAAAAGGTTTTCTCAGCACTAGCTCCATCTCTCAAACTCAGGGGTTAGTTGCTCAAGGGCAGTCAGGTTGCACTGGCACAAATGATAGTGTGAACTGGAGTGCCAGATTGTAATAACAAGATGGAAGGGTGTGTGAAAAACCTCCCTGTATTCTTTGATGTAGCTCACAGAGTAGTGTGGAAACAGCAATAGTGATTGCTAATGGGTTCGCTCCTGCTTAAGTGTAACTTTGGCCTTCAGAGGCTTCTGTGTCACTACAATTGCCCTGAGCTTTTAGACGTGACAAATTCTTATTTAAATACTTAATGTTACTTCTTTCAAAGCCATTTGTCCTTTTTGAGTATTTGAGTCCTCAGCTCTGATCTGGGTAACTTTATGCAAATTCATACAAATGGCATGTAAATATACTGTAGCTCTTTAGCTTTGCATTCATTTTTATAGATTCCAAGTTAGCATAAGTTCACTGGTTTCAGATGGGTCCAATTTGTCATCTTAAAGGATGTGGTTACTCCAGCCTTCTGGTTACGTGCCCAAAGCTAAAATGCCTTTTGCCTATGAAGATACTTGTTCCTGTATCCAGACTGGGTGCAAGTGTAATGTTTTTATTCAGAAGAGCCAGGGCTGCATTATTTTCATCTGTGCTGCTGGGATTTGTTTTTCGTTTTTCATTTAAGAAACACTATTACAAGAAAATCCACTTTCTTTGCTGTAAGTGTTCTTCAGAAATCTTATTGATTGGAATAGAGGATGTCATTTTGTCCTCTGTGAGAATGGCTCACAGTAAATGTACTGTGATATTACACCTCTGCTACTTTAGTCACTGCCTGCTGTAACAAATGAGATGTCGGGCATGGGCAAAGTGTCACAAGTTGTCTCAGGAACCCAGCTGGGAATATTCCATCTCTGCAGGAGCTCTTCCTTATACAGTGAATATTTTCCCTGCTTTTGTAAGTAAAGCAAGAACTAAGGAGAAGTAGAATTTCCAGCTCAAGGGAAGTTAAGACTGAACAGAGCCTAGATGCTATGTAGAAAACCTAGAAAACCAAAGTGGTATTAGTTCTGCAGAAGCCAGGAGGAGAACTATTTACAGGGAGCTTCTTCCTCTTCATCCTTCTCCCTATTCCTCTTGGATTTTTCTGGGAGAACAGGCAGTTCATTTACAGTCCCTGTGACAGAAGAGTGCCACAGCTCCCTTTGGTGTAGGAAGGTTTCTTCATTCTTACAAAGTCACCTGTTCTTCCATGGCCTGATTCAGGTCATGCTCTTATTTTCCTCTTTGACCTCTGTTACTCAACTTCATCCTCTTCAGCTACTGCTCAGAACTGACCTGGTTTAAAGCTCCTCAGTTGTGTAACTAAGAAACCCCGTCTTGGCAACTGCTCTTGCATGAGTCTATAAGATTTGTTTAAATTACATTACTTTCAAATATTGTCTCCTTATCAAGTGCATAGAAAGAGAGCGTATATATAGACATATAGATATGTATGTGTGCATATATATACATAGATAAAACAAAGCATATAAGTGAATAACAAAAGTAACTCCAGAAAAGGCAGAAAACACATAAATTCAGTTAGACATCTCAACCATAAACAGTATTAAAAAGTGGTGATCCTACAATGAAGGTGGCAATACAAGTAATATAAATAATGTATAAATCAGAAGAGTTTTTTTCTGGTGTGCTACATTAATCTTTCTACTAAAGTAAAAACTTGCTTCAGACTACTGAAAAGGTCTGTGTATAACCTAGGTTTTATTACTTATAGGCATAGGATTTTGGTTTTGTGGATTCCTGTAACACATACATAATTTACTTCTTCAATTAACACTGCTTGCTTTATCGCCATCTGTGTAAACTGTTTACTTTTTTGTTATTACAAGGTAATGTAGATTGAGGACTTTCTTTAAGGGTAATGACTTAGAAAAGTGATTTCCTGGTATTTGAGGGAGTTTAGATAGCAGAGAATAGGGAAATAGGGAAAATAAAATACTTATTGTAGCAATGAATATTTTCAGCATATATTTAAGCAGATTTATTTACATATCATGCTTTTTGCCCTGATCAGACCAATTATTATTCAAGTTTATAATTTGATACAATCAGGGTAGTGGATGCTGATCAAATAACTATCAAATGCAAGTCCACTTTCAATGGGCTTTCAGGTCAGTCCAGAGGAGAGACAAAACAGTCCATACTTGCACAATAAAAAAGTAATGGTACATCAGGAAACAGGTGTGACATCCTCCTTCCAGTCAGGTTAAATATGGAAAAAAAGTAACTGTACTTTTCTTTAATAACTGCTCAAGAACAAAAATGAGGCCACAAATAATTTCAGCACATATTTGAAGAGCAGAAGTTGAGCCATGTGAACTGATGGAGTTACTGAAGCATCCAAGTGCAAAGGGAATGATATTGCATGGAGCCTGGATTATCCAAGTAAGTAATAAAGCTGAAAGTCATAGAAACTGGAAGCAGAGCACTGGCAACATGCCTTGAGAGGAAGCCACAGTGTAGAGCCCTTTCTACAAAGAAAATGGAAACCCTGGGCAAAAACTCTTTCTCACTGTGCTCTTATTGCTTCAGAGAAATTGTACTTTAATGGAATTGTACTAATTGTTTAAAAATACAAAAAAATAAAATCCTGGTACCTTTCTTGCATTCCCTGTCAGAGATTGTGGAGGAAGTAGCAGTAGCTGCAATTCAGGAGAAGAGAGTACATTTTTGTATATCTCCCCATGGACAAAGTACTCTGAGCATCTTGTTGCCAAGCAAAGTTTGTTTTACAGTAGTGTGAGATGAAGTTATTTATATCCTTCTCCAAAAGGGTAAGGTTAGGTGCAGAGACTCACAGCCACAGAGAAAAACTGTTGGATCAGGGAAGTGAAGTTTTGGTCCAAGTTGTGTTTCTCTGCTCATGTCAGGGCTGATGCCAGAATTCCCAAGATGATTATCAGTATGATTTACATGTGTTCCATAGGATGTGGAAAAATATTCTGTGGAGCACTGTACTGGAGAAGTTTCATACTAAAAATGATTGCATTACTGGCTGTGGCTCGTGGCAAAGAAGCAATAGGTTTGGGTGGCAGCACCAGGACTAAGCAACTTATGAGGTGGTGAAACATTTGCTTCTCCCAGGATGAGTTTTTCTCCACCCTTCTTGAGTGTGGCCAACTTGGCTTCCTCTCAAAGAGAAGGATTCATTTCAGCTGCACTCTGCTCCCTCTCTAGCAGTGATTGTCCCTTCCTTATCCTAGTTTGCTCTCCTCCACCACTCACAACACATGTGCCTCCCCTGCACATGCAGCATACAGTGCTAAATTCTGGTCATGCTGAGTGGGTAGAAGTGGGTGAGTTGCTGTTGTGCTGGAACAGATGGTGTCTGCAATGCAGCCACCAGTTATGTGCACGTATTGTAGGAGGTTGCTAAAGGAAAAGGGGAAAATTTACAGTTTTTGTTAAAAAGGTTGGTTATTTTTCTCTTATTTATTTGGATTGGAACAATTACAAAACAGGTTATTTTGTTGGGTTTTTTTCAGTGGCCAGTGGTTGTTATTTGTTTAGTTTATTTAGAGGATGTGTATTACCTTGGTGCATTGAGCAAAGGTAACCAGATGAGGGTGGGTAAGAGGAGAGAAATTTAACCAATGATTTCTTGTGTATTGATAACTTGCAAGTACCCAGATTTCCGGACCACAGTCCACAACTTCCGTGTATCCCCATCATTTATTGTGAGCAAGACCCCTATTCAGGTCACCTGTCACTCACACCTTGCCTGCCCAGCCTGCTACTGCAGCCTACAAACTTTATCCTTTCCCCCTTTCCTCACAGTGAAAAGCCTGCAGCCACCCACCAGGTTTCTTCTGCTGTAGATTCTCAAAGTCTCCCTGTCTCCTCCCTCTCATCAGAAATTCCCTAGGCTTACAAGGCTCTCCTCAGGCAGCTGCAGCATTGAGAAGCTCCCCACCAGCCCCTGGCAGAGCAATCACCTGGTCCCTGCTCCAGGGGCTGACATGCTGTGCCCCTGTCCTTGGAGACCCCTCTCCAAATGGGGGTGCTTTAAAAAAGGCACAAAGGAGCCACTGAGGGCAATAACTGGCAGATCACTCCAAGGGCATTGGTGACTGGTAGTGGGCTGTGGGCTGTATTTGTGGGTATTTGTAGCCCTGTGTTGGGTTTTGGGGCAGTTTGGGTATGTCCCATGAGATTCTGGACAACTCATCTGTGCTGTTTTCCTTTGCAAAGAACATCAAAGGTTGGTTGGTTGGGTGTGGATTTAAGAAGTTTTTTACTTAGTCATAATTAATATCTTGGTAAAAATATTTGGGCTTTTTTTTTTCCCCCCCCAGTGTTTCATTTGTGGTGGATATGGGGTTTTAGCTAGAGATTTTAATCCACATGGAATCACAAAATGGTTTGGGTTGGAAGGGACCTTAAAGATCATTTGGTTCCAACCCCTATGTCATGGGGGATGATCTGGCAAAACTTGGATGAGGAGGTAGAGTATTCATGCCCAGCAGCTTACAAACAAATTTTTTGTTTATTTATTTTGGGGTTTTTTATATGAAACAAATTGTAGATATCCCTTGAAGACCTGTGGTACTGACAGCAGGCCCTGAATTCCCTTGTTCACTTCTGCAGCAAAGAAGTCTGACTTCTTGGGAATTACAGCAAAAGCTTTATTGCCTTCTAAGTAACATTGTACTGTTAGGTCCTGTTTAATAAAATTGGAAGATAATTCACATATGTTGTATGATTTGCAGCTTAATACTGAATGATGTAAGGTATTTATCAACTGGTTTAATAGATTAGATCCCTGCCTGCACCTCCCCACACTGTGCTGCATGTGGATGGAGGCTGACAACTCTGCCTTTATAAAAGCTTTCCTTGCTCAACCCCATGACTAATGCACATAATTATTTTTAAAACAGCTTTGGTTACCACTGCAGTACGCTTTCATGTGCACACAGAAATATGTATTTAGGTTCATCTGGTGCTTGTGAAGCCCAGGGTTCTGTGTAAACCTTACCCTCACTGTTCTGTTTAAAGGAACACTTTGTAGTGCCAGTGTCGCTGTGGGGAGCCAGCTCGTGTGATCTGCGTGGCCAGATGTACAAAGCCGTGAGTGTAAAAATATATAAATAGTGATAAATACTTAACAAGATTTCATTTCATGGCACATTATTAAACTCCTGTATAACCAAAGTCCCCTTAGGTTGCTAAGTTTCACTCAGTGACCAATTATTTGGGGGAAAAAAAACACCCAAACACATCAAAACAAAAACAACGGGAGTGGGATCACAAATCAAAACAAAGAAACCTCAAGCCTCTCTCAGATTCTTTATCCTTGTTTGACAATGGGTTAAAAACTAGATTGATTTGATGTGGTCTTTTTTACTGAGTTGGTGATGGTGGTTGCTTGTAACTTGCTTGCTTACTGCCTGTTCACATCTAATTAGATAATTTGTTCCAGTGCTTTTCTAGGAATTACAATTGAAGACACTCGCTCTATTATCATTGGACATTTCAGTAATTAAGATGACCATCTCTTTTCCCATTATCCAGTGCCGTTCTTTCTCCAAGTGCTCATAAAAAAATTTTTGCTTGTTCTGAAAAATTCCCCCATAGGCTGAAGAGCACTCTGGGTGCATTTCCTCAGGTCTAAACAGTTAAACAAGCTCTCAAGCATTTTCTACCTTGACAGAGGTAGAAAACCTCTATTGGCCTCTTCTGGTATCATCTTTTACCCTTCCCCTGGGTGTTATACTTCTGCCCATCCACGTCTTAGCTGGGTGCTTTTCAGTGAATTCGTGCAGAGTAGCATGAATTGCTCCAGACCTCAGGGCTAGCCGCTCCCTTCCCACTGAGAAGTGATCATTATTGTCTTGCTAATGTATTAATTTACATACTTTCCTGATTACATACTTTCTCTGGGCCTGTTCTGTGTCTTTGGCCTTTCATTTTACCCTTATAAATTCCTGCTCTTCTGTCATGCTTCTCCTGAATAACTTACCCTATGTCCCATTTTTCTTACTCTTCTCAAGTTTCAGGCTGTTTCATAGCTCCTAGCAGAGCCAAGTTGCTCTCCTGCTATGCATCCTCCGCACTGGCAGTGTGTGTGCTTTTAATACTGTTTCTTCGGAGAGCTACCCATCCTCCAAAACTCCTCTTCCCTTTAACTTTGCAGAAAATCATTCGCATCCTATCCCAACAAGCTCTTGAATGTCTTGCCTGTTTCATAGCTTTGAATTGGAGAGGAAAAGGCTACCAAAGTCTTCAACTAATGGCTTAAAAAAAGAAAGAAATTAAAACTATATACCTAGTGCTGCTTGTTAGATGACCTGTAGCAGAACTCTCATGTGTCATATGCTGCTTCTTTCATTCTCATTACTAAGTAGAGACTTCTAAGCTTACTTTGTGCCCTGTCAGAATAAAACCAGAATGTATATTAAGAAAATATTTATTGAGACAGCAAACTAATTATTTTAATCTTGCTGGCCCTTCCTAAACTTCTATAAACTAATTTCATAATAGTCCAGTCTCATGTGTCACCTATCAAGCTTTTGGTATTCCAATTGCTTTTCAATCAATTACCTCAGTTCCTTTACAACTGGTCTATTTATTTTTTAAAGGAAAGTTTTCCTCAGAGTGTTTTTATCTTTAAAATAAATGAAAAAATAAAAGTAGTAAGTTTTGCTAAACCCCTTTTATTTTCATGTGGATTCATTTTCATGGCCAAATTAATCCTAGGAAAGTTGTTGGCTGTCTTTGCACTCTCGGTGCACACATGATATGGAGCACAGAGGGAGCCTGGTACGAAAGGGTGGGAGAAGCCTCCATGTGTGGCAGTGAGGCATGGAAAGCACAGTGGTGTCAGGATAAGCTATAGCTTTGGGAAAAAGGAAGGACAGGTCATCCTTCCTTAATAACCCTAAACTATGCTCATATTTACAAACAAATAAACCCCAAGAAAACAAACAAACAAAAAGAACTTCACACCAAGAGGTGTGGTCTAACTTGGTTCATTCATCCAGCCCTTGGAAGAAAGACACAGCAAATGGCTTGGCACATCTTTCTCACCTCCTGAGACTTTCAGCTGTCCTGAGCCTTAACACTGCTATAGCATTAGCTCAGTGGGAGACTCCTGGGGACGGTCTTGTCCTCCTTGGAGCACGACTGCTGGTGAGGACAGAGGAAGAAGACCAATAGTTGACTGATGCAAGCACTAGCAGTACAGCTGTCAGAGAAGCATGAGAGAGCTGCTGTGTCTGGTCTTGATCATACCAGAGCATTTAGCTTGGAGCTGTGCCTGCTGTGAAGGCTGCCCAGCAGAGATGAGAAGCTAAGCAGGTGGTTCTCCTGCATTTTCATTATTTAACCTTCTTTGTTTAGTAGCAGCTAAGTATAAAAACCCAAAAGGTTTCAGAAGGCTATTGTGAATTCAGGAAGCTGTTTTCTTTTGCTTTGCAGCCCAAAGCATTGATTAACTCAAGTAAAATATGTCATTGTGACATTTTATCCCCTTCCCTGAAAGTGGATCAAGGTAATTATCAGGCTGGAGAAGCAGGTTACCTCACTTGTATCCTGCCTCACCAGGAGCTCCTGTGAAATCTCTTAGCACTTTGGGCCTGCTTGGATTTTAAATGTAGTTTGCTGCTGTTTTTGTTTTTTGTTTTTCTTTTCACATCAATTTACTACTCATAATGAATCCAAGAAAAATAAAGATGGATTTCTGCAGTCACCACCCCTCTCTTTCAAGGAGACGACATGGTAGTGCGTGCAGTGATTTTTTAATGCACCAATACTTCTTTTCCCTCTTTGGATGATGAAGCCAGGGGCTGAGCAGCAGATCTGTGCACTAAAAACAACTTGCTGTCCAATCCACATGGTCTATAAAACAGGAAGACTACTTTGCTTGCTGTTTTCAAAGTGCAAGGTGATATTCTGAAAGCTGACCTAAATGATTTCCATTGACATTCCTGTTGGATAAACTGGGCTTTCATAGTTCTTGTGGAAAGTGCTAGCTATTCACAGGAGTAAAGAACTTCTCACTATGAAGTCAATTCAGATATCATAATGCTTCCTGAATTATATTGTAGCTTTTACCAGACAAGCTCTCTTGCCTGACATTGCCCATGGAGAGCAGTATCGCCATATCCAGTGAGGAACGTTTTGTGGGAGTCTGAGTGGGAATCTCAGTGTGCAAAAGAGACTAGTCTCAAAAATGCCAAGGTACAGCTCTTATCAGGCCCTCAGTGGCACTAAGAGCTAAAACCACTTGAGTATTATTTTTTTTCATCAACACTTTCATCTCATTTTCCATGAAAAGTATTAACAATGTGACTTTTTTTATCAAACGTTTTCCCTAAGGCTAGAAATTCATTTTCTGCCCTCTTGAAATTCTTGTTTGTTAGACCCCAAGAGAGGAATGTAATATCTAAGCCTGGGATACTGAAGTAGCACATGTACAATATTCTGACAAGCAATTGGAAAGTGAATCTATTGTATTTGCATCTCACTGCAGCTGACATTAATGTACAAAATTTAAATAAATCCAAGTGATATCATAGATTTATGATCAACATTTACACAAGTTGTTTGCATAGTAATCAGAAGGGCTAATGATGATTAGTTCAGTCTGGAAATACGCTGGCCTGCAATAAGTAATATTTTTATCCCCTTGCATAAATGAATTATAACTTAAAGCAGTGAAGGGCTTAAAAAGTAAACAAAATCTTTCCTTCCAGCTGTGTGTATGTTTCTGGAAGCCTTAGAGACAGTCTGTGGGGTTTTTTTAAACCACAATAAGTGCATTGAAAGCTAAGCCTTTTGCAACACTTCTGAAAACAGCCACTTGAAAGTGAAAGGCCATGGACAGGGCTGATCCAGAGCAGCAACCTGGCTCAGCCATTATTGGAATCCACTGCCAAGCAGTGCAGGCCCATGTCCCTGCCTTTGTACAAGTGCTGAGAAGTTCCCTGGAGCCCATGAGAGATATCAGAAGGCCTGTGTGTTTCCACTCCTTCCCTCTTTCCTTTCCCTGGTTTCTCAATGTACACAGTGTCTTGAGAAAGCATAGGTGAATGTGTACCCTGAGGCAGCAAATGGCGGGGTTCACAAAATTTCTTGGGGCTCCTTATTTTCTCTGTGCACTTTGTGCCTGAAGCTAGAATAACACTGAAGGAAACATCTGTAACTTGTCAGAGCAGGGAGACGAGCAGCTCTCACAACTACAGTGTGGCACCTGTAACACAGGTGCTCAGGCAGCCCAGGTTACAAGCATTTTCTCATCCATTGCAGTGGGATGCCATTTTCCTGGTTACAGCTGGTGCCCAGCTTGATTCAGCAGCTCTTATGAAAAGGCTTACTGCGGTTTAGTCCAGCAAACCCTCTGGTTCGAGAAGAAAAAAAGAGAGGAGAGACAGGACACCCTGGGCCGGTGCAACAAGCACAGCTGACTCCTGCAGCAAGGACAGGGATATCTGCTCTGTGAATGGCCGAAGACACTGTCAAGAAAGTGCATAAGAGGTACCAGGAGGTAAAGCCACCCATGCTTTGAGGCTGGTGTGCTGCAGTGTCACAGTCCTACAAAGCTAATCAGCAGCAATCAGTGGTGGTGACAGGCAGGGGAAGGCAAGGCTGTGTGCTGGGCCACCAGCACCTGGTGAATGTCGGAAGCCTGCTGGGAAATGGTCACAGATGAAAATGACTGTAAGTGTGGAGCTCCCAGATCTGCTACTCAAGAGGATTGTTTCCTAGAGTGAGGCTGCTTGAAAAGGAAGAGCTGGCACTCCAGGCAATGTTGGAGATGTTGCTATGGCCACCGGGAAAGTGGAGAGGGGGCGCATACAGGAGTGCAGAATCGTGGTGACATGGCAGCTGTAAAGGAACCTTTCTTAATAATTTGGGAATAGTTCCTGCTGATCAGCAGCAGAGAGCAGCCCAACCTCGAACTGAGGCTGTCCTGAAGCCTCTGAAGAAGTTCACCTGTTATTTTGCTGCATGAGAGCGGGACATCTGTACAGAAACATAAATAATGTGTGTGTGTGTGTGTGTGCGAGTGCATGTGTGCAGCCTGTGTCTGGTTGCTATTGAATCAGTGAAGGGGAATTTAATTAACAGAAGTGATGCAAATTTTTTTGCCTCCTTTGTTCCTCTGTAAGGTGCTGCTAGCCAAGTTGGTATGATCCTCTGCTATGGTGTACTGGGCTTGCATGTAGCTGGAAAAGTGTTTTCCATTCCCATGTATTATTCACTGGAAGATTTGAATATTTTATCTAAGGCAGGTTCTTGATATTCACTTACACTCACTTTTTCTTTCCCTTTCCTCCCCCACAGCCCAAAGAACAACTAAGGTGAAAACATGCAGTCAGTATCCAGCTCATCTCCTGCAAGCAAGAAGAGTGAGAGATGCTAATGAAAGCTGGCTGGAATTGGAAAAAAGTGTATGGAGAAGACAAGAGATGTAAAAGGACTTTGTGATTGCTTCAGTGCTTAGAAATATGTGTATAATTTATTCCTGGGATGAAAGGTGCCACTGTTGGAGAAATAGATGCAGGCAGAGAAACATCTTCTCTCTGAGGTTTTCTTGCATTAAGTGTTCTTTAATTTCTCTATCTGCTGAATGTAGGATTTTAGCCCTTAACAGGGGACACATGCTCAACTTTAAGAGGAATGGCTGAAAGGTGCCACATTTCTCTACAACTTGGCTTACAGCTAGTCATATCTGCTGGCTTTAGTGATTGCTGTGGTTCCTGTAGTGTTTGGGAGGGAACTCTGTCACTGGGATAGGAACTGAACACCACTTGGTCCTCTGTAATAATGAGAATTTCTAAGCTGTAAATGCCTCTTATTATGCCAAATTGCCTTGCCACTTCTAATTGCAAAACTTTCCTTGGAGCAATGGGTAAGCAAAGGGGATGTTCAGACAGCAGGTTTTACAGCTGGTTTGCAGTCTGTGCCACTTAATGTGATGACTTAATTTATTCAAGTGTAAGGCTAGAACAAGAAAATAACCCCTGCAAATGGCCAGAAAGGTGGCCCCAGGCTCATCACAAAGCTCTGCTTGGCTGGGAATTCTGTCCTCGGGACAGGAAGGGATTCTAGAGACTGCTTTACCTTACACATGCAGTGACCCTGTCTGACAGCCTCCCTGCAAGTTCCCAGGCAAATCCCATTACTGTGGAAGTCAAATGGCTCCATAAAAGTGGAGCGGTTTGTTGTGGGTCTTGCACCAGACCATTTAGGTTTCTGTTAGTCAGGATTTTCAGAACTGAAATGTTCTGCTTTGAGAACCTGGGCTTTGTTCTCTTACTGGGGCTGATGCTATTTCAGTATCCAAAAAGCAATCACCAGAATTTCTGCAGTATCCAGGACAGATTCCCCTCTGTTAACATTAGCAGATATCACTGGTGGGTTTGCTGACTTGATGTAAATGGAGGAAACCCACCCATTGCTATTTTGTCCCGTGTAAAGACAGCGAGCATTTTATACTCCATAATTTTTTCTGGCTATACTGTACCAGCTGGGCAAATACGCTCTCTGTTCCCTCCACTCCCCCTTGACACCTTGCTGGGGATGAAGATTTGCTATGTTTATTTCTGGGAATAAATTGGGGACGTGTGGCCTTCTTTGCTCATTGGTTTTTCTTAGCTCCTTGACTTGTGCTGTGGCAGCTGGTCTTCTGGAGCATGCACAGTCGCTCATTATAGCAGTTATCAAGTGCTTAGACTTCGACACTAGCTCACTGCTGAAGAGCCTGACTGGTCTTTGGGTTTTTCTTAACTGATGGAGCACCAACCACTATTTGGTAGCAGAGTTGGCTGCTTGCAGGAAATAAGTCATGAGTAACTCTTAGGAGCTTGCATCACTCTCTTCCATGCAGCACATCCTCCAGTCCCACTATTTCTTCCAGATAAAATTTTCTTCTTTTATGACCTTTTATGTCTCCCTTCTCCCAGCAGGCACAAAAGCAGTTCAGCACATGTGCTGATGCTCTGTGCTCTTCTTAAAATTCACAATACTGAGTAGTCAAGTAGCTGCACCTGGAATGAAACACAGAGCCACGGTCCAGCTACTCAGTGCTGAAGAATGTGATTATGGAATTTTTTTCTAGTTACAAACTCTTTCACTCCCAAATTGCCTTCATGTTGCAGCTATACAGGTGGTTACAAGCTTCACTATATAAGCAGTCTTGTATTCTTTAATTTGAAATGGTTGTCACGAAAAGCTGAATGTTGCAATGACCTTCCACAAAAGAACAAATAATTTCTTAGAGGAAGAGGAAAGAATTCCAAAGCTGATATGTTGTCCTTCTGCAGATCCATGTGAATATAAAGGATCCATGTAAACATAAGAGATCCATGTAAATGTTCCAGCCTTGTCCTTTTCCTCCTGACACTGAGTCAAATTGTAAAAAACTTCTTGTTTTCCTTTCCATTGAAGCGGATTGGACCATCAGCTGCTCAAAGCCCATCTTCTTTTATTTATATGCCTTTACTAGCTTTGCAGCAAAGGTCATCTCAAACAGTGTACAAAGGAACCTCTTTTCAAAGAAAATTCATTCTCATGGGCCCAGAGTTGTGATTTTGAAGGTTTTCTCTTTAAATACAGGAAATAAACCACAGAGCAAGCTCCCAGCTTCAAACCATGATATCTCTCAAAATGAGACTCTTTTATTAAAAAAAAAGAAAATGAAAGAATAAAGGGGGAAAAAAAAAAAAAGATAAGGATGTCCCAATCCCAAACAGTACATTATATTTTTGAAGATTAAAAACTTGCTTAGAAGAAATAGACAACATAACAGGGCCACCTAGTGATACTGTCAGTGAGGAGGCATAGCAAGGACCACAGCAGATGACAGCCTAACAGCCAATCTGCTCCATGCAGCAGAAGAGGAATCAAGAGAGTCAAGCTGGTGCCTGTGTTACCAGACACTCTGGGGTCCCCATCAGAGACTGGCCTCCTAGGTCTCTTTATAGCGCCCAGCTCAACTGGAGCACCTGGTCTGGATGGACTAACGCTGTTTCTAGGAGAGGAAATCAATCATGTGTGTTGTGAAAATCTGCAGCAGATCCCACGTTCCAAACCTCAGGTTAATACCCTGTCTGCAAAGGAATGTTACCACATTGTTTCAAGGCAAAATTGCAATAAACCCAGGGGGTTTTCAAGCGCTTTCTTCTTCTTCTTTTTTAAGGCTATCTGGCAAACCATATAGCCAATTTATTGCTTTTTGTTGCCTAATTTCTCCATGCTTTAAGAGCAGTGTATTTAGCATACTTCAGGTGGCTCCTTTGCACAAAAAGCAAAGCATTTGAGGCATAGCATTTAGCTATGCATCAAGGAAAGCCATTTATTTCTCTTATCAATTTCCCTACAATTAGATGCACCTCACCTCATAACTCATGAAACAGTAAGGGTGATAGGGTTCATGCCTGAGGAAGCAAGAAAAAGCCTTGAGACAACAGAGTTAAAATATTGAGCAGATTCACTTGTGGAACTTGCACATGGACTGTTTAGCCAGACATTGTGGTCACCTTTTTCAGGAATCCTAATGGGTAAAACCATCTTGTGTGCTCACCCTATGAACATTTGTGGGAGGGCAATTATAAGCCCATTCAGTGACTTAGACTGGGACAGACCAGGAGGCCTTAACCTTTGCAGAAATTGGCAAATTGACCTAACAGATTTTCTGCTAGGAAGGATCTGGCCCAGGTCAGCCAAGGCAATCTGTTTTAGCAGCCCACCGTTTCATGGGACTGTGGGAAGGTGTGCATGTTTTCCAGGGAGCAAATTTGGTTTTGATGGCCACACTTCATGTGCAAGCTGCCTTCATCATGCGTGACAATGGAGCTTGCAACACGACCTGGCAGGGCTGTGCCAGGGATCCCTGCTGCTCTGACTGGTCACAGGAGCTCCCTCAGGCAACAGGGGGAAGCCCTGCTGACAATATGTCACATCATTAGTATCGGAGGCTGATGAAAATTCATTTAACTTTCCTTGTACTTGCTATTACATTTACTTTTTCTATGACTCTCAGCTCAAATAATAGCATAGGTCTGTGTGTGTCATGTTTGCATATAGCTTGTAAAGATTTGTAAGTGCAAAGATACATGTGTCCTGGGCTTTACTTGAGCATACTTTTAATTGTGGGGAAATTGATATTAAACAGTCTTCAGAGTCTGTTGTTCTACAAGAAGTCAGAATCTCAAAAAACGAACCGTTTTACTCCATGCTCTCTTTGTCTGGTTGCAATAATATTTGCAAAGGAATATTATGTTTGATCAGACATTTTTCATTACTTAGAACAAAATCTCCACTAGTAAGTCTTTAAAGAGAATTTTTATTTATTTTTTTTTAATCTGAGCTTTGGTCTTAGAAAGACCTGCTAACTTCCCTCTGGTTTCCCAATGCTGTGGGAAATGCACAGTCATCATCTGTTTTGCAGGACAACGGAGCAGCAGGGCTGGATCCTCACTGATTTGCCCAAGTGCAGTTCAGCTGCAGTGTCAGGAAAATGAGCAGGACTGTAACTCTGTGGCCTGCTCTAGGAGCTTGAGCAAGATGCTGAATCACTAATGATATGCACAAGTCCTAGCAAGTCCCTAAAGAATGACATTTGCCATGATCTTCTGGAAAAATATTCATTTGACCAGTTGTTTTCTGGCATGTACTATACTAAGTATGATCTATACTTTTGTTTTCTGTCTCTTGTTTGTAAGAACAGCTGCATCTGGACCCTGGGATCTCAGAACTACTCAACCGTGTCCAAGATGCACTGCAGAGGATCTTACACCTCAGGTGTCACACAGCTGAAAAAAAGCATCAGTCACAACTTCTCCTGTTAAGGGTTTTTTGGGGCACCCAATATATAATATTCACAATATTCTAAATACCAGTAGAATAGCCCAGATATGTGATCTCAGATCAGATTCAAACATTTTGTATCAGAACAACTTAAGCTAATTACTTTTTCCTCAATTCATTCAGCTTTACTTCTTTTAGTTAGGCAGAATTGCAAGAGCTGGATTTGACATTTAGTTAACTAAATTCCTTGTAGTCCGATGAGCAGTAATGTAAATAAGGTGCATGGATTGTGAGCATCCCCGATGAAAGAAAGATGGAAATGTGGCATGTCAGAACTATGAGAGGCCGGGAATCACCACAATTCTGAGGTCCTGTGCATCTCTTGGAAACATACAGAATTCAAACAGTGGTTAAGACCTATAAATTCCAAAGCAGACAAAGCCTTTGATGTGTTACAAATTAGCCATGAAATACTTCTCTTTCAGGGCTTTTACTCACAAACATCTCTGCTGCTTTTTCAGTGGTCATGGGAGATATGGCTCCTGGACTGCTGTTATTTATGTGGCAAGACCAAACCAAACCACTTGTGCTCAGCTGCCACAATCCAACTCTGACTGCACCAGGACAGACTGCATTGCATCGTGGGCTGTGGGCAGGGGAAAGTGGATCATTAATCCCTGTGAGACTTCTTGGCATTGTATCATAAATGAGCTACTGGACTTTGGCTCAAACACTTGGATTTAAAGTTGTTCACTCAAACACACCACCTTCCTTTCTCTTCCGGCAGCAGCTGCCCAGTTTCTCCCACAGCAGCAAACTAGTGTGCTGACGAACACAGCCTTGCAGTAAGATACCATGCTGTGGACATGGGAGAAGGGATGAGGGATGTGCCCTGCTCTGCAGCAGGTGTGCTTTCTAACCCCCAGTAAAGCAGTGATGCCAGCAGGCAGACATGCCTGAAACCTGGACAGACAGCCTTCTGGGCATGGCACTTGGCAGGGTGTAAGGGGCAGGCAGGTGGGCAGGAAAGTCGCAGGAAAGCTGTGACTCCTGTTGACTGAGGGGGAGTTTCTGCAGAGTTTTTGTCCATTCACTCACTTTGTGTCTGTTCTCTCACTGGCAGCCATAAAGGTCAAGCCTTGGATATACACACAGAGGCTTTCTGCAATAACACCTATTGCCAGAGCAAAGGTTGGGGGTTTTGCCTGCCACAGTCTGAAACTATAAGAGAGACACAGATACTATCAAAGTCTTTTTGCTAATGGAGAGTGGTTTGTGCTTTTATGCCGCCTTCTGAAAGAAGCTTGATTTAACACCTAAGGAGTTACAAGAGTGCTATGCTGATGTCTTTTTGTTCCTTGGAGCTCTGACACCTTTAAAATAGGCTAAGTCATATTAATTCTCCCTCTCATAGTCAAATTGATAGGCTTTTTTGCAAAGCTGTACATGCCATTTAATAAAGGTCTGAATGACCTTCATTAGACCAAGAGGTTTTTCTGTGGCAATGATGCCAGGGAAATTGCAGGCTCTTCTTTGCATTTATAACACATTAAAGTTGTGATGTAGAAAAGTGATGTAGAAAAGGATGTGCTGTAGGCCACCCAGCATGCTATATGACTCTGAGCTTGCAGGCAGGCCACACCAGCAAAAGCAGTATAATTTTATTCACAATCCTTCTTACCTGCTGCTCTGTGTACAACATCAGCTGGCTTCGTCACACGGCTATTGCAGAGTTGCATCTGCTCCTTCTACATTTCCTATGATGCACAGGAGATGTATTGCATAGAGGGAACAGACCAGGGATGAGGAAGAGGGGAAGCGGGAGGTCATCAGTACATCTACTGCTACTAGGATTTTCTGCTGCAGCCCTAGCAGGGCAGAGTGATTAGTTTGCCCCAGGTAAACTGGGACATGACTTGTCACAGGGCAATGTCTCAATGCTCATATGCTCAACACAGTGTTTGTCATTTGGTTTCCATCTCTTGGTCTCCTACTGAGGTGCTGTTCCAGGGAGAATAGAGGTCCAAAGGGACGTGGAAGCCGAAACTGAGACACTGCAGAAAACTTAACCCAAACAGCAATTTTATTACCCAAGGCAGCCAAGTAAACAGGAAACAAACCCAATAGGGAGAGAGAGAAGAGAAAATAATCCCCCAGGTGCAAACACCCAAATTGCCCAGGTGACCCCCATGGAATTGTCTCATCGACCCCTGGAATGCCCAAACTTCCCTAGCAGTGGCTGCATTCTCAAGGGTCAGCTGGCTCACAGGTGATGGCAGGCGTCCCCGCCAAGGCAACGTTGGCCTGTCATGTGAAGCGAGTGAGCCCCAAAACATGAGCCATCTGCCTTTTAACTACTTGGCCAAAATGATGTTTACTTGAGCGACGTGGCCAGCACCGCCCAAGCAAAAGTATTTGGCACTGCCCCTCATGTTACAGAACTGATACTTCTCTGCGCTTGCATGGGTCTCTCCGCACCTGCGCAGTCCATTTCAGAGGGTCTTCCTTAATTGAGTCTGGGGGTTTACTTCATCCTCCTC
>JAWWEE010000074.1:84829650-84889281 GCA_035221455.1 Xenops minutus | reverse complement strand
CTTCCGATCTCAACCCCCCCAAAAAAAAAAACCTCCAGAGATTTTCTCAGGTGTATAGTAACATCTGAGCTGTTTACTTACACATGTCATAGCTTGGGACCTGACTGTGTTGCAGTCATTGAACTTCATCTTAGCAATGAAAGGAAAGTTGTTTTCATGAAAAAATTCATTGACCCATCTACAGGCGAAGTCACTGCTGGCCTTTTTATCTTGTCTTCACATCCTGCTGAAACAGCAGTGCTGAAGCCAGAAGTTGTTGCAGTGAAAGGATTTTCTATCTGTTTTGTCACAGTAAACGGGCTGTGGAAAGGAAACATTTGAGGATGGTGACTCCAAGAAGTCATCCCAGCATTAGTTTCTGTTGCAGAAGTGCCAGATGTCTCTTAAAATCAGCTCTTACAGCCCTTGAAGATGAAATTCATGGCAGACAGATCCAACTAGCAGTAAAAATACTTATTTTCTGGAAACTTTTGTTTAACTGTTTGGAATAAGTTTGTGGGGAGAAAATAACTAACAAACTTTTAATATACAACAAATTCAGCTGGATATAGCTATTTGCTGCTGGTTCTGCTCTTTCAGCTGCACCAGCCATGGGAATAAATCAAAACTATTTTGAAGAGGAATAGACTCCTAGTCTAGATCTATAGAAAAGCTTTTTAAATTCAAAGTAACCTTGAGAATAATTGGAGAGTTCAAGTAGCAAAAATTAGCACAGACCTGTGCAAGACATCCCATTCCTTATACATGAGGAATGCAAGTGATGCAACCTTACTTAGCATCAGAATTAACTGACAGCTGAAGATAAAATGAAATTATCACCTACCACCGGAGTATCTGAGATCTTTAAATATGATGTGTGTTGACTTCTTAGGAGTCATCTTTATCTGTTGAACATTTCAAAGAATGGAGCTTCCTCATAAAGAAGGGGGGGAACATATCTGTTGTTCCTCCTCAGCAGTTATACTATGTCACCAATTACAGGTTAAAGGACAGTTTTGCAACTAGTGAAAACTTATATTAACTCTCTGTATATTGGTGAAAATAGTAAGATTATTCTGATTTATACCAGCAGGCTTTTATTTAGTCCATTTCTGTCACGAGTCAGTTCTTAGATGTTTGTAGGGACCTTAACTTTTAAGGATTTGCATGGCACAAGCCATGAAGGCACTGCCAGAGGGACAGCTTATCCTGGGCAGAGAGTTGTACTCTTAGGAGCATCCCACTGCTGTATCCCAGCCATTGCCACACAGACTACATTGTGCCATGGAAACGCTCTCAGCAGCAGAAACAGCATGTTCCTTGCCCAGTCACTGGTGATTTACCAGGGTTTTATCCCATGCTAATGACAGCAGCCAGCTGGAGTACTCTGCTGTGGCAGGAGAGTAAGACAAAGCAGCTGCCTAGGATACATAATCAGGCAGAAATTGGTACAAATTGGTCAAACTCCCCCCAAAACCTGACTCCATTGATGATGTGAAAGATGGATTTCCTGAAATATGAAAGGAATTACTCATTTTACCATCATTAGTGGCTGAAAGCAAACACTCATGATATTGAATTAACAAAACTACTACCTTTATAATGCCATGGTTGAAGGCTCTCCAGGGAAGACACTGACTCATATGACTACTCTTGCTCATCCTTTTCAGCCTGAGCAGGAGAAGGATGTGCACAGAGGTATGACACATGCTGCTTTGAATCTCAAGCAAGTAGGGGAGGTAGCATGGTTTCAGATACTAACCTCAGTGCCAGGAACAAATTGATATGCTGGTCAGTTCCAGAATTTTGAATGTGGATATTTGCATTAGCAAAATAGACAGCCTTATTTTGCATGAATTTTCAATTTTTCTTATTTCCCCCTATTTTATAAAAATGAAAGGTCAAAAGTGGAGATGAGCAGGAACGTTGAGGGAGAAGGGGCATTGGAATTGATAGCTGAACAAAAAATTTGGAGGGGAAAATAATTGTCTTGCATCTTCTTTGTGTTTGGTTGGAGTTTTTTACTTTAAAATGAAGGGAGGAGAAAGCCCAGTTTGAGCCCAAAGAAGGTCTTTTTTATGAAACCTGCTCTGTGAAGTTTTGGGGTTATTGCACTACTTTGTGGATTCATTTTCACATTATATGTTTAAAAATGTTATGCACAGGTGAAAATATGAAGGTCTATTTTTTTTTTTTAATTGAGTAAACAAACCCAAAAAACTTTAATTCTTTCAAACCCTTCTCCTAACAACTTTGTTTCTGGCAAAAGCTGTTAATTTCATTTGCTTTGTATCCCTGGGTTGTTTTGGTAGATATTTGAGTTTCTGGTCAATTTTATTATATGTCAACATCAATGCAGCCAGTGTGTAGTAATAAGACAAAAATAAAGGATCTATTTTCATAACTCCCAGAAGAATTTTCTGAAAACTCGTGTTCCTGCTTTCTAGTTAATTGAAATTTCCTTCCCTTGACTCACTACTTTCAAGGGCAAAACCAAAGGGTATCTTCTGGGCTCGGTTCCCTTAGAGGAATGTGCATGGTAGTTGCTGCCCACTGCCTAGAAATGTATTTTCTAAAGATCACTCCCAGCTCCTTTCAAATACATTTGTTATTTTTTTTTTTTTGTTTTACTTAGTCAACTGTTTTCTCATTGGTTTTATTTATCCAGTTTAACATGCACAGAAATAACAGTGTATAAACTATAACATAAAATTACCACATAGCCAAACTTCTGCTAATATCAAAGTGCATCCTTTCTTTTTCTCCTCAATCCCCCAAAAAATCCCAACATCAAAGCAAAATAAAAGAAAAATCCAAACCAAACCCCTCAAAAAACCCCAATAAAGACTTATCAACATTTGGGAAAATAAAAGTATGCCTAGTAATGCACACTAGAAAATTGAAGCTCTCCCTATTCTTTTCCAGCTGAGGGGCCAGACCTTGTCCTTTCCATGATGGCATCTCACAGAAAGAAAGATAATTCCTCAGGCAACCCGATCAGCTAGAGGACCTTGGTTAAAAACCTATTCATCATTATTGCTTGGAACTATGCTGAAATTGCAGTGACACATCCTGTGATAAATTTACAAGCAGATTTGTCATTGCTTCTCACTGTGTATCTACACAGACTCTTAAGGTGTGAAAATAGATAAATCCTGGGTAAAGAAATCGAAGTATTTGCTGTATGGTAATAGATGGCTTAGAAAAATATGAGGCATGCAATAGTGTCTCTATGTGTGGGAAATACTTATCTGCAGTTATATTTTAATTACTGATACACATGAATTTTTTAAAAGAGCTTCTTTCCTCAGGGCTTGTGTAGAAGGTCCAATAATGGAGGTACCTGAATACTTTCACAACAGATTTCCATGAGATGGAATAAGGATGGTGTCCTTTGGACTTAGACAAATCTAGGTACATGCACTCTGGACATACATCAGAGAAATGTGAAGGATTATAAAGATAAGGGAAAGATCAGAACACAACAATATAACCTAGAACGTATTTCATAGCACTGTGCCATATTATGAACCCCTACAAGGCACAGCCTTACTCACTGCTTTGAAAGAAGGGACTCAGTCCAGGACTCTCTTGTACCACGCACTTCTTGGTAATTTGTTGACATTTGGCTACTGAAAACCAAATGCATATCTTTTTATGTTTTTGTACATCCATATTCTCTTAACTAAAACATATTAACTTGCAAATGCTAGAGTTAGATTTTTATCACTCCTTTGTGCTTTATTCTGGGAAATGTTCCCTCATTCAGTCAGGTCTACTATAAATCAGATGTCATCTTTAAATGAATATAAAATAGTCTTATTCAGAGGGAAAGATTTAGGTGAAAATACAATGGATGTAACATCCCCATCTATTCAGCACATATTCTCCCTTGATGCCTCCCAACGATGACAAATGCACTGTTATGTATATTGCTTGCTGGGATTTTTGGTTTCCAGGTATCATTTTTGGGTTAAGTGCTCCTTTGGTAATCCATATCTAGCTGTATTTTTATCATGAACCTGATGTCAAGAAAATGCAAGTCCCCAGCTAAATGAAAACTTCCTGCTTTGACCTCTGCTTTCAACTGAAACTGAAAGAAGCACAAAACAAATAATACACCTTCTTTACTCTTGAATACATAAACTGTGTCATACTCCACAGGGTTTTTCTCTGAAACTTCTCCTAAAACTAAACGTAACTTTGTAATCAGAGCAGATGCCGCAGTTTTTTCTTCCATGTACATCTCTCCATAGCACAAGGATGTGCTGTCTATTTACATACGAAAACCCAGGCCATCAGCTGGCCCAGGTGGTTGTACTTATTTGACTTGGGCCAGCTTGTGGATGTGAAACCTTGCAATGAAAATATACACATTGCTTGTACTGCTGCACAAAAAATGTCCCTGCAGAGAACTGAAAGGAAATGGTAAAGCTGAGCTAATCTAACATGCTCTGCTTAATAAGGGGCTCTGTGGCTTGGGACCAATGACATCTGTGCACTGGATTCCCAGCCAGACCTTTAACAGCCAGAACAACACATGTGCCTGTGTAGTATTGCCATCAACCTAGGAAATACTTCTGAGTCTGACCTGGTTCCATCCTGCCCTGCCAGACACCCAGAGACATGTTCCCAGTTCCTTCCACCTGCTTTTGGCCAGTGCTGGGGGGCCCGATTACACCCCCAGGCTTCTGGGCAGCCAGTCCTGAGCTGTGCCAAGGCCACAGGTGAATAGCATTCTCTCACCTATCCCTCAGCACCTTCAGAGAAGGGGGCTCCACACCCCTCTTTCTCCAAACAAGCTCACACATTCACACTTTTTAGTGTTGGACCCTTGCTTTTGGCTCCAAGCAGCTGTTTGCACTATGGGTGGGAGTTGTGGGGGTCTTGGGAATTTTCTCAGGGAAGAGGGGCTGTTGTTATTATTGTTTTCCTGTTGTTTAACAATAGTAGAAAAAATATCAGGAAATATTTTCTTGTTGTTTCACTTTTTATGAAAACATTTGCATTACTTTTGGTTGCAAATTTGTGTTGAGGAGGTTCTGCAAATGAATATTGCCTTAATGTGACTTTCTAACTTTTTCCCTGGGAGAAAATAATGTGTTTGACAAGATACTTTGCAGTCCTTTTCCTAATGTTTTTATCTCATGGAATCCAATATAACCAATCTTTATTTTTTTAATTTCAGCTTCTCTTTGGTGCTGTCCTCTTTGAAGAGAAAAAAATAAAAAAAAAAAAAAAAAAGGAAATAGACTGAGGTAGGGGGGAGGAGAAATAAAATAGAAAACTGTCTCCCAGGCATAAGCTGTACTCTTTGAAACTGGTACATTTGGGAGTCTCCAAAAAAGAAATATTAAAGTATGTGATTTCCCACATCCCTGCTTCTGACAGTCTCTGATGATGTGTTTTCAATAGCATTTTAAATTTAACCTATAGAGTATCAGAAAAAGATAATTATCATTCTGAGGTTTTAAATTGCTTTCCTGAAAGATACAGGGAGGAATTCCAGGCGGATCGTGCTTCTCTTTTTAGGGGTGAGCGAAGGACAGCAACTGGATTTTGCATCAGCTTTTGCCATTTTCAGCAGGTTTTACCTTAAGATGTGTTTCTAAAAACTTGAATTATAGCAAGGATGGTGGGAACATATTCCTCTTCTTTGTGTTTTCAGGTTCCTCCCTTGGGAGTTTGATATCATGATGGCAGGTTGAATGTCAGCTGTTTTGGACAGTACTTTATACTATGGGGATCAATTTTCAAGTATTCCCAACTCCAACTGCATTTATTTGTGTGTGTGTATTAAGTAGCTCCATTAGGATTGTGTTCACAAAGACCCTGTGTGGACCTAGAGAAGGTGGGATGAACATTGTTCATTTTTGTATTATAGTTGTGTGTGTGTGTGTAAAATAAAGGCAAGCATACTGGTAATTCTCTGTGTTCACTCATAGATGGCACTAGAAATTCTTGTAATTACTTTTTTTGGAAAGTAAGTAAAATCATTTTTACTTTTCTACCAATAGGTGGAACTAGTAATGTCTTTGCTGCTTGCGGCCTGACTCAAGGAGCAATGCTTTCCTCTTTCTAGCTTCATTTAAGTGAAAAGCAAAATGCGAGAAAGCAATCCCCTACCATCCCAATTTTCCTCTCAACACCTATCCCTCAAAACAATAAATAATATTGAGTTTATTTCAATATACAGAGAAGAATAAATCAATGAGATTTTCAAGGCAGGATGCTGGCATTCTTCCATTCCCAAACAAGCTGGAGAGCCAGATATTAACCCCATCCCTCATTTTTATAAATTTAACTTTCCATTTGAAAGCAGACTTTGAACATGTCGCAGCACAGTGGCCATGCTGCCTGTCAGCTACTCTCAAGTGCTCACTACATTCTTATAAGTATTCTTGAGATAATGCTAAATGCATGAAAATTAGGGCAAACAGCCTAATTTAATCACATTTAAATTAGGTTATGTTCACCTCTGACAGCTAAACTTAGGTATTGGCCTCCTTAATCTTCCAGCATTTTTACTTCCTATACAATGTAGATGTTGCTAGTTTAATTGGAAATGATCAAGTATGCAGGGCTGATGGCCTCCTAGTTTAATGTTCCTGGAATGAAGCACTTCAGGAGCAGGTGAATGAGGCACTGTCAAAAATGAAAGAACGTACTGAGAGCCCCTGAAAGGGTGAATACATCTCTTATTAATGTACAGCAAGGACTCCAGGATGAATGGGGCTGTGTGTGTATCTCTTAGCCTTTCGATGGGCTGAATGAATTAGGCAGGCTCAAAGGTTTATCAGTTCCCTTTCTTGGCTGAGTGAGTTTTTCCTTTTGACAGAATAAGGGAAGAGACCCAAAAGTCATTGGTTGTGCTTTTCTCACCTCACATTCCTTGGTTGCCTTTCAACGATTATATGTATGTCTGTGTGTTCATGAGGGGGAAAAAACCCAAACCAAACAAAACAAAAACCAAAAAAAACCCCGAAATCTGAACATGTGGGAAAATAATTCCTATTTGTAAGAACCAGCTGAGCAACTCCTAAACCAGCACATTCTCAGATACTCTGCAGAACTGAAAGCAACTTCCTCACTAGTTATGTTCCCACCATGTAGCTTAGCAGTCCTTAACACCAAACACAGGAGCCTTATATATAGGACAATTTATAGATGGCCAACTGTTCTCTGCTCCATAACTTCTTCTGTCTCCCAAGGGTTGCAAAACAAGGCATGTTTGCATCTGTCTGCCTTGCTGTGCAGGAAGGGCATGTAGGATTCTCTCAAGTTACTCTCTGGTTAGGAAAGCATTGCAAAGCCCTAACCTGCCCACTTGCATCTGCCTTGGCAAGCTCTTCGGTAGGGGTCATACCTTGGGAAAGTGCCTTCTAGTGGTGGGAAAATTTCACTCCATGGCAAAATAGTCCAGACAAATCTTCTCCAGGAGTTAATTTTCAGTAGGGTCCCCAACATATGGAACTTGGAGAAGAGAGTGGGGGAAAAAACCCAGTTTTCAATATAACTTTGTCATAAAAAAAGTTTCAGTTCTATTTTTAAGTACTCATCCTCCCTTTCCTAAGAATGATTCTTCTTTACAGCTTTTTTAAGTGCTACATTCTCTGTATTACTTTGACTTTTAACACCATCCTTATACCTGATGCTTGAAATACATTTGCCCAATCCTATTGCTTATAGCAGAAAAAAGAAAATTAATTAAAATAAGAGCGAATAATATTGAGAAATAGGTATGATTTTGCTTGTTTCCAAGGACAGTAAAGCTGGTAGGTCAAAACATGTCAATATACCTAAAAAAAAGGGATGAGCTCTGCAGTACTGAGGTCTATAGTTTGTTAACTTTATGAAATTCAATAGCCTAAAATTAGTTTGTTTGGCTGAGGGTTTTTTGGTTTGTTTGTTTTCTTCATTTTTCTTTAGTCTGGATTTCTCTGCAGAGCTGCTCCATAACTTTGCCTTTTTGATAGTTAGAAACCTTTAATTTCCATAATGTTCATTTATGGCTACTTTATTCTTAGCATAACTATTTTTAGCTGGCTCTCTCCTCTTGGAGTCTGTTTACTTTTCAGTGTGGAGGACTAAGCTGCTTATGTCCATTTGCACTCTGAGGATGCATATGATTATAAAGTATTGTCTATCATATTACCTAAAAAAAAAGGCTATTATTTTCACATAGAGAGAAAAAAGAAAAATCTAGTGCAGAGATGGGTAAGTAGTTACATGTTGAGAAGGTGCATCCTCAAGCAGCACACCTGTGCATCCCAGGATAAGTTTGTTTACTGAACACTTTAATATTTGTCCTTCTCAGAGGACCAGTGCTCTTAAGATAGAATATCAGCTTTGTATTATCTTTGTCACAGTGGTACAAACAATGCAGTGTGTGTCCTGCAAATTTAGCTCCAAAAAGTGAAAATATTTCTTAGCCCAGCAGAGCCAGCTCCCTAGAGTTTAGAAAACTCAGCTAATAGGAAAATACTCAGGTTCCATTCTCTACTCCACCCTGCTGCGGTGTCACACTTAAACTCATATTATTAATTTACTGTCAATCAGTGAACGACTTCTTAGTGGTTCAAGTAGCATCCATTAGTCATATTGGTTGTGCTCAGAAATCTCAGCCAGAGCATGAATAACTTTGCTGTTAAATGGAAACATTTGGAGGAATCATCATGAATAACTATGTTGTCAAAACAACCTCTGCTGGTGCCTGAGAGCGACCAAGGAGCTGTTACACAAATGTATGTAGGAGTGTGTGTGGCAGGGACATTAAGTGTCAAGTGTTGATAAACACATTCTCTTGTAAATCATGAGGAAAGCTGATTAAATCTCTGAACGTACAGTGCATGGAGTGCCCTCAGCTTCCTCCCAAGTCAAGGATAAATGGGAGCCACCTCCTGCTTCTCCAGCAGGGGCACACTAGCCCATGACAACTTATTTGTGTTCTTCGTAGCTGCAAAAATCGGCTGTAGGACAGTGGCTGCAGGAAAGCCACTTGAGGGTCAAGGGATGTCTGTGGCCACACAGGCCTTCTGCAAGATCCACATTCAGTCATGAGCCACAAAGCCACCTGAAAACAGTTAGGAGCCCTTTCTGGGCAATCTTAAGAGCAAGAGTCATATCCCAGCTACTTAATATTACTGTCTCCACACTATCATTTTTTTTTTTTTCACACCACAGTAAATAGTAATATCAAAGAGAAAAAAACAAAAACAACACACTTCTGAGTGAGGCAAGGGGAGAATGGCTGGACTTCATAGTTTTTAGTTGTTGCTCATTGAACCTGAATTCAAAAGAAAAATGATTCTGGGGTGACAAGTGTTTGCATTATTAAGTGTTGTGTGAAGTGGATTGTGACATATATTTATTTGTACTTGCATGAAAATATAAGTTTCTCCATGCAATGTTTTAGAGGACTGCTCTAAGTCGCAGGACTACTAGGGGCTTTCTTTTCTTTTTTCTTTTTTTTTTTTTTTTTTAATGACTGCAAATGATATGTAACTGAAAGACATTAAAGGGGTGAAAAGCTGCACTTTCCCAGACTGAGTATTTAATTCTATTTCGTAAAAAAATTCCAATTTGCATCTCCCATCAGTAGAGGAGAAAAAGATATTTTAAAGAGTTGCAAAGCCCAGCTGGCAGTGTGACAGACAAAGAAAAGAGGCGGATGCTTCCTAAACACATCCTTCAGGTTTTAATTTTAAGTTAACTGTACCCTTAAGAGAAACAAAAGTTCATTTGTTCCTGTTCTAATGCTGCTCAACAGCTACAATGTATCTAGAATGAATATGTAACCCGACCTGTTATCTGGTACGCATAAAAGAAACCCTGAAGTTATATAGTCCAAAGTCAAGGCAAGACACTCTTCTGAGTGTGGGTATTGCTGCCCTGGTGAACAGAAACAGAGACTTGATAACCAGGAGTATTAGTAAAGTAATAAAAGTTCATGGAAGCTGCAACCAGAGAGAATTTAGTTACAGAATAATTAACCATGAAATTATGATCTCAGCCAAGAAAGAATTGCCAAGATTCATTCAACTAATTTCAGAGGCTTTTTTTCATGGTCATTAAAAAGACAGATAGGAGAAAAATGATCGTATCTTTCATTTCTCCTCCCACTGTGCAAGAGAGTGACTGCCATTACTTTCTAAGCCGATTTGTCTGTAATTACATTCATTGGTAAAGCGATAAGACAGTTTGGAGTATAAAAATGAAATAACAAGCCTGATTTGTTGGTGTCAGCTGTTCTCAGCAGTATCACAGGGATTTGTGTACAAAGATCAAAGACTGGAAAGTCCTGCCAGCTGATGGCAGGGAGGCAGGTACAGCACCATATCCCTGTAGCAGTACTCATCTCACGGTCGAGCCTGACTCAACTTGTGCAGAACCACCTGGAAATTTTCAGGACTTTGAATCGACCTTTTAAATTTTCTTTATTTTTTTTCCATCTATGTTGATCTGAAAATCACTCTGTGAAAAGGACTCTGTGATTAGACCTATGGAAGTTGAACATGTGTGTGGGTGCTCCAAACTATTCACAGTGGTCGTGGGCTGGAATACAAGAGTGGGTGAAGTTTTTGCCGCAGAGGAAAAAGCATTTTAAAAATGGCAAATAACTTAAATAGAGACCACACCATCTTTGAACATTTTTTTTTCTTTTTTTCTTCTTTTTTCTTTTTTTTTTTTCCTGAGAAATGCATTTCAGATTTTCATTTTGTGAAATATCTGTCTTATAGACTATACTGCAAAATTCTTTTTCATGGCTGAATCATATAAAGATAAAATTAAATATGACAACTCAGAAATTAAAAAGGCAGGCCAAATGAAAGATTCAGGGAGGCACAAAAACACTGTGCAGCTGATTAGAGTTAACCCAAAAAATAGCCTGTTGATCCAGAATTTTTATGTCCAGATGCAGAAACAGAGACAAGACCTGATCTGGAGGGCTAAAAAGAGGAGATAAAGTCTGAGACTGATCTGTAGCCACTCCATGAAGAGGCTGTGGACGATTTGGAGATGAATCCTAAAGTAAAGGTAGAAGTATTTAAACCTGAAAGCAACATGAAAATGGCTCTTATTGAGGGTAGAAGCTACAAGTATGGATAGACTTAAAATTTTTGGTGGATTATGCTGATATAGAACTTGCTTTTTCTTACAAGAGCATGCCAAATCATGCTTAATAAACACTGTCTCATTTGCAGTTAAATTCTGCCTTCAATGTGAAAACAAATGGGGTACCTTTCACATAATCATCAAGGTTGGGAGAAACTTTCATCTAGTCAACTGTCTATCCAGCACCACCATAATCATCCCTAAACCATATCCCTAAGTGCCACATCCAGATGCTTCTTCTCTTCCAGAGACAGTGACTCCACCATTTCCCCAGGCAACTTATTCCAATGCCCAACCACTCTTTCAGTGAATTTTTCTTTTTTAATATCTAATCTGAACCGTCTCTGGTGCAATTTGAGGCCATTTCCCCTCAACCTTTCACTTGAGATGTGGCAGAAGAAAGCAACCTCCCCCTCACTACAACTTCCTTTCAGGCAGTTATAGAGAGCAATGAGGTCCCACCTTAGCCTCCTCTTCTCCACACTAAACTCCAGTTCCCTCAGCTGCTCCTCACAAGACATGTTTTCTAGACTCTTCACCAGCTTTGCTGCCTTTCCCTGACCATGCTCCAGCACTTCAGCGCCCTTTTCCAGATGAGGGCCCCAAAACTGAACACAGAACTCGAGGTGCCACCTCACCAGCTGTTTGTGAATTTCCAGACAGAAGAGGGAAGAGGACTGCTTGCAGCCTCTGACTGCTGTGTACATTTGTGAAGCTCCAAGGCATTTCAATTTTAATGACAGTGGATCATGAACAACAAAACATTTGCAACGCATGATTTTATTGTTATCAGAGCATTTTCCAACTGTTTATAATTCAGGGAAGAAAGCAAAATGAAACTGGTGGAGGGGGAGGGGGTGGAAGTTAGGTACCATGTGAAATTAGTGCTGCATTAGACACAAGAAGTCTTGGTTCATGTGGCTCCCTGGATGATATGCCTGGCTGGCAGCCTGGTGATTGGAAGAGCTCTTCCAACATGCAGTTTGTGTTGGAAAAACTTTGAGCTTGTTGCTCAGTAGGCAAAGTCCCTTGCATTGATGGGAAGCCCTGAGCTGAGCTCATCTGGATACCAGATTCAATGCCCGATTCATTTTGTCATGCCCTGGGGTGAAAGGGGCTTGCCCAAAAACCTCTAAGATGCCTTGTGGGCTGGGAACTGTGTATTTCCCAGAGCAGGGAGTCCATGACAAACTGTACCCCTCCCAGGCAAGATGGTATCAGGACAAAACTGCATATGTCCTGCCACAGAATTATAAAATAGGTGTGGGGCCCTTCCCACAGCCCGCAGAGCAGACAGGAGCTCTGCCTTCACATCACACAGTGCTCCTGCAGCCTGGACAGGATGGTGCCCACAGGGGACTGCTGTTGCAAGTGACACCCAAGTGCAGCTACCTCCAGAAAAGAAAGACCATGGGGAGCAAAAGGGAATAAAATATTAATTTAAATTGCATTTGATCAATTTTTAATACTGTGAGACCTATGAATTGAAGGCCAAAGCTACTTTCATTAGAAAATGGAATTACAGTATGTTGTAAAATGAAACCAAAGCTGGGATTTTGAAGAGCAGGGATTTTTCTGAGCTCTACTCCAGTGGCAATACTGTGAGTCACTCCTTTCAGCGAATAATAGCCCTGTGTTCCACTCCTTGGTGCTTTCACATAATTTACATTAATTTGTGAACGCAGCTTTCTTGTACTGGATAAGCTGCTTATCAAGGTGACACACAGCCATTGTGGCTTCACACAGAATCTGTGACAATTAGGAGATTTTCTATTTTACCTATTTTCATTCTGGGAACACTAAATATGGCAAATCAAGAGAAAATATTGACCCGTCTGTGAAAATAAATGTGATTGAGTTTGAAGAATAGGGCGTTCACACATGAAGAACATTACATCCTTTTTTTTAAAAAAAACCCAGTGTTTTGCAGGCCTAAGGTTAATGTGCAGTCTGAATTTGTTCCCGCTGGCAAAGGGCTTATCAAAGTACAATATATTTTCCTTCAGATCCAGGAACAATTGATATCTCTTTTTTTAAAACTGCAAGGTATGTGTTGAAACAAATAAGTGATCTTACCTCTTCCACACTCTTTGAAGAAGAGAGAAGATAATAAGATGGAAAGACTGATGTTCTAGTTGCAATTTTTTATTCCTATTAGGTTTTTTTCTACTTGACTAGCTAGAATCAGGCAAGCTGGACAAACAAATTAAACCAGAATCTATCATTTCTATTGCATGCCAGCTGCAAGAGAAAGATCTTATTTATTTCAGGTCTTACAGGTATCATTGTTTAAAACCTCTATGCTAAAAAAGGGAAAAAAAAAAAAAGGAACAAAAAAAGCACCCTGAAGACTTTTACTTTGGCTTAGACATCTGTATTCCAAAACCAAGCAAAAAGCTTTGATTATGCACCCCTTACAGAAAGCACCAAGTCACATACACTGACTTGGATAATGAGAGGAAAAAACACAGATCACAGTCTGAATTTCCTAGCATACAGTGGTGCTTTTTCCAAACCCCAAAAGATAGTCTTCAGCCTTTTAACAAAATCAGTAGGAACTTTATCTTCTAAATATGTTTCAGTTTTCTTTAAACCCTCAGTGCATAAATGTGGCATCCAGAAATTAAGTCAGCTGGGAGCTGCACAGTAGCAATGAAGGGACGTGGGTGCAAACCACTGCAAGTAACTCAGAGCAACAGTTCATGAAGTTTCCACAAACCTGTGGCTGTCAGGCATGATTGCTCACTCTTTGTCTTATTCTGCACTGATGAACTTCCTACTTTATTTCATCTTTAAATTTGAATAAGAACTAATCATATGCAGAATTATGTATGCATATGCCTGATGTCTTAGAGTTTGCCAAGCAAGCTGCTGCTGACATATTCACTGCGAATGGCTGGGCTCTTCCAGCTGCCACCTCCATCCTCCTGTCCTCCCCTCCCTGCCCCTAAGGTGCACGCCCTCAGCCAGCAACTGCTGCTGGGGCTGAGCCGGTGGCTGGAAAAGCTGGACCACAGGTTGGGAGTGTGTTTTTTATAGCTTTTAAGTCTTTATGTCAGCGGGGGTGAAGAGAGGGGCATTCAAGACTAGCACCAAAACGCACTCAAGCTTGTCCTTGGTTTGTTATTTATGTGTCATGCTTTCTCAAGCTCCTGTTCAGTCGTGTTTCCCTTTCTCTACTGCTTTTTGATGGGCTTCACTCAGGGTCTTGAGCTGGTTGCCTTGTTTACTTTTTTATCACAAACTCTTTGCTACAGCAGAGACTTCTGGCTGCTGTGACCCCATCAAGCCACTGCAGCTCTGAGCAGCACCAGCCGTGGCACTTGGCATTCAAGATGAACACGATTTTTCTAAAGGTAATCTTTTGTTCTAGAGTTTTTCCAGGTATCTAGTCTATTCAAGAGTTTAAATGTACAGCACATCCAAGAGGCATAGAAATCTTTGAAAATTGAAAAAGGAAAGAAAAAAAAAGACAGTTTTCTTCTTAGACTACTGATTTTTTTATTTTTTTTTTCCAGCTGGGACTTCGGCTCTGAAGCACTGCTAACTGGTTCTCACTACCTTTTAACTTCCTTTTCTTTTTGCTTTAAAGCTCTGTTGCAGCCCAGAGCAGGGTCAGACCTAAACTATGGAGGAGCTGTTGAGTGCATTTACAGACCCTGTGGGTTATTGTCTACCAAAGTCTCTGGGTTACTGATACCCAGTGACTTTACAGCAGGAGTTGAAAGTCTTGTGGATGCACTCTTGTGGACTTCAGCAGACTCAATGGCTCCTTATGCATCTGCTACAGGCTTTGTCCCTGCTCCTTTCCCCTATCTCTTGCCTCCTAGGCTGGGCTTAAGAGCTGCCTGAGAACAAGACTTATTTTAACACTCCAGGACAGTACCTATGCATCACTGACTACACAGAGGACCAAATAACCTCTGTCCCTCAGGGGTACTCCCTGCCACCAGCAAGTCCTGTGCCTATGTGAGTAGGGGAACCTGATACCAGGGCACCCAAAAGAGATGGTATTTCAATGTGAGTACCTATGCAGTTTCCTACCATGCTACAAAAGATCTCCACTCAATTTTTTTTTTTTTCACAAATGTGTGAATAAATTTTATATGTTTATTCCCTTCGTTGATTTCTTATTCAGGCGGTCTGTATGTGTTTTAGCTTTGAGACCCCAGCTGGGAGGGGTTTTGTTTAAAGTTGTTGTTAATTCTATTGGATTGGAAAGTGCTTCTGTGAAGGATGCTGTCTGAATGAGCAGTGTTGTTATTTATTAGTGCTCACACATTTGCACACGGATCATGAAGGATGAGATGGTTTCTGCCTAAGCTGGGAAAAGACAGCACAGATATCATTTGTTCAGAGAGTAACCTTGAAAGTGCCAAGAGAGAATGAAGTTGCCTCTCTAGATGGGGAATAGTAGGGAAATTGCCTGTATTGAGCAAGAGTGAGAAGGACTCACTGAATTAACAGAGAGAAGAACAAATCTCTATTTTAGGGACATATTCTGGTAGTATAATACCCCTGCTTTCAAGACATTGTCCTCTGCTACAGCTAGCATATATATATATATCACTTTTATATAAACACAGTCAGTATAACTGATGTAAGAGTTTCAGATCTAGGTTTTGTATGACGGTTATAAATAAATGTGCTCAGTATTTATAATATTCTATATGTATGCATATGTATTATTGTACCTACGTGTACATACATTATTACAAATTTAAAAATTATTTGTGTTATAAATCCATAATAGAAGAAGTTGTAGTAGTTTACATTTTAACAGGTAAATTCTCACTATTAGGAGTAGAATAAACCTCCTGCCCACTTAACAGTAAGGCAGTACTTAGAGTACAGCTGCAGATGCAGGACATTTTGTTATTTTGCATCTCTTTGTAGTGTCAAAACTTTTATAAAAGCACATTTTTCCTCTCATAAGGTGCTGATTCAGCTAAGTTGAAAACTCTTGCTTAAATTGAAACAATTTGTTTTTGCACAGTTGGCAGGATTTTTATTCTGACCTGGTGGAAATGTAGAGGGCTTGGTGAAATTGGAATGGATTATGTCAGATTTACATTTCCTATATAATGGCAGTATTATGTAAGTTTTAGGTTCCATCCTATACACGTAATCAGATTTAAGTGCAATTTTATTCCATTCTGGAATAACAGTGTGTCTGTTTTTGTGTCATTGTTCTAGATGAGCAAACAGGACCTGGAGAAATCAGAATTTCTTAATGGTGTCAGAAGTGATTTTCACTGACCTTAATTCTCTTATATTAGGGTTTGATTTGATGAAAACCTGATTAACATGTTTCTTCATTTCTGTGGGGCTTGCATTCAGTGTAGAAGTGCCACACCCCAATCAATGTCCTTTGAAACAAAATGAGTGCAGAAAGAGACTGACTCCGTAGGGGAGTAGGTGGATGTGAGCAACACTTCAAGGCAGAAAAGAAGAAGGACTGAAGAGATACACTCAGAATCACAAATGAGATTTTTCTGTACTGGATCAAAATGCCACAACTCAGGAGTTCTTGGTCCTTCCTCTTTTTTCAGGCCTCAAGGCTGAGAGAGGTATTTTGGCAGCCATCCATACAGGTAGGGGAACGAGAAGCAATTGCTAGCAGCTGGCTGCAGAGTCACTTGTAAGACAGGAATGTAGAAGAGCTTGCCTGGATTTCCCCCCCACCCCCTCCTAATTAGGTGATTTGTGACTATATTCTTACCAGTGACCTTGTTAATGCATCTGTAACCGTTCTCATTAGCTTCTGAGTTATCACTGGGATTTGCCTAATGAGAATATCCACTATCAGGATGTCAGATGTATTGCACACTAGCCCTCACTGGCAATATAATTTCCAGAAACAACAGTCTGTGCGGAACTGGCTGGGAGAGAAGAAATGGGGCATGTGAAAAAATTCATTGATCCCCATAACATATTTTGCAATATCCCAATTCACCAATAACCCAGAATTGTGACAAGATAAGGTGTTTCAGTGTTCTTCATGCTGAAAAGAAGGTTCTGGCAGTGCTAAGAGTAATCATGCAGGCAAGCAGGAGGGATGGGCAACAGCTGAGAGGTGTTTGCTGCACACTGCAAATGCTATTAAGGCAGTAATTAGTTTAAGAATTATGTTTTGGTCTATCCTCTATTTAGAAGTGTCGGCTTTCAAAAATTACAAAAAAAATCCCCCAAAAACTCTAATTTCATTAGAGCAAATACTTGGAAAATGAGCCACAGAGTATCATGAGCAATGAAGTATTTAGTTTCATTCCTTAAAGTGGAACAGAAATTAGAATTCTAAAGGCTATTTGATAAGAATGAGAAAGACATGAGGGAAATTGAATCACATATGAGAGAGAAAGTGGTTCTTTTTTGTCTTGATCTCTTCTGTCCTGAATACTCACACGAATGATGAGTAAAATGCGGCCATATCATTTTATACACATGGGAAAGATCATAGAATCATAGAATATACTGAGTTGGAAGGGACCCTTTAGGATCATTGAGTCCAACCCTTAGCCCTGTGCAGAATACCCCAAGAATCACACCATGTGCCTGAAAATCTTGTCCAAATGCTTCTTGAACTTAAGCAGTCTTGGTGCTGTGACCACTTCCCTGGGGAGCCTGTTCCAGTGCTCAATCACCTTCTTAGTGAAAAACCTATTTCTGACAGCTAATCTAAACATCCACTGACACAGCTTCATGCCACTTCCTCTAGTCCTGTCACTGACCATGAGAGGGAAGAGATCAGTGCCTGTCCCTCCACTTCCCCTCATGAGGATGTTGAAGACTGCAATGAGGTCTCCCCTCAGTCTCCTCTTCTCTAGACTGAATACACTAAGTGACCTCAGCTGCTCTTCCGACGGCTTTCCCTCCAGACCCTTCCCCATCCTTGTGGCCCTCCTTTGGATGCTGTCTAATAATTTGGTGTCTTTTTTATATTGTGGTAGTCAAAAGTGCACACCAGACTCAAGGTTAGGCTACACCAGTGCAGAGCAGAGCAGGACAATCCCCTCCCTCGACCAGTTGCTGATGCTTTGCCTGATGCATCGCAGGACTCGGCTAGTTCTCCTGGCTGCCAGGGCACACTGTTAACTCATATTCAACTTGTCACCCACACATGGTATAGATAGACTCGCAGAGACTCTCTCTGAATTACCCATTTACAGCAATTTACATCCTTGCAGCCCAAGCTGGGATTGAATTTGCAATGAGCTGACCAAGAACATGTCTAAATAGTATCTTATAAGTGTAAGGCCATCTTACCTCATGCAATGGCACTGCATTGAGGTGAGGTCTTGCAGATGTGCTTTCAGAGTACCATGACAACATACCCTCAGCTGTGCAATGTGTTGTGCTTGGCTGTCAAGCTCATCTTGAATGTGTCTCATCAGCAGTGTGTTATCCTGGCCATCAATCTTCTCCAAGTCTTTCTAGTGACATGATCTTGGGAAAACAGGGAGCAGTGATGCCAGCTCCTCAGTGGGAAGACCACAGGCGGTGAGCGAGAAGGACATTGTTGGATGCCAGTCACATTGGCTTCTCCTGGGCACCATTCTCGAAATGCTAAACTGTTTGACTTGTCACATCTCTCACTATGCAGACAGCACTATGACCTTTCCACTAGTGACAGCTTTCACTGTTTGCTTCAAAGTTGATAAAGCTGCTGTTCTCTGTGAGTTCCTATATTGGCAGTGTTACTAATATACTTAGGCCTTTTCCACTCCAACATGCTTATTGAACATAGACTCTCATTTTATGAATCTTCCCTTGTGCCAAGCAGCAGGCCTTCGTGTTACCAGGGTGTGTTGGGAAGGGTGGAATATTTCTTTGTCAGGGGACAAGATTAGAAGTGATGGCAAGGCATCTCAACTCTGAATTAATAAAAATGCACTTGATTGCTTGATCTGCTGCCAAGTTACTCCCAGCCTGGAGCAAAAAACAAGGCCCAGAATGGGCACATGTCACTGAAGGAAGCTCATTTGGAAACTAAGGACTGTAGAGGGGGAAATTACAAAAAACCCCACAACAAACAAAAAACAAAAACAAAAACAAAACAACAACAACAACAACAAAACTCCCTGGAGAGGTCTCTCTTTTTCTCCCTTTTTCCTTCTTTCCTCCATGAAGAACTTGAAAATGGAAATCATCAATGGAAACAGCACACTACACTTCCACCAGAGCCCTGAAAGTGTATGACACACCACTGTACACTTAGCTCTTCCCTTTCTTACTATGCAAATTGTCTTCTTCCTTTTGCTTTGGGTAGTTTCATGCTCACTTTGTCCCAGGAGAGGGAGTTAAGTCTCGCATTATGAATACATTAGCTGTATCCTTCTTCCTCTTTGTGTCAGTTTTGTCTCTTCGTCTTCAGACTCCCCAACCCTTTCCAGAACTTAATATATTCTCATTTAGTAGTAAAAAAAGTTTCATTGTGCAAGCACTGAGGCTATTCTCCCTTCATCTGTAGCTCCAGAATAGATGTGCTCCAAAGGCTGGGCTATTTTTCAAGTGCTACGTCCCCAATCTTGGGACTGAGGTTGCAGGAAGAAACACTCTTACCCTGCCCTGTGGAAATGGCTTGTCTTTAGACCTTGCATTCAGACCTTGGAAAGCAAGAAGGAAAACTCCACTAGCTGCTTTTTTTCCCAAACTGGAGCATGGGAAGCAGACCAAATTACATCATGAATGAACAAACAAGGAGCAGGACTACGCCATGCATCCTGGAGGTACAGTCAATTTCTTATATACAGTTTGCTTGTTCAGGGTTTATGGCCAAGCCAGGATGCAGCCAGCAAGTTTGGTGTCAGCAGCCTTGCATGTACCTCCAGAAGATAATCTGGGGACCTAAATGTACTGTCAGGCTATACCAAATGCTAGTTATTAGTGTGTTAACCATGTAAGCATAATTCATTCATCTTCCTTGTTGTGTGGAAGAGTTGAATGGAGAGTTTACAAGTCAAGCTACCTCCAAGGTGAATTGTTCACATGCAGAGAAGAAAGCAGACTCCAAAATGCTCCAGGACCTGTGTTCTGTGTCATGTTTAAATTTGCTTAAATTGGATTTTTGTTGCTCTATGTCTTTTACAACTTGGATTAGAGACACTTGCAGTCATACATCTCCTCTGTTATAGTCTCTGTGTTCCTGTCTTCCACGTGGTGTAGGGAGAGCAGGAGGGGAAGGATGAGCAGCAAAACTGCAGCAACACTAAGGAGCACAGCAATGTCAGTGCCAGCAGGTAGAGAGAGGCCGACATGCAGAGAGAGCAATTTAGACGTGCTGAGCCAAGGGCTCGCTTCAGCTGAACAGAGCCAGATATAAACTTTGCTTCCCGATAAGTGCCTTTGCGTTATGCTTTCATAGCAGCTAAATAAGGGTACTCTGGCAGAACTTAGGGAGGTTTATGACTTTCAGCAGGATCACAAACAGCTGTGACTCGAAGTATATCCTTTGGCTGTGATCTTAAAACCAGTTATATACATGAGATGAGATATACTACTTTTCCTCTTTTCTTTTTTAAACTTCTTGTGAAATTGATAAACAGAGGCACTTAGCCAGCTTTGTGACTAAATCCCAATCTTCATAAGAAGTGGAATGTGGTACTCAGATAAATGGCTTAAAAAAAGAACTACCATTATCTTGCCCGTAAGGTGTTAATAAGGATTCTCCACTTCATTTCAAACTGTAAGACTTACATAGGAAAGTTATAACTCTACAGTGTCACTACAACACTGAGTGCAGCCAGAAGAAAAGTTGGATACGAACACTGATATAAAGCAAGCAAGGGCTGAAGTAGACATGCTTTTTAAAATAAGACTTTGCTTTAGCAGGTGCAGCAGTAATAAAGCCAGGAGGGTTCTATTTGCTTGATTTGTTCTACATGGTTTGTCTACTGAGAAGAAACTTATAAGGCAGATGGTACCTACGGTATTGCTGTGGTGATTTTCAAAAATTGTTATTATATACATTAGTTCAGATATAATTCTGCTCACTGTGTCATCCTCTGTTCTTTCAGCAGAGCTGTGTATGTCAACCTATTGAAATTATATGTGAGCTATGTGTCCATGTCTCTTTGTCAAACCATTTGTGTTTGACCACTGTAAGCAGTATTCCTCATGCTATGGCACAGCAGAGCTATGTGCTAAAGCAATATGCTCATGATGTTAAATCTGGGGAGCTTTCCATTGAATAGGTAACATTACCATGAATTTGCAAAGATTATTGCATCTTTATCAAAAATACAGAATTTTCAAACTATACTTTTAAGTCCTGTTAGGAATTAGGAGAGCACAACATGCATGTGGGATTTTTTTCTGGCAGTTGTTGTAATTTTATATCTAAGAAAAAGAGATTCTGGGGGGGTTTTTTTGATACATTACTTTTCTTATTTAAGGAACAAAAGACATATTATCAGTATTTAATTTTCCCACTCTCCTATCTTCTTAAAAAACCATTAATACTTATCTCTCAGCATTTCCTCTAAAACAACTTGGTTATGGAATGTTTAATAGCTTTATCTTCTTTAGTTAATTCCCCATGATTTAGATAATTCCCAGTCTGACAGTGCCTTGAACTTTTTACAGCACTCTTCATTGCAGGATCCAAGAACTCTTTCTCAGCAAGTCCAAATACAACTTCACATTACCTTGAGTAAAAAAAAAAAAAAAAAAAAAAGGGAAAAGTAAGAAAAATTTGGACGTGGGAGGAAACATAGTGAGAAAAACTGAGGAAAAGGCTCAGGGCCTTTATGCCTACTTTTCCTTAGTCTTAAATATTAAGGCCAGTTGTTCTCTGCGTACCCAGCCCCCTGAGCTGGGAGATGGACAGGGAGGAGAATGAAGCATAATCCAAGGGGAACTGGTCAGTTACCTGTCATGAAACTTAGACAGGACAAGTCAATGGGGCCAGATGGGATACATCTGAGGGTATTGAGGGAGCTCATGGGTGTGCTCACTGAGCCATTTTCTGTCATTTACCAGCAGTCCTGACTGATCAGTGAAGTCCCACTAGACCATGCTAGCAAATGTGATGGTCATCTACAAGAAGGGTCAAAGCAGAATGCAGGGAACTACTAGTCTGTAAGCTGAGTAAAGTCACGGAACAGATCATCATGAGTGCTGTCATGTGGCATGTGCAGGACAACCAGGGGATATGGCCCAACCAGCATGGGTTTATGAAAATCAGGTCCTGCTTGACCAACCTCATCTCCTTCTATGACAAGGTGACCTACTTAGCTGATGAGGGAAAGGCTGTGAGTGCTGCTTACCTGGATTTTAGTAAAGCCTTTGACACCCTTTTTCACAGCATTCTCCTAGAGAAACTGGCTGCTCATGACTTGGATGGGTGCACCAATCACTGGATAAAAAACTGTTGAATAGCCATGACCAGAGAGTGGTGGTGAATGGAGTTACATCCCTCTGGTGGCAGGTCACTAGTGATGATCCCCAGGGCTCAGTACTGGGGCCAGTCCTGTTTAATGTATTTATCAACACTCTGGACAAGGGGATCAAGTGCACCCTCAGTCAGTCTGCAAACCACCAAATTGGGCAGGAGTGTTGATCTGCTGGAGGGCAGGAAGGCTTTGCAGAGGGATCTGGACAGGCTGGGTCAATGGAACAAGGCCAGTGGTATGAGGTTCAACAAGGCAAAGTGCTGCTAGGTACTGCACTTGGGTCACAACAACCCCATGCAGTTCTACAGGCTTGGGGAAGAGTGGCTGGAAAGGTGCCTGGCAGAAAAAGACCTGGTGGTGTTGGCAAATGTCTGGCTGAATGTGAGCTAGTGTGTTCAGGTGGCCAAGAAAGCCAATGGAATCCTGGCCTGTACCAGGAAAGCCAGCAGGACCAGGGAACTTATCATGCCTCTGTACTTGGCATTGGTGAGGGTGCACTTGGAATCTTATATCTAGTTTTGGGCCTCTCACTACATGAAGAACATTAAGGTGCTGGAGCATATACAGAGAAGGGCAATAAGGCTGTGAAGGTTCTGAAGCACAAGTTGGAGTTGTTTGGCCTGGAGAAAAGGAGGTACAGGGGGAGACCTTATCACTCTCTACAACTACTTTAAAGGAGGTTATAGAGAGATAGGATTTGGTCTCTTCTCCCAGATAACATGTGACAGGGTGAGAGAAAATGGCCCAAAATTGTACCAGGATAAGACCAGATTGGATATTAGGGAACATTCCTACACTGAAAGAGTTTTCAAGCATTGGCATAAGCTACCCAGGCAACAGGTTAAATCACAATCCCTGGAGGTATTTAAAAGATGAGATACTGAGGGACATGGTTTAGTTGCCTGTGCTTCATTTACAGTTGGACTGACTAATTTTATGGGTTGTTTCCAATCTAAATGATCATATGATACTATGAAAATTGCATCTTGCCAAGATCAGGAAGCCTAAGGACCTATTCAGTTCTGCTCTGCAGACTTAAGTCATTCTAGTCTACACAGTGACATTCTCTTCTCATGAATACTTTATCTTCTTTCTTTGCTTCTATTAATGGTATTTTTCAATCTAGTTAGTCCATCTTAGCACATTGAGATAAAGCATGTTTTGGAGAGCTTCTAGCACACACCTGCCTCTGCAATCTGATTAATCAGGCTTTGAGATTTTGAGTGAGAAGTTATGCAGTGCAAGCTGCTGCTGCATGGAGCTGGTAACTGAACTTTCCATCTTCTGCAATGTACATTACAGAAAAGAGTCACAGCAGTTTGGGTTTTTCTTCACAAAGTTTACTAGTTTGGTAAATTAACGGGATACAGAGGGGTAAATCATCAAATTTTCAGGAGATATATTCACATGAATCAGCCATAATAATGGCAAAGGAGAGAATAAAATCAGAAGCAGTTGTGTATTAGTTATAAACACATGAACCAAAAGTCTCTGAACACTATGCTATGTTTGTACCTTGAACTTGACTCTCAGACCTGAACTTGGGCCTCCCTTCCTGTGCAATTTACTCTTCTGACACGTGCAGACCTTGAAACATCACCTCAGGGACATTCAAGTTACAGGCTGTGAAAATTTCCCTCTTCTGAAGTATGGAGTTCTGTAGACCACTAGCAACTCTGCTTAGTCCTCCTGGATACTGGGACAAATCCTCAACAGGAAGATAAAAGGAAGGCTTGGCAATGCCAGCTCACTGCAGTCTGGTTGTGGCAGTAGTGGTTTTCCTCACAAGTTCATTTATAAAGCATTTGCAAATGAATTTGAAGTATTGAGCACTAACACACACTTACCCTGAAAGTTGCTTTTGGGCTAGAGACCAGTGCACTGGGATGCAACATGACACAAAAGTCAAATTCAAGTCAAATTTCTGTCTACAATTGCTAATGGTCTAATCCAGGGTCCAAATAATATAACTCAAAGGCTTTCACTGCTTCCAAATAAAGCCATTATTGGAAAGAGTGAAACAAGATAATATAGTGATATCCAGGAGCCCCTGTTTCTTGGGGAAACCCAGAAACAATCTGAGGATGTCAAGCTATTTCTGGCAAGCCACTATGTGCTGGTGAGTCAAGGCAGGTAGTCATTGTAGCTCAGTATCAAAAAAGTAGTGAAAGCTGATTTATTTGTCAGGTAATGAAAAACTATTTGGTACAGGACTGTAGTCTCTGCCTAGTTACATAGCTGTGCCCCATTTAACTAGCAGTATGTGGTGAATTAATATTTTAGGGATTCACAGAGGAATAATTAATATGTTAATGTTCTTGGCAATAATCTACATAAAAGCTTTATAACAAGTTTGATGGTTTAGCCTGGCCAGAACAACTAAAAAGCCTCAAATAAGCAGTTCCTTCTCTTCAGGAAAAGGTACCTCTAATATCAGTGCCATGACAAATAGTTTGTTATTAGCACCAGCAATAAAAGAGGGAAGGACATCAAATTAGTAGAATTTCAGTAGAAGGGATCTATGGTTTGGTTTATAGCCATCTTCATTGGAGAGAACTGCAAGGAGAGGTAGTACAGTGTGAATGGTACAGTGAACAAATCCTGCAGGCAGGAGACAGTCTTCTCCTACTTCTGCAAGGACTGTTGCATCAAGGCAGTCAGGCCTAGAAGTGATGCTTTCTCTGCATTGTCTACACACGGTGGATTTAGCCTGAATCAGTTATTGCTCTCTCTGGAAGTGAGATCGTCTCTCCCATGTGGCACTGTTTGGTTACAACATAAAGCCATAGCACCAGAAGGACAGAGGAAACTCAGAGTAGACAGGGTTTGACTTCTAAAATCTGTATGTAGGGACTGCTTGTGAACATGAGTTGGAGAGAAGGATGTAGCTGAAGGGGAAAGAAACCCCAAAATGTATTTCACCAGAATTGAGTAATGTTGTCCCAGTAGCTGACCCAAGAGTAAAGATATGTACATGTTATGAAGAAATACAATGGATTTCTAAGCACTCTAAGCACTCACCTTGTAACATCCAATGTAATGTATTTACCACCTACACAGAAAAGTGAATGTTAAAAGCAGCAACAAGCAGCTGTTCAACAGTTGCTGTTCACTCCTCCAGAGACAGATGAATACTTCCAACCCAGTTTTGTAAATCAAAATCATCCAGACATAGTCCTAACTACACTTGCCTTTGTGTCTCAATGCTAATCTAGCCAAGCCTCCAACCTCCTTCAGGTGTACATAGAAGGGAGATCCCTAGGGATAAGCTGTAGGGCCTGCAAATGAAACATGCTTGAAATTCTTATAGGGAAAACTTTGCATCCATGAAAACCTATTATAATGATAGGTGCAGCTTTCCTACTCAATACAGGTTTATTTTAAAAATTTACATATCCTGTAAATATAAATCAGTATGTGAGTGCTCATTTAATAAAAAATAAACAACTGCAGATATTCCACTGGGAAAGTTAGGGTATATTTTTCAAGATCCCTGAAGCCAAGAAACTAATCTGCTTCATTTAAGCAGTAATAGTTATTTGTTTTTGCTCTTGGAGTCAGAGGGACTAAATCAGACGGGAGTTAGGAGGACTCCATCTTGCAGGACTCACGGGGATTCTGCATATGTTGCACATAATAAACTCAAATTCAGCACTTTGCAAGTGTTGGTTTCTGTTGTTTTCTGTCTGCACTCTGCTTTGATTGAGGCACAGCTATCTTTGCAAATGGCACTTTGGGTTCTGTGCCAGGGAATGATAGGTCTTACTGAAAAGACACAGTAAGGTTAATAAAAAAGCAGATGATGAGTTACTAAACTCTTTAAGCTGAGTTGTGTGTATGAGGCTGCTGAGTGGCTGTTTTTCATTATGGACATTAATGACAGTGAAGGTCAGCAAGGAAGAATAAGCTGATATTCTCCATACAGAAATTGATACTGTGTTAGAGAAATACAATACAATGTCCTACCTCTTGCCACTCACCACTTTGTTAAACTGAGTTTCAGCTGTTGCAACATTAGGTAAAATCAATTGCCTTGTGTATCACCTATAGGAGGCAAGATGTTACCAGTGCTGAGGGCCTATTACTTAATCAAAGTCCTCTTGATAACACAGTAAGAAGCAGCCTGTGACTGCCCTGTGCTGGCCACAGCCACCTCTGCAATGGACCCACCATAGCACATGGCTGAGCCCATCAGCCAACATCGACACATTGTGGACAACTCAACTCCTTGCAGTGCTTATGGTAGGACAATGAGGAGTTGAGCATAAAGGAGTGAAGTTGAGCCTCAGGAAAAAACAGGGATAGGGATAGGGAGAGCAACTTGTTTTCATTTTTTTCTTGGTTTCTCATTAACTATTTTGATTTGCAAAAAATTAAGTTAATTATCTTCAAGCTGCTTTGCCCATGATGGTAATTTGCAAACGATCTCCTTGTCTTTACCTCAACCCACTATATTTTCCTTCCTGTTTTCTCCCCTCCCCCTGTTGAGAGGGAGAGCAAGGGAGATGCTGGGTGGGTGTCTGGCTGTTGGCCAAGGTTAATGCAACTGAATATCTAAGAGGTTTATTTACTGAGTCCCTTCTCCTTTAAGGCATACCTGACACCAATTGCCTTCCTATACCATACTTTGTGTTTTACTCTTGTCTCACAGCCAATTTTTCAGCACCATTGCCTCTGAGCTAGGAGGAATTGGATTTCTCAGAACTATATGGGGAGGCGGAATAATCTGGTCTGCCTGTGACATGGGTGGGGTTTAGAAAGGACCCACTGGAAGCTGACATGAAATATAATGGGGTGGAGGGAAAGAGATACGGTACATATATCAGCTAGGGAAGAAGTTTTCTATGTGGCTGGCACAAAGGCAAGTGTCTGCAATCAGGTGGCTTTGGTTCCACATTCCAGTTTACTTGTAGCGTAGTGGATGTAAAGTCAAGCCTTATTGACACAGTGCCAGATTTTCTCTCAAAATTCTTATTTTAGAAGGGCATTCTATAGGTGTTTTAAAAATACATGGGAAAGAGGATAATTTTGATGCAGCTGCTTATCTGCTGGGTATTGCTATCAAATATAATTGATATCACCAAAAATTCTTTTTATAAATCACACACAACATATTAGTTTCATACAGACTTATACAGTTTTTATGTATGGTATTACCAGGCCAGTTTATTCCCTTTATTGCACATGACAATACATTTGAACATGTGACAACTACCTTTTTTTTTTTTTTTTTTCTGGAAGGTTTCCATTATTAGCAGTAGCTTCCTGTAAGGTATCATGTTTCTGTGTGGTAGTTTTTCAAGTGCACTTTCCAATACAATATTTATCAATATAGCAAATCAAGACATATTCTGAGATAATTCTATTAAGTTACTGACAGACCCATTTTTCTAAGAGGACCTTTTTGGAAATGGCTTATTGCTGGAAATTTGGAAAAAGGTTTTAATATATAAGCTGTTAGCTGGTTTGAATCTCCCCTTTGCTTTGGCATACAATGCATATTTCCTGCTGCTGAGGAAACTGAGAACCAGATTCTATGCCCAGGGAATTTATTGTGAAAGTTTACAGTTGTGCAGGTAGTTACTCTTTGGTGCCAGTTGCTTGCCAGACTCAACTACTGACCATCAGTACTTAATTGTATGGTGTATTTTTAATCATGCTTACCTCAGAAATTAATGACCATGTCAGGCATAAATCTATGACATGTTAAGAGTAATATCAGGATATACTCAATCAGGAAGCAAAGAGGGTAAATAGGGTCAATATTTACCTCAAGGGATGATTAATTTTATTATTAGACAGAGAAAAGTTAGAGAGGGGTTAATATGTTGAGTTTCTGTCTAATAAATCCAAAAACAGATGAGGCACATGATTTCCTCTTTTCCGTTGCATCCTAGCATATAGATTTTATGATTAAAATCTAGTGACATATAAATTAGAAAGCCGACCAGATGGTTAGACTAGGCAGATAACTAAGTGATTGAGCCTTATTTCATGTTTTATCTTGCCAAATTCACTTGGTAGGTACTATAAAATACCCTCTCTTACAAATAATCTGGCACTATGAAGTACTTCCAGCTCTGACTGAGCTGTCCATATTTCCTTCTCTGCCTACATCTATAGAGCTACTGAACCTTCACTGAAGTGAATGGTGTTCCACCCACCACAGAGACTTTCCTACTCCTCTTTGGGCATACTCTGTTTAACGTTAAACCTCCCTGTCCTGTAGCTAAGTCTCTGCTATGAGCTGGAGTCTACAGAAGTGTAGCATAAGATATGTGCTGGCCTTTTGCACAGGTGTTAATTCACAGACAGGTGAGCATCTCTTTGTTACGCATGTTGGTTTCCATCCTATCACCTACCACAAATGCAAGCATCTGGATCACTCAAATTGAAACTTTCAGCAGACTAATGTGAGAAAAAATTATATGGGTTGGTGAAAACTATAAATTAAAATTTACATATTGTAGTGACCTGAAGCCTTGATCAAACTAATGGATCAAAGTCACTTCTGTGGGTCATTTTTATACTATAGTGTGTAGGTGTGAATTGTGTGAATTCTAGACATTGCATGTAATAAGATATATTTGGCAAAAGACCTTTATTCTTTCTTTTCAGAACTGGTCTATTATGAATAATCATGTCATCTTAACTCCTGTTCTCATTTTAGCAATGATTATTTGGAATGATTACTTGGGAAGTTTTTATTTACTGACTTCCTCTGATAGTCATCTTAGCAGTGCAAAATCTATGATCATTGCTCTATGATCTTTCCTCAGAGCTTTAAGATGGGCTGAAAAGCTTTCTGAGGCTCCTATGAGCATTGAAGCTCTGTCAGGATCCTAATCTTATGACAGAAGAGTTCCTTGTATGTCAGATCTGTTCACAAGTGTAAAACACAAATTCCCTTTCAAGTAAAATGCCTGAACAATCAAGGGTGATGCTAGGCATTTCACCATGCCTGAATGCCAGGCCCCACTTTTAGAGCTGAAGAGTCTGGCTAATTCCCACAGCTTCTCATGATCCAGGGAGACTGAGATTTCAAATGTGCATTCAGAGGGCACCTGTGTGTCAGCTGAGCCACTGCGCTGAGCTGGGCATGCGTCCCTGGCCTGGAACAAACAGCTGCAGACTTATTAATTCAGTACAGTTTATCTGTGAATCTGAGCCCTGTATCTCTTTTCAAAGTAGCGCATGGGCGTCTATGTTGTACAGGAGCTTCTGGCAATTTCACTGTCCGAGGTGGTAAATAAAGAGAAACATGGAAGCCTAAAAGTTGCCCAACACTCCATGTATCTTATGTCACCTCCTAACAGTCTGGAAAGTCTTAAAATCATAAGAAGCACGCCAGAATGACCACTTTAAATAAACAGCCATTATTACTGAAAGTAATTTATGTCTCAAGAAATAGAAAGTAAGTGTTCACTTCATAGATGGGTTTTTTAAATTAATCTCTTCATATAATTCCAGGAATCCAAGATCCATTTTCCTTTCCTCATTCAAGGTCTAATCAACACGTGCAGAGTCAGCACTGTGTCATTTGTGTTTGTAGAGATGTGAGCACACCTTCCTTAACTAATGACCCCAATTCTCCACAGAGAGACATACTGCATCATTTTAGTTATCACAAACTACCTGGTCCTCAGCTGTTTCCCCAGAAGTATGGTGGTCTCCTGTGAGGTTTAAGTCACGTCCTGCTAGCGTTGTCTCTGCTAGGTGGGTAGTCTCATGCCTATCCAAGATGCTCTGTAATATCTAAAAAGAAGTCCATGTTTAAGTAAATGAATCCCATCCACAGTATATTCCATCAGCAAACTACCCATTCTTCAATAGCCTCAGCTCTGCAGTGTAGAATAAGAGGAGATACACCAACCATGTTTGAAGCACAGATCTAGATGAGGCTTTCAAATGACAGCCTGTGGAGTATTTTGAAAGCTTCTATTATTCTGGCTATTCAAGTAAGCTGCAAACTATTTCTTCTTTTCTTTTTTTTTTTTTTTTTTTCAACACGAAGATTTTCTCTTTAGTTTCTGTGTCAATAGGAGATTTCTCCACAATATTATTTGAAATCCTAGATACAGCTGCAATTTGTATTCATGTTTAGTAAGGGATTTAGGCTGGAAAGTAGAATTGTACATAACAGTGTCTCCCTATATCTGTCAGAAAAAAAACATACTGAAAGAGGACGCTGAAAATGTGATATAGTGAACAAATGGATATGGAAAACCAACATACCTCCACCATACTCCTTAATACCCTGTCCTCCTCCCTGATCATCAATGGTCAATCCCCAGATATTCTGAAACCTGCGAAAGCATAAAAGAAGGAACAAGTGGTATCATTTTGAAGAAAGTGAAAACTGGCTGTATTTTCCTCTATCTAATGTAAGAAAAAGAAGTGGTGATTTCTTTTTTTCAGGTTAGGCCTTTTGTAGATTGTCTTTTCTGAGATAAAATATGCTTAGATTCTTTTATAGGTAAGCTCAGGAAATATAAATAAATGGGAGAGCTCAGAGGATCATTATCAGCAAAGTAGAATCCAACTGGAGGCCTGTAAAGAGTGGCATTCCCCAGGGATCAATACAGGGTCCAGTCTTACTCACCTTGTGTATCGACGCCTGGACAAAGGGATAGAATGTACCCTCAACAAATTTGCTGATGATGCAAAACTGGGGGGAGCAGCTGATACACCTGAAAGTGATCCTGCCATTCAGTGGGATCTTGATAGACTGGAGAATTGGGCAGAGAGAAACCTAATGAGGTTCAACAAGTGCAAATGTAGGGTCCTGCCTCTAGAGAGGAATAACCCCTGAATGTTGGGGGCTGACTTATTAGAGAGCAGTTCTGCAGAGAAGGATATGGGAGACTCAGGGGATGGCAAGCTGACCAGGAGCCAGCAGTGTGTTCTTGAGGTCATAGGGACCAATGGTATCCTGGGGAGCATTGCGAAGGGTCTGGTCAGCTGGTTGAGGGAGGTGATCCTCCTCTTCTACTCATAGTGAGGCCACATCTGGAGTACTGTGTTCAGTTCTCAACTCCTCAGTACAAGAAAGACAAAGAATTACTGGAGAGGGTCCAGGGGAGGGCCACAAAGATGACTTATGATCTGGAACACCTCTCTTATGAGAAGAGACTGCAGGAACTGGGTCTGTTTAGAGAAGAGAAGACTGAAAGGGGATCTCATCGATGCATATAATAGCTCAAAAGTGGGTGTCAAGAGGATGGTGTCAAGAGGAGAGCATCAAGAGGAGATGTCTTTTCAGTGGTGCCAAGTGACAGGCCAAGGAGCAATGGCCATAAATTAAAATACAAGAAGTTCCACTTCAACAAGAGGAAAAACTTCTCTACACTGAGAGTGGAAGAGTACTGAAACAGTCTGCCCAGAGAAGTTGTGGAGTCTTCCTTTTTAGAGACATTCCAAATCCACCAAGACTTGTTCCTGTGTAACCTGCTTTAGGTGACTCTGCCTTGGCAATGGGGTTGGATTTGGTGATCTCCAGAGGTTCCTTCCTACTTTAGTGGTTCTGTGGTTCTGTTATTTCAAAGAAGTTCACATTAATTCATTAGAGTAGGATTAAAGGAAAGCAAAAATTATAAGAGAGCTACAGTTGGAGAAAGAAGCAGCTTTGTAAATTCACCCTGTGCTTGAAGGTTATATGCACTTTGGTCGTATCAGTACACAAACTCAGACACAGGTTCCTGATCTACTGAGATGAGATGTCAGCAGCAGAAGCAAACAGAAAACTTCAGAGAAACCTGCTATCAAACCCATAAGCATTAGTAAAAAATGTCACCTGAGAAAAAAAAGAAAACAAAACCAGATCCACTATTTAAAACATTTCTCAAAATGAGCAGGGCGATGCATGTTGGTCTTATAAAGATCCCCCAAAAATTTGAAAAGTTTTTGAAATATGAAAGACATACTAGGTGTCATCTACCAGTCTATTCTCTATGTCAGTAAGAGCTACAGGGCTTTTCCTTACCCACAGGCTTTGCAAAGGCTGCTTCTCCAAGATCTTCATTTGCCTTATTCCTTCATGTCTTTCACAAGCACCACTGATGGAGACACACAGGCGACACTGCAGGGACATCTGTGGCGTCCTGATCATTCACAGTAACTAATGTCAGCAAGACCAATGAATGTCATAGTTGACTGTAAGGAGAAAACTCCAATTCTCCTTCAACTGAGGGTGTAAGCAGGGGGTAAGCAACATATTGCTGCAGTTCCTGTTACCAGTCATTTGGTATACATATGTACACAAAGATGTGCTAAATTAGTTGGGTGATTCCAGTGTCTGTTAGATGGATACCCTCAGCATCAGAAGGAAGACAAATTTTGCAATTCTGAAAGGAGCAAACCAAACCACAGATCTACTTGTCCTAGAGCTATGGAGAATTTGGGGTCTATACCCAGATCAGTGCTCACCAACTTGCCAAATTCTAACCACTTGCCAATTTCTAACCACTTGAGTATCTTCTCACTGTTTCTTTTCCTTTTGTTTTCATTTAATCATGTGTCAAAGCACTGAAGCAGCCTGTTGCTCTGCTATGATTGCCAGCTGCTCAAGCATATATGGCACAATAGCAGTTTTGGTGCTTGGATAGGAAAATATTGTTGGCTGTATTGGATACCGGCAGATGGCAATTTCCCTCTTTCTGTCATCACATAACACATTTTCAGTGAGTTGTTTCAGACAGAAAATGAAAAACGACCATGTGCTTTAAGTAACCTGAGTTTGTTTTGACCAAACTTGACTCTTTCCCTTCCTCCTTATCAATCCTGATGTCATTTCAGTTCCCCAGGAACCAGACATGGCTTCAGCTGCCAGTAAGCACAGGTTATTTGGGGACAATATTGACAGCCACCTGGCAACACCGTGGTCACATGTAGGTTCTCTATGAATTTGCACTGTTTCTCTGCACTCGTTTCCATTTCGCTTTCACTTTGTTGAAAAATATCTTCTTGCATATTTTATTTCTTCAGTGAGCTGCATTGTTCACATGTCCTGTGCTGAGTCAGAAAACAGCAGTATATAAGGCAGTTGTATACAGCAGACAGTGCTAAAGGGCCATGATACTTGCCAAGGAAAGAAATACAGTGGTAGAAAGGGAAGGGCTGTCATTCCCTCCATGCAGATGACAAAACCTTTTGTTGTATGACCGAGCAGTTCTATTCCCACAAAACTGTGGCTGGCACACGAAGTGGATAGTATCCAGTTTATGAGTAAACATAAACTTTTATTGTTCTTTTATTGCTTAATGCACTATTTATCAAGTGCTGTACATTCTTAGTTCTGGCAAATAAGTTACTCCATGTTTTGTGGGCCTTTATGTGGCACCTGACAAACGTTTTTTTTTCCGTGCTCCTTCAGGTCAGAGAGGGACCATCCTGATAGATGCGCTCTGACAGTACTGACTCCACAGCTCATGGCCATTGCAGAAGAGCTTGACTTGTCTTCTTCAGCAGAGTTAGGGAGAAAACTCAGCCCTTGAGGACTTCATTTGGGAGCTTCAGACTTGAAATGACCTGGGACTGAGAGGACAATTTTCCCCTCTGGCTTGTTTTGATGATTTCCCACAAATTGTTTTTTATCAGAGATTAAAAGCTGTATTTTAAAAGCAGCAGCTCCACAGACTGGTCCATCCTGGACAGGAGTTCTTTGGAAAAAACAGGAGACATGATAGAGACAAATCAGCAAGCTGGTACATAGCAAAGTAGAATAATTTTAAATTTCTTTGGTGATTTCAGTGCTAGCACAGCTAAAGATTGGCATTTCATTTTGAAAGCTTGTTTTTTAATGTACAGATTAGTTCTAACGTTTCTAAGCTTTTATTTACCACCTAATTTTAGGAGGTATGTTATATTGTGTTTTAGGTTTTTCAAATATGAATGGAAAAATGCAAGGCCATTTGTTTTCCCCCTCACCACTGCTCAGGAATAAAAGAAGGTCCTACTCACATACATGACTCATTCAAATCCATGTGCTACAGTTCTGGGCCTCAAACACTATATGTTTGGTCTAGTTTAGTACCCAAAGTGAAGGAAACGCCTTTCTAGGAAAGTGTAGGGACATTACAGCCTTTCAAGTGAGTCATCTTGCACTAAGTCAACAATAGGGTAGGACGCCCATCAGTGGGGCAGCACCATGGTAGCACCTGATCTGTAACCAGACGCCTGTGACACTCACTGCACTGAACCTGCCCATGTTGGTCACAGAGTAAAATCCTACAGACTAGGAGCTATGAGATCTGAAAAGCGTCCCAGCTGTTAAATTGCTCAAAAATGCCATTACATGTTATTTTTCCTCTTTTCCTTCATTCAAGGCATTTCATTTTCTCCCTCACTTGAAGCTGAAATGAAGAAAACCATTTTGTAAACATTTTGTCATGTCAGACTTCAGCTTTACCCAAAATTTTATGTTCTTTCATGGCCAGATAAAATCAAGCACTTTGTTTTATTTCAAGTAGTTCTAGTAATTTTTTTCCCGTGATTGATATCACATAAAACTAGAATTTTGTTTCCGCAAAACTGATTTTTTTTTCCTCAAAAACAGTTTTATAAATTTTTTTTCTGTTTTATCTCTGTGCGTAGTTCTTTTCCAGTCACCTTGACAACAGCAAAACTAAATGGTGAGTACCATAAGTCTGCCTTTTTCATATGATACTGTGAAAAGTCCCCTCAGCTAGCTGGAGTGATTACTGTCAGGCTGATTACTGCCTGATGACCGTATTGTTCTGTGCCTAAAAAGAGAGTACAAGTATTCTTCTATGGACATTCCCCTTAATGAGGCTACTCAGGACACAGTTGTCACTGATGATGTTGTCTTATCATCGAAGGGATTTGACTTGCAAAGATTTATACTGTGAAATGTTTGGATTTTTCTGAGGTTTTAGCTAGATTAATGTTTTTTTTCCTTTTGGGTGTGTGCTCTTTAACTATCCCCATGTTACCCTTTTTCAATATGCTATGGATACATATGGCAACTTAGGGCAATAAAACTTTTGTTGACAATTGGTGTTATATCTCCCCTAAGCAATAAATGTTAGTCCAGACCTAGAAGTGCTGGACCCATCTGCTTGAGGTAAGATCAGGTCATGTTTTTTTTAATCTATGACAGAACATCCACCCAAATATGAGTAAAATGGAATTTAAGCAGTTGGACTTCTGTAAATGAAACCAGCTACAGAAATGGTAAAAATTCAATATCACTATATTGCTATTTTATGTCTGTATATACTTAAATTAACAAAGCACTAAACAAGGCTCCCAAACTGTGAACGTATTATGAAGCCAGTAACATATCCAGAATTTTTGAAATCCTCCTTGCTGCATGTGACAAGTAATATAAGAAAAAGTGAGATGTAGAGAAATCATTTCCTATATATTTTTACTTATTTCTTTAAGATAGTTGTTTGTGTAATGAACAATAGATGCTCTCAATATATAGGAATGCAGTCAAACATGCATTTAATTGTCAAATAAGAAAAGTTTGCCTGTTTCTAGGGGAACATTATAAACTATTGCATGGGATCAAATAATGGGTTTTGAGCATCTGTTTTACATTATTAGCATATGCATACAAACACACACCCTGCTCTAATGCATTTCACAGTTTTTCTGAAAGGTATTTGAAAATTAACCAGTATAATATGGGTGTTTCTAGAGAAAGACCACTTCTTTAAAAAGCTAAGGCCCATTGGATTTCCAGAGATTTGCATGTGTATCTCCCCAGACTCCAAGGCATCAGCCTGAATCTCCTGGGCAGCAGAGGTGTCAGGCTGTGAGTCATTAGGGTGGTGTGCACAGTATGCTCTGCCCTGCAGTGATGGAGGTGCATGCTGGCATACCAGACAGCACAACACGAAGTCTTCACAGGACCCCAGATCCTGGGACAGCAGCCTGTTCCTGGACAAAGGATGATGTCTTCGACCTGTTCCTCCAACAGCTGGTATGGGGCCAGCCACCAGGACACCCGGTGAAAGAGGCAGGACAGAGCTGAAAGGACAGTGGCCATTAGGAACAAGCAGACCCTGTGAAGCTGTGGACCATCATCTGCTGGAGCCTCCTGAGGACCTGGCCACCCTTCCACTGCAGCACCACTCTATATTCAAGGCCACAGCCTTTTTAATGACAATTGTGTAGGGAGGGACAGACATCTCCCCTGGTCTCTATCTGACTAACCCCAGGCAGCTGACATAGTTTTGGCAATTGAGGAGAGGTGTCTGAGTCACTGTGGTGCTCGGATAATTGAGGGAAACGTGCCAGGGACAGCTCAGGCTGATGGATTTTAGTCTCAGCAGCTTCTCCCTGTACCTCCGACAATAAACCTTGGCAGCACGTCCCAGCCAGCCAGCCAGAGTGGGTTTATTACTGATACTTATATTTTAAAAGTTTGTTCTGTGCTAAAGCACCGAGTTCTAACCCCCATAAACAATGATTAATATCCCAGCCAGGGCTGACTGTTATAAAATTACAGATTGTATTTTCAGTTTGAAGATCCTAATTTAGTGAGTGAAGTACTTGCCACTGAGATCCCTGGTATTCCCATCTGCACTGAGGCAGGATAAGGAGAAGAGAGCAATAAACTCTTGAGGGAGAAAATAAAAGGTGAGGAACTTTGATAAGAATTAAGAAACTAAGTAGAAAAACAGAAGGAAAGGAGTTTTTTATGGTGCAATGTACTTGCACACCAACTTTTTCCACTATTCTCTTAAGGGTCTTGATGGAGCTGCTGTAACAGCTACACATGAAATTGAACAAGATCAGTTTTGTGCATATACTAGAACAAAAGCCTGATCAAGCATTAGGTTTCCTTCCTATTTAAAACATAAATCATTTCTTTAGCCCTTTCCTCAGTATTTCATTCTTCTAAACAAAACAGATTGCCATTGTTTTATTTCTAAAACCCTGGCAGTTTCCTCTGTTTTTTGCTCATTCTGTTGGACACATATATTTTATAGCACAACCTTGGTACAGGCCTTTCCTGTTGTATTGGGAAAGAGGGTTAGGTATGTTTCCCCGGGGCTATGCAACACAAATGTCTCATAAGGGACCAAAGTGAATTATTTTATATAGTTATAATATAAATATATTATAATGACTTTTATACCACAAGAACAAAGAACAGGAAGTGTGGCTTCTCATGGACCTAGAACTCTTCATGTCCCCCCAAAAATCTCACACCCAAACTTCACTGGGGAAAATGAGAGCGAAGGTGAGCTGTATAAGATGATTTTTTGATTCCACAAAGAAAATGTTACATGTATTATGCATTCCCTAAGCACCAAATGTGAGGCTTTGACAGCTTTCTGTTGGAATTTTAGTTCAGTTCTTCTGCTTTATCTCATAATGGTGAGGGTATCTTCATTTGTTTATTCAAATAACCACTGAAACATATATCAAGCAAACAAATAAGTGTCTTCATATTCACATGCTGTTGTAACAATTTTCTTTTTTTTTTCCTGTGAAAACTGTAAACAAAGGCTGACACAGCACTAATAATCTACTGTCAGTGCAATTAATATGGAGAAGAAACACATTTCCCAAAAGAATGCCTAATCCTTTTCATTTCTGTTTATCACAGCAGCTTACTAGTAAACAAATCTGTGTTTATTTTACTCCATGTAACCTGTGCACTGTTATTTCCAAACGAGGGCTCACTCTTGCAAAGGTTTGCTACCATAGCTACCAGGGTACCTATACTTATAGCAAGAGCTGTGTCCTCTTCTTGCTCACATCTGCGGGGGGGAGTTAATCTGTATGAGCATAAAGGAGCAAAGTCAGTTTCAATGACTGAAAGAATAAACAGTGGTTTAATGTGGCAGATCACTTTGAGAAATGAGAATAATATCAAGATACTTTGTGATATTATTAGTAATAGCACATAGCCTTGAAACACAGGAATATCTAACTGCAGCAATCAGTGTGATTATACCTGCACACTGGTGTAGGCCACAGCTTTTTGTACAGTTAAATAACAACTGTTCAGCTGAGAAAGTGTTTCTTACAACCTCCCCAAGACTTCCATGCTGTTGTAAGGATTCTGGAGCTATAAACACATGTCAGTAAAACCCAGCTTTGCCTCAGTAGAGATAAGAAAGCTTTAGCAGCAAGGCTGGGAGGAGTCCTTCAGGCCCCTGGGGGTGCAAGGATGGATAATCTGTGTTCATATTACTCGATACTCAGCTACAGCCTCTGCCAGCAACCTCTGAATCAGATATACCTACTATTTTCCTCAATTCGAGAAGTTAAGGATGAGAAAATTTAATGGAAAATGAATTGCACTTATCTGGTCATGATATAATGGTGTTACTTATAAACACTGAAGCAGACACAGGAAGTTTAACAGCAATATATTAAATGAAAATTTAAATGCAGACTGCTTAGACAGTTTGTTTTTTTTTTAATATCAGAAGGTCACTTTTATCAAAAAAATTGATCTGTCTGCCAGTCACTCTAGATATATTCAAAATGCAATTGTAAATATATTACATTAAGATAGTGTCTGGTATTTCCAATAAGCAATACAGGGCACAGAGAATTGCAGGCTTTTTATGAGGATGTAGTACCTGTAATTAATGGATGGTCAAATCCATTAAGTGCTGTTCTACCCAGAAGAGAATAGCTCTCAGCCTGACTGGCGAGGTAACTGTTTCATCCCAAATAACCTCATACCACAAAATCATCATGGTGATCTGCTCAAACAGGTGATGGTCTTCATTCAGGTCTTTCATTAAGGTTCTGCTATATTAATGTTAAAATTATACACATTAGTCAGTAATGCCCTATGTCCCTTTGTAAAATCCTGGAAGTAACAGCGATTTGTTGGTTACTTATACACTTGATTCTGCATCTGCTAAATGCATCAGGATTCAGAAGTGCCCTGGCAGTACTGGTACTAGACAGAGAAACCAGTGCATGTGGCATCATGAGCAAGCACTGTGTATCTTCTTATCACTGCACACTGTAACCTCAGCTTATCCCACAGCTATAAACCTATCAGGAAAAGTTAAAATCTGGAATACAACAAAAGAGCTTGTGTCCAATGAATTTTTTTTTTTTTATCTTACTAGCCTGTCACACACTGTTCATGTTTATTTCTAATACTTATTCCATCCTCTGTCCCAAACATGATTCATTAGGGTTAACGATTTTTCTTTCTGTATGCATCAGTCATTCTAAGCTGCATTAGGGGAGCTCCAGTGTATTTAAGGACTTATCATTAATTAAATACAGCTCATACCGAGATTTGTAAATGTAAAGTGCTATCTAAAGACTATTAATAATTGTCAGATCCTTCTTAAAATTATAGAAGTACATCCATATTTCACCCCATCTGCTATCCCTGGTGGGAATACAATTTCTCCATCAAATTTTATCTGCAGAGAGATGGATGCAAGTCCTTCAGAGTAATTTCTTTCAGACACCTGTGTTCGGTGCAAGCTCCATATTGCACCATATAATCCCCCTCTGTCTGATGGCCCCTTTTTGTGTGTATGCTCAACAATAGTGTGCATTTTCTCTGCAGGCAGGATTTTGTCCCCAGATTCCTGGAAACATCAAGTACTCTTCATCATGGACTCAGTGTTTTCTGTGCTGTAATTGTGTCTTCAGGTGTGAGTTTGTCACATCCTGTGCATGAAGGGGCAGTATGGGACAATTCTTCTGCTCCTCCTGCAGTCAGTTTGCAAATTGCGGGTCAGTCCAAATATTACATCTTGCTTGGACTGGGTTTTTATACACTTGCCTGCTAGTGAACAAAAGCAAAAGTAACTGTGAGATGGAGAACTTCCTCAGGGAAGAAGTAGTGTTGGAGAGGAGACCAAACCAAAAGCCTATTCCTAGGCCATTCCCATACTTCAGACACAAAGTCTGCTGTTGAGAATTTGCTGAGATGAGATGCACAGACTGTTGGCTTTTATGATATTTGTGGAGGAGCGCAGCACTGTATTCCAAAGCCATTATGATTTCTGTGGAACTCTTTTTCAGGTGATATTACTGCAAGGTTGAACAAGTCAGTGTTTATCATGTCAGAACTGCAGAATTTCACAAGAGACTTTGACAGAAGGTAAGAAGGTTTCCTATTTTCCTATCAAAAAATGCAACTCTTAGAAAAATTTCATGTCTTGGAAGTACATCAAGAAGAATGCTTCATGCAGGGAACCCTTAATCTTGCTGTGGGTTGGCAGCACATGCCTCACTTCGACTCCTTTTCCTGGTCATATTGTCCACTGGCATGGGGAGCACTTTCAGCAGACTTACTCACATGTAGATGATTTGGTCTGACAATTGATGACCAGATGAGAGTACTAAAGTTTCCTCTTCACTTGAGGAGAGTTTGGTGGAGCTTTGTTTCTATTTTCAGTATCAAAATTTCTCAAGTACCACACTGCTGATCTCTACTGGACATCAAAGTTTGACCTGAATTACGTCTACCAATGTGCAGTAGACTGGTAGACATCATCTCATCATCCAAGACATTGGATATCAGATAAAAATGTAATGAGTGATAAATTAAGGCCAATTGCAGGACACGTAAAACTAGTTTGATTTTAGGATTATTAAATATTAAACTCTGATGTTTTGCCACTATTGCACATATTAGGTATGTGTATATGTTTCAATCAGGAACAAGTAAATTCCTTTTTTAAGTAGGAAAAAAAGCCTGCTTTTCCTGTGAATCTCATAAAAAGGAAAATATATTTGCTTACACTTCCTTCACTGCTAGAACTTGAAGAACTTTAGATTTGTTGTTCAACTCGAGAATCAGTAGTGTGTTTGTCTATAGACATCTTGCTCTTTTGTTAATTCAATAAAAACCATAGACTTGAAAATCTGGTCATTCTTTTACTATTAAAAGAAGGTCAATAGTCATTTTGAGTAGCCCATTACAAATCCATTCTTAATAAGCAAAATATATAACTTTATACTGATTTTAGTTTATTTGAATTTTATTCTCACAATGCTGAAATAGTACACATATTCAGTAGAATAAATAAACCTTTAATAAAATCTAAGGCCTCTATAGATCTTGTGAAACAATTTTCAAGCACATTTAGCTTTATATTGCCACAGCTAAAACTTATACCTGAATGGGAGCAGATGATGAGACAACAGCGAAATACAATTGCTGCCACTGTAGCTGTGTTTCAGCTACAAAGACTGAGTGAAGTAGTTTTGACAGAAAGGAAAAATGAAATGTGGATCTAGCATCACGCCGTAGCATACACAGTAAACAACATTCTGAGAATACTAAAATGTAATAGGCAAGGTTTAATAGGATCTGTTTGCACATTTTTCATCTCTTTTATTACAAGTTTGGTTATGATTTAGCTTCTAGGCTATTCCTCTCCAAAATCCAGACAAACCACTTCATAGTGTATTTCATAATAAATATGCCTGAGAAAAGTCTTTTGTGAACAAGTAATTTAAAAAGTATTCTTCAGTGGATAGTATTTGTTTTGGTCGTTGTTACTAACCACTCCTCAAAGCCCTCAGGAATTCATTAATACTTATTCAGCTAGTACATTTTATCTTTCAACAGTTCACTTGTGCCATAGGTACACGTGTTTTTAAGAGTATGCAGAGAATAAATACTATGTACCATTATACTTTAAAAGGAATAAAAAGAAGTTAATTAATCCAAATGTTCAAGAGAAATGGCCAATTAATCACACTCTACCTAAAAACGTGCAATGAAAACTCAATAAATTTTCATGTAGGGATCTGATTTCTCTCTTTTTTGGCTTTACCACCACCACCTTATAACACATCTTCTTTCATTGGACCTATCCACAAAAACCTTTTCAAGTCTCATCATTTGCTTTTGGCCCACATACTTTTTTGGTGAATCCCACCTAACCTTCTTCTGATGCCCCACTCTTGCCTTGTCTCAGGGACGTCTTTCCTCAGCTGTTGTCTGCCTCCTGATGCTCCTGTCCAGCAGCAAAATGTCTCTCATATCTGTCGTTGTTTTTGTCCTAGGCCTTTGTCCATTCAGATCACTTCTCTGTACATCCCTCTTTCTTGTCCAAAACTTCTCTTTACCCTGTACCCAGTGGCTCCTGATGTACCTGGCCCATCAGTCTCAGCTTTTCCTCTCATCCCTGTGGGCAGTCAGCCCCACAGTTGTTGCATCTTGCCTTCTTCTGCAAGTCCATTGCTTGTCCCTTCTTCACTTCCATCAGAAATTTCTTTTGCCAAGGTTGGCTAGGATGCATGGAGAGCTTGGAGATTGCCTGGAGCAGACATGTGGGACATAATAGAAAGTAAGGTTTTACAATGGGCCTTGTGGAACAGCATTTGCAACAGGAAATGGACCAGAATTTATAATTTATGTTTTTATAACTTTATAAAATTATTTCTATAAATATTTTACAATAATTTTTGTACTACTTGTATTTTTTGATGATTGGAATAGCAACACACTGTTATGTGTGCTCACTGGTTCAAAAAGAGGTGGATGTTTTTGAAGGAATTTGAGATGCAGGTTGAGCATATAGATATGGGCACACAAATACATGCATGTGTTAGTCCTGATTTATTATTTTAAAGAAGAGTTCTATGATTTAGATGTAAGCTTTTATGATTCATTTACTGGGTCTTTTATTTATTCATGTAGTTTCACTCTACACCCTTAAGCTATCATGGATATTTTATATGACAGTACTTAATTGTGTTCATCCACCAGAAATGCTGATTGAAAATTAAAATGTTTCTGCTCATTTCTTGCTGGGGATATGCACATTGAAGATTAATAGATTAATTTGTATTATGTACAAGAAAAAAAACAGGACTTGTTAAGACAGTGAAATGCTTAAATTAATAGTTCCATAACTAGAAATTCTACCTGAGGCAGTTAGTTTGGGCTTTAAGGGTGTTCCTCTTTAGCCGTGATCAGGTCACTAACACTCCAAGTACTTGAGCTTTATCTTCATTAGTGGTTTAATGAACTGAAGAAAAAAAAGATCAAACTAAACACATGTAAACCTTCCATGGAAGTGTATTGAAACTCATTAAAAGTAAGGTAAATTCATTAAGCAGGGTGTAAACTGCCTTTCATGGTGGGTGAAGTACATTCCTGCATTTTCCTGGGAAAAGAAGAATGGGGAAGGAATGAGGGATCCCACAACATACCCTACTGGAAGAGTTGAATGAAGGGTGTTTTCATTTTAGCACATTCCACTGCAATATGTTGATGCTTGTCAAGTGAGTTGAACAGATGGCAAGGCTAGACTGCCCTCCTTGGTCCTCTCTCTCCTGTTCTCAAGGTTGGCCTCAAGGAATGGTGAGAGCAGTCTCTTGGTTACTGCCTGTCCACTCTGCCCCATCTTGAGAGAAGTGATGTTTGCACTCCCCTTACCGAAGTGGACTAAAGGGTTTGAGGGGCAGAACCAGTGCTGAAGCCCTTTGACAAGAAAATACCCTTCTCGGTGTGAGTGCCCTACAGTTGCCTTCTGCTACCTCACAGCAAGCATTTCCCTCGCTGCTGTCATCATCCCTGAGGTAAAGAAGGGAAGACAAAAATTAGGCTGGGCCTCAGGTTCTCAGACCTCCCTGCTCTTTCCTGGCTGAGGGAAGTTGCATCTCATTTTCAGTCTCGAAGATTCATCAACTTTTCCTTCTCTGCTGAGGCTCAGAGGGACGGGCTATGATTGGGAGGGAGGACTAGAGAGGCACTGCCTATTAGACAAGTGTATCAGAGAAGTATGTTCTAAATAACAACTTACTGAAAAACTGGGATCCTCCTGAGCACCTGGATTTGGCATTTCCACTCTGGGCTTTAACCCATCTTGTTCCTCATAGTCTTACAAGGTTAGGTTGGGGCTAAAAAGAGGAATATTTGATATTGCTACACATTTAACCCCATGGACAGCAAGCCTTTGACCTTGAAAGACAACAGCAAATTGCTTTTCAATTAGGCTCTTCCTAGCTGGGAAGTGAATGTTGGATATCTTCAGCTGCCAGTGAGTTCATTTATGCCCCAAATAAAATGAAAAGGAGGTAACATAGCAGATTCTCACAGTTAGGTGCCATTCCAAGGTAGGTGCTGCATTTGGTATGTTGGATATGCAACAACTGACTGTGAAACATTTACCCAGGAAATAAATTCACTCCCAGACAACCCGTGTTTCCAAGTATTTCAGTGTTTGAATATCTCACATCCTGTGACACAGCCATGTACTGTTTTCTTGTGCCACACCAGGAATATTGGTATATAAATAGAAAGGATTTTGTCATTCTTTGGATTTCTTTAGCCCAGTTGCATAATATTAGTCATTACAGTCTTACACTAAAAGAGTTTTTACCAGAAATATAACTCTTGTGATTGAAATTAGGTTAATGAGTGAAATGTCTTCTTTTACTGCAATAGGTTTGCTGCTGCTGGCCACAGGCCAAAAAAAAAAAAATAAATAAAAAAAAAAATTAGAAGAATTAGTAAGAGGAAATCCCCTTCTGAGTTACAGAATCAAAATAGAGAACAAAGAGGGAAACTGGGTATGTTTCCAGATTTAATGGTTTGCCCTCAGTTCTAGCATTGGGACTAGCAGTTGTGTATCATGTAGAAGCAAAGTCAGGTAAAATATCTTGAGTACAAGATAGAAGCAGTTTTGGTGGCTTCACTGGAATTACGCCAAACTACACAGAGGGAGCATGATACCTATTTGCAAATGTTAAATATTTTAGAACCCAGCACATCACTCTTCTCTGTAAACACACGCATCACAGCTGTGAAAAGTGACATTAGTCATAAGTTCAAGCCCCATGCCCAACATTCCCCAACTGGCAAGTGTTTAATTACATCAACATTCACATTTGCTTGCTTCCATGGTCCTAAAATGAAGATTAATTTTCATCATGTCAAAGTTTTGAATGTCACAGGATTTCTGTAGTCATCATTCACAATACTCACTAAGAAGTAATAGTGAAAGCAATTCCAGCTGTTAGTATGGAAGTCTGAAGATTGATGAGGAGTAATTTTGAGAAGAAATGCATAGTGCCAACCCACTTCTTGATATGTATAACTTTGTAAACCCTTTGCTTAAATTCTGAAACAACAATATTATTTCTAAAGATTGTAATGCATGTTTTGTTCCTAATTACTGTCTACAGGCAGTAGAATCACTGAGGGTATACCAGTAGGTAGAGAAGGTAAGTTGCTATAAATTGAAAAAAATAATTGAAAGTTCTCAGTTGTAAGAATTATACTCTAGGGTATGATTTGGGTGGAGGAGCATTCATGATTTATGCTGACAATAAAGAAGTTATAATAATGATTTATTAGTGTAGTTATTAATTTATTCTTTATAATGCATATGAAGAGAGATAGATTATCTCATAAACATTCTTTCCTAAAGACTATGCAGGAAATGAATGGTTGCAACAGCAGGTAGGAATAGGAAAAATGTTGCGCAGAGCAAGATAATGAATGTCTTGGATTGAGAACCAGCATCCAAGCTCTTCCTTGCTGTTAGGGCTTTCAACCTTTCTATTTAACTGCAGCTGCTTTCCTGTTTCTCCTTGTTTCTTTTTGAAGATGTATTACAGGCAAGCTTAGCGAGCTCCTGAAGCCAAAGTGGCAGCAAAGAAGGACAGGTAACAGAAAGCTTAACAACTACTACAACAGCAATGGCTGTTTTATTGGGAGTTTTTGTTTGTTTGTTTGTGTGGGTTTTTTGTTTTGGTTTGGTGTTTTTTGTTGGTTTGTTTTTTGTTGGTTTTTTTTTTTTCAAGGAGAAAGTCTAAATGCTGGTTGTGATGTCTTAGGTATCCAATCTTTTAATGAGGAAAGGGCTAAATAGGCTATGTTCTGCTAAGGCTTGGATGTGCCGCCAGTGAAACTTCCAATCTAGTGCCAAGCTGACAGCACTGAGGCCTTAAGCTCTTTCTATGGGGCTTCCTTGTTGCAAAGCAAGTCATAGGCAGATGCTGACTCTCCCTGTGGTTGTACAAAACCTCACATAGCCCAGGCAGCCTTCACCCCACTCATCCCATGAAACTGCCCTGCATTGGCATTTGTTCTGAGCTGACAGAATGTCAGTTCAGCTACTAAATTGCCTTGCCCAAATATGCTCCAGATGAAGAGAAAGGTGCTGGAGACAGTTGTCATGGGGCTGCTTGCACACCTTAACTCAGTATCTGGTGAGGCAGTAGGTCATGGTTCCTGTGCTTGTTGAGTGACCCTTTGCAGGACTAAACCCCCCTCCCACAAGTTCTTCACCCTGGGAGTGTGGACATCACGTTTCCTAAGTGTAGCTTGGACTTTACCTATTGTTCTTTCCCGCACTGATAGTTTCAAAGAGGAAACCACAACAAGATGGTTAGTTTTCAGTCATCAAGCTTAACCAGCTTTCATTTACAGAAAGCTGAGTTCAGTATTTACCTGTTGCTGTTGCACTTCTGCTGCTCTGTCAAGACAACTTCTGCCTTCCCAGCATCCTCTAGACAATGCAGGAATGCTCACTGAAGAAAGATTTGTGCTGCTTCTACAGTGCATCCCCTATTTTGTGCTATTACCAGTTTGAAAGCTTTCAGCATGATTCTTCTTTGTGTATTTGACCAGACAGGAGAGGACTTTTCTCCTTCCAAGCTGTCCCCTCAGCAGAGGGGCAGCAGGAGCAGTCTAGCTATTGCTCTGCACCATGCAAGCCCCTGTCAGAAAGGGTCCTTCCCCCGACCTTATGTGTTCCTGCCTTTTTATTTTCATTACTACTAGTCAGGCACAGGGACTTGAAACCATAAGTCAGAAAAGGGAATAAGACATTATTTTCAGCAGCAATACAGTCTTAGATCAGCTTAAGCTGACATAGAAATGGCACTCTCCACAGCAATACAAGGTTATTCCCAGATATTTAGCAGGTCCACTGAGGTCTGACCTTATTTCTGGGGGAGGTCACATCCTAACAACATTAAATTCAATTTTTATCTAACCATTGTGGATAACAAGCTTGTTTATTACTATTTCACCAATTATCTTCCATCAAGTATTTTCTGCTCATGCCTACCCAAAGTACCAGTATTTCGCTGCCACCACAGCACTGCAGTCCCTGTTACTGTCAGGCGCTACTGAGCATGTTGATATTAATAGAGTTCACCACAACCCCACCTGAAATTCAGCAATTCCCATGCTCAGAGGGATTGCTAGGCCTGCCTTGATCAGAGCTGACTATCAAAGGCCACTTCTGGTTCAAGATTACTCTGTGCTGGAAGCAATCTCAGCTGCTGGCTGAAGATCATTTTGTGCTGCTTGCAAGGAGAACGTTTTATAGGGAAGATGTATATTATGAGCACTCGGAAAGAGCAGAGAGAGAGACAGTAGAAGAGGCATCATAACATCATATATTTATTAAGCAACTTAGGAGTAATTGGTTACTTAAGAAGAGCAATCAATCCATTTTAGGAACCTTGGCTTTCAATTCACTTCTATCTGGCAATCAAAAGGAATAATAGGCATGTGTGGGGGCATGATTGACAGACTGACTTGCATTACAACTTGCTGGAATAGCATAAATGTTTGATCTAGGCTTAATTTACCTATGCTAAAACCTGTAAAATATATATTGGTTTTGTGGTTTCAGTGGCAAGCACTACATACTGGTTGGACAAAAACTCCCTGTATCTCAGGAGATGCTCTGGGCCTGAAAACACAAACAGGCACCATTTGTCCTTGTGAAAAGGCAACAGTCTGCTTGAAATACATTTGCACAGGATCTCTTACAGTTTCTCAGAAATGCACTTATCTCCTCCCTGAAGTGTGTTTAAGGGAAATAAATTTACTTAAAATGTATGCAAAGGATTTCCAAAATGCAGATAAATTATGAAACGCTTGGTATCACAAACTGGAAGAGATGGTTGCAGTATCTTTTGCATATTTTGCAAGACATTTGGGATTCATTTACCTAGTGAGGTCTGCAGAGGTATCACAGTGAGCTGAAACCCACAGAAATAAATTACAAGACATTTAAGTACTTCAGAAAATGCTCCTAAATGCATAATAATTTTCTTTAGGAACCCAACACTTCCAGAAATCTTGCCCATTTCTCATATCTGCAAATGTCTATACAATGCAGGAAACAGGTCCGAGGCAAAGGAAAGGAATTTACTGTAAACCAAGTCCTTCTCATAAGTAGTTTGGATGAGCAGAGTGAGATTTAGTATTTGAGCCATTACTAGTAAATAGCTGAGCTCCAGCCTTCAGGATAATGAAATGTTTTGGAAATCTTCTAGCCTATCCTAGAACATTATTTTTTTTATTATTCTCATATTTAAAAAAAAAAGTACATTTTTTCCTTTGCAAAAGGATCAATATTACAATAATTGCATAAATGAGACCTTTATGGTGCATGCAAATACAAAACCACTTAGGGTGATTTTTGCTCCACTTGATAGTATTGCTTTGTTAGATTTATTATTGGATTGCAACATTTTGGCTTAATTTCTCGTTCTTCAGTTACTGTGGCATCAAAAGGTTCTCCTCCCCTACCATTACATAATTAGCATTCTCCTAAAAACTCTAATGCACGAGCTCTACTTCAAAATTAATGTCTATTGACAGATAATAGAAATTAATAGATATTTAGTAATCCTTATAACTGTGGATTGGAAAACAGACTGCTGAGATAAGCCATGTGGTCTGAAGCTATAGAGATACAGATTTCTTTGCCTCTAACTGCTGGTGAGCACTGAGTAAGGCAACCACTGAAAAGATCTTTTTTACTAAAAAGCTTTTTTTCTAAAAGCTTTCTTGCTTGTTGTGTTGTGAGGTTATTAGAAAGGTCTGCAAAATCATAGATTCATAGAACAGTTTGGGTTGGAAGGACCTTGAAGATCTTCTAGTTCCAACCCCCTGCCATGGGTAGGGATGCCACCCACTACACCAGCTTACTCAAAGCCCCATCCAGCCTGGCCTTGAACATTTTCAGGAATGAGATATTCACAGCTCCTCTGGGCAGCCTATTCCAGTGTCACCAGTGTTAAAGGCTTTGAACAACTCAGATAGATGTAATTTGATTTAGTAGCCCAACTAATTGTGATAGGGAATAAAATCCTGGATTTCTGCTGATTTTGGTCGTTGGTGATGATCTGTGGTCCTGAATAGATCAGAGGTAGAGGGTGGCACGGGGCTGACTCTCTTAGTGAGTATCAGATCTAGCAGGATCTTGCCTAGTACTGCAGAGAAGTTATGAGTTAATTCAGTCAGGCCCTTTCTGCTTCACCAGCAGCCAAAGCCTAAAATCATTAAGAGAGTTGAACAGCAGAGGCAAATGGTATTGCCTGAGTTATAGGGACAGCTTTAGCCAGTGTACCTCTAATACCGGGACAGCACTGCTCCGAACCCAAACTATAAATTGGCCTAAGCACAATGGAAAGAGAAAAAATGGGGGTCCAAGACACTTCTACATGGAATGTGCACCCTAGTTTCAGGGAAGACAATAGGCTATTCTTCCTTGGTTGACTTTTTGTTTAGCATTTGTCAGAAAAGGCTCATCTTACCAGCTAGATCCTCACTAGTGTTGACACAAAGAGCTATTTTAGCCCTTTCTGACCATATAACAGGATGAGCTTTTTCCATGCTGCAAGGGTATCTAACTTGTTTGTATTTACTTGTATGAAGAAAGGAGAGATCTGATCTTAGTTGACACAGTTAGCCATTTCTAAAAGCAAGACAGAAATTTTGGAATGCTTTATCTAAAAAGCTCTGTCATATAAGTGTTTGTGGACCAGTTTAGTCCTGTTCATTGCATGTAAAAGGCTTTTTAATGCCTAACCTGAATAGGACTGGAGCAAAATCAACTGTGATAAGATGCTGAGGTAGAGAACCACACGACCTGGATGGAACATACTAGCAGTGGTGTCATATAAGGTTTTTATTTCAAAGATGACTTTGTGCTGTTCAGCATGACCTAACTTCTTGGCTAAGTCTCCAGTTTTACTTTGCTCTTTGATTTATGCTAAGACATAATGACTGGTGTCTGGCTTTTTCCTCTTACAGTCTTTAGCTGACTAACTCTCCAGAGGAAAAGTTTCCTTCTTACCTCACCTTACTACATTACACTTATCCAGGTGTCCTAGTTTCAGCTGGGATAGAGTTAATTTTCTTCCTAGTAGCTGGTACAGCACTGTGTTTTAGTATGAGAACAATGTTAATAATACACTGATGTTTTGGTTGTTGCTCAGCAGTGCTTACCCCAAGTCGAGGACTTTCAGCATCCCATGCTCTGGCAGTGAGGAGGTGCACAAGAAGCCAGGATGTAACATAGCCGGGACAGCTGACCTGAACTGTCCAAAGGGATATTCCATACCACAGGATGTCATGCCCAGTGTATAAACTGAAGGGAGTTGTCTGGGAGGGGCCAATTGCTGCTCTGTAATAGGTTGAACATTGGTCAGCAGGTAGTGAGCAATTGTACTGTGTGTCACTTGCCATTCTTCTGTTTTATTTCTCTCTCTTTTTGTTACCTCCTTTTCCATTACATTTCTTATAATTGTTGTTGGTTTCGTTATTAATTGATTATTTGATTATTAGATTTAATTTATTAAACTCTTCTTAACTCACAGGTTTGATCCTCTTTTTATTTTTTTTTCCAATTCTTTTCCCCATCCCACTGGGGCAAGGGTGAGGGTAGGGAGTGGGGTGAGGGTAGGGAGTGAGCAAGAAACTGTGTCATACTTAGTTGCCAGCTGGGGTTAAACAATGACAAAAGGTTACTTTTTAAAGTCTGGTGTCAGCTCAACACCTATCTTAGAAACCACAAGAGTGCCACTCGAGAGTGAATTGGTGGATAAAGGTCTACTGATACCCCATGCAAAAATGTTGTAGACAGAGTATCTCATAGTGAGATGCCTTTGTAGTCTTTGTGCAATGTGGGATAAAACATTGCTCCTCTGCCTCCCCAGGTAATGCAGCTTTTAAGTAATACAGAACTCCTGGGGGAGGCAGAAGTTACTTTTCTTATTTTAGTATAAATTTCCAAGATAAGTATGCTTGTTTACTGTAAAGTTTGCCTAAAAAAAATAAAAAAAAAAAAAAACAAAACAAAAAAAAAAACCAGAAGAGGGAGAGAGAATGAAACATCTTCACATAATCAAGGTTATATCTGAATTTTACAGTGCTGAGACTTTGTGGCACTGAAGTGTATTATCTGATTGTTGAAGATTGCAAGCTGATGGAAAAGGCAGCCTGTAGTGTAGGAAGGACAAGGAAATGGAGAGTAAGATTTGGAAAGTTACACAGTGAAGGATGTTAATTACAAAATCACAGCCAACCTCATAGAAGGATACCACACCATACTGCTTAAAAACAGAACCTACACAGAACAGAGAATTTGATACAAAATCTATTGTCTGTAAAGAGTTACCCTTAAAACTGCATTTTAAACTTGGTTTCTGAGATAATTGCAAAACTAAGTGTGTCTGCTTTTAATATAATTCCTCCTACCAAAGAAATCCCTCAAGAATGGGATGTAGCACCTGTTTATAGGCAAAATTAGTACTCTTGCAGTAATGCTACATACCAAACTGCTACATAAAACTTGCTCAATAGCTATTTGCAACTCAATGGCCTCTGAAGGCCTCCAAGGTGACACACAGCATTATAGCAGGATTACCAAAGTGTCCTCAAATTTCTTGGTATGAGAGAGAGAAAAAGAATAAAATTATTCTTCACTACGTATGACTTTTAGCAGACAATAGTACGTGATTTTTATTATGAAGTGTTGATTATGAGCAAAACTGTACTATGCTGTATTGGACAGCAGCATGTACGAGAAACTGTGGAAAATATTCTGGATAAAGGAATGCAAACAGACACGCAAAAGCAAAAGAGGAAGAACAATGGGGCACATAGAAACAAGACAAAACAAGTTCAGCAGCACTTTCTAGGAATATGCTGGTCTTTCAGACCTTGGAAAAGTGTTGCCTGAAATTCTAGGGAAAAACTTTTCAAAACATTATCTGAGTAAGGTAGAGAGGAGTTCTTTACTTATAGGGTTTTAGGGGTACAAAGTATAGAAAGCATACAGAGTCACACACCCTTCCCTCAATACCATACTTGTGTTCTTCAAGCAGGACTTGAGGTTCTTCATCACTCACCAAGGGGGCAAGGGGGGAGCCCTCCACCCAGTGCATGGACACACGCTGGAGACCAGCCAACAAGCACCAGAGCAGTTGAGCTGAGCTGAGCTGAGCTCCATAGCATAGGGGTCTTACTAATTTTATAACACTACTTAATTATCCTAAGTAAAGATTACATCCAATCTAATAATTGTCTAACCCCAGAAACTCCCCAGATCCACCCCCCAACACACCTCTGAAACTGATTTGGAGGTCTCAGGACGTCTCAGGATGTCTTCATCCTCTTCACATTACATCTTCTTTTAGACCTTCTCCAAGGTTTCTGGGCCTTCTTTCTTGTTTTGACTAAAATGACATCTCATTATCCTAGTTTAGGTACATGAGTTTCAGGCAAGATGAAACTTTCTAGCTATTATTTTCCCCATGACACAGAGATCCTGCCCCTCTGTGGCCTAAGCCAGTGTGTATTTATGGCTCACACTGAAAGTTTGAGATCAAAAATCAGGCACTGGATGCTTCTGTTCTTTGAATTACACATTACTTTGTCAATTTTTGACAAAATACTTACCTGATTTCCCTGTGTACCTGCTGTTTTCATGGCCAAAGGCATCCTGGCCTGTATCAGAAGTAGTCGTGGCCAGCAGGACCAGGGAAGGGATTTTTCCCTCATACTCAGCACTGGCAATGACATACCTCAAATCCTATGTTCAGTTTTGGGTCCTTCACTACAGTATGGACACTAAGGTGCTGCAGCATGTCCAGGGAAAGGCAACAAAGCTGATGAAGAGTCTGGAGCACAAGTCTGATGATGGGTTGCTGAGGAAGCTGTGGTTGTTTAGCCTGGAGAAGAGGAGGCTCAGGGGGGAACCTCATCCCTCTCTACAACTTCCTGAAAGGAGGTTGTGGCAAGGTGAGGGTTGGTCTCTTCTCTCATGTCTCAAGTGAAAAGACAAGAAGAAATGGCCTGAAGTTCTGCCAGGAGAGGTTTAGGTTAAATATTAGGGAAAAAATTCTTCATGGAAAAGGTTGTCGAGCATTGGAACAGTCTGACCAGGGAAGTTGTTAAGTCACCATCCCTGGAGATATTTAGAAGATAGGTAGATGTGGCACTGGACATGGTTTAGTATTGGATTTGACAGAGTTGAGTTAATGGTTGGACTGGATGATCTTGAAGATCTTTTCCAAATGACATGACTCTATGTTTCCATGGCACTAGGATTTATGCTGGAGAGGAGCTCAGGGTGGAATGACGCCCACCCATCTCCCAGGAGTTACTGCATGCCAGCTGAGCCAGTAGAACAATGAGCACCTCTGATCTTCATTCACTGCAGTTTGTTGCTCAAAATATGTGAACAAGCTGAAATCAGCAGCAGTTTGGAGTTTTGAACTGCTGGGTCTCTGGACAATAATGTCTAGTGGAGGTACCAGCACAGACGCCACTAAAGCATTAAATCACAGTGACCACAAGGCAAAACCCTAATTCTCGTGTGTTATACAACATGAGTGCTTACCTGAGACCGACAGAGATCATTAGGAGTGACTGTTGTATCAAGCAAGCAGACATGGTACAGGTCGTCTGGCCAAGTAACAGGTGCTGTGCTGCTCCTGAAAGTATGCTGCAGTCCTCCAGCAATTTCTGTTCATTTGGTTCATTTGTTCTGCATTATGCTATAAAAGTAGCAGTGCTGTCCATAACTAGCTGTGTATTACCATACAGACAACCTCTGATTAAAGCTGACACAGCAACAGAAGAGCAGGCAGGATACTGCTATAGCTGCAACAAAAGAGGAGAAGCAGAAGAGAGGAAACTGGCTTGGTTTCTTCACCATTAGGTGCTCTAGGCTGTCACAACACTCACAGCAAATCTAGATATGATGCTTGCCCTATGTTTCTCTACATCCACAAGGTGATTTTAAAGCCAGGATTTGGGAAACAGCTTGTGGTCATGTGGGATTAAAAGAGACAGTAGGTTGTGCATTCATGCACACCAGAGGCAGAGGAAAGGGTGCATGTACACTCTGAAATGTTTCTTTTTCTTACATTGCCACAGTAACATGCGTGAATAATTCCCTACTTTCGAAAATACAGAAAGGAGCAATTCTGTAGGGATACTGTCTTCATAGATGGTCCTTGAACAACCCCTGGAAATGTGCCTGATCAAGGGCGTTCTTGCAGTATCCAAGGACAGGGTGGGAAATCTCACAAAATATGCAATGCCCCCTTGAGCTCAGGACACCACACCTCTCCAAAGACAGGCTGTAGTGTGTCACTTGGATGACGGGGTCACCCTTGTGTATTGCACCCTTGCTGATGTGCAAGGTCTCATGGGGCTTTAGACGCTTACACCAGTGGGTTGGTTACAAGTGTTCTCAGCATGAGACTGCCTGTCTGTGAAGCTGTTCTTTCCATCTCAGTCAGCAGCACTGAAATGCAGCTTTTGTATTAAGCTTCAAAGTGAGATCAGCAATCTGATATGTATGGTAGCAAGATGCTTTAGCACAAACTCCTCTTTGCCATCCTCTAGAGAGGAGAGCTGAGCGGAGTTAGTTTATGGCACATTTCTCTGAGCCAAGGACTACCTTCAGCTTTGTCACTGTGACATCGAGTCCTTTTTTATGAGACATTTGCCAGCAAAAAACAGCCAAGTGTTCCCTATGCATGAAGCAGGAAGGACCATGTTCCTTCCAGCGACAAGCCCAAATGATGCTCATGTAATGATTCTGGATAGATCTTAAACACTGACAATTTTAAGAGTAAAAATCAGCATGCAGTCGCTATTATGGAGACAGGTCAAACTGTAGCTGAATTATTTTGTCCTTTGCAGAACATATCAATTTCTTGCAGCACAATACCTCTGTATGGGATGTGGACTGAGCGCAGCTCAGTTTAACCAGGCTCTCTGTGCCCTGGAAGCAACTGAATGGTGACAGTTTATCTCCAGCTGCTATTGTGGAAACAAAGAATCCTTTCATAACCTGCAGAGCTTTTGCACATATGTCTTCTCCATGTGCCTGACTCTCCTTTAGAATCAAACTGCTTAATGTTATTCACAGAGAACTTAAATTTCACTTGCAACCACTTTTAAGGCAGTATTTTGCTGCCAGAAGGGCCTCAGAGGTTAGTAGCAGTAGGACAAAAGCTGAATGTGACCTTTGCAGCACCTAATTTACAAGAATCTCTCTGTCTCTGGGGAGGGACTTGTGTGCCTACCCTTCCTATACTGTTGAGTTACTAGCATCTATACTAGCCTGACTGGGGAGCAGCAAGTCTCCTACAATCATCTAAATTTGCATCCTGCTGCATCAGGCAAGTCAGCTGATGCCTTAGGCACTTAGCCAGGGCTCCGGGGCAGAAGCTCCATCTGCCATCTAGAACCTTATCATGGAGGAAGAAGGCACCTTATATGCACATCTTATTAAAGAAAAACCCAGAGAAGAGCAGGAGTTTTTCTCTGGTGGGATTTTGTTTGATTAGGCATGTTTGTTTATTTCTGCAGCTAATGCAAAAAAACCAGTAGCAATCCTTATGAATCAAAGGCACCTTCTCAGTTGAATGTCCCATTGACATTACAGATATTTGCATTCTCCCCATTCTGATTAAAATCTTTTTCAGCAAGGTGGCATGGCTTCCACAGGAAGATGCAGCTGCTGATTAAGATGCTCATGTTGAAAATTGAATCCCTGAGAACAGTTTTCCCACTCCTAAGCAAATATTGCACCTTGGAAGGCTCTAGGGGAATGGGAAAGGGCCATGCAACAGCCACCACCACTGCTACCAGTGTCACTTGCTGGGTTTCGTGCTGTGCCTTGTCCCATCAGCCCAGCAGACTCAGGCAATGATTACTGGAGGCAGCTCATCCCTTTCCATAGGCAAAAGCATGCTCAGCTGCTGGTTTTCATTAAGTTTCAGCAGAAACAAAGTGCACAGTCACTTAACCCAGCTGAGAGAGGAGCACCTTGTAGCATGGGGCGATGCCCAGTGCATGTACAGTTTTTCATGTCAGACCCAGGCACCTTCAATGCAGTAACAGCCAGGCTGTGAGAGATATTGCTGCGGCTGTAGCTGGAGTTTAAGTGCTGAACCCATGTCCATTTTCATTTGTTGGATAAACTGCCAACCCAGTTCCTATTCCCTTTTGGAAAAGCATGCATCAAAGCAATGTCTTGTAAGTAGTCAGAATTTTGTATGAAATCTCTCCACAAAATATGAGTGAGTGGCAAACTGTGTGCCTACGAACCAAAGCAGTGGAAGTGTCCTACAGGCATAGCTTAAAAAGAGCTACCCTCCTTCAGTATTTCCTGAATGCACTTTATCAGATATCCTTCATTTTCTGTTATGAGATTTCCTTGGTTTAATTTTCTCTTTGCTGTTGAAAGTTATTAAAAGAAAATGATGGAGCAAGCAACTAGAACTTATAGGTGTAATGTTCAGTTGTTTCTATAATCACAAGAAAATAAAGTCCGATGGATCATGTAATAGAAAAATGAAGAAAATCTGAGCAGCGTCTCAAGCAATGTTTGCTTAATGAATATTAGACAGCGTTGATGACAATATTTCTTGTTGCTGGTACTTTATAATGTGATGGGGACTGCATTACGCACAGTATAATTCTGGTGTGTATTTTTTTAATACACTTTTAATGAAGAAATGTAGATTTCAAGGCTCTGAATGAGTGCACTTTTCACTGGTAGAAAGAAAGAAGGGGGAGGAAATAGCTTTGTGGGGGAAAAAACCCAACATCTTTAATCAGAAAAAGAAGAGAATAAAAGGAACCTCTTATGGAACAGAACATTTGGAGCTTCCATGTCCTTTTCCACCAGCCACACAGACCTCTGTGTAATCAATACAGTTTCACAAAAAAAAGCCTTTCCAGTCCTGAAATCTGGTTCAGATACTTATTAGTGAGAACATATTCAGGGGCTGTTGCTTTCAAAAGGAACTCTTACAGATCTTTTCACAACCATATTGTCCATCAGTAATATTCCTGAAAACCTAGGGCTCTCCTGTGAATGGATATACCCATGGACATTCACATGCATAAAGTAGTTACTTCTAATTTATTCCTTTGGGCTGATATAAGCGAGAAACTGAAGGAAAAATGTTTGCTGGAATTTGCTAATAAGGTTCAAAGGCATTTTAGTTATAAATGGTATTTTGAATGTAAAAGAGAAAACCAAAAGTTGCTCTTTTTGAGTAGCTTCTTTGTCATTGCTATGAACTTTACCACAGGGGGTAGATACGCAGAAGTGAAAAATTCATAGTACATTGCCCTCTCTGTTGGAACTATTGTCTTTCATTATATAAATTACTGAACTGAACTGTTGAAAGATTGGGTGGGTAGAGAAGGATATCTTGTTCTTTTAACGTAATCCTTTTTCCTTTAGTTCCTGTTACACATGAAAACTATGTAGGTTAAAATCCTTTTTGAATCTTTTCCCAGAAACATCAATGAGAAGTTGCTTTTAAGTGTCTTGGTCACCCCAGCTGTGGAATAAAGCAGAAGTTTTCTGCAATTCATATTCTGTAACATCTTATGCTAATTAATCCCAACCCCAAACAAAGCTAAGGGAGAGAGAGAGAAGCAATGTGTTAAAATAATAAAATGAATACTTATGCAAATATAAAAGAATATTCCTCCATGCCTGGCAAGGTTAGCATACAGCTCATCTTTTCTGCTCCGTATGTCCCTTTTTTGCTTCCCTGTTTTATCCATCTTCTCATTTCTTCCAGAAATCCTGGGCTGAGAAGCAAAGCACAAACACAACTGTTCTAGCATATTGACTGCGTGCATGAGGTAAACCTCACATTCCTATGGGGATGCTTCCCTATGCCACAGTACATGATGATACATGCCTACCTCAGTCAGGAAACTCCTCTCCAGATGGATGTTTTCATACAAATAAATGTGTGTTATTATCAACCCTGAACATATCTGTGAGTCTTCTTTGGGAAGTAAAAATGAAATGCCTGTATTTACTGCGTTTTCTCTTTTACAGATCTGAGTGACTGTGCAGGTGAAATCACAAAATGTCATACTTGAGGGGACAGCCTAGGAGAACATGCTGGTGTTCCCAGACCTCATGGAGACTCCTCAGTACTCTTTTCAGGGTAATCCCATTCTGATCTCCTTCCTTCTTCCTTCCACCCTTTATGCAGGGATTTAAGAGTGTTTACGTAGCTTATGAACACTCATGAAACAAAATATAATTGTAAAAGCTTTCTATACTGAGTTTGCTATAGGTTTTTCCCATTTCAAATCTACCCAAGGCACTGTATCTGCAGCCTTGTGTAGTATATCTTGCCTGGACAAAAAATGTAGTGACACCCTGCGTGCATGAAGGGCCACCTGTTTTAAAGATGGAGGAAACCTGGATATTAGAATTTTAAATAATTCATAGAAGAAGTGTCTAACAAATTGAATTTTGAGTACTTCCTTTTGAATAAGACAATTCAAGAAAAAAATCTAGTCATTCTTGACACCGTGTAGCCAGGATACACTCCAACAGGAACGTGCCTACCCTAAAGGACTGAATGCAGAAACAATGTCCCTGGCCTGTGGGTGTGTGGTGCATAAAGCATGAGGTCCCAATCACAGTTGCTGACACTGCAGCATAGCACTTAAAAACTAATTGGAACAGGTCTCTCTGATGTGCTAGCCCCATTATAACAAATGGAAATGCAAACTAATGCTGAATTCTGTGGACAGAAGAGATCCTTGCATTGCAATTTTTGGGAACACAGCACACCCTGCTTCTCCTATCTTGCAAATGACAGACAAGATATTTTCAAACATAATGGACTTGAAATGTCAGATGTAATCAAGGGTGAGACTGTGAATGCAAATGAACTGTTTTGATAAATGCAATCTAAATACTGAAAACAAATTACAGCTTCTCTGTCACTGCAGTTCTGCTCTGTGAAGTGAAAGGAGCACAAAATCCTGGGAGGCGAGCAGAGGATGTGCATCTTACCACTGTAGAGCAGTTCAACTGAAGTGAGAAAGAGGAAAGAAAGAAAGAAAGAAAGAAAGAAAGAAAGAAAGAAAGAAAGAAAGAAAGAAAGAAAGAAAGAA